>OX465288.1:36801603-38001603 GCA_949987695.1 Merzomyia westermanni
TGTGGAGACTTTTAGATATATGAAATAAAATTATCAATTTAGGTGAGAGTTTTCACACCTACTTTTTCCTTTCCTATCACTTTTCTATACTAAATAGGTGTCTCTGAAATAGTTTGCTCAGTTATTTTGTGATTTATAATTGCAACGCTCACAAAGATTCATGATGCTGGTTGTCGAAATGAGCGGGATATGTTAGAAACCCCCGTAAACCAAACAATCGCTTATAACGGAACTATATATTAAAACGGTCCTATTTCGAAAAATGTTGAATGGCAAACAATTGAGGGATTTTTAGGCGTTTAAATAGACAGACAAACTAATGAACATGGCTTAATAGACTCCGCTCGTCCTCCTGCTGGATATATCTACTTTTCTTCTGGTACTTATGTAGAAACATCGGACCAATGTTAATATAACACTAAATTTTCATGAATAGTATAGTTCAACTAACAATTTATATAAAGTTTGCGCAAGTCGTACACTAAGTTTTGGACCGCTCAAAATGTTTGAATTTATATCTTTTTCGAATGAGCTAAACGATGAACTTTTTTTCTGATTTGCTTCGTTTATTTTTGTGGCTATTAGAAAATTTGTATGAAGCGTTTGAATATACTTTTTTAATATTTCTTTCAGTACTAAGATTTTGAACGCAGCTGTAAATGGTCCACTTTTTTTTTTTTGAAAACGGCGCAAGCGCATTTTTGCAAACCGAAATACTTTATTTAAGCGAAGATTAAATTTCAAGTGAATAACAAATTTTATTTTTTTACAAAAGTGCACTTATATCACTTTCAAAATCAGCAAAATCTCAAACGTATATATGCTAGTGTGTATGTATATTATTTATTGCAATTACACCTACTTATATGCATTTACAAATTTAGTACGTATGTTGTGGAACACGCTTTTATTTTTTGTTCAATAAAAAAGTTGACAAGGCGCTACTCTGAAGTTCATGCTTTTGCGTTTTTAATTAGTGCCCATATTTTGCAGCTCTTCCACGCTCCCAACTTATAGCCGAGCCTGGCTAGTGACTACTGACAATTGTTATTATCTTTCAGTCATTGCAAGCCGGAATAGCGGTGTTAAAGTTTCAACTACACAAACTACTCACTCACTCGCGCGCAACTAGTACCATGTATGCATGTATGGAAATCTATTTTTTTAGGTGAAAAACAAATAAATTTTAAACAAGTCTTGATTTACACAAATACAAAACTATTTTTAGTTTACAAATATGCAGCGTTAAGCAAAATTTAATTTTGGACAGCATTTTTTTGCATGCGATTTTTAGGAATTTTTTCGATTTCATATTTTCAATTTTTACAAATTTCACTTTTTACAAATAACATAGACGTTATTTTTTGGTTTGCTACTGTTTGCACCACAGCTTTTTAAATACAAATTTTACAAATTTTTTTGTATGCACACAAATATTTATATATGTAGTAGTTTTCTTATAAAAATTTGGTTACTTTTACATTTTTTCAAACAATTTGATTTCGATGCATTTATAAAAATCATTTTTGTGTGGGTAAAAAAATGACAATTTTGCTTTGTTACAAAAATATGTTACAATTTCATATATGTATAGTGAGTGTGAGAATTAGTTTTAGTACACAAGGTATAAATTACACAGTTTACAATGAAATACATAGTACAATATGATAGATCGGGTGCGTTCGAGTGTTCTTAAAACGTAGCAGCAATGTTGTTAAAAGACACGGTCTGACGTTCTACCTGGGTAAGGGTTCTTGCAACATGGTCTAGCACGACTTGGAAAATAAAATGATTAAGAGTATCAGCTGAGTAGTTGCCAATGTTTAATAGTGCTGTTGTATTACCGTTTTTATTACTTGCCTCGAATGCACCGAAACGCACATGTGGTTGTTGTTGTTTTTTATTACAAAAACTTACATTTAAAAATTAGGTGTTGTTTTCACATACATATGTATAAACTTACAAATATAATTTATAAATTTTAAAATATATTTAACTAAAAATTAAATAGTACATACATATTTTTATAGGAATTTTGGTATACATATATTGATGCAATAGAAGGTGATGTTGGACAAGAGAAAGAACTGAGTTCCATATATAACTTAGTTGCAAAAGCACACATCAATGAACGCAAAATGGACTGCTGAATTTTGTCTTCAAGTTTATAATATATTATGTTATGTTATTTAAAGTTCTTTTCTTATCTTATATTATTTTGACTTAATTTGTTTTATTTGCTTATTATATTTTGTTATGTATGTATGGTTTCTTATACCAGGATTTATGTTTTATGTTCTAAGTTGTTCTGCTATATGATGTGCTAAGTTAATTTATATGATTGTTTGTTATGATTTAATTTACATGTTTTTTATGTTACATGTCTTGTTATGTTATATTGTATATTATTATATTTATTTTTTGAACTTTATGTCTTTCATTTCTTCTCTTTATATTTGCTTCGACTTTTTATAATTTTTTGGATTAATATTACAATCGTAATATTTCTGTGCTCTTATACTTATTATATTAGGTCATATGTTATTGTTATCTTATATGTTCTGGTATACATTATATTATATTACGTTCATGCTGTTGTATTTTTTTTTTGTGTTATGTATTATTTTATTTTATATTTTGCTTCCATTTTTTTACAATTATTGTTTAATTAATGTTGCATGGTTTTCTGTCTGATGTTATATTTTAATTTAGGTTACCGGTTTGTTATGCTTTTTTATGTTACATGCTATGTTATATGTTATATTATTCACTTTGCTTCTATTTTATTTTTATTTTTGTATTTGATATTATATTCAGATGTTCGTAATCTTGTTATGTGGTTTATCATGTATTTTTACTTTACGTTAAACGTTACATTATGTTATATGGTGCTCTATTTTATTGTATGTTATATTTTTGCTATTATTATGATGCTATATTTAATGTTACTTATCATAAGATGTTAGGCTTTATGTTATGTTATGTTGTATATTATTTTACTTTTTATTGTGCTTGGTTATTATTAGAATATTTTTTACTCAATAGGTGAAATACATATACGATTAGCGAATTACACCAGAATAACAGCGTTCAGCTAACAAATTCGTTTTTCTAAATCCAACCAATATAGAACCTGCTGAATTTGCATTTGTAGAAATTTTAGCAGTTTCGAAAACTTGCCCATTTCATACTATCGGACTTCTATTGTCGATATGTTAATCAATCCAGCAACTTTAGGCCGTTTGTGTGTGCCTGTTTTTAGAAATTTAGTAACCTTTGTTATAATAAAAACGGACTTAAAATTTGCAACAACAAAAGGGAGAAAAAAAATTTGAAAAACTTGTTCGGGCGGAAAATCAAAATAATTATGATTCATTGGGTTGGGCGCGTAGAATATACCCGCGACTAAAATCTACGATCGCAAGTTCAAGGAATAAAATATTAACAAAAAAAATGCGTCGGGACATGAATCTGATTTTGGAGTAACTGAATGACTTTTGGTATATCATTTCGGTTCTTAACTTTTATCAATTAGCTTCCCTTCCAAAAGAGAAAAAAAAGCACTTTAACTAAACTAAATGATATTCAATAAAAACTTACAATAACCTCAAAACTTTCATATAAACTCTAAAAGAATCTATTAGATTTGCCTTCGTGGTATATTCAACATCCTTTCACTAGCTCAGATAAACATATATAAAACTTGGTATATCTTAACAATGCCAAATTATTACTGAAAAATAAATAGATTCACCTAAGTGAGCTGTAGATATTTGAAAATGCGCCGCTTTGAAATAAGCGCTTATGTTCTCATTCAGTATTATATCAAATACGTATGCATAAGAAAAAAAAAGTTGAAAAGCTTTTGCTTCACTTTGCTTGCATCTTCTATTTAACTAGCTCAACTTCAACTATTCAAAATTAGCACTTTTTGTATTAAAATTTTTACTTAAATTTTAAAAAAATTTTTCATTTGCATCTACTTCAATATGCTCAATTTTCCGTTTTGTTATTTTTAGCTGACTTTTTGACGAGCTACTGCATAAGTATGTAAATATTTATTGATTTGATATATGTATGCATATATATACGAATCCCATAAACATATGTACTACTTTTTATAATATGTATGTATGTAATTATATAAGGTCTTTTACAAATACTACATATTTATACGTTATTAGTTGCTTATACGAGTATGCGCTATATTTATGTACTTAAATACATGCTAATTAGTATATATATATTGTTATGTTTATGTATGTATGTAGGTATATATGTAATGTGTTTTTAGCATTTTATATTTATATAAAGAATGAAAAGTATGTATGTATGTTAATTGTTTACATATGCCTGCTTTGTATTAAAATTTATTAATAATTAGTTTTTCTTTTGCGAAATTTTTTTTTTCATTCTTTCTCCTTATGCTTTAATTACTATATTATCTGCAATTTTTATGAATGTGTTGTCTGTTACATATTTATAAGCTTATCAATAATTTATGCTTATTTGAGAAATCTTAGCCGAAACGTTTGTTTTGGTGCTTTGTTTTTCTTTAGTAATTATTTTTTTCTGTTTCATAAATTATTTCGTTTCACACTACCTTTTTTGATGCATTCTATTTGCTTTCTTTTCACTTGTGTGTAATCTTTTCATTTTTAGCAGAATTAGAGATTTTCTTGCCACTTTTCTATCTCTTTCAATTTTTTGCTATATGCTTGCCTTTTTTCGCTTGTATTTTCTGCAAAGAAACTTATTTAGTCGGCTGAACCCCATTGAGTACTGTAATTGATGACTTTTTGTTTGACTATGTTGAATTTTGTGGTGTGTAGTATTCAATACGGCCATTACAGTCATGCGTATCAAAAAATTTAAATTACAATTACAGATAAAGTAATGTTCTCTGAGATAACACTTCTGAGCCGTTTCACAACCGAGTTATTGCGGAACTTAAGGGTAGAACCCAAGAACTGGTATTTCAGAGAACATTACTTTACCAGTAATCGTAATTTAAAATTTTTTTAATTACCATTACAGTAATAATTAATCAATCGAAACAAATTTGTAATCTCAAAAATCGTAGTTGAAATTACTTCAGTAGTTCTAACGATTACAGCAATAGTAATTAAAAAAAGAATGATTACATTAATCGCAGTCGCAGCAGCAATTGATTACAAATTAATTCGGAACGCTTTGGTTTGTGTTTGTTGCTGATCATTTTCAAAGACCATAATGTAGTCTAATGTCAAGAAAATGTTACAAGTGCTGCTAACTAAAGCAATTGAGTCTACATTCTGACTTTTTCAAAATTGAAAATCGCCATATTTCAAAATTTTGCTTGAAGAACGCATTATCTTAAATTTTTTGTTGAAAATACCACAACTTAGAAGTTGTTTCAAAAACATCTCAACTCAACATTAATTTAATACATTTTCAGTTGCGATAGAGCGTTCTTAAGCCGTATATTGATATAGGTAGGTTTTCAAAAAGATTCTGCTATAGAGAGTTCCTCAACCGAATATCAAGATAGGCTAGTTTTTACTCACACGTATTCTAAGACAGAGGGTGATCCTAAGCACACGATATTATCAAGTAAAAAACCCCAACGTGCGAAGAACAAGACAATTTCTTTAAGCAAAAACAAGTTTTGCATTTACAAAGTAATCGTATCATGATATTAGCACATATCAAAAGAGTAAAAGTTTGAAAAATGCCAAACTTGTGTGCATAATACTTTCAAATGAGGTCGCTCACAGGTGTCTCTTCCATGTAGCGAGAGCTTTTAAATCGTTACTCTTGCAAATTTCCCTTCTCATTACTTCAAAATGTTCAAAATTGCACATGAATCTTACAAAAACCAATATGATATTCATTTCAATACTACAAGTTACACAAGTGTTAGCAAATGGGCATGCGCAGCATACTTTTTATTTCATTTTATTTAAACACAAACACTTTATATAAAAAGGTCATAGAAAAAAAATTCTTCACGCGTGCTCAAATTGCACATTACTGCTTTTGCACCGCTATTTGACTACCACTTTTGTTTTTGTTTTACTTTGTTGTTAATGCAGCATATTTTCTTGCCGATTTTAGTAGGTATAAAATGTCTTAAAATTCTTTTTTTTTAATATAAATTTGCTCGAATATACGATTGTTTATTTGTTTAAACTGGTTACATTCTGGTTTGTTTGTTCTAGGTTTTTTTTTTTTACAAAATTTTACATAAAACATTTGTTGTTACATACGACATGTTTCTGTTGATGAGTACAATCATACAAATGTATAAATATGAGTATGCAGCTGTGCCGAAATAAACGCTGCTTTTGCTTTTTGTTTTTATGCGAGCAGCAACATTTTGCGATATTCGTCACAGTAACTGCGCGTTTTTGACAATTTTTGTTTTACAATTGGTTTTTAGTTTTTGTTTCTTTTTTTACATAAAGTTTACAATACAATACAATGTTTACAATTTTTCATAAAATTTTACATCAGTTTACAATTAGTACATATTTCACTTTTTTGCAGTTGAATTGTTCTTTTTTCTTTTACACACTTTCATTTTTTTGTTTTTGTACAAAACACATATTCATTATTTATAAGTTACATAAATTTTATTATATTAGTTGCTTATATTTTAAATTTTGTTTTTAATTAAAATCAACACATAATCCTCACGCGTCACTTGTTGGGAGGTGTGTTTTTTCATGTATATGTATAATATGCATGTGTTTTTATGTATGTATGTGTGTATGTTTATATATTTATACGTCTACTTGACACTTCTGCTACTATTTAAAAGTGTTAAAATGCATACACAATACTTTTTTTTAATACAATAAAATATTTTTTGTGGAAAATTACTTGCTTTAACGCATTTTCGTAAATAATTTTCTTGCAACTACTTTTCGCTGCTATTTGTATAATTCTGTAAGCTTCCTTTTCAGAGCAACATATTTTAAGTTTAAAAAAATTTTCTTTTCTCATTTGCCAGCAGCAGAAATATTCTTTTATGTTTTGACATGCATTGTTTGGGAGTGAAAAATGTTACTTTTATCCAAAAAAAATCTAATTATAATAATAATTGTTTGCTTATTTGTTTCTTTTATCGTTAAGTTACTGTAGTACGCTAAAAACTAATAATATTAAACTTACATAAATAACTAATGTTTAACATACATAAATATATTTATACGCACAAAACGAAACTATGCATATTTAAAAACTTCTTTTTTTCAAATGTCAAATGTTTTTGTTTTAATATATATTAAACGCACAAAGGAATTTTTTTTGTTTTCAAATACATTGCAGTGAAAATGTATGCATTAGTAAGTGCCTTTTGAGTCGTGAATGTTAAAACTCGTCGTGCATACGAGCCGAAAAAAACTAAATACAATTTGTACAATTTATTTTTTATTTTGAGTATGTTTGTATGTGTTTGGTTTTAATACTAAAAGGCGTTTTTACAAATTATTTATACTTTCTCGTTATTTTTTTTACAAATAATTACGATTTTTTTACATAATATTACATTTTTTTTTTACAAAATATTACATTTTTACAAATGAGCTTGATATAAATTTTCAATATAGAAACGTATGGGATTTTGCATGTACAGTTTTTTCATGATGGTGAATTTACAAATTGGTTAAAAAAAGACAAAAAATAAAAAAAAACAGAAAATTATAAAAATAGTTACAGAAATATTATATACATTATATATATGCAGTTAAATAGTAGTTCAGTTAAAGTAAAAGTAAGAAACTACTGTAAAATATCTGATAGATTTATTTTATAATAAAGAAAGCTTTACCACGGAAAACAAATATTTTAAACATGAAAGTCTTTAAATTGAAATATTTCTAACTAACAAGTGCTCCTTTTTTCGTTATTACAGCTTGATTATTAAGCGATGGCAGCTGCCTTTTAAGCTATAAAAATCAGCGACCCGATGATTAACGGTTTTGAAATTTTTTCGAAGGAATAAGAGTTTTTCTGCTTAAATCGGAAGTGTTTATCGGAACTTTCGAAAACCAAGTTTACTGCTGTGGTGTTTCTAAAACAAAATCATTTTTGAAAATTTTCGAAACCCAAAATTTTCTAAATTCATTTTTCATTCTATCTAAAGTAGGTCAATAGTTTAAAATGACATTTTTATTGGCATCCAAAATGCTTAGATTTTTTTCCAAAGAGTATATTTTAGTAATTCAAAACAACATTAAGTGACAAAATTTTAAAATTTTCGAGCTCGTCCGAATACATATTATATTAAGGCAAAATAAACGATTCACTTTTAACAGTAGAACGTAGAGAATGTGTTGCATGTTTTCACATAAAGAAAACTCAATTGTTCGAGCGCTCTTAAAAAAAATTTTGTTCAACAATCGGGTCATTTATATAAAACCAAAAACGTTTAGCTGCAATAACTATGAAAGACTGCACGTATGTGAATGTAATTACATTGATGTTCCATAGATTTTTTTGTATAAAAGTGTCCAGTGGCAATATTGCACATAAAAAAATACGCCTTCCTATGCGTCTTTTCTTATAAGAAAAAAGTATTGAATTCCTTTTTTCCACTGGTTTTTCTTTCTTTCTTGTTTGCATTTGTTTGTTTGTAATGAAATTTTTACATGAATTTTTTTATGAACATTTTTACATGCATTTTTTTTTTATACATCATTCAACAACTGTCTCAAAAAGCAACATACAAAATTTCATACATTTTCGAACTCTTTTGCTCTTTCTTACAATTTAAAAATCCCTTTTGTGCGTAGCAAACTCTTATAAACTATATATTCATCTTAAAAGTCCATTGATTTTAGTAAATAACTAAGCAGCAAACAATTTACGCTCTAAACTAAAGTGCAAAACAAAAATACATCTAGATATTTTCGCATATTACGTGTTGTATGTGTGTTTTGTTTTTGTTTAAATCTTCTAAGTTCATTTAACTATTAAAAGTCAGCTTTTGGTTTAGTTTTTTGTTTGCATGTTTGCAATCGCATGCGTAAGTCTTTAAAAAATCATTATACTTCTATGAAACGAAGCGTGAACGTAAACAAAACATAAAACATACATATAAACGCTAATAATAGTTAAAAGCGTATGCGAATGCGCACAAACAGCTCATACGCAACCAATAGCCCTGCACTAAGTTGACTCTTTTGTGTCAACGAGCAGCAACGCATGTTGGCGGTGTGACATGTTTGTGCGCAAACTCATACGATTGCATGTTTAAAATAAAGTTTATACTTTTAAAAATACATTTACTCTTTTTTTTTAAACTGCGTTTTGTTTTTGTTTTTTTTTTTCTCCTTAGATGTTCTTGTTTTCTTTTGCGTGTTTTTCTTTTTTTGAAGCATGTTGGTGTGTTCTTACACGCCTTCTCTCTCTCTCTTTTTTTACCATGCCAGATTTGTGTGTGTTCTCTTTCTTTTCTTTTGATTTTCATTTAAAAGTTTTAACGAAAATTGTATACAGCGACATTCGTTTACACGACTTTTGTTATTTAAGAAGAAATGTAGCATGCGCCACAAAAGCTCTACACGAATGCGCTGCGTTTAACGACGTTTCTTCTAAGTTCATTTCATTTGATTTTTTTAATCTTTTTATCTCAAAAATTCTCCTTTTTTTACGAGTTTTATAAATTACTTTGTCCTTTTTTGTGTATGGGAGTGTGTTTTTCTTTTTCAATATTGAATGTATAAAATCTCTCGCTTTTTTCTTGCTAATTTTTACATAACTTCTAAAACGAGTTGTATTTTCTTACAATTTCTTGTTCTTTAAATGTAGGTGTCTCTTAAGTTTTGAGTTGCACCTTTTACTTTTTCTACATTACAACGAGCGTGGCAATGCGATTTTTTTTTTTTGTAAAAACATTATACTTTTTGAAGTTATGTTATCATTTTACAATTTGCATGCACACATACCTATTATAGCGTGTGCTTTATGTTGCAATACAATTTTTAAAATCTAAGATAAAATAATAAAAAAATACGGCATCCTAAAATTATGCCACACATTCTAATGACATTAAATTCTTACATGACATTCACATTTTTTCTTGTTTTTCATATACTTGCAACTTCTTAATAATAATCGAAGTTTTAAAATTGAATTGATACTTATAACTGTTATACTCTAATCTTTACTTCAACTTGCACTTCTACTGCATGCATATCCACATCATGCTTTTGTATAATCATACTTTTTCATGCGCACCCACTTTACAATACACCATTGGGTGGCCCAATTGGCCCCAAGCCACTATTGACAGCTGTCACAACTGAGGTGGCGCTGCTGCTATTCGTCGATATGGTGCAAGATGATGCAGCTGGTGATGTTTGTCCCACTGATACCATATTAATACCATTATCTTGTATCATTATTGGTCCACCAACTGTGAGTCCGCCGCTTGTTGGCGTTGTTACGGTTAAACCAGTGTTGCATGCCGCTGTTGTTATTGTTGAAATGCCGCTACTGCACGCCAACGATGCTTGTTGTGATGATGAGGCGATTGTGGTGCTTGGTGTTGTTGTAATTGGATTTGATGTCTTCATGAAATATTTTTCCAGTTTAGCATTGATGTGTTTTCCATAGGTGTATTTGCGTAATGCACCCATATGTGGGCGTATTTTATTCATAAGTTTCTTCAATTGTGTCGGTTCAGAAACGTCGATCATTTTCTGTACCACATAGTTGGCATACTGATCCTTCATCATGACGTGCAAGGCGCTGGAAAAAGTAAAATTTGTTTTAGTAAGAAATTAAATAAAGGTAGCAAATTTAAAGATTTTATTAATCATAGCATTAGTTTTGCGCGGCTACCCTCCTAGGAGGAGTCCGGAAGTCTCTTAAAATTCGTGTGGAGCTATTTCCAATTTAGCTCTACAAATTCCCGGCCGACGCTGTTTTTGGTATCCTTTTTTCCTTCCAGACAGCGGCTTTAAGTTGAGTCGCCATGTTTTCATATAGGATCATATATAAAGGCCGTTTGACCCAAAGGTGTAACGACAGGCCGTCAACAAGGTCCACAGAGAACTGTAAGCTTCTTTGTTTTATGCAGGAGCAAGGACCATCTGTATTAGGCAAACTTCGCCTAAATTATCATTTCACGTTGGTTTCATTAGCATTTCACTTTCATCACTCACATTTATATTTAGTGTAGATTCGACTGCATTAGCATTAATAGAAACTCAAACATATGCGTCAAAATCTTAAATCCATTTAACCGTATTTGAATGGAAATAGTTGTAAAGTTCCACTAACTTTAATGCAAATAAATCTTTACTGAACATAAATCTGAGTGGTAATGCAGTAAAAATCTCATTAGAAAGAAAGTGCTAATGAATTAAATGATAAAGGAAAGGCAGTATCCTTTTAAAAAAGTTTTGATTGATAATGAAAATGAAGTTCCATTCAAAAATAATGAAAATAAAGTTTTATTCAAAAATCAAATGTTATGGGCAATGGGAATTTAATTTTACTGTCAGTCGGTGTGAGTGAGTGGTTTGTGAAATGTTTAATACATTTAAATGTTATTGCAGCCTGCCCATATTTGTGGCTGAAATATCAAGCTGTTTACTATCAGAACAGAACCTTATGAAGGAAACCTAGCTCACGACCAAAACAACGCGTTTAATTTACTGACTACCAGACAATACGGTAATGTATTTCCTTCGAGTACCACAAAAAAATTCTGTTCATGAAAACTTTTAAAAAATTCTTTTATGAAGAAGATATCAAATATAGTATACCCGACAACAGAACTGTTAAATTATTATTACTAATAATTACCGGTTTGATTAATTATTATCTTGAGAATCCATTTAATAATTGATTACCATCACTTTAAATTTTTAGTGATTATTTTCCAATTAATTAAAAAAATAATTCAAAAAAATCATGATATTTTACGATTATTAAAAAAAAAAATCAAAAATAATGAAAAAAGTTGTTTTGATAATTTTTGATTTCTGATTTTTTTTTGATTATTTTTGATTTTTTCAGTACTGTTCTAGAAGCACATCAACTAATATATCAACAATACTGATAACAATAACAAAAAAATAAATTTAAAAAATCTAGAATAATCAAAAGTAATCAAAACAATTTTTTTTGATTATTTAGATTTTTTTTTTGATTTCTCCTAATCGTAATCAATTATTAATTGCCTTTTCTAGAAAAAGAATTAAAATAATCATTAATTAAAAAAAACTGTCTAATTATTTGATTACTAATTACTAAACTAATTAAACCGGTCTGCCCGACAGTTATTACATTCTCCGTTTATTGGGATGTTATGTGTATGTAAAGAAAGCTATATGCAAGAGATTTGTTCACCTATCACATTTGTCAAATTAAAGATACTATCAGGGGTAAGCGAACTGACTCTAATTGGTTACTGATATCGTGCTTTTTTTAGTTTTTAGAACGGCGATAGCCTAGATTGTATCGAGAACTTGATTTCTTCTTACTCGAACAATCGCGAGCACTCGTCTCAACACATTTCACACAAAACTATTTACTAAACTTCAAAAGCTGGATGGGAACACTTTGACTATTTACTTACTTGTCATTAAAGGTGCATACTTCATCGATGAGTGCGGTGCGTTCACCACGTGTAGCATGTGTCACGCATTTCTCTACAACATTTGAGGCGAATTTGTGTTGTGATAGAACCAAAACCTTGCCGCGTACGCTTGCGATGAGTATAGATTTATCTTCGGGTTTACCATGTTCTATAAAAAAGATATTCCGAAATAAGTATAAGATAACACATGCTAATTTTATATGACTTGAACACACTCACCCAAGACATGTTGTATAACATAATTTCCATATTGATCCTGTATCAGCTGTTCAGTGTGTTCATGTAGTTCATCTAGTATGGGTTGTGTTTGCTCTGAAGTGCAATGTTCCAATATGCGTTGTATGACTCTACATCCATATGGGTGTGTGCTCAGTGTGTAGACTTGACCCTTGAAGGCATTAATAACAAATTGCAACGCCGAGGGATCCACACATTCGATGCACTTCTGCACCACATGGTTACCATTTTGATCTTTGACACACTTCAACACATTACCATCTAATTCACGTACAATCTCTGCTTGTTGTTCGGATGTAATACTTTCCAAAGCTTTTTGTATAACACGACAACCATACATTTGTAATGCCAATTGCAAAACATGTCCTTTGACTTGCATACCCAGCGTATTCTTTTGTTCGGGTGAACCAAACTCAAAGAATTTCTGTATAACATAATTACCAAAAACGTCAGTCATCAGGCTAAAGGCTGAACCCAAAATCTCATTAAATACAAGCTGCTTTTCAGCAGCGGTAGCGCGTTCCAATTTTTGTTGTATAAAACGTGAACCATGTTGATCTTGTGAAAATTCTACAATATGATTGGCTAAATCGCGTAACTGTAAATTCGGATAACGCTGATTACGGAAGTCTTCGAGTAGTCGTGAACGTCCAGGTTGTGGTGCGCCAGCTGCAGCAACAGCGGCAGCCGCAGCAACTGCTGATGCATTTAGTCCAGCAGCAGCTGCTGCAGCAGCATGACGTGTTGACGCAGCAGCGGCAGCAGCAGCTGCAGCAGCCGCAGCACTTCCTGGTAAAGCCAATTTCGAGAAGAGTGAACTGCTTGAGCCGAACATATTTCCAGCAGCGGCAGCCGCAGCTGCTTGTGCTGCAGCAGCACCTGGTGGTAGACCGACAGCCATTTGTTGACGATATTTACTTTCTGCACCCGGTGCGCGGTTGGTGACGAGACATGATTGTGGTGGTGGCGGTGTAATAGCTGCACCAATTGGGCTAGCTGAGGCATTGGCTCCTAATGCGCCGTAATTGTTTGTCACACTGCCAGGCCATTTTCCACGTGCGGCGGCAGCAGCAGCGGCAGCAGCTGCTTGTAATGTTGTAGAGTTGCTGTTATTATAGTCCAAGGCCGAGGGACTGAAGGCAGATGTGTTGCGATCGAACGAGTCACGGCGACCGGTTAGCGAGTTGGTGTTCAAGGCGAGTCCTTTTTGGAAGAGAAAGTGAGAGAGAAATAGCCGGTGATTAGATAAAAAGATCTGAATTGTAATGGAACTTAAAATGCGATTTTTTTAGTAAAATAAAGAAGCATAGGATTAAAGAAGTTTTATTATCAACAATTAATATTTTATGTTATAATAAGTTGCATAAAGGCTTAGAAGACGAATTTTATGCACAATTTCGCGTTGAAAAATATCAAGGAAATTTTGCCTCAGAAATTGAAAGCATGGTAAGCCTTAAAGTTTAACGTTGGACAGGCATTTCGGCCATCTACAAGCCTTTGTGTGCTTGAGATTCTAATATGCTATACTCTTAAGACTAATGTAGGTAAGATTCAGATCAGCAAGGTAGCATATTAAATCCGTAACTTCAGTATTAGGACTGGTTCACGATTACCCGTTTTCGGTAAAAATAAATATTTCCGATTTCTTGTGTTATTGGTTTTCACGGTCTTTTCATTTTACATATTTTTGTAAGTTTAGTGGCTGTTTTCGAAATAGTACTATAACTATGGCCTGTATATGTTTGTTGCTTTCAATTTTTCCTTCAATCAAAAATAATAATAATTGAGTAAGAATTATTATCAACTGGTCTTGAGCTCGTAAAAATATTTCCTATTTCTTATTAAAAGGAATGTGCCGGAGAAAATCGGTTAAAGGCCAGGCCTTCTTTTATACAAAATTTTTAAATTTATATTTGTATTTCTTAAATTTGTATTTCTTTGCTGGCTTGAGATCCGTGTTCAATAATTGTAAAAATTAAAAACACATTTTGATTTTTTCGTTAAAATCGATATATTTCGACTGCTCAACGGCAATCATCTTCAGGATTGTAGCAACTAACAAAATTTTTTAAAAGATCATAGAAGAATATATTGTTCAACGCCTCTACGAAAAATTACTTTATATCTATACGTAAGCAAAAACCTGGGGTAGGAAAATTTACGAGTTGTAAAAGTTGGTTGAATCGTTAGATATAATGTTCGATTTAACCCTAACTTATGCTTCCTTACTACAACTTTTCCAGTTCATATTGAGAAACCGCAAGGTGATAATAAAAACTGTTAGTTTATACTGAGATAAAATAAATTGATGACGAGAAGTATAAGTTTATATTGAGAAAACGCAAATTGATAATGAGAAATGTGAGCTTATATTGCGAAAAAGTAAGTTGATAATGGAAAAATATAAATTCGTAATGAGAAATTTTTTTTGTTCAATTTTTTTTTTACAAATTTGCTTGTGACACAATTATTATCTGAGTAATTTGTTAATGTTCTCGTTATCAAGTTCGAATTTCTCATTATCAACTTAATTATAAAACATAATTTCTCATGATCACTTTGTATTTTCTCAATATGAAGTTACATTTCTCATTATCCAATTATTTTTCTCAATATGAACTCACACTTTCTCATTATAAACTTGAAAGGTGTAGACTCTATATAGATTGTAGGCTTTTGGCAGATTATCAAAGTCAAAACATGATTACTACGGAACGGGCCACCTGACGAATACTTTCATTCAAAACTTGTTTGTGGTCAATTTAATTTTCTACAAAAAGTTTGTAAATATGTGTTTTCCTTCAATGGTTTGGAAATTTTAAAGCAAAAAATCTAAACTAGCAATGAAATGTATTATTGCGCTCTGAAACTTTTACAGTATTATTTTTTCCGACTTTCTGGAGAATAATATCAATAGAGCTTAGAAAAAAGTTTTAAAATCAATTTAAAATACATTTTTTTTATGGTGATTGTTGCTGGAGCAAAGCGCGAATTTTTATGTTTTGTTTGTTAATTGATATTAGAGGAAAAATTACACATGTCATCCCATACCATCGCTGTGCATAACGTTGAAATTTTTCCTCTAATATCAATTAACATTTTTTTCGGTTCAGCCTAATATGTCCACAGTATGTTATTTATATAAAATTTTGTTGATAGCAACAATCATATAAATGAAGTTGCAGGAAACGTTACTCTATGCATTCATAAGTACAACCCTTGTACAACAATAAAATAAAGTGGTTTTATGTTCGAAAGAGTGTTTTTGTATTTCATTGGCATTCGTATATACAGATATTTGTACAGTTGTGTTCAATGTAATAGTAGTGAAAATAAATTATTAGATATCGTTCTACAAAATAAGAAGCTGTGTTTTTAATAATTTTCATTTCAAATAAAGCGAATTCCGTAATAGAATTCATATAGAAAGAAATATCAAAGTTAACACAAAGTTCGGGAAAGTTAATTAAACTTTAAAATCTGCAACATTTTTTGGCAGAATTTCTAGAAAACTTTTGAGTATACAATTTTGTAGACAAATAAATTTTAGTGCCAGTTAGAACTTGCCCAATTTTCAGAATTTTTTTTCGTCAAGGGTGTTGAGTGATTTCTTCCATACAACGCATCAAGGAAAATTAATTTTGTATGAAAAATAATACATAATATCCTTGACAAAAAAAATTTAAAAAATTCACGGCAAATTTTGAGGTACTTCTAAGTTGCACATTATGGTGCTAAAATTGAGTGAGTTATAAACCTGCGTACTCAATAAGTTTCCAAAAATTCTGCCCAAAATGATTGAAATATTGATGTAAATTTTTAAAAGTTTAATCGAATTTCCTGAACTTTGTGTAAAATTTGAAATTTCTTTTTATGTGGCTTCTGTTTTGGAATTCGTTATATGTTAAATGAAAATTATCATAATCACAGCTTCTTCTGATTTCGTCGAACGTTATCTAATTTAATTTCACTACTATTATATTGATCACAACTGTACAAATACATGTATCAAGTACTTCTACATACATGTGTAAGAAACACGTGCCCATACTCAAAACGTTTCTGAAGTGTATTGTCTGAAAATTATAAGAGGTGGGTAGAATTTATGAAAAGTGCTGCTTGCATATTATAAATTAATAATTTATATTATAAATTAATAATTTTACAAAAATAATACATTAAATTTGAATACTTAAAATTTCTTCAGTAACACCAAATGCCCAACTTTAGTGTTAAAAGCAAACAAAAATGTTTTTTTTAACATTTGAATAGGTCTCTCATACGCAGTGGTGTGCCGCGTTTTATTAGATCAGACCTGTTCAATTTGATTAGTAATAAATTAATTACGATTGGGAAAAATCAAAAAAATAAATAAAAAATATAATCAAAGAAATATTATTAAAAAAGGTTGTTTTGATTACTTTTGGTTTAAAATATTTTTTTTTTAATTTTCCTAATCGTAATCAATTAATAATTGCCTTTTAGCCTTTATTGTTGACGTGTATATTTATCTGCTTCCACAGCAATACTAAAAAAATCAAAAATAAGCAAAAAAATCAAAAGTAATCAAAACAACTTATTTTGATTATTTTTGATTTTTTTTAAATTCATTGGAAACTAATCACTAAAAATTGAAAGTAATAGTAGTCAATCATTGAAGGGATTCTTAAGAAAATAATTAATCAAAACGGTAATCATTACGATTAGTAATCATTATTTAACAGGTCTATATTAGATAAAGCTTTTCAATACATCGCAGCCTTTTCCACCAACTTTTCCAGTGTTTCCACATAAACCAAAAGTGTTTCAATCAAACTTCATTTTCTAGCAAACACATACTTACACAGCACGCGCCTTAGTGCAGTAAACGTTAAACATTCGAGTAAGTGTGCAGTTCTAACCAGTTAAGTGTAGTACCACCACCTAATACGTTCGTTTTTTTTTGCTCTGAGGTCGCTTTATATATGAGTTCATAACAAAAAGCAAGCAATTACGTAAGTGTGCACTTAATGGTCGCCTAATTAGAATTGTAAACTAGCAATTATAAATGTATTATAATTTAATTCACCAACAAATTAGTTATTTGCGAGGAGTCACATAACAGAGAGAGAGAAAGTAGGAGCAACCAGCTTCAAATAGTAGCAAACAAATAAAAAAATTAGAGTTAAAAAAGGATGACGACAATGCAGTAACCGTTTTCCAGAATAATGCACCCGGAGTGCACTTTTTGTTATTTACGCGGGTTGCTCAAA
Organism: Merzomyia westermanni; assembly: GCA_949987695.1. Taxonomy (NCBI): domain Eukaryota; kingdom Metazoa; phylum Arthropoda; class Insecta; order Diptera; family Tephritidae; genus Merzomyia; species Merzomyia westermanni. The sequence goes on from OX465288.1 coordinate 36,819,688, forward strand.
CAAAAATTTAAACTGGAAACATCAAATCAGTAAAAAGCTTTTTGCAGGGATGTGCGATTAATCGATAAAAAAAAAAATTTTAATCAATCAATCTGATTATTTAATGCTGGTTATTCAGATCCCGAGTAATTCATACCAAATATATCTGAGTAACTTTGTTAGTTAACTCAAGTTGTGATTGCTTTGTTTGCTGAATTATCAAATTTAATACATTGTAATTAATCATTGATTAGTCGGCATATTAATCGATGATTACTCTCTGATTAATGAATTAATGACGTTGAGGTTAACTAGCATGCCAATTGATAAATGGCACATCTCTCCAGAGCTGCAGTACTGGCTTTATTCGAATGCTTGGACTGGCTCACATATTCTTGATCAGAGCTGGGTGGTAATCATTACTTTAGGAATCAAATTACCCTCAATTAATTGGGAATATAATTAATTCCTTTACCTCAAACAAAGGGAATTGATTACATTTCAATTCCTCAAAAAAAAATACCAAAAGTAATTTTCTCGTTTTGAGGCTCGAGTACATGGATTTTCTTTGTTATTGAAAAAATATACTCTGCGCAAATGTAATTTCTTTGAAAATTTTGAAATACATTTTGAATTCCTTTCCAAAGTACTGAGAAAGAAATTACATTTGCGCATAGTATATTTTTTCAATAACAAAGAAAATCCATGTACTCGAGCCTCAAAACGAGAAAATTACTTTTGGTATTTTTTTTTGAGGAATTGAAATGTAATCAATTCCTTTTATGTGAGGCAAAGGCATCGAATACTTTTCCCAACTACTGAGGAATGTAATTGTAATTGTAATCGAATTGAATTTACCCAGCTCTTTTCTTGATTAATCGATATTAATAATTCTCTGATACATAATTAAATCATGTTTCGATTATAATGTCGATTACGCATCTCATCCCAACCGTAATACTGACTTAATTCTCATTTTCGGAAGGGCTCCAATATTCTACAATCTTTACCAACTGTTCTCAAAGTTACTTTGAGTCAGGACTTTGAATTAGACTCTCATGTGTTATCTTCCAAGTTGCAGTTTTCGCAAACTTTAACGAAATGAAGTAATGTTGTAAAGAATATGTGGTGAGACCAGAGTGTGTGCGGCTGCTGCTAAGATAAACTAAAGACAACTGTCCTCACTGCTTTGATAAAGCGGCTGAGTATTTTTTGTGTGTAGTAGGAGTACTGCGATCAGGGATGATACTTTCGAGGTAAATGTGCTAAAATACGAGAGTATGAGCTCTTTGACGACGAGTATTAAATTGTGGTTTAAAGGAACATGAGAAGTGTAACGATTAAGGGTATGAAGTCTGAATGCTGTATTCTTCAAGTCTAATTCCGACAAAAAAAAAAACTTGTCCCGGAGTGAAATCTTATTGTTTTGGACTTACAGGAAGTTTTGATATTTTTCTGAACGAAAAATTTTCAAGTTCAAAAATACACGGACAGTACCTCGGAAGAACACTGAAATATACCAAACACACTGTAAGCGACATCTACCCTTATATAGATACATACATATAAACGCAGTGATGCATTTTGTGGCGCTAACTGACAATGAACGTAAATAACTATACAACAAAGCAGAAAGAAGAATGAAAGCAGACGCAAAGGCAGGGAAGGACCTACACAAGGCGAGTGTGCGAGAGGGAGGGAACAGCGTTAACGAATGGAATGTCTCACAAATGAATGCACACAATTTAAAAAGGGAATTATTCATGCAATTTGCGATACGACAATTCCGGTAACCCCACTTTATAAAGGGAGGCTAGCTGACACGCTGCCTAGCTGGCTATGTATTACCAACATTCATTTGAGGCAACCCATTGCCGTTTAAAGCTTCGGATGCAGTGGCAGTAAAGTCATAAAAATGTCTTATGTTGCAGAACAATTAAAATCCAACATTCAAGGATATTTGTATTTAAATACGTCTGTATGAAGGAAGGCTCGTGTATGTATACCACACAAAATAAACGTTAAGAGGCAACAGGCTGCTGTGAGAGGGCCAGGTACTTGTGAGCAATAAGACGCACGTTCAGGGATTTATACAAACAAAGATTGCGTTGCAGTAGAGGTTTAACTTTTTGCCTCAGCTGCTATGGCAATTGTCACAAACAATGTAGAAATTGTTGTTACTTTTGCAGCTGTTATGCAATTTGCATTGCATTTGGCACGTGTTGGTGGCAAGATATCATGATACCATGAGTCACAGCAAACTTACAGAAAAGGGAATTCAACTTTGGAAAGTAAAATTATGAATGTAGAATGCATCAAGAGCTAGGGTGGTATGTAAACAGTAGTGGACCAAATCTTTTACACAATGATGCAGATATGTACGAGTGTGTCGATACATCATCATGCAAATTTGTGTTTTACCGTTTAATTAACATAAGAAAAGAATCATTTTGAAAATTCGTTTGTCTTCAAGCTGTGACAAAATTTTTTTTTCAACCAAACGAAAAACCCCTTTCACATATTTTTTTTTGACTTATTTTTCAGAACAGACAAGAAACTGGAGGGTTTCAAACATTTGTTCGCCTTGCTAAGTGTGAAAAAAATTTTCTTCAAAATCGTCAATGAATGCGTTTTTATCAATACTAAACTTAGCAGGAAAAAAACTAATTAAACAAAAAAGAAATTTCGTACAAAAAAATTTTAAGTAATAAAAAATTTGCAGGCCAAAAAATATAATAAACCCTGTTTTTTATTTATTTTCTTAAAAAATGTCGATGAATGGATTTTTATTTGTATTAAATTTCGTAACAAAAACAAAAGCAAATAAAAAAAAAATTACGTAGAAAGTTGTATAAAACTAACAAATAAAGCCCTTCACTAATTTTTTGAAGAATAATTTTTCGGGATAGAAAAAACGGCTAAGTAAACAATACTTTGTCCTGCGAATTGTTAAAAATTTGTTTTTCAAAAACTTATTGAATAGGTTTTTATAAGTGTTAAATTTACTATCAACTTAAAATAAAAAAAAAATAAAAAAAAAAATGTTTGTACAAAAAAAAATTACGAAATTTACTACTATCAACTCAAAAAAAATAAAAAATTAATAATAAAAAATTTTAGTACAGAAAAATTTTTTTTCTTTGTATCAAATTATACATATTTTTTAAGAAAAATTTTTGAGGAAAGATATATGTTATAAACCCTATGATGAACGGACTTTTACTAGTACTAAATTTCGTAACAAGAAAACAAATTTTAATTCAAAAACAGTTGTTCACAATTTTTTTTGAAAAACAATAAACAAATAGGAAATTGTTTCTTACTAAATTAAAATGAAACAAAAAAATTTTTCATTCATATTCTTAAAAAAATATTTTAAAGAAAAATATATTTTATCAGTATTAAATTTAGTACAACAAAAAACTAATAAAAAGATATATTAGTTAATTTTTTTGAATTTTATTCATATAAAAACGGAAGCGTTTTCAAACAACTTTTTTTTTCTGCGAGGTGTGAAAAAATTTTTCTTAAAAAACGGAGTTTTGGTTGTAATAAATTTAGTTCTTTAAAAATATACCCAGTACCAAAGAAAAAAAATTAAAATTGTCTGGTACTAAATTTAAAACAATTAAAAAAATATTTATAACTTTTTGAAAACAACATTTTTCGGGAAAAAAATTGTTATAATTGCTTTTCAAGGAATTTTATATGCATTATGCAAAAATAAAAAATTAAAATAACAATAAAAAACCATTTACACACGATTGAGTTTAGTACAAACAACAACAAAACAAATTAAAGAATAATAACAAAAAATCTATTTATTAATTTATCTGAAGAATAATTTTTGGGAAAAAGCAGTGTTTTTAAATTTTTTTCCTACGAGGTGTGAGCACATTTTAATTTTGTTCAAAAAAATTATTGAACGGTTTTTTCTCAGTATTAAAATTAGTACCGAAAAAAGTTCAGTACACAAGAAACATAAAAATTTGTTGGTACTAAATTAAAAACAATTAAATATATCTATAACATTTTGAAGACAAATTTTTTTCAGCACAAACAAGTTTTCTAACCTTTTATACATGTTATTTTCTTCACCAAAAAAGTTATTAAATACTGTTAAGTTTACTCAAAAAAAGTAATACAAATAATTTTTTTTTAAAACAAGTATAAAACAAATTCATTCCTTTTTTGGAAAAATAATTCTTTACGTCAGAAAAAAGAAAACAGCAGGGTTTCAACAATTCTTTGGCCTGCGCGGCATGAAAATTTATAAATGGATTTTTATTAGTTTTAAATTTATTACGAAACTAAACAATGAAAATAATAAATTGCTTAAGTTAAAAGTAAAAAAACCATTTATAAGTTTTTGTGCAGAAAAATTGTTTCAGAACAAAAAAAAGTTACATACCCTGATTTCAATGGTATTTAAACGAAGAAAGGTGAAAATCCTTGAACAACAATTTTGGCTGCGCTTCTAACAGGAGCTTTGTTTGGTTTTGGTTTGTAGTTTCCAGGTATTTTTGGGTTGAGGGCAGAAAAAAAACAAGTTTCGAAATTTTTGAGACACCACCTTACTTTGTTTGTATATACGAGGTGTGTTCAAAAAGTATCGCGAATTTTGAATTTTCGCTGGTTACGTATATTCGAATTTCGAATTTTTTGTGGCGTTATGTTGGTACTCATGTCTCTCACTTATGCCGACAAGCTCGGCCATTTTGAATGTTCAGTTAATTGTTGACAGCTGCTTTGCTTGCACGTGTTTTGGATCGTCTTCGATTTTTACCTATTTTTTTACCAAAATTGCTCAATTGTGACCAAAAACAGCATCGCATGAACATTGCTAATGAGATGTTAAACTCTGTCCGCGACGACCCAAATTTGCTCCAGAGGGTCATAACTGGTGACGAATCGTGGGTTTATGGTTATGACGTGGAAACCAAAGCTCAATCATCTCAATGGAAGCTGCCGCACGAACCAAGATCGAAAAAAGCGCGCCAAGTTCGGTCGAATGTGAAAGTTTTGCTGACAGTTTTCTTCGATTGCAGGGGCGTGGTGCATCATGAGTTCTTGCCACAGGGAAGAACGGTCAATAAGGAATATTACCTGCAAGTTGTGCGCAATTGCGCGAAGCAATCCGCCAGAAACGCCCGGATTTGTGGAAGAACAAAAATTGGCTTTTGCACCACGATAACGCCCCTGCTCACGCATCGTTGCTTGTGCGCGACTTTTTGGCCAAAAACAACACACTACTGATGCCGCAGCCACCGTATTCCCCATATTTGGCCCCCTGTGATTTTTTCTTGCTCCCTAAACTGAAGAGGCCCATGAAAGGACGACGTTACGCTTCTCTTGACGAGATAAAGACGGCATCGAAGGAGGAGCTGAACAAGATACAAACAAATGATTTTTTGAAGTGGTTCGAAGATTGGAAAAACCGTTGGCACAAGTGTATAATATCTCATGGGGATTACTTTGAAGGGGACAAAATAGATATTCATAAATAAATAAATAATTTTTGAAAAAACACAAAATTCGCGATACTTTTTGAACACACCTCGTATATGTAGTATTAGATGAGGTAATGCAAAAAGTTCCCTGGATTTCTCAGCCGTGACAAAAGCACCACACAGCTGCTATATGATGCTTTAAATACAAGCCCAGGCGAGCCCATTCAGTTGCCATATGGATTGTGCAACAAGGAGTAGAGTGCAAACATTGATACGAGGGCAAAAGCGAATGGTAGTGAAAGTGTGCAACAGTGCTGCAAAAGCGCGCAAAAGGAGCTGGCTCTTAGCTACATATACCGCAAGTAACTGTAGGCATAGTACTATATACTAATACATACATATGTACATGAATATTGGCATCAATTGTAGACAACCACAACTAGATGCGCAGGTGAATGCGGTAGTTAGAAGCAGGCAAGCAAAGTGGGTGGCACATATAGAAAAATCCGCAATAACTCTATATATATACAGGGTGGCTAATGAAAGCCGCTACCAAAAAAAAATTAAATAACTTTTTTTCTATTTAATGAATCTGGTTAATTTTTTTTTATTTTGCAGATTGACTTTTACATTTAACAAAAATGGATAACTGGGACACTGAAACAAGAATTTGGATTGTCCGCCGCTATCACGCACTGGAGTCCGTAGTTTCGGTTCAAAGAGAGTATAGGCGCACGTTTGGCGGCAATCCTCCGAGCAGATGGACCATAATAAGACTTGTAAAAAATTTTGCCGAGCATGGGACAGTCAACAGAAGACCTTACCATCGAAACCCTTCAGTTCGAACGGAGGAAACAATCGCTGCTGTAGCTGCTGCCATACAAAACAATCCACGTGTTTCGACAAGAAGCTTATCTGCTCAAATGGGTGTAAGCAGACAGTCATTACAGTCAATTATGCACAAAGATTTGGACTTATTCCCATATAAAATTCAAATGGCCAACAAACTGAACGCTGCAGACTTGCCGATTCGCTTGGAATTTTGCCAGAAGATGCTTCAAATGGTGGAAGAGGATGGAAACATGTTGAACTGTCTTTTCATGTCTGACGAGGCCCATTTCGATTTAAACGGCAACATAAACAAACAAAATTGTCGAATATGGAGTGCTTCCAACCCACAGATACTCTATGAGACGGAATTGCATCCACTTCGTGTCACAGTGTGGTGTGTAGTTTCATCACGCTGCATTGTCGGGCCCTACTTCTTCGAAGAAAACGGTCACACCGTTACGGTTACTGGAGACCGTTACTTGAGCATGTTGAGAGAGTTTTTCTATCCAGAATTACGCCGAATAAGAATTTCTTTCAACTCTGTGTGGTTTCAGCAAGATGGTGCAGCTCCTCATATAGCCCAACCTGTTATGACAGAATTGCGACGAAAATTTCCCAATAAGCTGATATCCAGAAACTCCACATTCCGTTGGCCACCCAGGTCGCCTGACCTTACTGTACCTGACTTTTTCTTGTGGGGTTATTGCAAACAGGAAGTCTTCAAAGCAAAACCAACAAATTTGAATGAACTAAGGCAATCCATTCGAAAAACAATTGCGGCTATTCCTGTCTCAACTCTCCAAGCAGTAATGAACAACTTTTTGGTAAGATGCCGCACATGCATCGACGAGCAGGGGGGGCATTTAAATTCCATTATTTTTAAAACTAATTAAGCTATATTTAATATAAATTTAATGAGCTTTAACATGAATAAAAGAAAAATGAATTCCATATACTGAAAAAAGAATTATTTGAGTTTCTTAATGTATCAAAATTCATCAGCCACCCTGTATATATATATATATATATATATATATATATATATACATTGAGTCGCATGCATCTATGTGACAGCATACAGGAGAATCGAAACGTTTATTTACACCAGTCGCACACGTCAAGTTGCGTATATTGAAATGCTGTTGCATTGTTGTTGTTTGTATGCAATACAGCTTCATGTAACTGTAATAAATGCAAAAAGGGCTGGGATTTTGTAGATTTTTTTGTTGTGCTACGCAGCAATCGCCTTGAGTGTTGCATATGCAACACAAACGTTTGGAATTGAGCGGCAGAAAAGGTATGGAATTTACACATTTGATTTGATACGAATGGAGGCACTTACTGTACTTATTATTGTATGTATTGTGGATGTATTGCAGCTATTCTACTCAACGTGGATAATAATGCATAATAATAAAGAATGCAAGCAATATTTGAGAAATCGCAGACAGTATGGAAATACCTGATAAAAGAGATAAATATGTGGTATGCGAGTAGTAAAATATGTGAGAATGTATGAAAAATATGTTAAATAACAATGATTTGATAAATTACAGACATTCCATACTCATACTCATGGAATTTGCACAATTATGAGCTTATGTAGTCAAACAACACTCACAAATCGTTTGCATACTTTCAGGCTAATGTAAGTTTGTTTGATGTTATAATGTTTTATTTGTGCTGATAAAATTTACAAATATTTAAGTATAGATTTTTACAGGCTTTTTATAAATAATGGATACCAACATGCAGTCTCATACGAACTGCAGCAAAACTTCGATGAACAAAGGGTTTCAACGGACTTTCACCTACGGCTAACAATATGCAGCATTAGGTTACATATCTCTCATGTGAATACCCAATGCAAAAAAACGTGCGACTCATCTCTAATAAGAGCGATTAATCCCTTTGGTCTGCAGTGGTTTATAATTGATCTCAACTATTACGTTATAGGCATACTTGTCGATTTTAATTTGTAGAGTGGATCTGTACGAAAGTACCCATTTGGGCATAAGATGGTAAAATCGTTATCTTCATAGGACATGCTAAAACAAAAGAGTCAGTTTAATCCATATAAAGAGATCAAAACAGGCATTTTTCACTTGTTCCTTTGCAACTCAAACCCAGACTAATCGCATTTTCAAAGGGTACCTACAAGACAGATAAGCATTTCAGAGTATTTAAATTTGTTAAAAGGCTTAAAGTAGTTACAATTGCCCTTAAAATATGCTTAGAGCTTAGTACTCAAGTATTTATATTTCCTCTTATATAGTGCCTACCAAAAATGCTTTATTTTGGAAATGCTCTAAGTACTTTTGAGTGTTTCTAGAGAGATTTTAGCAATTTTATCTTTTACATTTTGGATATAGCTAATATTGAGGCCGCAGTAAAGCTCTTTTCATTAGACTTGAAAAATATTCGGCCATTTCATTCTCATTTCATTTTCACTGTGCAAAGCTTGGGAATTGGAATATTTAACAAACCTCTAGATTTGGACTCGAGTAATTTTGACTGAGCAAATACTGATGCTAAGTCTCTAGCAAAATATTACACGAAGAAGTTGAAAATGTATGAGTGGAGAAAATTATGGAAGGAGAAATCGTAGTCTCGTGGCAAATTTTACCAATGAATTGTTGCCAATATGTACCGCATTTTTTCGACAATTAGAAGAAGACAGAATAAAACATTCTACGTATTTAGCATGCTTAATCAAATGTTGGAAAAAAATATTCGAGCAAGTCATTTCATTCAAATAATTTATTTATATATATATATATGTGCCCATAAAGCAATCGTCTAAACGGCACTTAAAATTTAGAATGCACAAAGCCATTCAAGACAAATGTCTAGTCAGTTGTGAGTTTTGTTTTTGTTGCTGTAGCTTTCTACTAAATTGTGTGTCAATTATAGCCATTTCGTATAGTTATTTTGTTATTGTTGTATGGTTATTTTGTTATTGTTGTTGTTCACAATATTGTATCTCATTTGTTGTGTTCCCAATTGATTGCGTGTTACGACATGTTGCTATTATTTAAATCAAGCTGCTGCTAAATTGCGTGAGGACACCTGCTGGTTGTATGCAGTGCAGGAACGTACTACAGGGCGTATACGTAACATTTTCAATATTACATCGATTTTCTGTGCTGTTGCTGTTGCAATTGCATAACAATGAGCTGTGTATGTATGTATATTCTCGTCGAACATATCTCACTATGCATATTAACATTTGTAATTGCTTCGTGTTACACAAATAACAATAACAATAACATTTTAATAGTAGCAATATATATACTACATACTTTTAGGCGCTTGTACTCTAAATTGTGCCGATGTTTTGTTGGCAGTTTTGTAGAAGCATTTTATAGAAGACAAAAAATTGTGTTGTGTAAGGCAATCTATATACAAAGGAAACTCGAACGAAGTAGCTATACGACAGGTTGTGAATTGTGTATGCGAGTGAATCGATTAAAGAAATATGTAATACCTTCTCATTTAGAAACAGCACCGCATTTCAGTGAGGGCCATAGATTTGTGATTATATTATCATACAATATTGAAAGAGCTATTCTTTTATATTTATATATCCACTATTCTTTCGCAAACTGCATGCCATTTCATAGGTAGATAGTGTACTATATTCTACAAAGGATTCTTATGGGTCATTATTTTACAAACCGTACACCTTTTGGGATTGCATAATTTTAATTCGGCTCAAAGTTTTTGTCTGAGTTAGTGGCATGAAATTAGCAAATACCTATATCAGGATTTTGTCCAAAAAAATTATTTTTTTAAGAGATCTGCATGTGTTCAGATTACATGATTAAGCAAACTTGCTCACATTCCAAATTCTATATCTTTGGGTCCCCTCGTCTTATCTTAGAAGCGTTGGCTGTATTCAATAAGTGGCACGTATTCTAGGCAAGCTGCTCGAGGTCACATCAGAAACGAGCTAATATTTTTTGGAGTATGAAGCGCATTTTATGTATGTAATAATTCTTTAAAAAATGTATGTTTTAGTCATTATTTTTATTTTATAAAATTAAATATTTCTTTAACGCAGTTATATATAAAATACATTTTGTTACTTTTAAAATAAAATAAAACTGACGGGTGGAAACAAATATTTAGAATTTTAAATGTGGGCAAGTTTAATTAATCGTAGAATCTGAACACATGCAGATCTCTGGGACAAATTTTTCTGGACAAAGTCCTGATACATTGTTTTAGTTCAATTACGAAAAGATTCCAAGAAATAAATTCGGTGTCTTTTAAAAAAATAAAATTTTGTTGTCTACAAATCCGTACGATTTGTAAATAATGACCCTTATAATGAGTTGCCACATATTTATATTTGTATTTATGGATACCAAACAAAAGATATGTTGTATATAAACTATTATCATATGGGCGAACTTTTGAATGTAGGTAATATGCATAATTTCAAGCTATTCAATTTATGTGCTGCCACTAAGGGTACTATTATAGGGCTGCCACCTGTATGAAGCCTTCCAAATTTGCTTCATTGGTATCAAGTGAAAGGTATTTTACATAGTAGTTCAACAAAATTATTTCTATTTAAGTTTACGACCTAGGCTTGCATCTAATATTATATTAATTTTTTCCATATTCGCCATTATCTGGAAAATGAAACTGTCACCTTCGGATGTGCTTTTGAATATGAGTAACTTTCTACATTTCAAAGTGTCCTACTTACGTGTTTCCTATGTGGCAATTTTTACAGGGCTGCCGCCTATTTTAAATATTTTACTTTTTTTCTTTTTTTGTTTTTTAGATGAGATATGCCTATGTGGGTATCATATTAAAGGTATTTTACGTCTTATGTCAATAAAAATATTCAATCCAATTATAATTATTTGTTTGTTATTTGGAAAACTTTTGAGCTTTTCTACTAAGTGTTGCCACATAGGATGTCTTTCCAGATTTGCCACATATCTAGATTGCTTTAAAAATGAAATGATGATTGTCACCTTAGAAAAATTTTTATTTTTTTTTACATCCGCTATTTTCCCGAAAAGTATCTATCCAGAAAAAACTACATTAAACGGCAGCTTCAAAATATATGCGCGGTCGCCAAATTGCTACTAATTGATACCTATGGGTCTCCTCTACACATTTTTCTGTTAGAGATTAACCGCAAAGAAATCTTTACCGTATTAGAATTCCAACGTGAATGCATCCAAAGATATGCAGCATGAAAAATTCAATTAGTATAAAAGATTCCCAGCCCTCTTTTCAGGTATTCCCGTTTTTTCGGGGCGTACACCGTTTGTAGAGGTGATGACATGACTCCTTTATTTACCAAAATGATTTTCAGTCTATAAAGGTTTCGATTGGGTATTGTAAATGTGGGTATGATAGGTCAATTAATAATGGGAATAACTGAAATGTCTATGAAAGCCACAACCATTTCTGCGTAAATGAAAGACACGGATTTTCCCTGTCTAAAGACTGTTAACTCGGTATAGCACTGTTTTGTGCGCACCCATAAGTGGACTTGCCGACTAAGCAAGGCGAAGTACTCTTACATCTATAGCAATAAGCTAAAGTGACTTCTATCAAAAGAATTGACTTATTGCACTTCTAAATTTAACCGTTTTCTGATTACTACTCATGTAGATTGGGTATCACCTATTTGCTGATATTATATTGTTGTGAACTTGTGCACTCGATTGTAACATCCTTTCAAATTTGACGCGCACATACAAATGTAGTCACTGCTTTCACTGTAGTCTATCAAACAAAAGCCACACAGTTTGTATCACTACACACCTTTTGGGTCCAATAGTTGGCCTTATTGCTACTAAACAGCGTTTGCTATGACACCATCTATTGATGTGGCTTTAATGTGTGGGCCATATATACGAAGGCTGCAATGTACAAGCTAAGCTGCCATAGCTAAACTCGGTACACCAGATACAACACAAAACAATTTTCCACATACATACGCATGTACACGGTGCTCAAAAAGTTCGAATACAAAACTAAAGTTCTTTTAAAGCATAAGGTATGGCAAGCCCTTATCAATTTTTATTTAAAAGAATTTATGTAGCATCAATAAATATTTATAGTAGGTTTTTTTTAATAACACCTCCTTTGGATAACTGAACCAAGTGTAATCTCATTTTGTTAGAGCAACAAGCGGCACAAACCATATCCATCGGGATTTCGTCCCAAACCTTGGGTAATACCTTACAAAAAGTTTCCAAGTTTTTTATTTGATAACCGCTAAGCTTCGACGCCATGTAGCCTGGTCTATTTTTAATAGACGAAGTCTCATTGTATCGCTTTATAGTTTTATTAACAAAATCGCGCTTGAAACCCACACTTTTAAAGTCTTTAAATATTGCACACGGTCGTCTGCCTTGTAAAAATGCGCTAACAATTAGCTGGCGCTTGGACTCCATCGTAGAAAATAACTACAAGGTGGCGCAAAAGTAAGCTTCCGATGTTCAGCATATCGGTTGTGGCACGTGCAGTGTGTGCTGTTGCACCGTCTTGTTGGAACCACATGTTTTCCAATCTCAATTCATCAAGTTGCGGCAAAAAGAACTCGTTGATCATTGCTCTGTAGCGCTCACCATTCACAGTAACCGTTTGGCCCCGACCGATTATTGGTCAAATAAATAGTCAGCAATATTCCGCGTTCTGGAGCAGTATAGCGTAACATTGTTTATTAACGTGTATTTCGCATGTGTTTACTACACAAATATCAAAACAGAACTGACTTTAGGGGCCAATCGCAAAATTTATAGCATTTTCTGATAGGAGGATTACTTTTGCGCCACCTTGTATAATACGGCTAATGCAGATTTCAGTCTGTCGTGGTTTGAGAGTCATAGGAACGATACTCGATTTAGAACAAAAAAAAATCTAAGCTCACTTGATTGGTGTTTTAAATAAGTTAAAATGTTTGTATTCGAACTTGTTGGACACCGTGTATATGAGTTCTACAATATCCAACACAAAACAGTTTTACACATACATACGTATGTACATGGACTCTACAATATTCTTGCTAGTATATCTTTGCATGTAGAAGGCCGCCTGCCCTTTAGATACAACCACGTAACAGTATTAAATGGCATAACCTTGACGTAGCTGTCATATTGACGGTATTTTGTCATTATCTCACCTACGCCTATTTGTGTGCATTGAAAGTGTGAACGTTTGTTTGTAGCTGATTTCGCTTACAAAGTAGTTTTTAGCAATGTTATTACAACTAGTCCTAGCTATAAAGCTAATACTTGTTAGTAACTGTGGCTGTTAGGCGACCTTAGGTAGAGTGGAATTTGGATGGATATTAGTAGCATCTCTAAAGTTTTCTTCGCATTTTTAATTTCCTGCAGTGAAGCACCAAACTAGTCAGAAAACGTAAGAGTGTACAACTAGTATTTTGTGGTGATACCGCACTAGTCCGAAAAGTATAAAACTTTTAAATGTAAAACTTCAGCTCACAGCTAAAATCTCCAGATTTCGAAAAATTGAAGTTTAGTTTTTTTTAGTTTTGTTGTTTACGGCACTATGACGCGAACCTGTGGCTGACTTCAAACTAAGTTGAGACTGTTATATTTCTGTTCGAAATATGACAACTGATATCGCCATGTTAAAAATGCCAGTTGCTTATATAGAAAAAAAAGAGATAGTTAGCTGTCTAGTTGCGCTTGGTGTATATACTAGCTTTGAAGGAGTTTGCAAATAGTTGCTTTGACAGTAGGATTCTAAAAAAGGTCTCTGGTCTTTAAGGCCGCTGGAGGATTTTCTTTTCGGCAGCTTGTAAAACAAATTTTTAATAAATAAAAGATATTCATGAAACGAGCTCACGGCCAAGACTAATAATTTTTCACTTTTTGAATTTTTTTTATAAAAATTATTATTTCTTAATAACAATTTTTCTGATGAAGAAGCCTAGCAGCTTCCGAAATGGATCTATAAGAAAAGCTATGGCAGTTGTCTCTAAACATTTTGCCTACTCTATTCAATTAAAAAAAAAATTTTAGTAAGTTATTAAAAACGATTTTTAAAAAATAAAAACAATAATAACTTCCAAAAAAAAAATTGTAAATATGAAAAATTATTATTCTTGGGCTTGAGTTCGTTTCATGAATACTTCAAAATGTACAGGCCGTAAAATGACCAAAAATTGTTGGTACAAAAAAGCAATAAATGAAAGATAGTTTTTTGCATGGTACAATAACAAGGTAAAATCAACTCTACAGCAACAACATACTGGCGTAAAGATTGTCAAAAGCAACTGGCTGGTGTTAGCGAATGAACCGAACAGAAAATAGGAATATATTAATTTTTGAGAAATTATATGTTGCAAGCGTGGGTGAAAGTGATTATTATTGAATAATATCGCAATATTTGCAATTTTTTTTAGCAGGAGCACTAGAAAAAAACACACAATAGCAAATGCAAATCACGCATGTTTACGTTTTCCTCTTAACATTCTGCTTTTTTACATCTCCTTCTGACAATCTATACGCCAGTGTGTTCAAACAAATTGAATCAGCTGATGAAATGAAACAACCTTATTATTGAACCATGGTTTTTTGCTACTTTATAAAAAAAATCCACTCCTTCATAAAAAGAAGAAAACTATTAAATAAAAGAAATTTTTTTCAGTACTTTGAAAAAAAATAAAAAATTTCGCTACTTCATAAAAAAATATTTAATAAAAAAATGTTCGCTATTTAAAGGTTAAAAAAATTTTTGCTCTTTATAAGGCCACTTTTAAATTTTAAATAAATAAACAAATCGTTTTTTTTTTGATAATTTACAAAAAAATTAAAATTCACAACTTCATAGAAAGATACTTTTAAATGAAAGACTTTCCTTTCCCTAAAAAATTCTAAATAAAAAAAAATCGCTACTAGATATAAAAATTAAAATCAAATAAAAAAAATGTTCCCTTATTTTATAAAATTAAAATTGAAAAAAAATTCGCTACTTCGCTGCTTTAAAGAAAAGGTTAAACAAACAAATTTAAAAATAAAAAAAATCGATCTTCATAAACAAAATATTAAATGAAAAAAACTTTCGCTACTTTTAAATTTTAAATAAATTAAAAAATTGTTTTTTTTTTTGCTAATTTACAAAAGGAATGAAAACTCTTTACTTCATAGAAAAGATACTTTTCAATAAAAAAAATTTCTTTCGCTACTATAAAAAAAAATTCAAAAAAAACGGGACTTCATAAAAAAAATTTTTAAATAAAAGAAATTTCCCCTATTTTATAAAATTAAAATTAAAGCAATTCGCTACTTCCTAAAAAAATATTTATTAGAAAAATGTTCGTTATTTTAAAAAAAGGTTAAAAAAACTTTTTGCTACTTTATAAAAAAAACCAGATAAAAAAAATGTTTACTTCACATGGGACAGTTCCAATAGAAGATATAAAATTTTAATTGTGTTCTAGAATCTTTATCGCGTTCCAACGGAAAACCAGAAGCTGAAAAACTTTGTTTCGTATTATTTTTATAATTTAAGTAAAGAATCAAAAAACGGAATGCACTTTTTGCTGTATTAGAACGAAAGAGGATTAAAAAAAGTATATACGAAAATATTTATACGTATTTAGACCAAAAAAGAAATTGTTTCGCAGAATTAAAATTTATTTATTTCAACATCGACTGGGCCACCTCAATATCGAGCGCTAACCGCAATTTTGGCGTAACCAACAAAATTCTGAAACTCCATATTTTGACAGATATCGATAACTCCATGTTGATGACCATTTTTTCTTTAAAGTTTAACTAACTTTCCTGAACTTTGTGTAAACTTTGAAATTTATTTTTATGTGGTTTCTGTTATGGAATTCCCTATATTTCAAATGAAAATTATTAAAACGACAGATTCTTCGTCGAATGATATCCAATTTAATTTCACTACTATTATATTGAACACAACTGTAAGTACATTTATTTCAGGTCAAACTAGCGCAAGCATCCTTAAAAAAATTAATTTATGAAACTAAGAAAAAAATTATAGATTTTTGTAAATTAGTAAATGCTTAGTAATATTTTCATGAATACATAAAAATATTAATTGGTTGTCATTCTTCATCCGATAGCCTATTAAAACTGAAGTATCTGCGTTGTCTCTTTGTTTGAAATATTTCAACTGAATGTGATGCGTTAATTGAAAACAAGCGAAAATTGGATTTAAAAAGTATTCACTCAATCACAGTGTTTGAGGCGCAGAAAACCGAAAAAAAGTATATGAACATATATAAAAAATGCGTTTATCAATATTTACAAATTCAACTCGCAACTTTATTTATAAACTGAGTACGTCCTCCATGCGCATATTTACAACTACATTATATATGTATGAGTGAAAGCACGATTTCACGATGATTTTAATTACTTTTATACTTGTGTTTACAGCCAGGTATTGGTTGCATATTTACTTTGTTAAAAATCACGCACACACACACAAACATACCGATACTCAAAATATATATTATTTACATAAATAATTATTACTAACAGAAAGTAAAAAAATTACATATTCACAATCTGAAAGGTTACTATGCAAGCCGACGCCGAAAAAAAAATTGTGATACATTTGATATTCATGCGGAATAAATCAATCCGCTGTTCATGCCAATATTTGGCTTATAATTGGATTCGTGGCGAAGCGAGTCTCACGTGAAATCACCCACGCACTCACACATGGATAAGCCCAGGCTAAACGCATCAATGAACACAACAATCAGAATGACTGCATAAAAAACTATAGGTTTGAGGCAAGAGCTATTTTACAATTACAAAAATTATAACAATAATTTTGTATGTACAAACATTTTGTGAGTTTTAGGACATTTTTATTTTTTGCGCCCTAAAGTGTTGAAACCAGACCTAATAAATAATGATTACTAATCGTAATGATTACTGGTTTGATAAATTATTTTTTTAAGAAACCATTTAATGATTGAATACCAATTACTTTCAATTTTTAATGATTATTTTTCAATTAATTAAAAAAAATAAAAAAAAAAGTGTTTTGATTACTTTTTGATTTTTTTTTTGGATATTTTTCAGTACTGTTGTAGAAGCACATAAATATACACATCAACAATATTGAAAAATAATCAAAAATAATCAAAACAACTTTTCTTTTGATAATTTAAAATTTTTTTTTTGATTATTTTTAAATTTTTTTGTGATTTTTTCTAATAATTGCATTTTCTTGAAAAACAATTAAAATAATCATTACCAAATAAAAAAGCCGTCTAATTAATTGATTACTAAACAAATTTAACAGGTCTGGTTGAACCCCTAATGGTATTGAGTATAGTAATTGCATTTATACCGAGATGAGTCGCAACCTTGTAAAAATGCGATAACTAGTTGGATGAGTTGGAACTGCTCAATTTTGTTCGAGTATAACCTATAAAAAGACCAAGTGTACTCTTCCAGGACAGGACCTCTTTGTTCCCTTTAGGTTATGGTCGGAGAGGTCCTCTGGTTTAAAACTTAATCCATTCCATTTCCGGTTTAATAGGGTTTCACATCCGAATCACATATATGAAAAAAGTTCAAGGAACTGAAAAAATTTTCGTACAAAAAAAACCAAAACACAATTTTTTTTGCTCTTATTCGCAGGTGTTCAAACTTTTTGGTTTAGCTTATAGACCATTTTAAAATTAAAATTTCTTTAATCAGTTAGGGTGTAAATTCCATTAAAAAGTTATTGAAAGATTTGCGACTTACTAAAAAAAAATTTTTTAATTGTTAAAACCACTGAACGGTTTCAAAATTAAGCCAAGCTTTTAACTGTGCATAACAATGATTTCATGTTTCCTCATGTAGTTTTAGGTTCACGTTTGGCATTGATAATAAATAAAAATTTTTTTGAAAAAGATGTTTCTTTTTCAAACTTAGCTAAAAATATATGAAGCGATCACGCGACTTGCAACTAAAACCCGGCGTACCCAGCTATGCATGAGTGCTCTTATGAATCAAGCCAAAAGGTATATATGCGTCAACATACACATTGTATGCCTCATCGTAACGATTTCTCTAATAAAATATTCATACTTTAATAAAATAAATCGTGTAAGAAAAATCTGATTACAAAACTTAACTTAAACAAAGTTAATTCGAATAACAACAAACTTATTTGCCATTCACTTTTCATTGCATTAGAATTAAGGGCAGCCTTGATTAAACGCCTTGAACACCTTCTTAGTGCATTTTTTTGTTTATGAATACATATTAGATATGTTTTCTATATAACTAGAGAAGTTACGTCGATAACAATACATGCGCGGTAAGTTAGATGAGTCGGTTTGATCGAATCGATTGATATTTTTTCAAAGTTCAACGAGGTTCTCTTCACTTTGTTCCATAGGAGAAAAGGAAGAAGAGGCATGAATGAACGTGTATAGATAGTATTCGCCATACAGAAAATTTTTAAATTTTGGTGAGTTGGTGAATAGTTGGTAGTGTGTAATTCTCAACTTACTCAGGACCAGCTGTTTCAAGTGCTGAGTTCCATTGGATACGAAACTGTTTCACCTGTCACCAGCAGTCTCCAATGGTTTCGTAATGGTTCTCAAACTGTCGAAAGCAGCTGTGCTTATCCAGTGCAATCCAAACGCTCTAACGCAATACAGTCTTTTGTAATTTTAATGTATAAGGTTTTACTTTTTTTTGCAGTAATCATAAAAATTTTACCTTTTTAGTAGATAAGTTCGACTAAAATGGCAGTTGCCTGTCTATGAGAAAAGCGAATTGTGTGCTGGATATGTGATAGTGTAGCTCACATCAAATACTTTGGTATAAGCGGAAGAGTGGCTTACGTCGTTAATGATGGGGAAGGACTTCACTGATCGTGTTCAAATTGTAGAGCTACTGAAATCGAAGTCTACAATCTGTTAAGTACGGTCAGAAGCGCCTTCTTGAAATCGGCATGGAGCTGCAGTTTCTGAACTTAATATTCCAGAGTTATCATTCACCGGTAGCTAGAGGGAAGCAAACTTTAAAAAAGCGGAAGTATAGTCCTGATATTACGGTATCTAAAAATTTTTTAGGAATTTAATTGTTATTCGTAGCAAGTTTCAAATTTTTTGTTTTGTTCACAAACCATCTTAAAATTAAATACTTTCAACTCAGGTTTTCTTAAATTGCAAAATCTTAGTAGTTAATAGTTAAGGATCGGAATTTACTTCAAACAAGTTTGAAAGGTTTCTAAAACTGAGCAATGGTTCCAAATCTATGACAAAACTTTGAACCGTGTATTCATAAGGCTTTTGGGGATTTATATCTATATTACATTTTAGTAGGATGTTTTGGTGAAAGTCGGTGACAAAAGAGTGAACCCTTTATATATCAGTTATATCTTTTTTAAAACAATTTTTTTGGCTGTTTTTTTTTTAAACGGTAAAAAACAAATATGCGTGGGAGTTACTTTCTGGATAAGTATGGTACAGACCTGTTAAATTTGAATTAGTAAATATTATTAATTGATTACGATTAGAAAAATAAAAAAAAGTGGTTTTTATGACTTTTGATTATTTTTGTTCGATTTCGATTTTTTTTTTGTTTATAATTTTTGTTTTTTTTCAGTATTGTTGATGTGTAATTTATGTGCTTCTACAACAATGCTGAATAAAATCAAAGTTAACCAAAAAAAATAAAAATAAAAAATAAAAAAATCTTAAGTAATCAAAACTTTTTTTTTTTATTGTTTTTATTTTTTAATAATCGTAAAAAATCATGATTTTTTTTTTAATTAAATGGAAAATAATTATTAAAAATTGGAAGTAATGGTAATCAATCATTGAATGAATTCAATAGAAAATAATCAATGAAACCGGTAACCATTACGATTAGTAATCATTATTTAACAGGTCTGCTATGGTACGAATGGCAACACGAGATAAGACAAGCGTGTTCGAAGTTTATGAAAAACTAAGAGCGTTGAGTTCGAAATAAGATTTAACTATGAACTGAAAGAGATTTATGTAGATAATGGATGCTACGAAGACTCAATTCCGGTTACGAAAGGTCGGAACTTTCGATTGATTTGAAGTTCTGACTCCGATTTCGGTTCCGACTGTGTGAATTCTAAAGGCCTTCTTTGGATAGAAAGGACCTTTGCCAAAGGGTAGCAAGGTGAACAGGATTGGAAATTTATGATATTTATAAAGTCAATATATTTTCAAGTGCTCGAAAATTAGTATCAGCGATCCTGTACGAGGTGTGTTCAAAAAGTATCGCGAATTTTGAATTTTCGCTGGTTACGTATATTCGAATTTCGAATTTTTTGTGGCGTTCACTCATGTCTCTCACTTATGCCGACAAGCTCGGCCATTTTGAATGTTCAGTTAATTGTTGACAGCTGCTTTGCTTGCACGTGTTTTGGATCGTCTTCGATTTTTACCTATTTTTTTACCAAAATTGCTCAATTGTGACCAAAAACAGCATCGCATGAACATTGCTAATGAGATGTTAAACTCTGTTCGCGACGACCCAAATTTGCTCCAGAGGGTCATAACTGGTGACGAATCGTGGGTTTATGGTTATGACGTGGAAACCAAAGCTCAATCATCTCAATGGAAGCTGCCGCACGAACCAAGACCGAAAAAAGCGCGCCAAGTTCGGTCGAATGTGAAAGTTTTGCTGACAGTTTTCTTCGATTGCAGGGGCGTGGTGCATCATGAGTTCTTGCCGCAGGGAAGAACGGTCAATAAGGAATATTACCTGCAAGTTATGCGCAATTTGCGCGAAGCAATCCGCCAGAAACGCCCGGATTTGTGGAAGAACAAAAATTGGCTTTTGCACCACGATAACGCCCCTGCTCACGCATCGTTGCTTGTGCGCGACCTTTTGGCCAAAAACAACACACTAATGATGCCGCAGCCACCGTATTCCCCAGATCTGGCCCCTGTGACTTTTTCTTGTTCCCTAAACTGAAGAGGCCCATGAAGGGCGACGTTACGCTTCTCTTGACGAGATAAAGACGGCATCGAAGGAGAAGCTGAACAAGATACAAAAAAATGATTTTTTGAAGTGCTTCGAAGATTGGAAAAACCGTTGGCACAAGTGTATAATATCTCATGGGGATTACTTCGAAGGGGACAAAATAGATATTCATGAATAAATAAATAATTTTTGAAAAAACACAAAATTCGCGATACTCTTTGAACACACCTCGTATGTGCATTCCCGGTAGAAAGGTTGTCAACCGCTTCTCTTAAGAAGGCATTACAAAACATATTCTTAGCAAGAGCAAGTGGTTCACGGATAGCGCTTTCTGTGCCCCTTTTCAACAGTCGAGGTGGTAAGGTGTCAAGCATAGAAGCCTGCAAGTTCGACGAGGCATATATGGAGTGCTTGAAGCGAACTTCTTTTATAAGAGAAGCGGAAGGGCAAGGCCATGCAATTTGGCCTCTTTCATTTAATGAATAATTAACGAATTCATCGAGATGGTAGGGCCCTCTGGACTCCGAAGAAGAGCTTCCGTAAGTGACTCTTAGTCCTTTTCAGCTGGGTTATTTCATACTTCTCGATCTAACATCTTACTAGATAATATGTCTTTTTTTTAGGACATTCCTCCGATCGGTATGTTTTTTAAGCTCCGACCTCGAATTTCGGTTCCGATTCCCGTACCGATAAACCAAAAATAAAAAAATTTATTCCAATTCCTTTTCAAGTGAACCAGCTCGAATAATTTTGCTTGTATATATTTTCATTACCTGCGTATACCCTCGACACCCCTGCCACGTGAAGCTTATTAACTATTTACATTGTTTCTCACAGTGCCTTGTGCTCTGGTTGCATGCATGCAGGCGCACGTGCGTGAATATATTGGGTACAAATGCTTACAGCAAACATAACCATCGCTAACCCATCAAGTCGGCCATATTTTCGCACAAATATTGTGTAATATATCCTTTTATGAATTTTCGATTACATCCTTGATATGTGTGTTTGTGCATATGGACACATGAACGGGTAGGTGTATTGTTCGTAACACCCCACTGAATAAATGGTGGAAACCTTACAATGAAATAACTGACTCCAACTGTGCGCTATTATATTTGCTGGGAGATATTTTTGTTAAACGAAGAGTCAATAGGAAAATGCAGTCTCCAATTTTTATTTTCTGCTGTTAGTTTGCTATGGAATGTCCATCAGCATTATCCTAAAATGCAAGCTGATCGCGACGAAGAAGTCAATAATATTAAAAAATTTGCTAATCAGTTTTGTATGTCCCAAAATAGGAAACGCAGTTTATACGAGTATATTCAAAAAATTAGCAAAATCAGACCGGTCAATCGCGAGAAATTAAACAAAAAATTTGGAACTTAGAAAACATGTTTATGAATATAACTTACAAAATAATTCGAGCTTCGGAAAATTGTGATATACTTCTTTTTGTTTCATCGTTGTGAGCCATATACCAAAATTTCATTATAATACATGGCCTGCGAAAAAAAATTTAGGTGGCTAACTTCGCAAACCGGGTCCAGGCTTTCTAGTCATAAATAAGACATTTATCATCAGATAAATAAGACATCTAACATCAGATTTACATTTTACATACAGCTTTAATCTCCCGTACAAAGTTTTGATTGTCCTGCAGGGCATATTGATGCTGGACCTCAAGCTCATTATTGTGGACTGATTAAAGATATCGTTAAACAATTTTTGGATAGTATGCGGTTGCTTTATAAGGTGAAAAATCTGCAGTTGTGTTTAAAGTAAAAGTAGTGAAATTAAATTGGATATCGTTCGACTAAAAAAAGAAGCTGTGTTTTTAATAATTTTAATTTGAAATATAGTGAATTCCATAACAGAAACCACATAAAAAGAATTTTCAAAGTTTATACAAAGTTCATGAAAGTTAGTTAAACTTTTAAAACTTTACTTAAAAATTTCAATATTTTTGCGAAGAATTTTTACAAAAGCGTTGAGTACACAGTTTTATAGCTCATTCAATTTTAGCACCATAATATACAAGTTAGATGTATCTCAATATTTCCCCTGAATTTTTAGAACTG
The DNA here is from genome assembly GCA_949987695.1 of Merzomyia westermanni. Lineage (NCBI taxonomy): Eukaryota > Metazoa > Arthropoda > Insecta > Diptera > Tephritidae > Merzomyia > Merzomyia westermanni. The sequence continues at coordinate 36,842,986 of OX465288.1, forward strand.
CGTACTCAAACATTTTCTAGAAATTCTAACAAAAAATTTCAAGATTTTAATGACCATTTTTCAAGGTTTAATTAACTTTCTTGAACTTTGTGTAAATTCTGAAATTTCTTTTAATGTGGCTTCTGTTATGGAATTCGCTATGTTTTAAATGAAAATTATTAAAATCACAGTTTTTTTTATTTCGTCGAACGATATCCATTTTAATTTCACTCCACGATTTATAACTCGCTCAGTTTTGGTTTGGATATGAAGGATTACCTATAGTTTAAAATAGTTTTGGTTGCCTTTTTATATAAAAGTCTATTAGAAGTATAGATAAAAACTTGTTCAAATTTCACTTTATGTATAAAAGCATTTTGAGCCTACTTTTATTGCCACTACTGTTTATAACGGAAACAAAATATTTTCTTGAGCTAAAAGTGACCATAAAACGTGAGTTAGAAATTTAGCATACCATTGGTTAACATTGTACTCAATCTGATATAGCAGTTTTTTAATTATATGCGTGCAAACATAGAGAGAGACAGACAAACAATTTTGAAAACTGTTGATTTGGCTTCTGTTACTCTTAGAAGAATTTTCATACGATTAATTTTTTATTGTTATTTTCAATTTTTGTGTTACTTTTCCACCATTCACTGTATTATGAACTGTAAAGTTTTTTTCGTATAAAACTGCCATAAATAGCGTATTACGAATGTATTAGGGATGCCACTTTTGTGCATTTTTACAGTACCGAGATTTTCGAGTTTTGATTTTCCAATCTCGTTAAATATGAGCAGATCTGTTAAGTAATGAGTACAGGTTTGATTGACTAATTTTTAGAAAATGCTACTTATGATTGACTACCCATTTTTTCCAATTTTAATTATTATTTTTGAAAACAATCAAACAAGATCATGAGTTTTTATGATTATCAAAAAAAAAAAAAATAATAAAATCAAAAGTAATCAAAAACAATCAAAAATTGTTTTTTTTATTACTTTTGATTATTTTTTGATATTGTTGAATACAAACATAAACAATCAAAATAATCAGAAAAAAAAAATTATGAAAAAGCAAAATTAATCAAAAGTGCTCAAAAACAGTCAACATTTTTCTCCTGATTTGATTACTTTTGATTTTTTTAATTTATTTTGATTGTTTTCTAATGGTAGTCAATTAGTAATTGCGGATTTTTGAAAAAAATTAAAATACTCATTATTAATTGAAAGAGCCATCCAATGAATTAATTACTTAGTTGTAATCGGAATTTATAAAATTTTCCCCTCACTTCGGCTACTAATAGTAAATAGGAGTGGTTGTGTTGATTCATTTATGAATGTGAGTTTTTCAAGAAAAAGTGTCAGGGCGTTTACATAATTGGTTTCTCAATTTTTTTTTAAAAGCTATTCCTCCTAAAATCTGTAGGGTTAGATTGGGATACCTAGAGAAACCTTAAAGATGGGTTTGAATTTTAGGCTCTATATTATTTTATGTACATAATACAGTGGCTCACAGTGAAAATGATCCAGTTGGGTCTTCATAATTTTATATAAAAACATGGATTGTTCTTTCATAGAAATCTTTTGAATAAGTGTTTCCTAGTTTATGCAAAACAATTCAAAAATACCTGGAACTTTCAAAACCCGTTATGAGAATTTTCAAATTTGGAAATGATTTCTGAGTATGCAGTTAGGATACTTATTATTTCAATATATTCAGGGGGCGTGGCATCGTTAAGCCGATAAATTTCTTGATACTGCATATATTTGAAAGTATTCATGCTAGAAAGTTTAAATTCGATGAGGTATTAAATGGGATGAGTTACTAACATATACCAAAACTGGGCGATAACGGAAAAGAGGGCGTTTTAATTTATATATATGTTTCTTTAATTGTATCAAAATAAAGATTGAACCTCGAAATCATCTTTTATAAGTTTTAAGACACAGAGAAGCGGGTGATACATTAGAAGAACCAACTGGATAATTCGCAATATTGAGCTATGTCATAACTCCGGCCCTAAATTTGGTGCTTCAAAATATTCTCTTTTGTTGATCCTTTTCTATTGTATTGGTTAATTGACAGCTGATTTTTAAAATTGATATAATTGAACTTGTGAAGCTCTATATTCAATTTTAATGTTCTTTTGTGCTTAGAAATAATTTTCAAATAGTTTTGTCTTCCAAACGATTTTTACCACAAAGGTATCCTTATAATAATGTAACATGGATTAACTCATATATATAAGTAACTCACATATTAAAATACTTATAAACTGCTTTTAATTGAATCCACGGAAATACTTATAAATGCAGAAAAAAGGACAAAAGAAGCAATAAAATATTTACATATTTATAGGGTAATTTCCAGCGGAAGGCACGTTAAAATGCGTTAATTAATTAATTTGCTCTTATTATATTTCTTGTTTTGTCTTTGCGCAATTTTTTGGGGTTTTATTTTTGCGCAAGCTATCGCCACATCCTTACAATGTTAATTGAATATGAAGTAAATGAGGAGGAGTTTTGGTTTCTTCGTCCGTTGCAGGTTGAATGTTTGTATCGTTCTTTAACTATTTTGTAGGGCTTTATTTTTCATTAAATTGTTTTACCATTAAATGATAAGGTTCGTTGGCTGCTTAAATCAGGCATGCGAAAAATATTAATCAATTTATATGAAGTAAGAATACGAGTTTAATAAGTTTAAAAAAGCAAGCATTAAGGTGCATTGCATTAAGGTTTGGAGATTTGAAGAATTGAATAATTTACTAGTGAATAATCTAATTCAACAAAATCCGAATAAATATTTCCACGTTATTAACTTTTTTTTAATTTTCTTATAATCAATACACAATACTGCTTTTCCAAAACTATTATATATATAGTATATATAATATAAAGTTTTAATTTTTATTTTTTATTAATTCCTACTAGAGAAAGATTGCAACGATTTATTTTTATGCCAAGCATTTTTTCCAGATGTCACAGATATGTAAAAGAATTAATTGAATTATTGAAATAATTTTTTCAGGCAGCTCTTACAACATAGCATTCAAAATTAAGCTTTTAAATAAAAATCATTTTAAATACAGTCACTTCCAAACAAAATGGGCTAAAATCAATTGAAAGTTTTAAAATTTAATTGTCTTTGCGCAAAAATGTTTATAATAAATAGAAATTTTTACGACATTTTTTTATTTTGAATTTTTTTTTTAAGTTTTGATATAAAATAAACAATTTTATAAAAAAAGGTGTTATGAAAATAGATAGTTTCATCAAGCTTTTGCTATCATATTTTCATTTCGTACATTTTGTAGGAGTATGTTCTAAATAGGGGCAAAATGTTACTTACATCATAATTGCGTTTGCTTAATTTTTTTACTTTACTTATTTTACTCTTACTTTCTTTTTTTTTAGAGTTGTAATAATTTGTGAGATGGTTTAAAATGAACAGAATTATCGAAGTGGATTTTGAGACGGCGGCGAAATTTTAAACACGTTCTTCCCGAAACTACTTTTTACGAAATATTTGTCATAGTAGCTGAAGTGCGTCCTGATGGACTCTTTTGAAATTTAGTCGGCATCTTCTTATATACATATATCTCTTTATAAGCACTGTCATGAATTTTGAAAATCTTTAATGTTAAGTATTTTAAGAAAACTAAAACAAAAACTGCGGTAAATTTTTTTTGCTGATTTCATTTTAATTTTAGGTTCAGTTCTTATTTCAGTTTAAATACTAATCTCAATTTTAGTGTTAGTTTTAATTTTATTTTAATTTTAATTAAAACTTTAATTTTAAATTTAATTTTAACTTTAATTTAAATTTTAATTTAAGTTTTAGTTTTAGTGCTAATTTAATTCTAATTTTAGTTTTGATTTTAATTTTAATTTTCTTTCTAAATTAAAATTTTTCAATTTAATTTAAATTTTGATTAAAATTTCAGTTTTAACTTTAGTTTCAATTTTAATTTTAAACTTAAATTTTAGTTTTACCTTTAATTTTAATTTAAGTTATAATTTTAATGTGAGGTTTAGTTGGAGTTTTAATTAAAATTTTAATCTTAATTTTAGTTTTAATTTTAATGAAAGTTTTGATTTTAATTTTAAGAAATACCTTTTTTTTCATATTTATTAGTTTATTTTTAATTTTTTTAGCCATAGTCGAAATCATGTCAGGTAGTGAGCCCATTTTATAGTTTTTTTTTTAAATTTTTAAAAGATTTAATTTTAAATATTAAAAAAAAAAATTAAAAATTAAAAAAAAAGCTGAAAGCAATTTTTCTTTTTTCATTTTAATTAATTTAAATTTAATTTTAATTTTACGAGTAATTTTAGTTCTATTTTAAGTTGGTTTTAGTTCTGATTTTAACTAAATTTTTAATTAAAATTTTAATTTTAGTTTGTTTTTTATGAGTTTTAATTTGAACTTTAATTTTAAAATTTCATTTTAATTAATTAATTTTCTTTTTGTAATTAATAAATTTCTTTTTACTAACCATAACCACAATCGTGTCAGCTAGTAGTTCATCAAGGAATAATTGAATAACAATAGCACTCCCAGAACTAAAAAATGGCAAAATAATAATATATCCCATTTTCCCTAAGAGTAATTGTAGGTAAATACTGCACTCGAAATAACGTACTCATTTACCAAAACCAATTGCATTAACTGCAACTTAAACCTATTAAAATTATACATTTGTTATAACTTTTAAGTAGTTTAAATTAAAATTATAATTCCAATTGCAATTGCGAAAGACTTAATGCCGAGAAACAAAAAAAAAAAATATTGCATGCGATTTATCCCCACAGTTTGTAAAACAATGAATGCCTGTCTGCTGCTTGTGTGTGTGTGTGCAGACGTTTATATAAACTCAAAATATATTTATCTCAATAGCAGCCATTAAACAAAGTGCAGTTTTAGTCAAATAGTTTTTGCAATAACATTTACATAGTACATACATACGTTCAACTGTATGTCCTGCAGTGTGAAGCGCAGCTGTTTAGTCGCTTTAATTGCTAGCGTTTTGTTATTGTTGTTATGGCTGGTAATTAAGCTCATCGCTTGTTCGGAAATATAGCCACACTTTCAAATACCCGGCTTTCGCGACGCTGTCGAGCTGCACGCACACACTCTCACTTTCCACATGCACATTTTCGTTTGAACCACAATGCAAATTCAAATTAATTAATTTTGTGCTATTTCGTAATTCAATAAGCTTTTCGGGAAGTTTATTTACGTATTTGTGTAGATGGTTGCATATACTCGTATGTATATGTATTTCACTCTAAACTTTCAAGTGGCAAATGCCAACATTGCAATCTGTGTTGGAAAACTATGAAAATTGTGGTCGGCTCTCAATTCAGACATGCAAATATGCCATTAGAATTTTGTTGCTGACCAATTGCAAGGCTTGAGCTTCATATTGGATATGAGTGAGAAATAGTTTTGGTTCTTTTGAATAGGTGTGATAGACTGTCTCGTCTACAATTTTTGGTATTGATAAATATTTTAGGATGATTTAATGTCAAAGTACTTTCCCAAACTTAAAATTCAACCAAATTGAGGAATGATAAATTTTATAGACTATACTCAATTAATCTTGAGTGCCTACTAGATGATACTAGAGAATGCTCGACAGTTCTAGATGATGTTAGAAATGCTGTTGAACATTTAAAAAATTCTGGTAAATACTCGACTATGCTAGAGAATACTAGAGCAGGAAACTTTTCATAAATTTTCATCTAAACGATATTTTATTATAAAATAAAATAAAATTTCTGTGGCGTTTTATTATAACAACTCAAGTCGACTTAAGAAATTAGAGCAATCAAAACTTTTTCTGGCGATTTTGAATAAGAAAATCGTGTAAGTATGCAAAACTTTTATCGGTCTTATATTATTTTGTTTATAAACGATTGAATCTAACTGGCTTGGCTAAGTTGTGAAGCAGTTTTGTTATTTGAAATCGAAAGAAAAAGTTTTGATTGGTCTATTTTCTTAAGTCGACTTAAGTTGTTATGATAAAACGCCACAGATTTATAAGTAATTAAGAATATTGAGCAAGTCTTGAAAATGTTTGCCAAATTTTAGATAATATTGAGCCATGCTAGGCAGTTGTCAATGTGCTGGACGAGCTTGATATAGTAATTCAATTAGTATGAATGAAAATACCAAACCAACGACATTTTATTAAATCTTGAGACTTACAGTTTGTGGGACTAGAATCTAAGAGGCCACAAAACTGCATACTCCAAAATCATTTTAAAATTTTTGTCCTACATTCTAAAATTCTCACCTTTTTTTGTTTTTTTTTTTAAAGGAATTTTTTGGAATCTTCGCTTTGGAACCACTCATTCAAAAGATTTTTAAAAAAGAACAATATGTATTTTTATATGGAATTAACAAAAGAGTTTTAGCTGTAGAAGTTTTTGTAATATATCGCCAGAACCATCTGTACCATTTTCACTGTGAGCCACTGTAAATATTTCCATTGCATCACTCACTCACTTTTAGCCATAGGTACATAATTAATAATGAATTTTAGGAATTTATTTATTAATTAAATTTTAGCCATAATTGTGGTATAATCAAAATGTTACTAATCAGATGACAATGTCATAAATTGGGAAACTAATTCCGCTAGGTGGCGCCAGGAGCATTATATCTGTAAAATATTATTTGAAATTGCCAAATGGGGAATACTGTGCGAAATTTTAAGGTAACTTCCCCGTGCAAATTGAGACGTATTTTAAAACCCAATACAATAAATAGAAGAACAATCCACTGAGTGGTCGATAAATTAAAAAAAAGTTATTTTAAGATAACATTCGAGGGAGCCAGACATTTGAAAACAGGGCATTATTTCATTAAGCGATAAAAATCTCTAAAAATAAAAAAATAAATATTTGGCGCTATTACCTCCGAGGAGAATAAGGCCGAATTTCCTTACCAATTTGTGGTATGCTGCTTCTAATTAAAAATTTGGTTTCCCTACAAATTGGCAGGGCCTACAATTTTTTTTGCCGACTCCGAACGGCATCTGCAAATCAGAAGAAGCTTTCCATGTCAGAAATACACTCGGAGAGTTTGCCAAACCACTTCCGAGGGGCGATCCCGTTTTGAAAAAACCTTTTGAAACCACTTTTGAGGTTGAGTGCCCCAGCACTCGAACCTTGGACCTTCTCTGCCTATAATAAATTTGCAACAGGTCAATGTATATAAATTGCAGATGTTCATGAAAAATCGAGAATCAAAAGCAACGTTTTTAGAACTTTTGTCGGTCTGTATGTATGTTTGCCCGCGCATAATTCAAAAACTGCTGAATAAAATTGAATACAACTTTCAACATAAAATTTCGAATTTCCCTTATTTCGATAACTCGGCCGTTTTCGGAGTTATCGGCTAATATGTGAATCAGGGTAACCCAAAATATGTTGGTACAATAAAATAGTACGAAGGGTGCTAATGCAGCAATGTGATTAATTTTATATCTCAACTGGTTTTGGTATATAGATATAATGGTAAAGATCGGACTCATTTTATAAAGAGATGAAAAAAGATATTAAAGCGAAAACCATTGCTCAAGTTCGGGCTAGCAGGTCTTCGTAAAATTGGTCAAATGGGGTTAGTTAGGGACCAAAGACGCGGCCCAAAGTTTTTTCGATGACAAGGTGACATATGTATATGTAAAGTAACGGCGATAGGACTGTTGTGGTTGAACTGAATTTGGGGAAACATACAAACAGCTGTGTTCAATATAATATTAGTGAAATTAAAATGGATATCGTTCAACGAAATAAGAAGAAACGGTGATATTAATAATATAGCAAGTTCCATAATAGAAACCACATAAAAACAAATTTCAAAGTTTACACAAAGTTCAGGAAAGTTAATTAAACTTTAAAAAATGGCCATCAAAATCTTAAAATTTTTTGGCAGAATTTCTAGACTCTTTTTGCTAGAACCCGCTCAAAAAGTTCCCTGAATTTTCGGAATTTTTTTCTTCCATACAACGCACGAAGAAAAACTAATTTTGTATGGAAAAAAATACCCAACATCCTTGACAAAAAAAAAATCCAAAAATTCAGGGGAAATTTTGAGGTACTTCCAAAGTGCACATTATGATGTTAAAATTGAATAGGCTATAAAACTGCGTACTCGAACATTTTTTAAAAAGTCTGCCCAAAAACATTGCAATTTTAAGTAAGTTTTTAAAAGTTTAATTAACTTTCCGCAACTTTGTGCAGACTTTGGAATTTTTATGTGGATTCTGTTATGAAGTTCGCTTTATTTTAAATGAAAAAGAAAGTAATATAAATAAAGAGTTGGCATTTGAAAGTGTTTATTCAACAATATCGAATAATAAATGCATTTGAGTACATAGGTAAACATTATACATATTACATTTGCATATACGCAAAAAAAAAGTGCTACAAGGTGTTTCTAAAATACTCACTAAGTAGGTAAAGCTTTGACTCTAGTATAATAAAAGCACTAAAGAGGTTTCAAAACAATGGAGTGAAATTTACAATTTGAGACTATTTGTATGGCTGTTTGTTTGCGCTAAGCTCCCTAACTACTATGTGCATTCGTATAGCACTTACCTTGACAGTTAGACAATACACCCTCACAAAACTTAGGATATATTCTTATTCAAGTCGAAAAAATCAGCACTTCAAACGAAAATAGCTAGCATCAGCCACCCTGTATATTTATAAATTGCATATATTTGTGTTGCTAATGGTATCGACTATAAAGTCTCTGATTACCACTTGTTGTTGAATTTTGCAATGTTAGCGTGCCAACATGCAATTGAAATTGTAATGCACTTTTAATTTTAAAACATAAACTACTAATAATAGCTGCATACCAAAGGCGGCAAAGTAGTTACCTGTACGGATATGGAAGTGTTAGTCAATGGATGGATGGATGAATGTTGAATAATTAGTGCTATGAAGTATTTAGTGAAAGCAATACAAATTAAATTACCATAAATCTAGAGGAAAAACTTAGTTTTATACACACGAAGTATGAGTATGTGGGTGTGTATGTACATAAGATGGATCAATGATGGATTAAAATGCTTTAGCGGCAGAAATGGTTGTAGTAAATGGCTTAAATCACAGTGGCGGGTGTGACATTGAAATTTACACTTTGAAGTTTAATTCTAGAGCTGGTATTATTTAAATGTTTGTATAAAGTTTAAGTGGTAAACTTAATGCATACAAAAAATACATCAAAAAAAAAAAAACTTTTTGAGCCAAATTGTATTGCCACCACTGTACATAGAGCGAATAACACAGCTTCTTTTGGTAAAATGGATCCTAAACTTTAAGTTGGGCACCTATCAACACAGCGGCGAAAATTGCATTGAATTCTATAATACGGTTGCTGCGTGATGCGCGAACAAACATACATAAAATACTGAGAACAGTGTTTTGACTGCTATTACTCTTATAAACACACTACTAGGCAGTTTTATTTAAAATATTTCTAGTATGCAGTCCTTGACATACTCCAATTAGACTATATGTTTACAAATACTTTGAGGCAGTTTGTATCGCCATCACTGTACATAGTGCGAATGAAATATTTCCTTTGATTTAAAAGGCTCCTTAACTTTAAGTTGCACACAAAAATACCGACAGTTGAACAACATTTAACTCGTTTAAATTTCCGCAATAATTTATATAGTCTTTTAAATAAATTCAGATCAAACAAATGCGCAATTGCATATTTAAGAGAGTACAGCTGCTAATAAAACGTTAAATTCAGGACCATTGCTTTTTTATTTCGAACAACTGTACTGTTTATGAAAGTTTTCAGCTACAGATAAACTGCTTATTTACTATTTCAAAGTTTGTGGCAAACAAAATCAAATTAATTTAGTGCTAATAAACTAAAGTGCTTTTGTCGGACTTATTTATTCAGAGGCAAGGAAATTTCTTACAATATCTTGCAGTCCTAAAATGTTGTTACAGTAGATATGCAGCGTAAATTTATTTAATTATAAATTATATATTACAATATTCAATTTGATGTTGATAAATGCACTTGCACTTGACAAGTCGATAATTGGAAGCAGTAATGGATTATAAACCACAATTAAATATGCACAAAGAATTTGGAAATGAAGTCTTAAATAAAAAACTCAATGCATATTGTTAGTATTAGAATAGAAGTTGTGTAAACCTGCGTTAACTGCTTTCGAGATTTCCCAAATATCTGAGTCTGAGCTTTCTGAAACTTCTGTGATCATCATGTGAGGTGTCTCTTTTTTCAATATGAACCTGAATTCAGGCTTTACCTGGTAAGAAGTGGTAAGGCAGACTTGAGTTAACACCATACTAGGTAAGGTATACAAAGGAATGTACAAAATACTCAATATACTGGCTCAGCTCTGAATTCAGGCCTTACTTGGTAAGTATATTAAACCTTTCTCCAAAGTTGCAAAAGTTTTCAGCTTAATATCTTATGAATCGTCTGAATTATCGATTCAGCCCTATCGAAGCATGCCGGTATAAGGCAAGCGGTAAGGATTGACAAGGAAATATGCTTTTGACTAAGATCTGGTCTGGCTTTTTGAGTAAGGTCTCGTCTGTAATCCAAGTGATCCGAGCTGACAGCAATAAGATATATCCTATCTTTTGACTTCAACCTGAACACAGACCTTCTTTACTAAACAAAGTTTTTATGTCTGCATTTATCATATTTAACTGATCTCTTAAGTAGCTTAGTTTTTGCTTTTTTTATTCTTTTTATACATTTATAGCACAATGGGCAGTGCCTTGATGTATATTTTGGTTTTGTATTTACTCAATGACATCTTTTTAATTTACAATAGAAACCGCGGCCACGCTTTGCTACGTCTCAAAACTTATATTGAACAAATTGTGATCATTATATCTCCTAAACCAGTTAAAATGTGCAACTCAATCACATCGCTTATTGCAGTACTCATTAGCAACTTTCGTTTGATACCCATATTTTACTAACACATTTGGGGTCACCCTGTTCCACATATTGGTCGATAACTCCGAAACCGGTCGAGTTATCGAAAACTGGGATATCTTAAACTTTAAGCTAGACATCTAGTAATACAACGGTTTAAATTGCATTCAACTTTATAGAACGGTTTTGGATTGATGCGCGGCCAAACATATAGACATACAGAAAAAAATTCTAAAAACTGTTGCTTTGGATTCTATTGGCACATTATTGATCCCTCTTATCAATTTTTCTTGAATATCTGCAATGTACAGACATCGACCTGTTTTAATGTTTTTTATTAATTCTGAAGCTTGTAACATTTCGCAAAGTTTAGAAATTTGAGTGGAATCCGCTGGCTTCTTAAGTTAATTTTAAACAAATTTAGGCTGTTAATGAACAAATTTGTCGTAAATATGTCTGATACAAACAATAAAATATAGGTCTAATACTTTGGTAAGCTTAAATCTATACATTATATACATATTTATAAGAAAAATGAAATTAATCAGGATTATATAGGAAATCCATTGATGTAGAAATCGAGACTGGCATTAATAACAATGGAACAACAGTTTCTGGAGCGGAATACATGAAACTCAGGATGAAAAACAAGGACCCTTCATAATTAAAATTTCAAATAATTTGTAGCAGCTCAATTTCGAGATCGAAAGAGGATTATATTGTCCTAAAGATTATTCGTTAAACAATTCCGTTAAGTTTACGCCTTGAAGTATGCAAAATTTTTTTATGTTTACTCCCAACCCTTTTACCCTAACCAATCCAGGCTAACCACATGGTTTAGACTCTGACCTACACAATCACAAATTTTTATAAAAAATAACGCATAATTATGGTATTTGTATGGAAAACAACAAGTGCCTAAACGTATGCAGGCTATACACGGAGAAACAATTTCATCATGGTGAAAAGTGAAAAGACGAAAATTGCCCACTTTGTTATCTAATTTTTTCGTAGGCGCTTTTTATCTACTTTTTTTATCCAGATTTTTAACAGTTTGTGGTCTTTTTTTTTACCAAAGAAAACGTCTATATGGGAATTTATAATGAAAAGAATTGCCTACCTTAAGGGGCGTGGTTTTTTTTTTTAATCGCTTCTGACTTTCACTTTCTTTGTAAAAATAGTTAATCTGAACGCACCCTTAGTGACATTTGGAGGCTTATTTCTTTTTCTAGAACATGTAGAGACCATTAAAATGCAATAATATTTGAAAGAACAATTTCATACGGAACATTTTTGAGGAACTGAAAAGGTTCCTAAATAAACTTTTTAAAAATGCAGTTTTTACTCAACATTTTGTTTTATCTCTCACAATTGAAAACGGATTAAATTTACATTGGTACAGGGCTTTACTAAAAACTTCTCTTTTAAGACGTTCTTGCAAACAAATTTTTAGATAGGTCCGTTTTAAAAGTTTTTCCTGAGAAAATGTGATCTTCCACATTGCCGTCAATATCTATATATATAAAAATAAATTGCTTAAACTCGAGAACGGCTGGACCGATTTGTCTAATTTTGGTCTTGAATTATTTGTGGAAGTCCAGGGAAGGTCTAAAAGGTGAATAAATATAAAAGCTTTTTAGGGATAGAGATTGGGATAGGGATAGGGATAAGGGTAAGGATAATGATAAAAATTATTTGCTGTTCGTTAGTGTCGCTAAAACTCGAGAACGGCTAGACCGATTTGTCTAGTTTTGGTCTCGAAGTCCAGGAAAGGTTTAAAAGGTGAAAAAATATGAAAGCTGAATAGGGATAGGGATAAGGATAATGATAAAAATGAATTGCTGTTCGTTAGCGTCGCTAAAACTCGAGAACGGCTGGACCGATTTATCTAGTTTTGGTCTTGAAGTCCAGGGAAGGTTTAAAAGGGAATAAATATGAAAGCTGTATAGCGATAGGGATTGGGATAGAGATAAGGATAAGGATAGGGATGGGGATAGGAATAGGGATAGGCAATATTATTAGATCCATGCAGGTAAATGTCTGGGCAGGAAATTTTTTCTCTTATTCCTATCATAGATACGGGGACCAAATTCGAAATATGTTGAATTTTCGCCCAAAAATATGTCCTCAGAATACAAATTTTTTTTTTTAAATTTGCATCTTGGATCTTGAAATTTCCATTGGCCAGACAGAGACGATGAAAGCGTTGCTCGATTACTTTGTGATTTCGGGAATGGATTCCGAGCTTGAATACTTAAAAAAGATATTTAAAAATCACAAGCCATATATTAAATGATCTCAATTCTGCTTTCAACACCAATAGGACGCCGTTATACTCCCAATTATATTTCAAAGTTATTTAAGTTAAGTATAAGTTGTGAAAATTTAGTTTTAGTAGCTGCATATCTAAATTTTTTTTATATCATTTATTTCTTACCTCCAACACTTGAACCATTCTGTTGTGAGTACAAATTTTGTTGTTGTGTAGTTTGCGGTTGTGGCGGATATAGTTGTGGTGGTCCCTGTGGTGGTGGTGGCCCAGTACGTGTCGCTCCTGGTGGCACCAACACCGGTGCCGGACTAACAAGGCGCATTGGTGTACCTGTACGTGGTCCCATGACCAGAGAACCGCTTTGATCGAAAAATGCCGGTATGACCTATGTCCGTGTATATGCGTTGAAAGTTCGGGTAGTAGATCCAATGTTGGATAAATTTACATAATTTTTTTTTTTTGAATTTTTACAAAACAGCAATGATGAGACGATATTAGGTGACGATTGGTTATGCATTCAAGTATACAATTTTTCATTTTTTTTGTTGGATATATTTTTACAAGGTTAGAGCGCATTATTTTTCATTTAGTAATTTATTGTTTTTTTTTTTGGTTTTTTTTTTTTTAATTTTTGTTTGTTGTTTATGTAGGTGGTTATGCGTATATTAGAAAATAGAAGAAAAAATATATATATGCATTTAATCAAAAGTCATGATATGTACAGTATTAATAAATATTGCATAACTTAATGTTATTAGATTTTTGTTTCCTAATTTTGTGAAATTTTACATGGCAAAGTACATTCGTACGCTTTTTTGTTTTTACAAAATAATTACAGTGCAAATTGGCATTATTTATAATTCTTTTGCAGCGTTTTCAATTTACAAACTTATCATACAATAGCAAATGTACACTGTAAAATTACACAAATTTATAGTTGAGCGCTATCGTAAATTACAGCTTTTTTTTAGTAAATATCAAAGTGAATTTGTGTACCTAAAATAATACTACACATTTTGTATAATTTGTTTTTAATAAAATGTTTAGTTAATATAAAAATTTTCTTGCCTCACTCACCTGATACGATTGATTCTCAGCACCCTGTTGCGATGGCGTCAACGGTCGTCGCGGTTGTGTACCCTGTTGCGGTATTAGATTACTGGGGTACATGCCCCATTGCACACCATAATACTGTGGCATTTGTGCTGCAATCAAACCCATATAGGGTGTGGCATCTTGTCCCGGATTAATGACATAGGGTGCTGCTTGTTGTGCAGCATAGGCGGCATTTTGTTGTGCTGCAAGAAATTGCTGTGATGCGGCCATTTGTGCCATTTGCTGTGTCTGCATTGTGCCATTTGGTGCGCCAGGTGGCGCTGCCGATGTGGCAGCTGCAGCAGCAGCAGCGGCGGCGGCCGCAGCATTTGAGGCAGCAAGTCCGGGATTTTGTGAGCGGAAGAGTTGCTGCAAAGAGAAAGGAAAGTGAGAAGGAACATGAATTATGTGATGCTTTGTTTTAAACAATTTTTTTATTAAAAAAGTTGTAAGCACTTGCAGAAAGTTGTAAGCCTTTTGCGTTTCTAAGTCGTGAATTTTAGTTTAAAATAACTAGGATAGAGCTTACAAAAAATTCTAATTAATTTAGCTTTTATTGTTTTATATTTATTTTCTTTAATATAAGGAGGAACTGTTTAAAGGGTTCCCCTTACATTGACGTTTAAACAATAAATTAACTTTTATAATCCATTCATCAAATATGTTTTAGGTACTTCATGACATTGAAAGTGCTAAAGCCCCTATTTATTCTAGTTATTGGGGCAGATGTGTATATGGGTCATTCCATAAAATTTTTACAACCCAAAACATAGATTTGCCCGAAACAATTTTTTTTATGATCTGGATGAAAAACAAATCGACACGTATTTTTTTATTTTATCGTATTATGCGAAATTTTCGAGTAATAATTTTTCAAACTTTTCGAAAGCGAAAAAATACGGCAGTTAGAACATATTTTAAAGGGTTGCTGTTTTAAAACAAGTTGTCCTACAAAAACGAAATTTACAGGTTATCTTAATAATCGTTCACACTTTTTAAATATAAATAAATACAATTTTTTTTTTTTTTTCATACAAAATAAATTAAATTTTTTTTTTTAAATAAAGAAAAGTCAATAGCGAAAAAAAGCCATGCTTAAGGTTGTTTATTTTTAAACCAAAATAAGTGTACGGTTTGTAGAACATGTCATTAAAATTTCAGAGTGGGTAGCGAAATAGTTTTTTTGCAAAAACTATTTGTTTACAGCCACCTCAGCTCTAAGCATGCAATATACCATACAAGGCCGATGGCGGGCACTATTTTTGTATAACAATTTATATGAGTTGATATTTTTTTCAACATATTCGAATGCACTATTTCAACCTCTATAGCGAATAAAAGCTGTAAGTAAAAAACATTAATTTGTTTAACTAAAAACCGAACAAAATTTAAAAGTTTTATTTTTTTAGAAAAGGTTTGGTTTGTGTGAGGTGGGCAAATTTCGACTGATAGAATTTGAGCTAATTAAAATCTGAAAACAAACACTTTAAGCAAAATTATTTGAGAAAGATATACATACCACATTCTATTTTTATATACGTCAGAGCATTATTTGCAGTACTGCTCGCCCACGCTATGCGCTTTTATGTTGTTGTTGTATTAACACGCATTACGACGCATTAAATTTAGCAATTCAAAAATATTGCTACTGCGCAATTTATTACTAACTGCAGCTGAATTTTTGAAAGAGCGATTTAACAATTGCCGAACTATACCAGGAACCCAGAAGCTTCATTTCGTACAACCAGAATCGAACTTTCAATTGAAGACCAAAATTTACTCTGCTTGCGAAAAATTTAAAATCGTGAATTTTCGTAAATAACAAGGACACCACATTTAAAAATTATTATTTATTTATAAGATATTATGCTATTTGAAATATTTTTTAAATTGAAATATTATTATTTTGTTGTATGTTAAACTTACCTGTTTATCGATAAGTATTAAAAAATAAAATTTATGAGTTTTGTTCGGTGTTTAGTTAAACAAATTAATGTTTTTTACTTACAGCTTTTATTCGCTATAGAGGTTGAAATAGTGCATTCGAATATGTTGAAAAAAATATCAACTCATATAAATTGTTATACAAAAATAGTGCCCGCCATCGGCCTTGTATGGTATATTGCATGCTTAGAGCTGAGGTGGCTGTAAACAAATAGTTTTTGCAAAAAAACTATTTCGCTACCCACTCTGAAATTTTAATGACATGTTCTACAAACCGTACACTTATTTTGGTTTAAAAATAAACAACCTTAAGCATGGCTTTTTTTCGCTATTGACTTTTCTTTATTTAAAAAAAAAAATTTAATTTATTTTGTATGAAAAAAAAAAAAAAAATTGTATTTATTTATATTTAAAAAGTGTGAACGATTATTAAGATAACCTGTAAATTTCGTTTTTGTAGGACAACTTGTTTTAAAACAGCAACCCTTTAAAATATGTTCTAACTGCCGTATTTTTTCGCTTTCGAAAAGTTTGAAAAATTATTACTCGAAAATTTCGCATAATACGATAAAATAAAAAAATACGTGTCGATTTGTTTTTCATCCAGATCATAAAAAAAAGTGTTTCGGGCAAATCTATGTTTTGGGTTGTAAAAATTTTATGGAATGACCCATATGCTTAAAAACTAAAAAAAAAACGGGTACATATCTTATCAGTTTATTAACAATTAATAAAACATATAAGTGGAAAACTCTTTTAGTAATAACTATATACATATATAATTAAAAAAAAAATACAAAATGAAAAAATAAATACCAAAATAAAGTGTTCGCAAACGTTGCATCTTTCTCATCAACTCGATAGGTCCTCTATCGACAAATTATTAAGACCGGTCTGTCTCAGAATTGGATTGAAAATCGAAGTAACTCAACATAAATTAGATTGAACTGAGATACATAATTTGTTTATAAGCGGCGATAGACTATTTTATTAAGAGTGGATTACAAAAATGATGCAAGCGCCTTAAAAAGTGATGTGAGGTAACTAAACTCAAGTTCTGGCAGTTCTCAATAAAGAGGAAAAAAATGCCAAGCATTTTAAAATAGTTAATGCAGCAAAGAAAAGGTTCCTGAATAAATGAATTCATTCATTGAAAAATCAAAGAACTTTTACGATCGAAACATTTACCAAATCATCGGTGGCACAAAATATCGCCCCTTACGCTAAGCACTAAAAAAGAGTAAGCGCAAGAAATTACTATGAATTATTAATGATCAGAAAATAGAAGACAAAGCAAAAAATTTACAAATGAAAACAAAATAACAATAAGAAATAAAAATATAAAAAATTCATACAACCACGTAATAGCGTATTTAGTATATACCCTGTTGGAAAACATTGACTACTTACGACTATCCAAATAGTTGAATTTTAAATACCGAAGCGCGGTTAAATTAAAAATACACATATGGCATACGTTTTGAAAGGATTGATTTGTGTTTTGATTATTGAAATCAATGAACGTGTTTCATGATATTCGAAGCAATATGAACCACTTTTTTTTAGATACGATAGACATTTTGTGTCTTTGATGACTTCTAGAGTGTTTCTAGGAGGTTAATAAGTAATCATATACAATGAAAGACCATAAAAAAAATAACCGGGTTAATTGCATTTTATGTAAATGGTAAAACTTATCTGTCCGATAAAACATTTTCTTACAACACATTTTTTTACGGAATAGATAAACCCTAAAATTCACATCAGGTTTTAAGTCTTGAAGATATATAACTTTAGAAAGTTGATTAAGGGTTGTTTGCTTATAACAAATCATAGTTGGAGAGCGCAACAAAACAAAATTAAGTCTTTTTTATTTTGATAAAGACTTTCTTCAGCTAAAGATATTTTTCACCAGCACAATGCAGATTTTAATATCATATAGCCGGGTTAACGCAGGAAATTTAAATGAACAATTATGAAAGAAACAACAGTAAACCTAAGCTGGGCTTGCTGGTCCACGCTTTTAAACGAGTGATTAACAACGCAGTAGAGCGTGTTCGAATCCCACTTTCGATCAAAAAAACTTTAAAGAGATGTGTTATGGTATCATCGAAGCAACTGTCGCTTTTTCCACCCATATTTTGATAATTGAAACTAGATATTTTTACTCAGATTTTGTATGAAATGTGACACGCTGTGACAAATTAGTTTCAAATTAAATCTCTATCTTGAAACTAGCTGATAATTTTAATATCAGAAGCAAATTTGATTCGGATAAGTGACTCGTCAAGTGTAAATTCACCCAACCTTACCCGATTTCAGCAGCTCGGTAGTATTTAAATATATACATGTTGGACTTGTCAAATTATCGACAGCGTCAATAAGTGAATTAGTCGATGGTTTCGACGATCTTCAAAAAACTGCCCTTTCTCCCTTGAATTTCAAAAGAACAAATGTAAAAGTCTACAGTTTTGATAATGTTTAAAAAACTACTAACATGGTCTAAAAAAAAAATTATATTCGACAGTGTTATCGAATTCGTAGGCGTTGCATATAGTGTAATGGTAGAATTTAAACTTAGCAGTTAGATTTTTTTCAATTCTTCCGTTAACTTTTAATTGGATAAGCATAAACTTTTTCTGCCTGCCTAGATAAATTTTTGAATAGAAAACAACAAAAAATAAGCAGGCAGAGTAAATTATAAGCGTTTAAAATTTTGGTTACTAGCTTGCAAACGACAAGTTAATATTACATTTTGAAATCAAATTTCAAACTTGAAAAAAAAAAATAAAAACAAAAAATATGTTATTTTATTCATAAGTCGCTAAGTGCCTATGAAAAAAACGGCTACAACTAGCTTAAACAATAACTAGTAAATAATGAAATGGAACAAGTTATTAAACTGAACTACCAGAATGTTGATTTATTGCGATTTCTCTTTTGCAAGCAGAAAGTATTTAACCACGTTGTTATACAGCTGTGTTCAATATAATAGTAGTGAAATTCAAATGGACATTGTACGACGAAATAAGAAGAAGCGGTGATTTTAATAATTTGCATTTAAAATATAGCGAATTCCATAAAAGAAACCACATAAAAAGAAAGTTTAAAGTTTGCACAAAGCTCAGGAAAGTTAATTAAGCTTTAAAAAATGGGCATCAAAATCTTCATATTGTTTCCCAGAGCTTCTAGAAAATGTTTGAGTATGCAGTTTTGTGGGTCAATCAATTTTAATATCACATTGTGCAAGTTAGAACTCGCTTGAAATTTTTTCTTAATTTTTAGAATTTCTTTTCTTCAAGGGTGTTGAGTGATTTCTTCCATAAAAGGCATGAGGAAAAATTTATTTTGTATGACAAAATATACCCAACATCCTCGCCAAAAAATTCTAAAAATTCAGGGAAAATTTTGAGGTACTCTTAACTTGCACATTATTGTGCTAAAATTTAATTTGCTATAAAACTGCGTACTCCAAAATATTTTTAAAAAAATTCTGCCAAATATATTGATATTTTGATGTAAGTTTTTAAAAGTTTAATTAACTTTCCTCAACTTTGTGTAAACTTTAAAATTTCTTTTTATGTGGTTTATATTATGGAATTCGCAATACTTTAAATGAAAATTATTTAAAACAGTTTTATTTTATTTCGTCGAACGATATCTAATTAAATTTTACTACTATTATATTTAACACAACTGTGTATTCAAAGAAATTGCAATGGAAAGTTTATAGTTTTTTAAAATTTATAACTTTAATAGTTTTTCAAACAAAACTGGAAAACAATAGGTTTGTATTGAGTGTCGTTACAAAAAAAAACAACAACAGGTGCGTATTGACTCATAGTAAGAAGAATTCCTACAGGGCATATTCATATCCTAAAGTGAAAATGTGCTATTGAGAACACGCAAAATCAACAAATATCGACCCTCGAGAATCAGTCTAAGAAACAAACTTACAGGCTCATACACACGCAATCATCCCGAACTCACGCAATACAATAACAATTTGCGTGGTTGAGTGGGGGAACGAGTTTCTGCACGAGCATAATGTTACATATAATCACTTGGGTGGCATTATTCCAACTGCATTGAGCATAAAATAACAAACAAAACCGAAAAGTGAAATTGAGCGTAGAAGTAAAGTGTAATGGCATGTACGTATATACATATATAACTATATACAAATATATATAAGTAATACTACACATTAGTATATTAAAAAGAAATCGAAAGCAATAATACTGAAGAAAATTATATAATTTAACGCCTGCCCAAGAAAGCTTACCCACGATAATAATAACCATAACAATTTATTAACAAAAGGCAATGGTGTGTAATAAAAGAAAAACAAAAACAGAAAAAAAGACAAATTGCGATTAAATAATGTTTCGAGGTATGAAGGCGCGCAAATTGTTGTTGCACGCATTGATTTTGGTTTTAGCGCACAAGCGAGGGAATATTAAATATTGATTTACTTTAAAGCCTAGGCTGGAATACATAAAAGTGCCAAGAAAGCTTAAATCACTTAAGTTGTCAACGATTCCATGTTGTGAATAAGCTGATTTTGGAAACTGATGCCGCATTATAGGCTATGTTAGTAAACGTTCTAATACTTTAGAGCCTTCGTTTGCAATCCACAGGAGAGAATTATACAAGCCAGTTAACTGTAACTTAGGTAGAGTAAGAGTGGTTGAAACCATTGCGAAAAGTTGTAAGCAATGATTAGAAATTACTTAATGTGGAACAAAAAAAGATAGTGATAACAAATAACTTTCTAGTTGTAAGATTTACTAAATAAAAGTTGTAAGCACTTTCCAAAAATTGTAAGCAACAACACAACGAATACATATATAAACTTAGGTAAATAAATGTGTCAACTAGAAATTGTAAGCTCTTACGCAAACTTGTAAGCACTTGCTAAAACTTGTAAGCCCTTATGTGAACTTGTACACAGAGGTCTTATTTGTTGCAATGGATGTTCATACGTAGGAAAATATGAGATGTTACTAAATTTTTAGGCACCAAAGGTTTGAAGCATGATAACAAATAAATATTAATTTAAATAACTTTGAATACAGTTTTAGGTTTGTTTGACTTATGTACTGCATGACAAATGTAAATAGTTTTTTAATTAGTGGTTTTAACTTTTAGAATAAAATTTGTAAGCATCTACGCAAAATTGTAAGCACTTAAGCAAATTTGTAAGCACCTAATCGAAATTGTAAGCGCTTACGCATGCATAAGCTGGGGCTTAAAGTGACACAAAGCGTGTTCACACAACATAAAATGTATGGGCTTACAATAGTTTTTTATTCAAATGCTTTAAAAACAGTAACAAATAAATATTTATTTCGAAAACTTTAATTCGAATTATATTTTGTTAAACTTGTACTAAATTGATTGGTGATTAGTAAATTAGCAAAAAATGGAATTAAAAATTATTGTAGGCTAACGTATTTTATGGAAAGTAAATGTGATAAAAGCGTTGTAAGCAGTGACATAAACTTGTAAGCAACAAAATTACATAAGTAATAATTATTTAAAGCTATTTATAAAATATTTTGTAATTTTGTAAGCACTTATTCTAAATTATAACCAGCTGAGCACTGAATCGATAAGCGCTTTAAACTAAGAAAAAATGTAATAAACAAATTTGTAAGCACTTAACGTGTAAGCACGTAAACATGTAAGCATTGATCTACATTTTTTCTATCCATATTTATGCAACACAAAATGAGGCGGCTTACAAAAATTGTTGCAAGACAAAGGTGCTGAATATAAAAAATAAAAAGTATTTGTAATCAATTATTTGCAAATGTAGGCTTTGTAACTTTAGTCATAACTAAGTTTCTTAAAAATAAAGTCTACATTTCAAAAAATTTACGAAATACCAAGCCGCTGAATAACAAGTAAGATCATTCGATTATGAGAAATGCTAAATGTGTGTCACACAAAACGATGATTGAATGGATTTTCTTGCCACTAGTCATTAGCAAATGCTGATGCCAGCGCGAAATGGCTAGGAAACACGTAATTGATTGAAACATTAAGCTAGAAAGTCGACAGCGCTTAGTGAGTAGATGAATTTCCCATGCAAGAAAACTCAAATTAGAGAAATCCACTAGAGATATTGCTGCAGCTGGTCAGCTGAGGTCATTTAGCTGTGCTACATTTCAGCAACAGATGTCATAAAAGTCATGACCTAAATACAACTTTGGCTAAAGCGTAACAGAATAAAAAGTTGGAGATTGCATAGCTGAAAAATGACTGCAGCATGTTGAAAGTATGAGAAAAAGAAATATGAAATAAGAAAATGGTATTTCGTGCTTGTAAATATGTAACGTAGCAGCGGCAAACAGTGAATATTCCAACGTTAAAAATGCGAAAAGAATTCTGAAAAAAAAATAGACAAAAAATAGTTGCGTGCATTTTTTTGCACAATTTTTTTTTGCTTGCAGAACAAAGAGGAAAGAGTTTTTGCGGATATAGTATGGCAAGATACAGCATGTAAAGCAGAGATTAAAATAGTTGAATTTGGAAAGCAAATGTTAACTAGAATTGTTATGCATATAGAATTTAAAATGCTGATGGCACATTAATATTGCTTTCAAAATGCAAACACTAGTAAATCACAGTCTACAACAAAAGTAAAATCAAACGTATAAAAACTTATTACACACGTATATAAAATTTTGTAAGCTATAGGCGCACAACGGCGGCCGCCGTGGTGTGAAGGTAGTGTTGCCGGCCTACCACACCGAAGGTCCATGGTTCGAGCCCTGGTACAGGTAACATCAAAAGTGATTTGAAAAAAGTTTTTCAAAATGGGGTCGCCCCTCGGCAGTGGTTTGGCAAACTCTCCGAGTGTATTTCTGCCATGACAGGCTTCTCAGCAAAAAATCGCCTCCTTTGTAGATGCCGTTCGGAGTCGGCAAAAAACTGTAGGGCCCACCAATTTGTAGGGAAAATTCAAATCGGCACACCACAAATTGGAAGAGAAGCTTGGCGCAAAAATCTCTTAGGAGGTTTATGATGATATACCTGTTGTATATCGCGCCATAGAGAGAGAGATAGGCGCACAACGCTCATTACTCTACATAGTGTCACTTAAATTGTGTGCTTACAAAATAAAAACACATTTAACATTGTAAGCATATTGTAAATTTTGTAAGCACTATATAATGAATATAGTATACGAGTTGAGCTACAAAATGGCATGACAGCTTACAAAATAGCATGTGAGCTTACACAATTTGCAAACAAATTTAGGTGAAAAACAGCATAGCAAAGGTATGTCACATGCATATATGCATCAACGTTTATATAGCTTGCAGATGCAGAACTTTAAGTACATTTTAATTGCAACATTAGCGCACAAGTTTAAGCAGCTCTAAACAACCGTTGAAAAGTGCGCACTTATTGCACGGCACTTATACGCGTACTTTGTCTTTAAAGTGTTGGAGACAACCTCTCGTACCTATGTGAAAGGTCTAGGTATGAGGGAGCGAAATTATCTGCAGTGCATATGCATAGGTGAATGGGTGGTAAAAGAAAAGAGAGCAAAATTTGTAAGCCGTAAGAGTAGAAAGTGTTTTTGCTGCATTTGCAACGCTTTCCTGCGCACTATGCTGCTAGACAACAAACGCATCAATCAATTTAAAAAGTGTCAATTAGCTTAGGATGCAAAAAAGGACCTTATTGAAATTCAGCAGCATGTATTTTTTATAGAATTGAGAATTTGCGCAAGAAACATAAAAAACAGAATTAAATAAAAAAACTATATAATTTTTTATATAAAACCCTTCAAGCAACTGTAGCTTTATAGCAACTTTAAAAACGCACAAGCACGGCAAAAAAATGTTGAGAACGTAGAGCACAGTGATAAATTAATAACAGTCGACAGGCTGATGAAGTGGCTTGTCTAGCCGAGAAAACTTTCAATCATTTTCCACACACATAACTTGATATTTCAAGAGCAACAAATGAAGTCGACTTGTTTATGATGAAGACAAGGCTCCGATGAGATCGCAGTAGTAAATAGTATATGAATGCAGTATGAAAGCTAAACAGGAGAATAACTTCAATTGCAGATGAAAGCCAATATCGAGCCGGTTCGTCTACTTTATGCGATTGTACGAGGCACTGGTTGCCCAGTCTGTTTATGTCAGTGGCAATACTATTGTCACAATTTATAACACAATAAACGACACAGTTTGTCAAATGCAAAATAAAAATAAAATAAAAGAAACACAAATCAGAGCGTTAGTGAAATCTGTGCCATTATCACAAGTTTCTATGCAGAAAAGGAAAGAAAGTTGCATAGAAACAGATAAATGTGTCGAAAGTTAAACAGCGATAAATGGAAATTTTAATAATTGTTTGCGAATTTATGTTTTTTAAACAACAATTTCAAAGTCTGCAAATTTTTTTTTTTTTTTTTTCGCAATGAAAGGGTTCAATTGCTTTCCCGTCTGCGTGTATTGAGAATAGGTGGAAAAAAGTGCTAACATTCATTCCGTTTTAGCTATATCCAAGCTTCCCCGAAAACCTGTAACACTTTCAGATGAAATCTGTATACAAAGAACTTCAAATACCACGATTACAGAAACAACCACCATACAGAATAAAAAAAGGAAATTCGCACCTTGAGACATGCAACATATAATATTTTAACCATACTCTTAAGCCTTAATTCTAGTTTGGTAACATTTTTTTACCGGCAAATAAAAAGTTTGGAAACTTTTACAGCCTTATGATATTCTGCCGGCTTAAGTTGCAGTTTAATTTCGTAACCACCAAAATAGGTGGTAACGCCGCGTAACCGCGAAAAATTGCACGTGTTTTGTAAATATTTTTGTGAACAGAAAATACCACAAATTTTGTACACATACTAGTTCACAAGAATTAATAAACAATATAAGCACTTTTTTACACGAAGTTTCGTTCACGTTTGCATTTTATTCGCTATTGCGCATTTTTTGTTTTTGACAGCGTTGCCATGTACGCTAAAATCGCGGTTACATGAACTGCATTGCCAAGGGTTACGATTTTCGGTAAGATAATCTTCCAGGTACAAAATTACCGGTTACGCTCAGAATTGACCCGTTAGTGAAACTTAACCAACCTCAAAACCCATTGATACCCACTTTCTGTAATTTTTACCTTGCGTTTTTATTCCATCTCAAATTTTTTCTCTTGGCTACCAACACCAACAAATATTTATCGAGCGAACAAACAACAGTGCTTGCTAAAAGTATGCAGCTTTCGCAGTCTGTGCACTTACTAGGGTAAGCAATTTGTGAATAAATAACGGATTTTTACTTTAGTCGATTACTTTTTTTAGTTCGCGAATAAATTTTTTTAATTGTAAATATCGATTTCAAATACATCGATTTAAAGGAGAAAACATTTTAATAAAATATACATAATATATTTTTACTAATGCATGGAGAAGGAATTTATGGTACAAAAAATCAAATTATGATCAACAATCAAATATTTTCCCTAGTCGATTTTTCATAAATCGATTTATCTCTAAAAAAAATAAACTGATTGAATTTTAATCGATTTTAGGTATAGATTTTAAGCATAAATTTTTTGTCATAGATTTTGATTGGGTGTTTCCAAGCTCATGCAAAAATTCTTATAAAAGCCTCAAGGCTGTTAAAAATTTGGTAGATTTTTGGCAATTTTTTTTCGACATAGTGTTTGGCATTTTCATACATGAAAATGGAATTCTATGACAAGCTTTTATCTTATATCAAATACCATGTAGAAAAAAAAGTTGAAAAAATCAACCGAATTTTCGAGAGCCTTGAGATTTGCACTTCGTGGCACTAGAATTTTATAGGCTGCAAAACTGCATACTCGGAAATCATTTTGAAATTCTTGCCTCAATTTTCAAAGTTTCAAGCCCGGATTTTGCATTTTTCTGGAATTTTTGGTATTTTTTTTATAAACTTGGCAACACTAGTTCAAAAGGCGTCCATTATCAAAAAAAATCTATATTTTTCTACGAAATTAACACTTGAGTTTTAGTCAAGGTAGTTTTCGAAATATATTAGAAGAACGAAGTGGGCCATTTTGAGGGGCAATCTCTGTAAACACATAAATTTTGTAAAGAGGGTTACCTACTCTTAAAAAATTTATTTTCACTGTATAGCTAGTTTATAACAGACCTGTTACATTAATGATTACTAATCGTAATGATTACCGCTTTGAAACTTTCTTGAGAATCTATTTAGTGATTGAGTACCAATTACTTTAAATTTTTAATGATTATTTTCCAATTAATTAAAAAAACAATCAAAAAAAAAATCATGATTTTTTACGATTATTAATAAAATCAAAATAATCAAAATTAGTCAAAAAAAAGTTACTTTGATTACTTTTGCTCTTTTTGATTGTTTTTGAAGTATTGTTGTAGAAGCATATAAATAATAAATCAACAATACTGAAAAAAATCAAAACTAATAAAAAAAAAATCAAAAATAATTAGAAGTAATAAAACATTTTTTCTTTGATTACTTTTCATTTATCTTGTTTATTTTTCATTTTTTCTAATCGTAATCAATTAATAATTGCCTTTTCTTGAAAAACAATTATAACAATCAGCACCAATTAAAAAAATCCGTCTTATTAATTGATTACTAATCGATTTTAACAGGCCTGGTTTATGATTATGAATAAAAAGCAAATAACTCTGAGTTTAAAGTAAATATGGAAATAACTAAATTTTTTCTTCGAATTTTTTATTTTGAGTCTCGATTGGAAACAAACAAACTTTTCTTTTTTGTTCATCTAAAAAGCTTATACCAAACGAATACATACTACAAATGCTAATTTTTAAGTACGATCGAGTTTTGTTGTGAAGTAAAAGAAATTTTGCTTGCTAAGCGATACAAATTTATTGAAGAAAATATTGAAATTCAAAACCAATAATGCGTGACATAAGGTATGTAGAATTAATTCACATGACGCTCTCTCACTCCTTCGAAAGAAAATCTTTTCGATTTAATTGAGCTGTACTTAGATCTTCCCAATTAACGCATTTTACACGCTTCCAATTGCCAACTAATAATATGGTAAGTATATTTATAAAAACGCGAGTATTCTTACATTCTATCCAACTTGCATTTTCATTCCTTCAAGCTTGTGTTCTGGAGTATTCGTATTACATCATCTTTTGATGTCACACCATTACTACCCCATCATAGCACTCTCCCAGCGCCTCTCACCACTCACATTTCTAACGCCAATTTCTTTACTAAGCGTGACGTCAGCTTCTAGGGATTTTTGTTGTTTTGTTTTTAGTTTTTCTTATAGTACACTTTATAAATTGCACGTACATAAGTTCTCCCACCAATTGGCTGACGACAACAAATAGCGCGCATTCACACAATAACTCATCAAATTGTACACTTGGGAGCTTATTAAAAATAATGAAAGTGTAGCTGGTGCAAAAAGCAAATGAAAATTGAATAAAATAATGTAATCAAGAAGTTTGGTAAAATGAGAAGCAAGGAGTGTAGCGTTGAATAACGTAAAATAGTGTTTTAGGCAGATGAAAGAAAGGTCTGGCGCGTACTCAAGGGAAGACTTCAGTGGAACTGATAAAGACGCAACAGTTTTTACTGTGAGTTTGAGGGATAACGAGGATGGGTTTTCTTGTAAAATATTTTTGGTGAATATATATTTATATTCATACAGTTTAGACTACTTGTTTATGTTTCTTAAGGTATACGAATTGCGTCTGTCAAGAGTACTGATTTAGTAGCGAATAATAGAATAAATATTAGAATAAACAAATCTAATTAATTGCATAACAGCGAAAAAAATTGTACAAGATAAGCGGAGAGGATGAACAACACTCAGAAAATAAACTTAAGTACATTTTGATTTTCCATCTATGTGTCGATATCTAATTAGAAAAGAGAAACGTGAGGTAGAACGGCTTGAGTGTGAGCGTTTGAGACGTAGGTTGACAGGAAAAATTTACCAATTTTTCTTGCGTTAAAAATAGTAGTATGGAAGTAATAAAAATCCATGGTGAATAGTGAAGCAGCGAGAAGAAGAGCACATAATAAACGAAATAAACGTTTTTTGCCAATCACTTTTCACTGAAATAAAATTTTTATTTTCCTCTTTCGGATTATTGATATCGAGATCAAAACATGTCTTTTGATACCTCTCCCGATATTTTTGGATGTGTTTTAGCAGTTGGCGTATTATCAAATTATTGTTTCCTTAATGCCCACTTGATATATTTCTTGCGGAAACCCGTGTTGCCGTACTCAAATTTCACGGTAAAATAGTAGTAAAGTTTCGTATTGTATTTCTTGCGAAGTGGATACCGCCGCAAGAAAATTTTCCAAGGAAATATTCTTGAGCGTTTTTTTATATGGAGTTTTTACTTTCTTGTGAGGTGGATACCGCTCTTAAGCAATGAAGAGAACACTTGTCCTCATTGTTAAATAGCGAGCAAGACGAAGATAATGAACTAAAAATCACTGGCAAGCGAAAAAAGTACCAACTCCCGACTAAGACGAAGTGAGACCAGCAATATCCCCTGCTGAAAAACAATAGCGTGCTGGTCAAACGAATCAAATCGTCGACAAGGTGCCTAGAACTTATCAGTGCAGCTACCATGGGCCAGATCTAAATCTTGGAGAAGAGCCATGCTAAAGAGTCGACACACTGTATCTATATCTATTTCGAAGCAACTTTAAGCAGCTACTTAGGATAGGAAAGTACTTCTCCGAGCCAAAACGCAGATTCACACAAAATTTTTATTTAATTTGATGCTAGAGAGGATAATCCGAGCTGGAGAATGAAGCCCCGTAGGTAAAACCTATTACAAGAGCTCGACTTAAGAGCACGACGAAGAGCGAAGACAAGATTAAGTATTTGCTGTCTTCAAAGGAAGAATAGGTTTTTGGGCTACAAATTAAAGTTCTTTGGGTTACGCTGGCTAGGTCATACTATTCAATAGTTGACGCTTAACTGCTTGAAAATACCAAGGAAAGCCAAATCATTCTCCACTCGTTTTTTGCAGCTCTTTGTCTTCCTCTGCCTCCAAATAAGGGTGATCATATAAGACATTTTGTGGAATAAAGCTTCTTCATTCATTCGCATTATATGAGACATGAAGTGCTGGCTCCTTATCACTGGGTTGAGTAAGTGCAGAGTTAACATTAGAGGCAAGTATTTGGTTAGAGGTAAAGTTGGCAGTAG
This sequence comes from Merzomyia westermanni, assembly GCA_949987695.1. Lineage (NCBI taxonomy): Eukaryota > Metazoa > Arthropoda > Insecta > Diptera > Tephritidae > Merzomyia > Merzomyia westermanni. Next base: position 36,872,468 of record OX465288.1, read on the forward strand.
AGAAAGAAGTATAGGCATACCAAGATGAATGAGATCGACATACTTTAAGCATCTTATCTAAGCTTTATGGAGGGCGAGTAGGTTATTTAAATTAATTTTTGTCTTGAGCAAATGGTTTATAAGTAATTTGTTCTTATAAAACGGGGGTGCGAGCACCTGCTACATCTTTTATGTATTAATTGGGGGCAAGCACTTGAGGCTCTGAGGTATAAGCGCGAGAATGGCCTTCTCATTCTAGCTGGGAAAACCCCCTTGCGACGTTTTAGTAATAACCAATTATGTTTTAATTTAATTTGTTCTATATAGAACGGAGGGTGCAGGGTACCTGTTTCACCTGATATGTAACAATTGGGGGCGAGCACTTGTGGCTCTGAGGTATTAGCCCGGGATTGGCCTCCTCAATTTAGCTGTGAAAACCCCCGATTGGGGATTGCAAAACATAAACTATATCTTTGAAATATTTCATAACCTGGTTACGAATTACAATAGCATGGAATGCAAATGAAATAAATGAAAGCTCTTGTCGCTTAGAAACAAAATTGCTGCCATTTTCCAAACAAAATCTATTATGCCCGTTTACTTTTACTAAAATATAAAATATAATAACAGATTTAAATTAAATGAGTTTCTTGAGCAATCTTGAAATGTATAAAGTATTGAAAGAAATTTAATACTTGTTGTAAAAATAGGTCAGTTCTCTTTACGTGACCCTCAACTTTCATGCGCAACTCGCATTCCATTTTTAATTATTATTAATGCCTGCAAGCGAAAACTGCAATCGCTGTTCTGTAACTATCACACAAGTGCGACGTAGAAATGCGTAAGAAGATGCATGCAACTTACATGAAAATTTAAATATAAATTTCGTATACAGGGTGTGTTGTTTCATTCGTAGGTCGCTTGAAAAAAAGGGTTAAAAGCTTCTTGGAACAGATTTCGTTAGAATTTTTTTTTCAGACAACGCTATAAACGCACAGAAACTTTCTACGACACCCTGTATACATCTTAAAAAAACCCTGTCTATATACTACAACAACGATGGCATGCTATTGTGTGGTCGCACGTGATCTTTGTGTTTAGAGAATACGTTCAGTACGCACTTTTTTATGAGCATCATAAATTTCAAATAAAATATGCTCTCGTTTGCACGCAGAATATTTGTAATGCCGGATGGATTATCTTTGTATTACGGCAAATATTTAAAATGAAATTTTAGGAAGCTTTAGTGTTTACCTCTAGTTGTCGCACAACTAACTAGTATGTAGACAAATACAGGGTGTTTTTTTTACAGGTTTGTTTTTCGAATAGAGATAAAACTGGCATTTTGTGGTCAAATCTGGCAACTCTAATGTCATTTATGTTCAGTTTGGTTTGCCATTTCATCATGAACAGGTTGACAAAAGAACAACGCTTGCAAATCGTGCAAATTTATTTCGAAAATAATGGTTCAGTTCGCGAAGTTTACCGTGAGCTCCGTCCATTTTATGGTCGACATAATCGTCCATCAGAGCAATTAATTCGGTTAACCATGGATCGTTTTCGCACTACGTTTACTCTATGTGATAATACGCATCCGCAGAGACGTCGAACAGTGCGCACCGAAGAAACAATTGCCGCTGTAGAGCAAAGTGTTGAAGAGGACCCGAATGAATCGATTCGCCACCGTGCACAGCAATTGGAGCTTTGTCCATCAACTTTATGGAAGATTTTGCGCAAAGATCTTGGCTTGCGACCTTACAAGATCCAGCTTGTGCAAGAATTAAAGCCGCGAGACCATGCAATGCGTCGTGATTTTGGTGTATGGGCCGAAAATGAGATTGATTTCGATGCTGATTTTCATCGCAAAATTTTGTTCAGTGATGAGGCTCATTTTTGGTTGAATGGCTACGTCAACAAGCAAAATTGCCGCATTTGGAGTGAAGAGAATCCACATGAGACCCTTGAAACGCCATTACATCCACAAAAACTGACTGTTTGGTGTGCTCTATGGGCTGGTGGAGTCATTGGGCCATACTTCTTCCGCAATAATGCTGGAGAGGCAGCTACCGTTAATGGAGACCGGTATAGAGCCATGATAACCGACTATTTTGTTCCCGAATTGGATGGCATGAATGTGGATGAGTTGTGGTTCCAACAAGACGGCGCTACATGCCACACAGCGCACGTCACAATCGATTTATTGAAGGAAACATTCGATGAGCGCATAATTTCGCGGAATGGACCTGTCAATTGGCCACCAAGGTCGTGTGATTTGACACCATTGGATTATTTTCTTTGGGGATATGTGAAGTCGCTCGTCTACACCAACAAACCAGAAACGTTAGGGGAATTGGAAGCCAACATTCGTGGCGTTATTGCCGACATACGGCCCCATATGCTCGAAAAAGTGGTTGAAAATTGGACCTGTAGAATTGGCTTTATTCGAGCCAGCCGCGGCGGCCACATGCCCGAAATCATATTTAAACATTAATGGCATAAAATTATCCTTCCAATAAAGCCAAATTGATGGACCTTAAAACGATTTTCTTGTGTTTTCTTTCAATTCGAAGTTCTATACCCCTAAAAAAAACACCCTTTATATATGGAACGGTAGGTAAAAAATCAGGCGCCTTTTAAACAAAAGTCATTGAAGGTGTTGCTTATATTCGTACCCTACGAAATTAAAAAAGCTTACCGAATAGTTTATATAGGGATACGAGTACCAAGAAAATATCTCGCTTCCAACCAAACATGACTGCACTGTACATGGATTACTTAATTTTTCTTACTTGAATAAATATGTTTTGTATGCGCGAGTGTCTAAAGATGAATACGGACCTTTTAAATAATGATTACAAATTTTAATTATATTGTGTCATCCTCAAAGTATATTGAAACGATGAGAAAAGCGTAAATGAACTCAGGAAAAATACAGATTTTTCAAGGATGCAGTTTGTAGCCTATTCACAAAATAAATTTTAGTTATATTTGTCTTGCCTTAGATTGTTGATGCTAAAAACTGAAAATAATCACACAATTGGAAAGAATTAAATAATTGGAAATAATCGCATAATTAAATTTAATTAATTAGTTGATAAATTAATTTTAGTTAATGGACAATTTTAGCTATTTGATTACTTCTAATTACTTGATTATTTTTTAATAAAAAATAATGGACAAATTTTTTCAATTATTGTTGTTTTTTTTTAATTAACATTAATCATGATTTTTTTGATTATTTTTTTAATTTATAAATTCTGATTCTCTCTCTATGGCGCGATATACAACAGGTATATCATCATAAACCTCCTAAGAGATTTTTGCGCCAAGCTTCTCTTCCAATTTGTGGTGTGCCGATTTGAATTTTCCCTACAAATTGGTGGGACCTACAGTTTTTTGCCGACTCCGAACGGCATCTACAAAGGAGACGAATTTTTGCTGAGAAGCCTGTCATGGCAGAAATACACTCGGAGAGTTTGCCAAACCACTGCCGAGGGGCGACCCCGTTTTGAAAAACTTTTTTCAAATCACTTTTGATGTTACCTGTACCAGGGCCCGAACCCTGGACCTTCGGTGTGGTAGGCCGGCAACACTACCTTCACACCACGGCGGCCGCCACAAAATTAATCAATCATTAAATTACGATAAAAGCAAATAATTAATTATTACAGTTAATGGGAATTTAACATGTCTGGTTCAACATTTGTAACATCTCTAATATTATTACACCGACAAATGAATATCTCTCCAAATAATAAATTTTAATTTTAATATTAGGGAGACCTTGTTAATTCGAACTTGTACAGAAACTATAAATTGTTTAACTTAGAAAAAAAACTTAAGTTTCAAAATTGACTTTTAAAAAAAAATATTTTAATCATAAAACTTAAAAAAAAGAAAGTAAGGAAAGGGCTGTCTTCGACTGTGCCGAAGACTTTATACCTTCCATGAATACGTATCACGGTTTTAAGTGTCCGATCCTTACTCACAATTAGTAAAAACTCTGCCAAACTGATCATTTAAAGATACATAGCCCAAACCCCATTTATCGGAACAATCGATTGTATGGGAGCTATATGTTATGTAGGTCCGATCTGGCTGATTTTCACTACACACATTACATACATAATAAGTACCAAACCAGCAAACCCTTACGTTCCTAGCTTTTTAATTGGAAAATTTATAGCTCAAACCACATTTATCGGAACAATCGGTTGTATGGGAGCTATATGTTATGTAGGTTCGATGTGGCTGATTTTCACTACACACATTACATACATAATAAGTACCAAACCTGCTTTTTAACTGCAAAATTTATAGACCAAAACCCATTTATCGAAACTATCGATTGCATGGAAGCTATGCGTTGTATTGCTCCGATCTTGTTGATTCCGACAAAAGATTAATCTCATGCAAAAAGGCGGCTCCATACCAAATTTCATTAAGATATCTCAAAAACTAAGGGACTAGTTTGCGTACAAACAGACAGACGGACATGGCTAAATCGACTCAGCTCATCGCCCTGATCATTTCGGTATACTTATTGGTGGGTCTATATTTTCTTCTTCTCATACTGACAAACATCGGACCAAAGTTATAATACCAATTCATGTTCATGAAAGGTATAAAAAACACAAAACTACGAGTTTCAAATTATAAACTTAAAATTGTGTGTAAACCACGATTCCACAATTCAAACTAAATGCTCAATAATAAAAAAAGTAAACAAAGCAGTTCAAAACATTACGGCAAAGTAATCGATAAATAACAACCCCCATGTTTATAGTCAAAATAGAGGGATTTGAAACTTAATACTGAAAATTCCAAAATCTAATATTTGTTCACTAAAAAGCAAAAAAAGTAAAATTGTACATAAAATAATTTGCAAAAAATTCAAAAGTTTGTTTAAACTCAGAAGCCACAGCCTTCAGCCTTCGACGAAATATCTTGCATTCAAAAGAAAATATTTGCAAACATTTCTTAAAACAAAACTCAAACCCATCGTTCTAATAGTCTAATGGTTAACAGAACGTGCTAAAATTTCTCTGATGAAAAAGCCTAGCAGCTTCCGAAATGGATGTATAAGAAAAACTATGGTTTAGTATCTAAATTTTTCTTTTCCATTCAAATCAAACCTTTTGAAAAAGATTAATAAAGATGAAAAATAATTTTCATAATTGTTATTATTCTTGGCTTTGATGAAAACTTAACTAAAGTAATGTATCATTTTACAATAGTATGTAGACCACATCTTATAACTTTAAACGAGTTATTCTTGTATATTTGTATATTTGTATAGTTGTATATTTGTATATTTGTATATCCACTATCTCAGGAACGACTTAACTGATTTGGATGAAATTTGGTATATGGGCAGTATCCTTTGTTTTAAGATTTTCTACTTTGGTGTTGCCACTTGGGATGGTTCACAGGGTTGCCACCTATATAATTTTTTTTTTTTTAATATTAAGCAATATATGGGAATATGGGTATCAAATGAAAGGTATTTTAGGCTGCATACCAACCAAGGTATTTTTGAGTAGGGTTGCCACCTAGGGTTGCCACCTGACTGCATTTTATTTATTCCTTCAGATATCGACCACTATCTCGGGAACGGCTAAACCGATTTCGATGAAATTTGGTAGATGGATAGTATGCTTCCTTCTAAGATTTTCTACTTGGATGTTGCCACTAAAGGAAGCTTAGAGGGTTGCCACCTTTCCGATTTTTTTTTAAATATTAAGCAATATATGGCAATAAGGGTATCAAACGGAAGGTATTTGAGGCCGTATACCAACCAGAATATTTTTAAGTAGGATTGCCACCTAGGGTTGCCACCGAGCAAGGCTCGGTCACCCAGGTACTGCGAATATACCTAGTATCTCCGCGAGCGCATAAATTTGAATCAAAAAATGTATAAACATTTAAAAATTCATGGAAAGAGCCATGGCTTTGTTTAGATTCTGTGAAGTGCACAATTAGTTGTATTTAATTTTTGCCCACGCAACAAAATTCATTACAACAAACATGTCCGCGATTTGGTTCATTGGTGTCAAAAACCGCTAAAAATTTGGTGGTAAACCAATAAAAATGTGGCAATCAGCCACATTTATAAAAATGAATGAACGCGGAAAACAAAGAAAGTTTGGCGCCAAATTAAATGGCTTCCAAATGAGCAAGCATTCAAACAAAGATAGAAAATGGCTGAAGAAAATCGAAAATGGTTGAGTGAAGAGTGAGATGGGGACGCACAAAGTGCATATGTATGTATGAAAGTGTGAAAAACAAATGAAAGCTATTTAAAGTTTTAATGGGTGCATTTACTTCAACATGCACGCTAGTGTGAATGCATGTGTGTAAGCAAGGAAGCAGAGAAAATCAAATACACAGAAAAGAAGCAATCAAATCAAAATAAATACTGCACATCCAACGGAGATTTCCACAAGCGAAACGGAAAGCATGTTTATTTCGCGTAAGTATTGAATTGTTGTTGGTATAGTAGTTTGCATATGTTAACATGAAATAAAGTGAGATCGAACTAAATGCATGTCTGTAGCAAAAATTAGATTATATGACCCGAGTAAAGTTTCCTGAGATATATCGCCCTTATTCCAAAGCAGTCCTACTGTGCTGGAAGGAACAGGTGGACTGTGACTTCGTCTCTCGGTGTTACCAATTGTCATGAGTAATTGGTTAACGAGAAAAATCAAAGTGCTTTGCTAAGCAGCGGCCAAAATCACATAGGATATTCACAGATACTTCTTTTAAACTCCACAGAATTTTGAGTTTGAAATTTTTAATTTCGATTTTAACAGCCGATCGTTGTCAAACTTTATATAAAATGGAAGTAATAAATTATTCTCGATTTTTGAAAACGTTTGAACAAAAGCTTCAAAATGTGGACTTCTACTTCTGAAGTTATGCAGATTGCATTTTGAATTTTTAGAACCCAATTAAAAGTTCTGGGGGTTAATTCTGGTTGGGCGTTATCGTGAAGTGAAAAAATCTTTTCACTTTAGTTATCACTTGACGTTTTACTTTCTTCACAACACTGATCTCTAAATTGCGATTCTGATATGTGCGATGAAAACTGTTTGCAGTAGATCATTTTGAATTGCGTTGACACAAGTTGTTTTTGCTTATTCTAGAATTGTAGGCATAAAAATAATTTTTATCACTTAAAACATTTAAATTTGTAAAAAATCCGATTTTTGAATTTTTAAAAATTTTGACTTTAACACAAAATGTATATTGGCGTAAACTTTTTTCACTTCACTTCAAATCGAAAATTTTAAACTATTTTATTATAAGTTTTGGCTTTTGAATATTATGTTCTGGGTTTCTTAGTTTCGCGTTCAGAGTTTAGAATTTGAAGTTTGAGTGTTGAAGCCCACAACCAGGATTTTTAATTTATTATTTTTAAAGATATTACTTTTAACATTAAGTCAATTGGTAACTATTATTTTCATTCATCTGTTAATTTACCATTCAGTGATGATATTACTGGCTGTTTTGCATTTTAAATTTAATTAATTAGTTGCCATGAAAGAAATATCTAAGGGCAATCAAATTGAAAACAAACCTATCAAATTTGATTAGTAATTAGTAATCAATTAATTAGACGGATTTTTTAATTGACAATGATTACTTTAATTGTTTTTAAAGAAAAGACAATTATTAATTGATTACGATTAGAAAAAAATCAAAACAATAAAAAATAAAATAAAATCAAAAAAAATCAAAAAAGCTTGCTTTTATAATTATCAGAAGTAATCAAAAGTAATCAAAACAACTTTGGTTTTGGTTATTTTAATAATCGTATAAAATCATGATTTTATTAATTACTTTTTTAGCTAATTGGAAAAAAAATCATTTAAAATTGAAAGTAATGGTAATCAATCATTAAATGGCTTCTCAAGAATGTAGTTAATCGAACCGGTCATAATTACGATTAGTAATCTTTATTAACCAGGCCTTATTGAAAACAACGAAAGACTTGAAAATTATCACAAAACTAAAAACAGCTAATAACTAAAATAAAACATAACATTTTTAGTTACTTCGATATTTACAATTATTTGATTAATTATAATTGCTATATTATTTTTAATATCATATGTTTCATTATTACCTTATTTCTAATTCCAAGATTATTTTGAATTATTTTTTTATTTTTATTTTATTTTAAGTTACAAATATTTCAATATTTTAAATTGTTAGATTATTTTTTATTATTTGATTATTTGTTAATTTTTTAGTATTTAAATATTACCTAATTTGTTTGTGTGTTATTATTTTCTTATTTTTAATTTCATCATAAGTTTCAGTTAATTGATAACTTTATTTACATGATTGTTTCAAACTATATGATCATATCTATATTTAATCATTTGTTAATTTATTTTATTATAGTTTAGATTGATTGTTTTATTCATTCATGATTTTTTTAAAATTAATTACGAGATTAGTTCCAAATATTTGATAATGTCTTAATAATGTGATTGTTTTTCATTGGTTGCCTTTAAATTATTTATTTATAGTTTTCTTCAACTGTTTGTATTATTTAATTATTATTTATTTTTTCGTTAGTTGATAATCTGGATTTTTTGATTATTTTTAATATTTTTTTTTTGTTTTAATAAGTTGATTGTTTTTGGTTTATTATTCATTGTTTTTGGTTCAATTTTATTATGATTTTTTTGGTATAATAAACTAAGTCCGATTTTAATCATTATATGCCATACCGGGTAATATATGGAACTTAATTATATCGCTTATTGCAGCACTCATTATTGCCTTTCGTTTGATACCCATATTGCACTTAACAGATTTTTGGTCACCTTGGTCCACATATCGGTTAATATCTCCGAAATTGGTCGGAACAAGTGATATCTTAAATTTTAAGTTATACGTCTAGTAATACAAAGGTAAAAGTTCCATTCAATTCCATTAAGCAGTTTATGAGTAATGCACGTCCAAACATACACACAGACAGACAGACAGACAGACAGACAAAAATTCTAAAAACAGTTGATTTGGCTTCTATTGGCTTAATAATGATCCAGGCATCGACCTTTTGCAATTTTATTATATGTAAAGATAATGATTCTAATATATTGAATCATACGATTAGTTCCAAATAATTGATAATATTTAATGATTTGAATGTTTTTAGTTATGTCTAAGCTTTATGGAGGGCCAGTAGTTTTTTTAAATAAATTTATTGTATATTATTTTATTATTTGTTCAGAGAGTAGAACGGGGGGTGCGGAGCACATGTTGCATAGGGGAGTACCTTTGATTAATATTATTTGGTTTTATTATAATTATTTGTTCTATATAGAACCGGGAGTGCGAGGCACTTTTACACCCTGTATGTATTAATTGGGGGCGAGCACTGTTGACTCTGAGGCATTGCGCGGGATTGGCCTCCTCATTTTAGCTGGGAAAACCCCCCTGTGGGATTGCAAAGCATAACCTATATCTTTGGAATATTTCATAAGCTGATTGCGAATTGCTGCAATGCCAATGAAATAAACGAAAGGAATGACTACAGCTTATGTCGCTTAAACAAGTTCGTTTCCTTTAATTATTTATTATTTGATACATCTATTTATTAATATTTTAATTAATTTTTTTATTTTGACTCATTTGATTGCCTCTAATGATTTCATTATCAGTTTAAATTGGTTTTGATAATTTGTTAATTCTAAGTGATTTGAATATATTTGACTATTGTGTTCTCAAACAAAACAAGCAGTAGGTATTGAGTAATTGATGGTAATTTCACCGTTTACGAAATTGTAATTTTGTGGATATTTTGTCATTGTTTCGAATCTAGCCTTATATTAACTGTATTGCAAAATATTATGTTTTAGTATAAGCTTAAAAAACCTTTATTTATATAAAAACAATAAAAAATAAAAAAGAAGCAAACAACATTTAAAATGCTTAAAAATTATAATAATCATTATATTAGTAAACTGAAAATAACAAAATCATCACATAATTAAACATAATTTGAAAGTATGCCTATAAACAACAAAATGTAATGAACAATTTTTAAGATTTTTAGTCATTAAGTATTTAACAGATCTCATTAAGACACAATTAAAAATCTTACGTATCTTGGATAGAAACGTCTGTTTTAGAACTGGACTTTCTGTAAAAAGGAATGAACGCAATAATCGAAAGCTATACTCAATCACTGTTTAGATACCCGAAAATATAATGACTAACTTTTTTATTGTTTAATTTCTTTTCATTGCATGGTCAGATATGTAAAAGCTAATGTTTACTTTAAGAGCTAGAAGCCAATAGCTAAGTGTATAGACGAGCGTTACTTCTTTATTAAAAGTACCACATCAACAAACTAGAAAGTTCATTTAGGGATATAAAAAGTAAATAAAGAACAGCTGAACAGAAACAAAGTAAATAGAATAAGTACAATACGATATATAGAGTGTCATTAGTTAAACGATAAACAAACACGACGCCCACTTTGATTACTAATACAAAACAAAGGCAAGATTTAATTGGAGTGGTATGAATTCGGTGGCTAAGGATAATGGGTAAACAGTTCAAATCAATACACCAAATTATGCGTTATGCGGGATTCGTGGTTTAGTGGATTATATACTTGCTGTGTATGCCAGAAGTGCAGGGTTCGAAAGCTACTATTTTCAATTAAAGTCTAAGAAGTCTTAGAAGATTTTTGAACGCGATAATAGATGAGAAAGTATTTATGATATAACTTGTTCCGGTATTTGTGCCAGCGACTTACGGTGTAGCAGACCAGTACATAGCCAATATAATTTAATTTTATTTATGTGTTTTTACCGCTACTTCATGCTCTATTAGGGAAGTAATAGACGCTTAATTTCAGCAACATGTTTGAATGCTTAAATATACTAGAGATCGCCCAGTGGTTGAAATTCAACCACAAAACTTTATTTTATTTTAATTATTTGCAATACCTTTCATTTGTATTTTTCCCTTCCTTTTCTTGCCTTTCCTTCATTTCCTTTCCCTTCTTTTTCTTACCTTGTCTTTTCTTTTCTTTACTTTCCTTTCCATTGCCTTCCTTTTCTTTCCCTTACTTTTTTTCCTTTGCTATTCTTACCTTTCCTTTGCTTTCAATTCATTTTCTTTCCAGTCCATACCCTTCCCTTCCTTTTCTTTCCTTTTCTATACCGTCCTTCCCTTCACTTTCTTTTAATAAATTTTTTTTATTCTATTTCATTTTATTTTATTTTTTTTATTTCATTTCACTTCACACAAACCCAACCACAAATACAAAAACCAAACTAAATCCAGTGTTGAATGCTCTATGAATAATCATTTATTTTGTTTTTGTAAACACTGTTTGTAGGTATCAGCAATGCAGTTTACATATTTGCTTATATTTTACATTGCTTGTTTAATGTGTCCAACAAAGCAACTTTTCGTTGCCAGTGATCAATACAATAACAACAACTAAAGCAAAAATGCATGACACCTTTACTCACACAACAGACGCTCTGTAGTGCGAATACTTGTTTTTCATTGGCACACTACCAGCTCTTCGGCACTCATAGTGAGAGCCGATCCCACGAGTAATACAATACATGCTTATTTTGTTTTGTTTTTATAAACACTTGATGCATGATCAGCTATGTATTTTTGTTTCATTTTCATTGTTGTTTAATTTTTTCCTACAAAGCAACTCTTCGGACATGCTCACGATTCAGCATAGTACACAAAAAGCAAGTACACACACACACAGCGTGTCTATAGTGTGAATAAGTGAATGTGTAGTGGTGTGACTTTTATGTTAAATTTTTTATATTAAAATGATTTTAAACTTTTTTGTATTTACGGATAAAAGTACACCTCAAAATTTCCTATCTATACATATATAATTTGTATACCTTAGAATTATAGTTTAGCAGAAAACGGTTCTACATTGCATTCATCTGGTCTATTTATAAAGGGTGTTTTTTTTAGGGGTATAGAACTTCGAATTGAAATAAAACACAAGAAAATCGTTTTAAGGTCCATCAATTTGGCTTTATTGGAAGGATAATTTTATGCCATTAATGTTTAAATATGATTTCGGGCATGTGGCCGCCGCGGCTGGCTCGAATAAAGCCAATTCTACAGGTCCAATTTTCAACCACTTTTTCGAGCGTATGGGGCCGTATGTCGGCAATAACGCGACGAATGTTGGCTTCCAATTCCCCTAACGTTTCTGGTTTGTTGGTGTAGACGAGCGACTTCACATATCCCCAAAGAAAATAATCCAATGGTGTCAAATCACACGACCTTGGTGGCCAATTGACAGGTCCATTCCGCGAAATTATGCGCTCATCGAATGTTTCCTTCAATAAATCGATTGTGACGTGCGCTGTGTGGCATGTAGCGCCGTCTTGTTGGAACCACAACTCATCCACATTCATGCCATCCAATTCGGGAACAAAATAGTCGGTTATCATGGCTCTATACCGGTCTCCATTAACGGTAGCTGCCTCTCCAGCATTATTGCGGAAGAAGTATGGCCCAATGACTCCACCAGCCCATAGAGCACACCAAACAGTCAGTTTTTGTGGATGTAATGGCGTTTCAAGGGTCTCATGTGGATTCTCTTCACTCCAAATGCGGCAATTTTGCTTGTTGACGTAGCCATTCAACCAAAAATGAGCCTCATCACTGAACAAAATTTTGCGATGAAAATCAGCATCGAAATCAATCTCATTTTCGGCCCATACACCAAAATCACGACGCATTGCATGGTCTCGCGGCTTTAATTCTTGCACAAGCTGGATCTTGTAAGGTCGCAAGCCAAGATCTTTGCGCAAAATCTTCCATAAAGTTGATGGACAAAGCTCCAATTGCTGTGCACGGTGGCGAATCGATTCATTCGGGTCCTCTTCAACACTTTGCTCTACAGCGGCAATTGTTTCTTCGGTGCGCACTGTTCGACGTCTCTGCGGATGCGTATTATCACATAGAGTAAACGTAGTGCGAAAACGATCCATGGTTAACCGAATTAATTGCTCTGATGGACGATTATGTCGACCATAAAATGGACGGAGCTCACGGTAAACTTCGCGAACTGAACCATTATTTTCGAAATAAATTTGCACGATTTGCAAGCGTTGTTCTTTTGTCAACCTGTTCATGATGAAATGGCAAACCAAACTGAACATAAATGACATTAGAGTTGCCAGATTTGACCACAAAATGCCAGTTTTATCTCTATTCGAAAAACAAACCTGTAAAAAAAACACCCTGTATATAAGATGCTATTCTTAAACAAGAGGCACAATTTCGCGCAGAAATAAGTTAAAGTAAAAACTCGTCTATATTTAGCAAAGAAAACTTGCGCTATTCATCTGAAAAGAATTGAATTTCCGAACGAAAAAAGTTTCCTAATTATTCGAATATGTCCCAAATGCCAAAAATGCGCGCCCAAGCGGTTAATAGCTTACAAAGAAAGGAAAAGTTGATAGCAAAGTAGGGAGTAGGTGCTTAAGGAAACTAATTTATTATTAATCTAAGAAAACGAATGAAGCAAGCAAAGAGAAAGTGGTTGAAGTAAAATTTAACAAAAAAAAAAAAAGTCGTCAGTGAATAGAAAGAGAATTTTACCACGTAAAAGCTCAAATCAAGAAACAGAAGAAGAATAAGCCCACGCAAAATATTGTGACAAAAGTGATTTGTGATTTTTAAAGAACAAAGTCATGATGGAACATTTGAGGAGGAAAATAAGAATTATCAAACCTACTCAAAGAACAAAAGCTGCCATAACATAATCTGCGCTCTAAGAAACAAGGACAATAGAGAAACAAACATTGGTTAAATACGCATATAAGAGCACACGACAAGCTGAAAATAGGAAACCACAATTGAAGGTAAACATAAAGCCATAAAAAATATAATAACAAAGAAAATAAAAATAATGATAATATACATGCGTGTCGCAGATATTAAAGGAGAGTGCTAGACTGTGTTAGACAATAACAGCAAATTAGACATAAACATACACATTAGGGTGGGTTTGAAAAAAAATTTTTTTTTCGCTAAAATAAGGGTATATTTTTTAGCTACTTTATTATAAATACTTTACAAAAAAAAAAGGAAACGAAAAAAAATTTATTTTAAATGGGTTAATTCTATTTTTAAATAAATAATTAATCAAATGCGGTAGTTTTAAAGTTAGAATTTTTTTTAGAGGTTTTCAAGAACCTGTGAGATATCCACCGAAAGACAATGGAAAGTCAGAAGTAGATAAAAATTTGAATATTTTTGTAATTTAAGAAAAAATAAAATAAAAGAAATGAAATGTTGAAGAAAAGAGGATTAAAAAACTCATATTCGAAACTGTTTGAAGCTTTGGACTAAAAGGATATAATGCCATTGAACCATTTATTTATTTAAAAATCCAGTGGGCCACCTCAAAACGCTGAGCACATTTTCGGTTATTTTCTTTTTTTGTAATGTGCAAATTCTAGCATTGTTGGTTTCGTCGGGATTGTGAAAGTAAACAGTTTGGGCAACACTGTAGTCGCCGCTTAAGGTATTCAAACTGCTTGCACTTCCATAAGAATGATTATTGACCGAAGTCATAAATTTAAGTAGAGGTTCTCTGTACGAGCTCTTAGTGAGTACTACCTTCAGTGTCGGTTTATGTTTCTTCAATAAACTTTGAAACTAACAAAAAAGCTGCAAACGCCTTGCCTTAGCAGCCCACATACGAATCGAATTCCGACTCGCAAATAATATATCACTTCAAGTAAAGATTTTGAAGATTGGTTAGATAAAGAAAGAGATTTTAGAATTAACATCACAGTTTCTAAGCACACCTTTTAAAAAATGAGTACTAACCGTAATGATTACCGGTTTAATTATTTTCCTGAGAATCCATTTAATGATTTATTACCAGCTACCTCTAAATTTTAATGATTATTTTCCAATTAATTTTCATATAATCAAAACAAATCATGATTTTTTACGATTATTAAAAAAATCAAAAAGTATGAAAAATAATCAAAAAACGTTGTTTTGATTACTTTTGATTATTTTTTGATTACTTTTTGATTTTTTTCAGTACTGTTGTAGAAGCACATAAATATTCCCATCAACAATACTGAAAAAAATCAAAAAAAAAATCATAAAAATAAAATTTTTTTTTATTACTTTAGATTTTTTATTTTATTTTTTTTTGAATTTATTTTGATTTTTTCTAATCGTTATCAATTAATAACATAATTGAAAAACAATGAAAATAATCATTACCATATATACTTATAACTCATGAAATTTAACATGTCCGGTTCTAAGGCAAAAGTTCTATGCCTGAAAATGGAATTAGGAGCCTAGAAATGGGCATAAAATCTGCCCTAAAAGCTTGCTCTTAAAAGGGAAAATCAGTAGAAAGAGGAGTGCTGTTTTAAGCATTTAAGGCTAATACATAGCTAGTCACCTTTTCCCATCTAAGATCATATCTCGCCTAAGCCACTTCTCAAGTCACCAGATAAGAGTCAAAAAGAAAAGAATATTGACCCTGAGAAATTATTTCATAGATAAGCCAAACCCTAATATATATTCATAACTATATACATACGCATTTAAGTATACAAATAAAGTTCAAGGATTGTACGACGGCAAGTAACTACAAAGAAATTAAGCTCTTGGAAGAATAAAACAAGAAACGTAGACAATAACAAAATAAGTTGAAAGTAGTGAAAGAGAATATTCTGCGAAACAGAAGTTGATGCAAAAACCAACCAATAACGCACTTAAGTGATTATTTATTAATTTTTATGCGCAAATACTATTGCGTACACATGTACAGGGTGTTTTTTTTACAGGTTTGTTTTTCGAATAGAGATAAAATTGGCATTTTGTGGTCAAATCTGGCAACTCTAATGTCATTTATGTTCAGTTTGGTTTGCCATTTCATCATGAACAGGTTGACAAAAGAACAACGCTTGCAAATCGTGCAAATTTATTTCGAAAATAATGGTTCAGTTCGCGAAGTTTACCGTGAGCTCCGTCCATTTTATGGTCGACATAATCGTCCATCAGAGCAATTAATTCGGTTAACCATGCCTCGTTTTCGCACTACGTTTACTCTATGTGATAATACGCATCCGCAGAGACGTCGAACAGTGCGCACCGAAGAAACAATTGCCGCTGTAGAGCAAAGTGTTGAAGAGGACCCGAATGAATCGATTCGCCACCGTGCACAGCAATTGGAGCTTTGTCCATCAACTTTATGGAAGATTTTGCGCAAAGATCTTGGCTTGCGACCTTACAAGATCCAGCTTGTGCAAGAATTAAAGCCGCGAGACCATGCAATGCGTCGTGATTTTGGTGTATGGGCCGAAAATGAGATTGATTTCTATGCTGATTTTCATCGCAAAATTTTGTTCAGTGATGAGGCTCATTTTTGGTTGAATGGCTACGTCAACAAGCAAAATTGCCGCATTTGGAGTGAAGAGAATCCACATGAGACCCTTGAAACGCCATTACATCCACAAAAACTGACTGTTTGGTGTGCTCTATGGGCTGGTGGAGTCATTGGGCCATACTTCTTCCGCAATAATGCTGGAGAGGCAGCTACCGTTAATGGAGACCGGTATAGAGCCATGATAACCGACTATTTTGTTCCCGAATTGGATGGCATGAATGTGGATGAGTTGTGGTTCCAACAAGACGGCGCTACATGCCACACAGCGCACGTCACAATCGATTTATTGAAGGAAACATTCGATGAGCGCATAATTTCGCGGAATGGACCTGTCAATTGGCCACCAAGGTCGTGTGATTTGACACCATTGGATTATTTTCTTTGGGGATATGTGAAGTCGCTCGTCTACACCAACAAACCAGAAACGTTAGGGGAATTGGAAGCCAACATTCGTGGCGTTATTGCCGACATACGGCCCCATATGCTCGAAAAAGTGGTTGAAAATTGGACCTGTAGAATTGGCTTTATTCGAGCCAGCCGCGGCGGCCACATGCCCGAAATCATATTTAAACATTAATGGCATAAAATTATCCTTCCAATAAAGCCAAATTGATGGACCTTAAAACGATTTTCTTGTGTTTTATTTCAATTCGAAGTTCTATACCCCTAAAAAACACCCTTTACTTAGAAATACAAAAAGTGTCAGACGAGCTGGTATACTTTTACTTGTACTTTTACTTATATTCTTTTTTTCTGTAAGTTTTTTTTGATCAACAAATTTATAACTGCAATAAAATGATTTGCTCAGACGATTTTCTTTTATTGCTGGTGTGCCAACGTTAAACCCGGTGAGATTACAAGTGGCAGTGATAATATACTCGTACATATATCACAACGCCACAAAGTATGCAACACATAATGGTAGAGCTTACATTGAACTTGTTTCTACTTATGCAGAAAAAGGAAATAAATAAATAAAACCAAATTGTGATTTAGCAAAGTAGGTCTGAGTATGCGTGAAAACGAAGCCAAAACGCCGCTACCAACCATCATTAGATAAATCCGAGGACAAAAGATGAGTTGTGGGACCCAAAAAGTCGGCTAAAAAATTGGGTAATTTTGTTTGAACAGGTTCACTTTTTAACCGTGTTGAAATAACTTCTCCATGTAGGTGTGAGGTGTGAGAGCTGGCATACTTTTAGGCACTTTTTTCCCATACAAATTCCATAAATATGTGTGATGTTTGCAAACATTTTTGTTTGTATGGAATCAGAGCTTCATCACGATTAGCCATGGTTGGTAGGTGAGAGCAAATGATTGCAGGTAATGTGTAATGTCAAATGGATTGGAAAGGACATTCCCAACATTAGAATAACGAAATTTAGAACTAGTGCCTGATTCAAAAATAAAACTGGAAGGTTCGAATGCGCATCACAAAAGTTTGCTTCGTCAAATAAACTGCAAACAGCATTTAGTATAATTCACCTTTATATATCGTATAGTACTTCCATTTAGATAAGATATCAGGGATTTTACTGGCGCCTGTTAAATGTAAAGTTTTCTCTGAAATGTCATATCTGTGCAGAGCCCAGGTTATTTCCAGACTTTTCTACTTATTTTTTTACTTTTTAGCCTTATAAGTTTAAGTGGTTTGCAAAAGAGGAGTCATGCTTACTATGCAACTTGAAATAATAATGCTTAACGCCAAAAAGTATGCAACTCATTATCGAAATGGTTCAGGGCTAAGAATCTGGTCAGAAAACTATGACGATCTCGAAAGGAGGATGAGCTAAGATTTTGCTGGCATTAAATTTCGAGCCCTAGACCACCTACTTATATAAAGCTTGGGGAAGTTTGTGATTTTCTTTCAGTACCAACCGGTCTCAACAAATACCTATAAAAAGGGGAAGGAACGATTAATCACGCACTCTGCAGTGGAAATTAACTATACAGAAGAAGATTCATATATACAGTAGTGAACATAAGTATTGGCACAGCAATTTTTGGCGATTTATACAAATTTTGGCCTTAATAAAATTATTTTATTAAAGACTATAAAAAAAATTTGTGTCAATGTCTAATACAGAAACTATAAATTTTGTTTTAACAATGTATGCAAAAATCGCGAAAATTTCAAGAAATTTTAGCAAAATTTTCAACTTTTTCCATAGAATTTTCAGAATTTTTTAGAATATGAAGTTTTGTAGGCAATTAAATTTTAGCATAATAATGTGTTAATCTTTAACTTGTGACACATTTTGCTGATTTTTGGCAATTTTTTTGCTGACGAGCCAAAGTGTTTTCTTTCACATACAAAAAATTGCGTTCATTAACTTGTATGGAAAAAAATACAGAAGTCTCAAAAAAAAAAAATTCCCAAAAATCAGCAAAATGTGTTACGAACTTAAGATTAACACATTATTATATTAAAATTTAATGGCCTTTATTAAAGCCAAAATTTGTGAAAATCGCCGAAAACTGATGTGCCAAAACGTATGTTCATGAGTGTATATATATTTCAAATTTAAAGACAAATACACAGAAAACTTTATTTTGCCACAAAGCGACGATTTTTATCGCCTGCATTTCTTTCTAAAATTTCCAATTAGTTAACAAAACTAACAGCCAAGCAATGCAACCAAATTTCCAATTAGCTGAATGTGCATACGAATTGAAAAGCGTGCTGCAAGTGCAACGCCATAATTAATCGCCTTACAAATATAATGACACTGCGTTTAATAAGAAAAAGCCAATTAAACGTTTAAAACACACGCCAGCTGGATCAAAAAAAAGTGTTTGAAATTGTGGGTGGAGGGCGGAAGACCCACGTCGCCAGATAACCAAATTACTTATATGTATGTGGAAACTTACTGATATGGCAGTGATAGCGCATAGTTGAAGAGCGTAAGAGGACGTTAAAAAAAAATTTTATAAAAAAGTGTGAAGGAGCTGAAAACTTTCGGAGAAATGTGGCGTGAATATTTTAAGTGAAAGAAAGAATAAAAGTCGATTTGCAAAGGTGACTTCGGTGGTTATGGTGACTATTTTAATTGTGAAACTCTCTTGAGCTCGATTAGTCAAAAATATACAGATGTCTGTGTTTTCTACAACGCAATAAAATGATGCTCAAAATAAAATATATTTTACAAATATCACCAAAAGTTAAAATTGTAAAATTTTTTTTTGGTTAAGGTTAAGC
Organism: Merzomyia westermanni; assembly: GCA_949987695.1. Classification (NCBI taxonomy): domain Eukaryota; kingdom Metazoa; phylum Arthropoda; class Insecta; order Diptera; family Tephritidae; genus Merzomyia; species Merzomyia westermanni. The sequence goes on from OX465288.1 coordinate 36,892,099, forward strand.
GCTACTGTTATTATTAAGATCATGGTTTTGGTAAGGGATGCAGTTCCAGTTACGAACAATGATACGGTTACGATTACGCCTACGGTTACAGTTACGAATACTGATAAGGTTTTGGATATGGCCACTTTATAGTTACGGTTGGGGAAAGGTGTCGTTACGGTTACGGATATGGCCACTACTGTTACGGTTACGGTTAAGGTCAAAGCTCCTATCCAAGTTGAAGATGAACATTGAGACGAGATTAGGAGACCCCTGCGGGTTGCGGGTTTGAAATATGTCCGAGGTAGGCATACCGGTCGTAAGAGGCGACTAATATGATGACTCTCACCTCTCATTACCCATCTCTCCTTCTTCCGGCCCAAGCGTCTATGTCCATTCGAATAGCATGACCTAGGCAGCGCAGCCTTTGACCCCAGGTGGTTAAGATTGACGTCATTTATCGTTAACAAGGGAGGACTGACGTGATTTGGTATGCGTGATTTGATTTGACAGCCCCACCCTACCAGCTGTCAACCAACCTTAAATCTTGGATGTGACGCTACATGAAAATCTCACCTTCATCGCTTGTGCAATTCCGATTGTCAGCAAAGTTCAAAGCTGCAACAAAATTCTCTAGTAACTGTCTATTGGTACCTGGGAAAAAATAAATTAACTTTGCGGGTAACATATATAATATAGTTATGTCTCTGGTTTATTGAGTTTGTGCTGATTACGTTTGTATTAAGTAGCCTTGTATTATCCCTACATCGCATCCCTTTGTCGTAGATTGCACGGTGAATATTCATATGTAGTTGTGATGCAATCAATGCTAGTGACATCATGTCATAAAAGAAAACTACTGTGTAATAATAACATTAAAAGCAACAAAAAGTATCAAAGTTTGTTCTTATAATGAAGGTGTAAGCTCATAGCAAGCATTTATGGCACAATACATATAAGCCACTGCTAATTACATTTACCACTTTACAAATTGGCACAAAGACTGTGTGGCAAGCATACTAGACTGAGCAAAACAAGAAAACAAAAAAAAAAAATTTTGGAGTTTTTTTGTTTCGAACAGTCGAAAAAAATATTTACGCATGTTTTGAAAACCTACCATTTCGCGATTTCTTTTGCTGGGATTCTGTTAATAATTTTATTTTATTTAAACTTGAAGTTGCTTTGAGGTTTACAATTTTTTATTTTTCAAATCGGGGCCAACCTTACTCCAATAGGTTTTTACTTTGTGTCTGTAAATTATTTTGTTTTAGATATTTATTTTTTTAATTATTATTTTTACAATATTTTAATTTTGAGTGGTTTAATTTATTGTAAAATATTACTCATGACTATAAATCAGACCTGTTAAATTTGATTAGTAATTAGTAATCAATTAATTAGACGGCTTTTTTAATTGGTAATAGTTATTTTAATTGGTTTTCGAAAAAAAGGGTAACTATTAATTGATTACGATTAGGAAAAAAAAAAATAAAAATAATCAAAAGTAATCAAAATAAGCTTTTTTTGATGACTTTTGATTATTTAAAATTTTTTTCTTTTTGATTATTTTTGATTTTTTTTCAGTATTGTTGCTGTGTATATTTATATGCTTCTACAGGGTGTTTTTTTTACAGGTTTGTTTTTCGAATAGAGATAAAACTGGCATTTTGTGGTCAAATCTGGCAACTCTAATGTCATTTATGTTCAGTTTGGTTTGCCATTTCATCATGAACAGGTTGACAAAAGAACAACGCTTGCAAATCGTGCAAATTTATTTCGAAAATAATGGTTCAGTTCGCGAAGTTTACCGTGAGCTCCGTCCATTTTATGGTCGACATAATCGTCCATCAGAGCAATTAATTCGGTTAACCATGGATCGTTTTCGCACTACGTTTACTCTATGTGATAATACGCATCCGCAGAGACGTCGAACAGTGCGCACCGAAGAAACAATTGCCGCTGTAGAGCAAAGTGTTGAAGAGGACCCGAATGAATCGATTCGCCACCGTGCACAGCAATTGGAGCTTTGTCCATCAACTTTATGGAAGATTTTGCGCAAAGATCTTGGCTTGCGACCTTACAAGATCCAGCTTGTGCAAGAATTAAAGCCGCGAGACCATGCAATGCGTCGTGATTTTGGTGTATGGGCCGAAAATGAGATTGATTTCGATGCTGATTTTCATCGCAAAATTTTGTTCAGTGATGAGGCTCATTTTTGGTTGAATGGCTACGTCAACAAGCAAAATTGCCGCATTTGGAGTGAAGAGAATCCACATGATACCCTTGAAACGCCATTACATCCACAAAAACTGACTGTTTGGTGTGCTCTATGGGCTGGTGGAGTCATTGGGCCATACTTCTTCCGCAATAATGCTGGAGAGGCAGCTACCGTTAATGGAGACCGGTATAGAGCCATGATAACTGACTATTTTGTTCCCGAATTGGATGGCATGAATGTGGATGAGTTGTGGTTCCAACAAGACGGCGCTACGTGCCACACAGCGCACGTCACAATCGATTTATTGAAGGAAACATTCGATGAGCGCATAATTTCGCGGAATGGACCTGTCAATTGGCCACCAAGGTCGTGTGATTTGACACCATTGGATTATTTTCTTTGGGGATATGTGAAGTCGCTCGTCTACACCAACAAACCAGAAACGTTAGGGGAATTGGAAGCCAACATTCGTGGCGTTAATGCCGACATACGGCCCCATATGCTCGAAAAAGTGGTTGAAAATTGGACCTGTAGAATTGGCTTTATTCGAGCCAGCCGCGGCGGCCACATGCCCGAAATCATATTTAATCATTAATGGCATAAAATTATCCTTCCAATAAAGCCAAATTGGTGGACCTTAAAACGATTTTCTTGTGTTTTATTTCAATTCAAAGTTCTATACCCCTAAAAAAAACACCCTTTACAACAATACTGAAAAAAATCAAAAATTACCAAAAATAATAAAAAATAAAAAAAAAATTGTTTTGATGACTTTTGATTATTTATGACTTTTTTTTTAAAATCGTAAAAAATCATACTTTTTTTGATTTTTTTCATATCATTGGATAATGATAATAAACGGGAATCAGTCATTAATTGGATTCTCAAGAAAAGAATTAATCAAACCGGTAATCATTACGATTAGTAATCATTATTTAACAGGTCTGCTATAAATAAGCTCCAGGTCAAGAATACATTTTTTTATGAAAGATATTATTGTTTTTAACAAATTAATTATTATAAGTTGTAATTTGAATAGAAAACTAAAAAATTTAGAAACAACCACTACAGCAGATCCATTTCGGAAGCGGCTAGCCTTCTTCATCAGAGCAATTTTCGGGCGTTCTGTTGTTCTGTCAACCATTAGGCTATCAGAACCATTGTTCTTTCTAAGCTAAACTCCTATTTCTTGACATTTGTTTTACCTTTTTTAATTTTTTGACAAATTTTTAATTTTTTTGAAATATTTGCATGAAAGTCGCAGGCATGTGAGTTGCCGAAATTGAAAAAGGGAAATGTATATGATTTGGCAATGTTCCGAAAAACAAAATCCTAAAATATTTTTGGGCCTGTCTAGTACATACATATCTACTATTCTTACATATCTACTTTTTCTGCAATTGTAAGCCAAGCCTATTTTTTGAAACTCTTCTTGGTAATAGGTGTAATATTGTGACTTGAAGTTAAAATTGCAAGAGCTAAACATATTTGATAGACATGCTAGGGTCGTACCCACCAAAACCAAGTCCGAGTAAGGTGATTTTCTGCCCAGTCTATTACACATACATACATTCATTTGTAATTCGTACTCGTATAATAGTGCTACGACTGTATTAATGAATAACCCAGTTAACATTTAGTTTTAACCACAAAAAAAATGTTGGCGTATCAGATGCTGAGCGGTGTCGGCATAAAACATGTAGAACCCGCCTATTTGAAAGAAAAATCAGCAGCACACCGCAGATAAGAAGAAAAGATCGGCCTTAATCTCCTCAGAAGTATATCGCGAAAAATTATTATTATTAAAAAATTTTGCTCTTTTGTGATTGCTTCGAATCTGCATAACTTAGAAGTTTTATAAGTATTTGACGGTGAGGTTTCACATTGCGAAACTAGCTGGTTTGTAGGGATTTTTAGCAAAAATTACCATTGAGCCCAAAATCATATAAGTATGAATATAATCTAAAAACAATACGGTCAGTATGGAAATAAAATCTCGCAAACAGAGCTGACAGCAAATGTTTGAAATTAGTTTGTTATAAATTTAGTAGCAAAACTAAGTTTATCAAAGCATTTATTTATTTTGCTTATTGGGTAGTGCATTAGCTAGCTTTGATTACAAGCATATAGATGTGCTTGAACTTTCTTTTAACATACCAACATAACCTCAATAATGCTACATACGTAAAACTAGCACAAAGCAATTCAATAACGCTCTTTGTTTATGCTTAAAAATAGATAAAAGAGCAAACGAAGGTATGCAAATTGAAAAGAAAATAGAAAACATGTTACGTTAGTTGAATAGTTTATAGAAGTAAAAGGATAGTAAATGAGCACATAAACCCACATAACTATATCTAGAAATATATACTAACGTTCTATACCTGATGTAAAATGCATTTGCCATTGGGGCACTTAATATTGAACACAACCATACGCATTAATACATGCATGCCAAAGTCAAACGAGATCGAATTGTTTGCAATAATGCATACAATAAACAGGCAAAAGACTAGAAAGTTAAAAAGTTGCGAGAAAGAGAGATGAGATGCATGTATGTTTGAAACTACAGTGTTGCGAAAAACAGAGCTAAGGGTGAATTTTAATAGCCGAATAAATAACAGGATATGATTCCATGTTATAATTTTTTAAGAGCTTGAATATCAGGGAATAAAAACATCACAAAATCAAACCAAATTTATCCAGACCTGTTAAATAATGATTACAGGTTTACAGAAAGTAATTCTCAAGAATCCATTTAATGATCGATTAACATTTCTTTCGATTTTTAATGATTATTTTCCAATTAATTAAAAAAATAATCAAAAAAAAATAATCATGATTTTTTACGATTATTAAAAAAATCAAAAAAGTAACTATTATATAAAAAAGTAATAATTAGCTAAACTTTTTTTTGATTATTCTTGCCTTTTTCAGTACTGTTGATGTGTATACTGGGTAAAAAATCAAAAAGAATAAAAAAATAAAAAAAATAAAAATTTTAAAAAACAAGAAAAATCAAAAATAATAAATACTTTATTAATTTTGATTTGTTTTTTACTATTGTATATAGATGTGTATTCTGTGTAAAATACTGAAAAATATCAGAAATAATTAAAAAACTTTTTTTTATTATTTTTCAATTTTCTCCTTTTCTTTTGATTTTTTGTTGGATTCTTTCAGATTTTTTTTTTTGATTTTTTCTAATCGCAATCAATTAGTAATTGCCTATTCTTGAAAAACAATTAAAATAATCATTACCAATTAAAAAATCCGTCTATTTAAATAATTACTAACTACTTATCAAATTTAACAGGTTTGAATCTATCTATATAAAATTGGTTTAGACCTCAATATATATTTGAAGTATTTTTTTCAAAAAACTTACAAGGCAGCTTAAATTGTAAAGTAAAATGAGTACTTTTCTCAACGTAATTGTTACGCAGCTCCCAACAACGATATGCTACGAAACTTCCCCCATGCACACTTGAAGAAGGTGGCAATCTTAATGCAGAGATACGATTCAACAATCTGTAACAATTTGTGCAGTAACTAATTGACTTTCTAATAGTGTGAAAATTCTTGTTAGCCACACAATGCCATTACTACATACAGACGGACATACATATTTATGCGCTAAATGCACTGCACCAGAATAACTTTTACATATTTACAAAACACTTGCGTAGAGTTGAAAGTGTTGGTCAGGGATCTTAACTATTATGAGTGGTTAATCTTTAAATATATATTTGTTGTTAAATGTAATTAAATGGGAATAAAATCATCATCAAAAAAAAAAAAAAAAATCAGAAAAGGTTTATTGAAAAAAAAAATAAAAAATTGTTAAAATATAGCTCTAAATTTTTAATCGCAGTAGCTAAGGTATATGTGAGATATCAATTGGGCACACCTGCTCATTAGTCTAAATTGAATTATTGAAATTGATTACTCAATTAATGAGAGAACAATCACTGCCGAAGAAGTGATTAATTGGTTGATCGCAGATGTTTATTAATCAAAAACAGATTAATCATCTATTCAGAGAATAATCATTTAGTCGACCGATTAGATTAATAAACTTTTCTGATTTATTGAGTAATCAATTTCAGATTTATAAATATATTCGTTCAATTAATCAATCTCATATCTAAGTGCTTAATTTCCAAATGAAACATATTAGTCTTAATTTAATGAATTTGACTACTCAGAAACCCGATTAATGCGTTTGGACAGCTAATAAAAAAATTGACTTCACTTTTAAAGCTAACTCGAAAGAAATCAGAAAAACTACAGACTAGATTTTTTTTTTTGTTAAGTTAACAGTAACTAAGCTGAATCTGATTGATGAAAATGACTAATTTAATAGTTTTTTAATCGAATAATCGCACATCACTATAATAAAAAGTGGTTAGAGCATGATAAACACATGCTTCGAATAACCTGGGCGCCTAACGCGTTTTTGCAACCATTAAATTCCACGTTACTTTTTTAGAAAAGGGCCCCCTTTTTGAAACAGTGACTTCTTTAAAGCCATAGATATTTTATGGAACCAGGGAGTTTTTGGATCTATAGAAGTTTTTGAGAACTATTCAAGTATTGGAAACCATGCTTATTTAGGTAGTGACTTTTTCGGAACCATTGACTTTTTATGGAACCACTGATTTTTGGATCCATTGATTATTTTCGGAATCAGTCACCTTCTTCGAAACACTGAATTTTTTTGAAAACAGCGACGCTTCTTAAGCAGTAATTTTTGGATTGCGTCATTTGTCAAAACAGTGAATTTTTTTTTTAAATAAGGAAGCTCTTTGGAGCCACAGGCGATTTTGGGAGCTACTGACTTTTCGAAAACAGTGAAATTATTGCAACCAGGAAATTTTTGTGAACGAGGCGTTTTTTGGAGCCAGTGACTTCTTTAAAAATATTGTGACATTTTTGGAAATCAGTGAAATTTAATGAAACCAACCATTTCCGCATTTTTCGTGGAAGCAGAGGAAGAGGGAGACCACCACTCCGATGGAAGGACCAAGTGGAGACCGATTTGCGATCCCGCGGTGTTTCCAATTGGCGCCAGTTGGCGCAACGAAGAAACGACTGGCGAGCTATGTTGGACGGTCAAAATCGCCCAGGCGGTTAGATGACCATTTAAAGAAGAAAGAACCATTTCCGCACCAAGTAATTTTTGTAGAACTATTGATTTCTTTGACACCAGTGACGTGTTTGCGAACATTTGGTACCAATTACTTTTGTGGAACCAGTCACGTTTTTGGGAATGAGTGATTTTTTTTATGGAACCAAAGTTACTTGGATCTATTGACTTTTTTGAATCATTGACTTATTGAGCCCAAAGCCGTTATGAGAGTATTGGAAACAATCAGTTTTTTGTAACCATTCACTTTTTATGGAAACTCACTTGAACTCGAGCCACCGAAATTATTAGGAATCAGTGACTTTCATGGACAATTTTTTGGACAATGTGATGTAAGTCTCCGTTATTGGAGTCAGTGACTTTTTTTGCAATCAGTAACTTTCTTGAAACCACTGACTTTTTTTTGAACTATTGACCTTTTATGGCAACAAAGTTTCTAGGAGCCAGTGACTTTTTGAATCGATTTCTTTGTGGGAACATTTGGAACCAACGACTTTTTGGGAAACATGCACTTTATATGAAAACAGTGACTTTTCTGGAACCAGTCACATTATAGGGAATCAGTGAATTTTTGGACTATGTCAATTTTATCGTACTGGAGTCAGTGGCCTTTTAAGAACCTTTTAAGTTTTTAGGATCAATCCTTTTTTGGACCGTAATGATCTGCAAAATCATCACAAAAATACTGTCTAATGGTAATTGTTGTTGGAGCAGTGCTCGAATTTTTATGTTGTGTTTGTTGATTGATTACCACGATATTCACAGCGATGGTATGGGATAACATGTTTCGAAGTGCCCAACTTCTCATCACACCCCTGTTATCCAAACTCCGGACGTCTTTGATCCTTCAAAACAAAAAAAAAACTCATTCTTAGCGATCCCTGATTTTGCTACAAACTTATCTGATACCTACTGAAGGACCTTTGTTAATTTTATACACAAAAGTATGCGATGTACTGCAATGTGCAATAAAAGTTGCAGTTTTGCCTTTTGTTTTTTTTTTTGTTGTTGCTTGTTACACTAGCCAAAGTGGCTGTTGTTATGCTACAATAAAACAATAAAAACACTTAAGTGCACCAATACATGCTGACGTGAGTATAGGTGCCCCTGTTTGTATGTGTGTGTTGATGTTGCTGTTGAAAGCATCAAGTTACCAGCTGCTGAATGGCTGACTGAATGTTAGCGAATGAATGAATGAATGATAGGCTGTCAGACAACAAGGACGGACATGACGTGTTGGAACACAAAAGTTTCGCCTACGAATAGACAAGCAAATGAAAAAGTTGTGTGTCATGAAACCAAAAGCAAAAAAAAAAAAGTAAACAACCACACAGCGACACATGTATGTATACAAGTTGAAGGCGGTAAAAGTGGTTGCATGAAAGGACTTCTCACCAAAAACCGTAGCTACGAAATATTTGTAGTTACCCAAAGTTTTCGTACGTTTTGTGCAATTTTTTATGCTGTAGAAATAAATGAACATATCGTATGAGCTTTCAATTTGAATGAATTCTTACATAAGTGGTATATGTGTGTGTGCCTCTTACACACCTATGTATGTACATGACTCTACATTGAAATGTGGCCAAGAATGTTCTACAGACACGTTTGCGAAGAGTGATCAGGCGGTCTATTCATCAAGGCTTGCGCAACTCTTTCTGCTGCTCAAAAGTTCAAAGGATATTTTTGCAACAAAATTACTTTTTCATGATAATGTTTAAAACTTTTTTTTTGGCACAGCAGTACAAAGTAAAAATTAATTTAAATGCACTTCACATGTATTTTAGAGTGAATGAAGAGCCTACTTAACTAATTCTACATAATATGCTGCATTAATTATATTATTATTTTTCTAACTTCTTTGGAGTAATACTGCAGCTGTCGTAGAGCTTTGACCAATGTTGTGACTTAGAAGTGTTTTGTTGCTACTGATGGCCACGTAATAGATACGTATTAATTACGTGCCAACATCTAATATGTGGTATAACCACAAGGTTGAATTGTGGTAGTTGCGACCTTTAGGGAACTTTGCACCAATACCTTTACCTCTTTTAAGTTTATTGTTTGCTTGCGCCATTAAAATTTTGGTATTAACTTCAAAGTATTATTTCCCAAAGGAAACACTTCAAAGTAACTAGTGTTTAGGCGTTTCCAGTTCACTCTTAAAGAAGAAAACTAATTTGGACTACATTTTTTTTCGCAAATATGTGATGTGGGTGGTAATGATAATCCTCATGCGACTTTCAACTCATTAGCATTCTTATATAAGAAACTCGAATTACTGACATTTTCTTTTTCTGCACATTCACGAAAATTTTATAAAAATGTATTTATTTTGGGTTAAGGCAAATGACACCTTTTAGACAGAAATGAAATAAATTTGTCCAATAAGCATATTTACATTTATTTGTTTTGCTTATCTGGTCAACCGCATAATTTGATTCATTATTCAAATTTTTTATTTGAATAGAAAAGGAGATATCAGAGACAACCATGCTTTGCGTATAGTTTCATTTCCGAAGCTGCTCGACTTCTTTATCAGAAAATGGTTTGGCACGTTCTGTTGTTCTGTGAACCATTAGGCTGTCAGAACAATGGTTTCTTTGTCAGCTTAACTCTCATTTCTATTAAAATTTTCTTTTTTAAAGGTTGTCTAGAATATATAGGCAATCGACAGCCATTGGTAAGCCAAAAGTTGAATACACTTTGTTTAGAGGATTTAAAAGAATTACATTCGACAATTTTTGTATGTTTTTTATGAGTTTTGACCAAAAAAAAAATTTGTTCAGTCTGAACCAATATCTATTTATTTACAAATCTAGTGGACCACCGCAAAATGTTGAGCTAAAAATGTTCAAAATTAAATAAACTTGTTTTTTCACTTAAATTAATATAAAAGTACTTAACCGCGCTGGAACAATATTTTATAAAAGCGTGCAACTGTTGGAATATGCTGACGATATTGATATCATTGGCCTGAGCAACCGCGCCGTAACTTCTGCTTACTCCAAATTAGAAAAAGAAGCGGAGAAAATGGGATTGGTGGTGAACGAGGGCAAAACGAAGTACCTTCTGTCATCATGCAAAGAGTCAGCGCATTCGCGCCTTGGCAACCAAGACACTGTTGGCAGCAATAATCTCGAAATAGTAAAGGACTTCGTTTACTTGGGAACCAGCATTAACACCAACAATAATGTTAGCCTAGAAATCCGACGAAGAATTACTCTTGCAAACAAATGCTACTTCGGACTGAGTAGGCAATTGAAAAGTAAAGTCCTCTCTCGACGAACGAAAATAACACTCTACAAGTCACTCATCGCACCCGTCCTGCTATATGGTGCAGAAGCGTGGACACTAACAACATCTGATCAGGCCGCTCTGGGAGTATTCGAGAAAAAGGTTCTTCGAAAGATTTGTGGACCTCTACGCGTTGGCGACGGCGAGTACCGAAGAAGATTTAATGATGAGCTGTATGAACTTTACGCAGACGCCGACATAGTTCAGCGAATTAAAACACAGCGGCTTTGCTGGCTAGGCCACGTAGTGCGAATGAGCGAAGATGCTCCAGCCCAGAAGGTATTCTTATTGGCACCCACCGGTGGAAGCAGAGGAAGAGGGAGACCGCCACTCCGATAGAAGGACCAAGTGGGGACCGATTTGCGATCCCGCGGTGTTTCCAAACGACTGGCGAGCTATGTTGGACGGTTAAAATCGCCCAGGCGGTTAGATGACCATTTAAAGAAGAAGAAGAATATAAAAGTACAACAAATGTGCTAAAATCAAAGAGCTTGTTAGATGGCAATCGAAAAAGAAAATTAATTTTGCGCTTGCACTTATTTTTAATTTCCTCACACACATAAATCTACATCAGCAGCAATTGCTACAAATTAACTTTGACGACAATCTACATCTGCTGCTATTTACTAACACACCACCACAACGCTATTAGTAACACAATTACTCCTTCAATTCAAGTGTAAAAAGTAGCATTCTAGCCATTCCAATCAATTAAAAAAGGTAACAAACCAAATGTGAATGTATTTGTCGAAAGTTGAATGTCATTTTCAGCGCTTAGAGCGTATTGCTATTACTCTTGTTTTTGTTTTTTTTTTTTTAACTCTACTTTACTTGCTCTGACGCTCGAACTGACTGACTGTCACAAAGTAGGTGTACACGGCGCATGAGCAATGTGTCACAAGTAGTTAATGGCATACATACTCATAAATAAATACATAATATAAAATCCGAGGCACATAACTAGCAGCGTACCAGGGTACCACTAGTCAAGCTACTTCTAGCACAATTTATTTTCTACCATTTGCTTCACCATTCAATTCAGCGCAATTCGCCTCATTTGCAATATCAGCAAGCCAAGTTAAGTTAGCTGCTTTACTTGTGTTACCTTTTGCCGTTTATGTGTGTGTGTGTGTGTATATGTATACCGCGTATGGCATCTATGTGCGCTAGTAGTCACTTTCTTCTTGCCATTTCTATACATTTTTAAATGAAATTTTCAATTTTTAATCTATTTTTGTGCTGCAAAGTGCTTTTTGTAATTGAGTTTTTAATTGAAAATATTCGATTAAAGCGCTGCTGACTAGCTACAATAATACAAAAAACAAAAAAAACTCCAATAATACGCTTTGTTATTGGCACATATGGAGCGTACATAAGTACACATGGTATTTATTCTATATATTTGTAGAAGTATGTGGTTTCGAGCAAATATTTGTTTTACAGAATGACGATTGCATTGTACATTTGTTTTTTGAAATATAATTCACATGCACAATCACAGGGGTGTTGAAATGCTATTGGTGCTGCCTGTCTGACGCCACAAGCCACAGTCTATGATTTTAATTTGATTTTGGAAATGTGTGAATTATGCTTTTACTAAAAGTGTTAAAAAAGCAACACTATATAAGCAATTAAATATGAGCAATACACAACGTTTATACTAATCTTAATCCGAAAAAATTGTTGGGGGATTGACATCAGACATTAAATGAAACACAATGTGATGATACTAAGAAGGAGCAAGACTATGAAGAAAAAAAATAACAAGCATAGGAAGGACGAGGACAAAGAGACGACAAAGAAAGGTAAATTAGAAAAAACATGACAATGATGATGATAATAAAAATTATAATGGTAATAGTAATGGTAATGATAACGATAATCATAATGATAATGATAATCATAGTGATAGTGATAATGATTATGATTACGATAGTAATAATGATAATTATAATCGTAATGATAATGATAATGATAGTAATAATGATAATGATAATGATAATGATAATAATAATAATAATAATGATAATAATGATGCTGATAATGATAATGAAAATGATAATGATAAAGGTAATGGAAATGGAAATGGTAAAGATAATGGTAATACTATTGATAATGATAATGAAAATGATAAAGGTAATGGAAATGATAAAGATAATGGTAATGGAAATTATGAAAATTGAAATGATAATGCTAATGAGAACGATAATGATAATGATAGTTATAATGATAATGATAATAACAATGATAATGACAATGATAATGATAAGGATAATAATAATGATAATGATAGAAATATGATAATGATAATGATGCTGATAATGACAATGAAAATGATAATGATAAAGGTAATGGAAATTATAACGATAGTGATAAAGATAATGGAAATGATGATGATAATACTATTGATAATGATAATGATAAAGGTAATGGAAATGGTAATGGTAATGGAAATGATAATGATATTGATAAGGATAATGATGAAGGTAATGAAAATGGAAATGATAACGCTAATGATAAAGGTAATGGAAATAATAATGATAAAGATAGTAGAAATCATAATGAGTTTGATATACAAGGTGGCGCAAAAGTAAGCTTCCGATGTTCAGCATATCGGTTGTGGCACGTGCAGTGTGTGCTGTTGCACCGTCTTGTTGGAACCACATGTTTTCCAATCCCAATTCATCAAGTTGCGGCAAAAAGAACTCGTTGATCATTGCTCTGTAGCGCTCACCATTCACAGTAACCGTTTGGCCCCGACCGATTATTGGTCAAATAAATAGTCAGCAATATTCCGCGTTCTGGAGCAGTGTAGCGTAACATTGTTTATTAACGTGTATTTCGCATGTGTTTACTACACAAATGTCAAAACAGAACTTACTTTAGGGGCCAATCGCAAAATTTATAGCATTTTCTGATAGGAGGATTACTTTTGCGCCACCTTGTAGATAATGGTAATACTAATGATAACGATAATGATAACGATATTGCTAATGATAATGGGCGAAAGACAATGGTTTAAGACTGTTTCACAGACAACATATGTATCTTCCGATTAGGTCATTCCACAATAGATGTCGTAGCAGAAGACATAGACACAGTCAAAGGGTCGATACAGCAAGCAAGGCCGATAGTACTATGGGTACCATTGGAAGTTGAAAATGCCTTCAGCTCAGCGAAGAAGAGTGACAAGCTTGACGCATTACTACGATCTTTCTAAGTACTGATATAATGAGAACTTGCTTATGAGACCGCTGGCTAAATAAAACTGGTTATCAAAACACGCAAGGCCAAATAAAGGTGAAGGTAACAGACGATGCCGCCGTGGTGTGGCGGTAGTGTGTCCGGCCTACCACACCGAAGGTCCAAGGTTTGAGCTCTGGTACAGGTAACCTCAAAAGTTGTTTGAAACAGTTTTTTTTAAAAACGGGGTCGCCCCTCGGTAGTGGTTTGGCAAACTTTCCGAGTGTATTTCTGCTATGGAAGGCTTCTCAGCAAAATTCATCTCCTTTGTAGATGCCGTTCGGAGTCGGCAAAAAACTGTAGGTCCTACCAATTTGTAGAGAAAATTCAAATCGCTGCACCACAAATTGAAAGAGAAGCTTGGCGCAAAAATCTCGTAGGAGGCTTATGATGATATACCTGTTGTATCGTATATCGCGCCATAAATTTATTTATTTTTATTTAACAGACGACGCAGTCCAGTGGTGGTTGCCCCGACCATTGGAATGCAATGTACTTTCCTTATAGCTTTTTCCGACAACTTTGCCTACTGTGATAACAGCACGAAACTGCGACCTGACACAGCTTGAACAATATCAAATGATGCGCCATCACGGCTTCTAGCTGGGTACAGCAAAGACAGAGAGCGCGATCGTCACAAAAAGACAGACTCCCACCATGATCAACACGTCTGTCCGGGATCAAGCAATAGAAACGCTTAGCTCCACGAAATATCTGGACGTGAGTCTAGATAGCGAGCTTAGCTTCTCAAAGCACTTTCAAAGTTAGTGCGAGTAGGCTGTGCACAGTAATTACAAAAATTGATGCACCAAATCCATGTAAAAGAAAGTTGGCATCACCCGCTTCAGATTCTATACTGTTATACGCTGCAGAAATTTGGACGGATGCAATAAAATCTTGGAAGTACCGAGACGCTCTCGACACGGCCGAATACAGATGGGCTCTCCGAAAGCCTCAGTATACCGCACAGACGAGGATAGTCGATCCGAAGGCCGTTTTCTAACTGACCAAATTTCTAACCAGACCCGGTTACTTTGAATATCTACACAGAATCGCCAAGGTTGTAGATGCCTTTGCTGTGGAGACATTAACGACGTACACCAAACCTCCTCGAGAAACGGGAATACCCTTGTCTAGCCCATTAGCGTAAGAGTCGCCACTGAGCTCACATAGCGCGCTTATGTACCTGAGGTAATGCTAAACGCGGTCGCAGGAGGAACAAGGAAAGAAAGCACGGGCCGCGGCCAGTAACCGTTTAGTTGGTAGACCTTGAAAAGAAGAAGTGAGTCTCACTACTATCTAAATCACGGCATGGATGTACAAAGCAGTTATTCGACCAATTTTAGCATACGGGGCAATAGTGTGGTGGAAGACATCAAAACTAAGGTGGACTACATCTGTCCCAGGACAGTTTTTGACACAAACTTTAAGGTTGTATTCCCTTCCAGAAAGCAATGGAAAGAAGTGAAATTCACCCAGAAGTTCGACATATCAGTTTTCATCAGATCCAAAATGGCTTGTGGCGTAGGAGCGGATATTTTTGCAACACTCACGGAGTTGTCCCTCTCAGAAATCTAAGCTATCCAGGAGGCATGCAGGGCATTGCCGTATGCGGACATCACAGGTAATCGGATAGCAATTTTCCCTGACAGTCAGGCGGCTCTTCGGGCTTTCGCGTCAGCAGCGCTCACATCGAGCCTGGTTGGTTAGTGAAGGGAGTAGACCATGAACCTGGCAAGTCGACATATCGTTTCTCTAATATGGGTGCCGGGGCATCGCAACATACAGGGAAACGAGACTTCCGATGAGCTGGCACGGCATGGATCTGCTCTTGATGTCTCAGAGACGAAGCAAGTCCTTGCATCCTTGGGACTACTTAAGGGCCGGATCTCTCAGCACTGGGTTAGCGAGGCTAAGGATAGATGGAAGCGTGTGCAGTCCTGGAGCGTGTCAAGGAGTGTGTGGTCATCCTAAAAGGAAATACGATCTTCGACTCTTTTGATGGCGAATAAAAGGGACCTTTTCAGATTAGTTGCGGTGCTCACTGGGCATTGGACTATCGTGGCGAACGCGGCACGGATGGGTCTGGAGCACAATGCCTCGTGCCGCAGTTGCAACCTTTCGAGGGCCGAAGAGACAGTGAAGCACCTACTGTGCCTTTGTCCAGCGCACTACGGAGTAGAATAACATTTCTAGGGAAACCCATGTTCGGGAGCCTTTCCGAGCTTAGCGATATGAAGCCAGGGCAGCTTCTAAAACTTTTAAACTTAACAACATGGATATAAGGGGACGGGAGTCCCACCACGCTTCCTTTCTCTAATAGCTTTCATGGGTAAGTCACGAGATGTGGTAACAAAACCGCGCACTAGCGCTAATTGGAGTCATATGGGACTCGCCACTCCAACCAACCCAACCTCTTTAACTATGACCTCTTTAAACGAAAACGCCCACTACTCACCCTAAGTTCTTTATCAACAAAAATCAAATAAACTTCGTGATAAACCAGTAAGTCGGCTAATTTATCTACCATCAGTGACTTTTACTTGCCAAGAACAAATAAATTCCATAGAACAAAAAAAAAAAAAAGAATGCGGTAAATAAATAAAGCGACATTAAATACTTCAGAAAAAATAAAACAAAAATAAATAAGTTCAAAGCATTTGCGGTCGTTAAGCAATGCACTAAATAAATGCAAATAAATAAAGTGACAAAAATATAGCGAAAGTATTAGCATAAATCAACGCTACTGTTGGTGACAATAAACCACTTCTATGAGGCGGCTAAACAAACCACAAGCCACCAGCGCCATGAGCCGAATGCAACAACGGCAAAACAATAAAAAAGTGAGTCGCGTGACAAAATCACCTAATTTTCAAAGGGAAAAGCACGAAATGGTTGGGGAAATAGCAAATTATGGAAAGAGCGTGGCAAAAATCGTAGAAACTCACGAGCGTAACAAGGACAATTGTTACGAAAATGCCATAGCTAAAGGTGCAAGGATCTGATGTGGCAAGAGCTAACACAAAACAATCAAGCGATATGCGAAGTCGAGTCATAAATTGAAGTTGACAGCTGTGTAGTTGTGTATGCATGTTTGTAGGTAATATGATATGCAAATGTTGCAGACTGAAAAGTAATCGTTTGTTGTGTCGGTCTGTTGCGGCTAACGTAGTACGGTGCACGATAAGCGGCTATAAAGTGGCTACTGACTGTTGACTGACGCTTTCTTGATTGTTGTTGTTTACTTTCACCGTAAAGCTGTTGCGCTATTGTGCTACTGATTTGCTTTGGGCTACCTATTTTAGTAGCTAACTTAAGTTTAAGTTGACATACAGCGTACAAAGTGAGTGACTGATATGCGCCTTAATGTATGCAAATCAAAAACCGCCTTCGTGCAGGTGACGGATTTTTATTATTTATTGCATTTTTTTGTCGTTTGTTTGTTAAAATGTTAATTTTTGAGCTGACTACTGGCCTAGTGCGTTGAAATGGTTGTTTGTGGCCTCGGAAAAAAGTTAAATTAATTTTTCAGGTTTGTAGAGTTTAAACTTGAGTTAGTAGGGTAATCAAACTTGACCAGGAAGTATAAATATTTAGCAACGCTTTCTCTTATAAACTTGAAACCTTAAAATTTATTTACCTGCTATTTTGCTCATAAAATATTGTGGCGGTTCAAATTGTGAAATCAGTCAGGCGTCGTTGTGCTAATTTTTTGTTCAAAATGTAAGTATTTTTAGAGCTTTTTTTAAATTTACTTGATTTTTTTTTCTTTTTCTTATTTTAAAATGTTGGAAATATTTTTTGAATTTTTCTAAATATTTTTTGAATTTGTTTTTTCGTTTCTTTATTATACATTTCTTTTTTTTGGAAATATTTTTTGAATTTTTGAAATTTTTTTTTATTTATTTTGTTTTTTTAATTTTTCTAAATATTTTTTGAGTTTAATATTTTTTTTTATGAATTTGTGTTTCTCATATAAAACGTATAATTTATTTACCTGGTATTTGCTCATAAAAAGTTTTAGCGGGTCAAATTGTTAAAACAGTCAAGTGTCGTGCGCTAATTTTTTGTTTAAAGGAAATTGTATCGACTTGTTCATTTGTTTCACAGCATAGAGGCAAATACAAATACTTAATAGTATATGTTTAAAAATAACAATTTTGGTGGCGCACCCGAGTGTTAATAAATAAAAAATAAATTAATGGAAGTTGTTAGTAGAATATGACAGTATAAATTTATGGATTGTTTGGCTTAAGACCAGTATGTTAAATAACATTTTTTTTTTTAATTTGTTGTATTAAATTTATTGGTAAATATTTCTGCGTCACTTTAAAATCGTAAAAATTTACGAAAAATTGCCGCTTTCATTCAATTACAAAAGAATTCGCATTTACTTGTTTAAATTTTAACCTAAAACTAGAGGGACCGGCAGACTTTGTCCTGCCCTGATATATACCTGAATGGATCTAGAAATATTCGCTTTTCCTATCCCCATCATTATCTCTATCACTATCCCTATCCCTATCCCTATCCCCCATTCCTATCCCTATCCCTATAGATATAACTATTTCACACACACACACAATTCCACTTGACCATCGATCGATCCATTATTGAGCTTTTCTAAGAAAAAAAAAAAATTATAAAAATTCGCACCATACAATACATACACCATGGGAAAATAACATTTTTTTTTCAGGAATTTTTCGGAAATTTTATTGGGTATTCATTCTCCTATTCTGGTCAGAGAACAATCTAAATTAGGTCAATCATCCAAATCGGTGCAGGCGTTCTTGAGTTATGAGCGTTGGAACTAACGTCATTTTTTTTTATATATATAGATATAAAAATAATACGCAACTTCTGACTATATACTTTCTTATGAGCGAACACCCTGCAGCCTCACTTTCTTTCTTTGAAACTGCAAGCATTTGAACACTTTTTTTATATAAAAATCGATTTTTAAACTTTTTGTTTGAGAGTTTTTTTTTATTTTTTTTTTTGGTTCTTTTGAATTTTGGGAATATTTTTTTCTTTTTTTTTCCCCTTTTTATATTTTTTTTTTAATTTTGGAATTATTTTTGAATTTTATTTTAAAATTTGTTATACCATTTCTGTTTTTTTTTTAAATTTTGGAAATAATTTTAAAATAATTTTTCCTTTCTTTATTACTTAACTTTTTTTATAATTTTGAAAATATTTTTTAAGTTTTTTTAATTTTTCTTTCTGAATTTTGGGAATATTTTCAAATTTGCTTTCCTTTTATAATTTTTTGTTAAATTTTGGTAATATTTTTTTTATTTTTTCAGCTTTTTGTTTGAAACTTTGCTTTGACATTTTTTTGTTTCTTTCTGATGTTTGGAAGTATTTTTTTGAATTTTTTTTCCTTTTTATAATTTTTATTTAATTTTTCTAACTTTTTTTTTAAATTTTGGATTTTTTTCTTAATTTTTAGACTTTTTTTATTTAATTTTATTTAAAAATTTGTGTAGAATTTTTTTACCGTTTGTGTTTTAATTTTGTTTTTTTAATTTTTTTTTTTAATTTGTTTTAAAATTAATTTTTTTTAAATTTAAGAAATTAGTTCTTTTTTCCTTTTTTTATATATATATTTTTAGGCGATTGTACACACACTATACCTAGCAAAGACCAAAAAACACAAGCCTAAAGGTCACCGGGGGTTCTCTTTTAGGCAAAAGTTGGAAAACTCTCAATGTGGGAACTTTGCACTAAACTGAGTAGTTTACGATGCAGTCTGAATATAGCTGAGCTCAATTCAAAACTACGCTTATGAAGTTGGAAGGCTTATATGGCTAATATATTTCTTATCCTGAGAGCAGTTTTAACTTTTCTTAAATACTTTTTTGGATAAATCGACACACTTCTGATGTGAAAACTGTATTCTTGAATATCAAAACGTAGTAGAAGTTATGTCGTGGTATATGAGGCTATCATACAGGGTGTGCGTCAAATGCATTTCGTTTAGGCGTAGTAGCGTACTGCTAGGCGCGTCTAGAATTGCTGTCATTTATATTGCACAGAGTGCGTAAAGGGTTAAAAAAAACATTTCGCTTATAATTCCTGATGGGGCAACTTTTATTAGTTAAATTCTTTTATGTAAACCCATCAAGTGGTTGCATGGTAAGTCACAATTTGTCTTAGCATTACACTGAAAGTGAGGTAACGAAAAAAAAATAACAAGAATCCTCAAACTATCACCTGAAGTGTTGTTTATTAAGTAAAAGAAGAAAATCGTAAAGTAGAAAACTGTCGCCAACAACGCTACCAAAACTTGAGTCCTCTGCTGAGCGTTCAAGTTAAATAGCTTTGTGATAAAATTTAGGCAACACGCTACGACAACTACTACATGGGTTTTTCAAATTGTTGGTAAATAAAATGAAAAAACAAATGACGGCATGGTAACCCGAGCTTTGAAAACAACAACAAACATTTCGGTAAAAGTTCAAATAGCAAGTAGTACCAAGGTGGCAGCAACGAATACTGAGCGATAAGTTCACAAAAAGTGTAAAAATTCTGTGTAGCTGAAAAAATGTGTATAACTGTAGGCACATTTTCGAGTAATATAAAGCTTTTAATAAAAATAAAAAATAAAAACTTTTTAGAACTTCTTGTTGTTAGTGAACTTTTTTTAGCGGAATTTCGTCAACTTTTATCATTCTCTGGAGCTTCCAACAAGAAATGCCGTACTTGGCTGCTATATAAAATCGATAGACACATACAGTGATGAGTGAAAAAATTGCAGCAAAACCCACAATGGAAAATTTTACCAAACAATCTACTGAGGGTTGAAAAACCTTGGCGAATCCCTGCTAGTAAAATAACAGCAGCTTGGTTACCAACATACAAAGCGTAATTCAGTTATGTAGAATCACTCCTTAAAGCTATTTATTCACACGCCACTATATACACATTTATAAGTATGTATAGGAGCTACTGCCCATCACTGCATTACACCCACTTGACAATTGCTTGCAAATTTTTTTTAAACGGCGTGCAATAGTTTTTTCTTTTTACGCTTTCTGTTGCCGCACTTTTATTTCCTTTTTTTTTGTAATTTGGCAGCACTTTGCAGCACAAAAGCTGTCAACAGCAACAAATGTTGGCGCCGAAATGTTAACAACATCATACTTGTTGTTGAATTTCTGATTGTCTTTTTTGCGGCTGATTGTTTTGAAATTTTTTGTTTGTTTTGTTTTTCTCTTTTTGTGTTAGAAAAACTAGCCTGCAGTAGCATTTTACACCCAAAGTGTTAAGAAGTAGAAGAGAAAATAAATATTTTTGTACTAAATGTGTTGCATGAATATACAATAAAGTGCAATATTAGATACATTTACAGTGCGCCAGAACACAGCACTTTAGGAAGCACTTAGAGAACGCCAAATGCATTTATCGGTTGTTTTGAGTGGATGATAGTGGGAATGCGACCGGCAGGTGGCGCAGAAATAGATATTTTGATATTGTATATGGAGAGATTTGAAACACACTTGAAGAAACTTAAGTTGATGTATAATAAAGAGATCTTAAACCTTAAGTTGAACATCTAGCAGTACGTCGGTGAAATTTGTATATGATTTCATGCCGCGGTTTTTGAGTGATGCGCGCACAAACAAACATACAAACAGGCAAAATTTGAAAGAATTATTTTTTTACATCTGTTGCTCCTATTAAGCCAAGGAATATGCATTTTCTTTCTATGAAGACATCGCAGATTTTTAGGCAACTTTTATTGCCACCAGTGTACGGAATAAATACTAAGCTTTGGGTAAAAAGGATCTTAAACTTTGAGATAGGCATATAGTAGTGTACTGCTGAAAATTGCATTCAAATGTATGCAGCGGTTTAAGAGTGAAGCGCGAACAAACTTATAGACAGACAAATAAAAATTCTAAAAACTACATGAACAACATTCTAGAAAAAGTTCAGTGAGCTACCTGTGGTGTAATAAAATTCGAGATTAGTTTATGCCCCACAGAGGCGCTGAAGGTGATATGTAACATGCCGACGATCGATCCCTTTCTCAAGGAAATGTCATTCTAGGGTGCGCTTGAGTCCCATTACTTAGGACAGTGGAAAAAGCGTTTAAATGGGTATTTTGTTCAATTGAACAACGGTTTTAACATACAGAAAATGGACCACATCTGCCCGCGAACTGTCTTTGATACAACCTATATGGTTCGCTTTCCTGCAGCACTCATTCAACTTTTGTTATTTCCCTTGAGTAATCTGAGTCATACTCCAATTCCACAACGATTAAGTGATTCTTGTCAGCAATGAATTATCGCAACTATCAAATTCCAATTAATTTCATTTTTTATCAAAACCAATTTATTTGCAAATAAAGTGGTAGGCACGCGCTATTATTTTCAATGCCGTCTAAGGATTGAGCTATTATTATTTATCCAAAAACCGATAGCACTTATACACGCAAAAGTGCTTTGTTTTTGTTATTGTTCGCAAATATCAAGTTTCTAAATTGTTGTGTGTGATAATTTGATTGAAAAAATACAAATTTAATAACAAATGTGGGGATTTGACCTAGAATCGGAAAAAGTGATTACTCAATAACCAATTTTTAATTGTTTAGAGCTAAATCGATTGGTGAAAAATCGATTTTAAAGTAAATAATCGATTTTTGTTCACAAACGTTTTTTCTTAATCAAAAATGCCTGTTCGATATATTGTAAAAATATATTATATATAATTAAATAGTTAAAGATAATAAGTGAAAATTAACCAATTGGGTGTACTGAGAATTTAATAACTCAAATTCGAATTGATCACATAAAAATTTCGAATTCCTTTAAATATTTTTTTATAGTAAATATTCAAAATTGTAGTACTCAGAATTTATTAATTCAAATTCGAATTGATCACATAAAATTTTGAGTTCCTTCAAATATTTTTTTTTTTACCTTCAATATTCAAACTCGATGTTTATCATCGATGAAAGCGAGTCAAATAAATCGATTATTTTTTACAATAATCGATTATAGTTAAAATCGATTATTTATTCACAAATTTGATAAGAAATGGAAATTAAAAATAAAATAAAAACTATTGAAGGAATAATTGCATTTTTATTTTACTAAAGCATGCTCTTAGGCGCGCACCACAGCATTTTTTTTATTGCAAAACAACACGCAGCGTAGCGATTTGAATAAGATTGTTATAAACTAAAAATAGTAATAAAAGAGTTAGAGGAACTGTGAAAACAAAAAAAACTAATGAAAATGTGGATCTACGTAGCAAGCAAAAAATATCAAATAATACTTGGAAAAAAAGTAAAAAAAATTAACGCAGGTAAAGGTACTAACGCATACTATAAAAATAAAGACTAAGAGAAATAGTGAAACAAAAAGTGTTCAAATATTGAATGAGTCATGCAGCTATTGCGTGCAAATTGTAAGAATATCCCTACAGAGAAAACTAGAGTCCGAGTTCTTTAGAAGCAGCACGGGTACGTAGCATAGTAAGTCAAGATCTATCGCATGTTTCTCTAAATTTAGCTGTTTAAGAAGCGTTGAAAAGAACATTTTCATGAAATTCAGTATTACTCACAATATTAAGAAAGTTGTCTGTATGGGCTCAGAGTATCAAATGACTCGTCAATATTTTGAATGATTTCAGCTTTCCAACCAGAAATACAGAGTTTATCAGAAAACTACTTTGTAAAGAACTTTCTATCTATACTGAAGACTTTATGCTAACTGCAAGTGCTGGCTGGGAATATCCTTCTAAACTTTTATAACTAGTACCGTAACTAGTGCTGAAAGCGTCAATCGTCATCAAGCACGCTTCAACAACTTCATTTATACGATGTGAGGTTAGCGGTCAACACAAGAAGACGCCCAAAAATGTCGCCATCCATTATTTTTTTTTTTTACAACGCAAAAATGTAGAATATGTCCAATGAAATACTAAAGCGGAAATGACATTTTCGTGTTGCGGCGTCGCTGGAACTGCGAAAATATATGTGCTAACTAACGTATACTCGTATATGAAATAAATTGAAATGGCTAAACTAAACCAAATACTAAAAGTAAAATATGGCACCTGAAAATACACACACACACATCCTGGTGGTATACCCTGTAAGAAAATTTTGAGCTCGTTAGATAAAAGTGTGGTTATGTGGCAGACACTCCTACCTAAGAGAGCATTGCACAGATAGGGTAAATAAATAGAGGAAAATCAAAACCTATAACATAATGAACAAGCACTGTACCAGCAGAAAGTATAATACGAGTACGTTAAAGCTATGTTCACACTACAGCATAAGTTACTTGGTTTCGTATAAATGACAAAATGCATTCGAATTAGATATATTTGGAACAAGTTTTGCTTCAGGTTTCCAATATGAAGTTTCTGTCAATAGCACAGTGTCTGCTTTTTGCTAAAATAGCTTTATGGCGCCTAAAAATATGCTCACACATAATCTACTTATAACTGTTCCCAAATTATACGTAGTTCATATGATTTCATACGTTTTTCTATAAGGTAACTAGTTTCATTCTTTTTTTACGCACACATTTTAGAAGACTTAAAGGGAAAGATCAGATGTAGTTTGTGCGCGAATTTCGATTGAGATCCGAAACAAAGCCAGTCTGAAATTAGACTAAGCGTAGATAATATGACTAGCCCATATCTACTTGTGGATCCTGAAATATTCATACTCATCAAAGTTACAATTTCTTAGAGGGTTTTGCACGCATTCCACAGCATATAGATAAAGGACCCTGACGCACTTTAACACTTCCATACAAATAGTTGAATATTTTAGTTTTAATCAAGAACTTTATCGAGCACGCACAGAGTTTGGGTCAGCGGCATGCAACTAAGCCACAAAACATTTAATGCGAACATTTGCGTACGACCACTTATGCTGTTGTTGGTGGTCAACGAGCACGCATGAAAAACATTACTTTCGTTGTTAGCTAAAATACATTTTATTGCTTATTTTAATTTTATGTTGCAGTTTTTGGGGTTAAGTCCTAATACCTCGTTGCTATTTATTTTTTATTCACAACTCGCATGTCCAGATACAGAGCACGAGTAGAGTTTTAATGAAATTTAGTGCAAGTACTTACAGCATAATTGTTTAAAAAAAGGTGTGTATGAAGTTGCCATATGATTTTTCAAAGCACTTACCTAGAATGAAAAAGAAAAAAAAAACAGGAATTAAAATATTATTAGGAAGATAGTAATAAATTAAATTAAGTATTATGAGTCTATGTGCTAATTATAAATTTATCTCGAAATAAATCAAAATTAAAGTGTTCGTCCTAAAAGTATGCGACAAAACTAAACAAAATTTAAATTTCTTACACTTAAAGTACGCAAATGAAACTTTATTCATTCAATTAAATGAAGTTAATTTTCTAGTTGCTGTATACTGCGAAATTAATAAGGTAATAAATTCTGAGTAATGAAAACCGAATGCTGCTAGCCTAGCAGCAGACCTGTTAAATTTGATTAGTAATTAGTAATCAATTAATTAGGCGGCTTTTTAAATTGGTTTTCAATAGAATAAGTGGTTACGATTAGAAAAAAATTAGAAAAAAAATCTAAAATAATCAAAAATCTGAAAAAAAATCTAAAATAATCACACATCTGAAAAAAAAAAAATCTTAAATAATCAAAAATTATCAAAACAACTATTTTTTGATTATCTTTGACTTTTTTAATAATCGTAAAAAATCATGATTTTTTGGATTATTTTTTAATTATTTGGAAAATAATCCATACAAATTTAAAACAATTGATCGATCATTAAATAGATTCTCAAGAAAATAATTAATCAAACCGGTAATCATTACGATTAGTAATCATTATCTAACAGGTCTGCCTGAAAGTATGCAATTAATGATAAAATCCCTACATAAAATAAAATTGTAAAAGGTCGATGTCTGTACATTGCATATATTTAAGAAACATCGATAGCAGGGATCATTATTACACCAATAGAAGCCAAATCAAATGTTTTTTGAATTTTTGTCTGTCTGTCTGTATGTTTGGGCGCATCATTCAAAAACTGCAGAATGGAATTGAATGAAACTTTTACCTTTGTATTACTAAACGTTTAACTTAATATTTATGATATCATTTGTTCCGAAAGCTCGACCAGTTTCGGAGATATCGACCGATATGTGGACCGAGGTGACCCAAAATTAGTACAATATGGGTATCAAACGAAAGGTGATAATGAGTGTTGCAATAAGCGATGTAATTGAGTTTCATATATTATCTGGTATGGGACATAAAGATTAAAATCGGGATATAAAGATTATAAAGTAAAATTATAACGAAGAAAAATTCAGGACATGATATTCTGCACTTCTAGACTGCTGAATTACGCAACGTCCAGATAAGCCTATGCAGACTTTTTTCTGTGAGTTCTTAGCTATGTGAATGGTTCATTTCCTTTTTGTGTGTGCATTTAAATCTAGGTGCTGAGGTCGGCTTACCAAAGTTCTTACTGCTACTTAGCTCTTGAAATTATAAACAAGAGATCAGATTATTTTGGCTAGGCAAGGATTATAATTGTCATAAAAATGCTCACAAATTTACAAAAACACGTCAAAGCATTTTACAATAATCTCTGTTTTTTGTTGTTGTTTCTTTTTTTTTGTATTTTCACATACTTTAATGCATTTTTGCTTTAGAGAAACCTTCAAAAATATAAATAGATCTCATTGGGTGCCAAAAATATCTTGGCAAACGTTTTTGTTTACTTCCAATAAATAATAAAATTTTATTTTCATTGTCATATAGACGTTCACGACAAAATAGTTTTAAATAAAGATTACAATAAGTAGATGATTATATTTGGCTAACAGTGTAGTTATATTGTTTACAGCTTTACTTTTGTGTTGCATACTTGAAGGCGCACCGAATGAGTTTTTCTAAATTTTGTAGCATTCTAAGCTAGATTAGAGACCTGTAGACTTCACACGTAATAAACCATTTTAATGGTAGCCCGTCTGCCAAAAAAAAATTAGTTTCTAAGTTCTGGCAATACTTTTATATATTGTCTAAAAAGAACCTAAAATTTTATATAAGTAACATCCTAAAAATATGCAACTTTACCTAAATTTTCTCGCACCTATATTTGCTTCTTACTTAAAAGAATTTTGAGGTTAGCTTGACATGCTGTAAAACACATATCTTTAAGATGAATTTTAAATATCTTCAAAAATAGTAGTTTCCTAAAAGTATGCAATAAAAATAGAGTGTATTATCTTAGGTAAATTACACACATTATTCTATTTCTGCAAATTAATTTTATTTTTGGCATATTTCAAAGCAGGGCTATAGTAATTCCAAGTGAGGTCGCAATTTGGAATAACTCTTTTCGCAAACATAGCTGCGGCTTATTATCCCATTCTCAAGGGCAAGTAGAAGCCACATAAAAAAGGGGGCAAGAAATAACTAAGAAAAAAAAAAAAACCTTTTTGCAGTTTTAGCTCTCTAAAAAATAAAAAATTATCGAGAGGAGAGATATATGGAAAATTTCTCCAGACTACTGATTCTCTAAAAGATACTCAGTTTCCATTATTTATCTCCCAACAGCTTGCATACTTTAGGGCGATGATTAATGAGGATACAAGTATAACGCGCTTCACGATCTAGTCTTATCAGACATTTAAACGGATATTATTAGAATTGTTTACTCATAAAACTTTTAGCTTTAGAACGTTGATAACTTTAGGGCACTCACTTTCTAGGGAAATGTCAATTAATTTGGTGAGAAATTTCACTTCGTATGGAAACTTCTACACGCTTTACTTACTACTTCAACTCGTTTATTTTTTGGTTACCACCCTATCCAACACGTAACATATTTTAAGGCGCTCATAAATTTAAAACCAGATCAATTCTTTGTTTTACTCTTAGTCATACTTTTCTTGCTCGCAACAATTTTAATTTTGTTTTTTGATATAATAATCCTTCAGCGATAACTTTCAGCAAGAAGCTTTGTTGACTGCATCAAAATATTACTGCCTCCAACGCTTAAGTTGTCAGCGTTATCTGTGAGTAGCAGTTTTTAGCTAGAGATGCTGTTACTGTTATGCACTTTTTGTACTGGTGCCATGATGCCGTAAATATCTCTCTTTTTTAAAAGCGCTATTTCTCTTCACAAGCGCACGTTTCACGCCATTTTATTCAGCAGTCCTTATTGATTCCCATGTATCATTAGCGCCACAACTTTGTTAAACGCTATCTACTCGTATCTAGTATATGCAGTTTTGTATTATCAAAAGGCCAACGGGTACTGTCATATCACCGCATATTCATTTGTCTTAACAAACAAATTTGAATTACTGCGAAAACCATGAAAAAAATTCTACTTTTAGGCGCCCGTCGGGTTGACCTAGTTTTACAAAACGTGCGGAAAATATGGAAATGCGGTATGAAACGCATTTTCTGTAGCTATTTCACTTCTCCATTTTCTTCTCATTTCGTATGCATACAAATATTTTTGTCAAAGCGACTATCGTTTATATATGTGAAATTCCGGTGCAACAAAGTTGTGTAAAAAGTGTTTCCGACATGCGCAACATAATTTCAGGCGCTTGCGAGATATTGCACTCACCACAGACGGTTTAATAATGGTGAATTGAAGACGAATGATGGAAGAGAAGAAATACATAAATAAACAAAAGATGTGTAAAAAAGAAATATTAAAACGGTTGAAATAAAACGGCGAAGCTTTTGTAAAAAAGGATGAGGAAACATCTGTGGAAGGAGTGGTGTTTAGCTTTAGTGAAGCGGGCGTATAATTAGACGTAGCAGGAAGAAAGGTGTAATGAAAAAGAGGACAAAAATAAAATACATACATATGTCGGATTGCTATAAGAATAATGACCTACTATAAAAGTAAAGGGACAAATCTAGCATTAGCAATGATGACAGAATATCAGAATAAGATAAAGATACAATTAAAGATTCAGATAAAAATGGAGACATAAATAACAACAAAGATAGTGATAAAAATAAATTTAGGAATGAAGGCAATGTTAAAGATAAAAATAGAAATAGAAATAAGGATAAAAATAAACTTAGAATATGATAACCGTGAGAATAAAGAACATAGATAGCGATAAAAATAAGAGTACGATCTAGTAAAAAGACAAGAATAAGGTTAAGGTAGAGCATTATAATATCCATAGGAATAAGGACGATGAAAAGAAAACCAAACACATTTGAAACAAAAGAAATAATTAAAGGAAAATTAAAAGGCTATCAAGAGGGGGAACAATAAAAGACAGGGAAAAAGAAAATCTAAAGCAAAAAGAAAAGGAAAACGAAAAAAAAAATAAAAAGGACGAAAAGAACCTAAGCTAAAAAAGAAACAGTGAAAGGAGAAAAGTTCAAATAAACAAAAATATTTACAAAAATTACAAAATAAGCATTATTTTCAACTGGTCTCAATCTGTTAGAGCTTAGAAAATGCATGATTGAAGAACAGTATACAAAAATTAAAACATTGTAAAAAACAATGGATAGAAAGAAAACTTCATCAATAGATATAAATATAAAACGATAACACCAAAACAAAGTAAAAAACGGAAGCTAAAACAAACAAAAATTAAATAAACCAACTGACAAATACAAAAAAAATCTAAATAAATGTCTCTCTCTCTCTATGGCGCGATATACAACAGGTATATCATCACAAACCTCCTAAGAGATTTTTGCGCCAAGCTTCTCTTCCAATTTGTGGTGTGCCGATTTGAATTTTCCCTACAAAATAAATTTAGTGAATAAAAAAAAAACAAGAAAAGTAGAAAATCAAGAGCGTAGAAAGAAAAAAAAATTTAAATGGAAGGACGGAGAAAAGTAAAAAAGCCAGAGCAATTATATAGTTCAGCTTAATATCGTCACCAGAAGCAGACTTTGAGTTGAGTGGATTAACCACTGAGTGCTCTTACCAATAATAATTTTTATAAAATGTTTAAGAATATTATTATTACGTTTTTTTTTTTAATTTGTAATAAAAATTAATTATTTTCATTTGAATAGAAAAGGAAAATATAGGTAGAACCGCCATAGCATTTAAGAAGCTGCAAGACTTATTCATCAGAGATATTGAGGCACGTTCTGTTAACCATTAAGCTATCAGAACGATGGTTTGTTTCTCAGTTAAATTTTTATTTTAAAACTTATAGAATGAGTGAAAAATTAAAAACCAACATAGCTATTCGCAAAAATCTGTTTCAGCAGTTGTTAAACTTAATAAATCCACGAAATTTTGGTGCCGCATGTAAAGCACTTGACGATATGGCGGTTTTTTGATTGTCTACTAATATCTGCTTTGTTTTTTCTTGTTTTTTTTTTTTTGTTTTATAACTATACGAATTGAAGGCGTCAATCTGGTGATATTATGCCACTAAATATGAATATGGATAAGTAAAGAATTGCAATCCAAAAATATCGATTATGAAGGTATTCAAACTTCCCAGGTAAGGCGTCTGACATGACTACAATTAGAATAATTTCAGTATTAATTTAGTCAGCCTAAACTTATCCATGACATGCGAACTTTATTAAGCAAAACTGTCAACATCAAATATAGCGCTAGATTTATATGAGAACAAAACTGCAATCAACTCCATTGAAACTCAATTTATATAATTTTCCTAACCTAACAAATCACTCAACTTTACCAATTCACATGCACTCATTTGTCATGGCATTTTAAAATTTTAATGGCACTTCACACGTTAACATCAAATGAATAGCTGAGTGAGAGCGGTTGAAAACTGAATTTCAAATATTTTCCATTTTAACATGAAAAAAAGTCAAATAAACGAAATAAGCACTTGAAAGAGTTCCGTTCGATTGCAGTCAGCAGCTGGGACAATAAATAATAGAGTAATAGCAGCAGCAAACAGTTCTGTCAGCTTAGCTACCTGGCTGTTAAACTATCGCTTGTTGCTTGCAAATGATGGTGACAATTGTTGAATTTAGTCAAATTGAGTGCTTTTGAGTGGCATTGAGGTTGGTGCGGGTGTAGTAACCAGGAGCACGCTCTAACTCTCGTCGCTGTTAAGTGCTACTCATGTTGTTAACGTTGTTATTGTGTACGCACGTGCGCACAAATTGAATTCGAGCTTGAATTTCTTTTTCATTTGCATTACTCTACACAATTTCGGAACTGTGAGCTTTTGTTTGAAAAGTTTAAAAAAGGGAAAAATAGATTTGCTTAGAAGTGATGGATGCACAGTATCTAAGTGTGGAAAGCCGAGTTTTTCAATGACACGACAAGTAAGGATAAAATTGAAAGAGTGGGGACATTTTTTAATGTGTTTCAACGTGTCCAGTATTTTTTTTTTCTTTTTTAAACTGGATACCCGAAGCCATTGTTTCTAAGTATTTTCAAAAGTACACCAAAACCGAGTCCATGAGACCGGAAGTTCTGCTTTAGAACAACTAAGCAATATTTCACAAGAATCAAAGAACATTTTTTTTTACTGATTAAAAATCTTAAAGGAAACACTAAAGGAAAGGAAAGGAAAAAAAGAAAAAAAACAGAAACAGCAAAACGAAAAGAAAAACGGAAACGAAAAAAAGAAGGAGAAAAATCAAGAAGAGAAACACTAAAAAACGTAGGGGAAAAGAAGTAAAATTTAAAAGGAAAACAATAACAAAACACGAAACAAATATTAAAGCAACAAGAAAAGAAAAACGGAAACGAAAAAACAAAATTAAAAAAGAACTAAGAATCAAGAAGGGAAACATTAAAAAAAGGAGAAAAAAAGAAGAGAAATTGAACAGGAAAAGAGAAAAAAATTACACCCATATAAAAGCAAAAAGAAAATAAAAATGGAAACGGACAAAAGAAAGGAGTTAAAAGAAGAACTAAGAAACAGGAAAAGAAAAAATAAAAAATGGAGGAAAAAAAGAGCAGAAATTGAACAGGAAAAGAGAAAAAACATGAAACCCATATAAAAGCAAAAAGAAGATGAGAACGGAAACGAAAAAAAAAGAAATTATAAAAAGAATTAAGTATCAAGATGAGAAACGGAGAAAAAAGGAAAAAATGTTTAAAAAGAACAACACACGAAACAAATATTAAAAAAGAAAGGGAAGTTGAAAGAAGTACTAAGAACCAACGTTTAGACATCGGAGGAAAAAAAGGAGTTGAAAAGGAAAAAAAAATGAGTTTCGTTCATATTAAAGCAAAAAAAAACGAAATAAAGAAAAGAGCAATTTTATGAAAAACTAAGAACAAGTTCCTAAAGTAAGCTCACTATCAATTCTCCAGAAAGCTCAACCAAACTTCTCATCGTCGTTGCTGAGTCGAAAAAGTCAGGTCTGATTATATGATACGAGTTCTGTTCTAGAGCGCTTTCATACTGTAACCGTTAATTTTATGCACAACTCTTTACAATGAAGACTTCAGCCTCAAAGATTCCCTAACTTACTTTTCAAACCATCCTAACCTGTTTACTTGGCCCTTCTAGAGAGTCACTTTGTCTGGTTTGCCTTTTATAACTGGGCGGTATGTCACAAAGAACGAGAGGTTGACGCCAGAGAACACGCATTGTATTCGAATACAAATTGGTTGTATACCAGTTAGAAAAAATTTCAATTGCACATATTTCAGAGAACTCCACTAGGTATATGAATGTGCTCCAGTTGAACGAGAATAGCTTGGAACTCCTGAACTTATTTTGCAGAAACATTATAATAAGTGTAGCCCTTCGTATGCTTTCGAGTTCTTACAAACATAACGTACACCACATCCATTTCACATTTACCTTACTCTTTCTTCCGCCAAATCACTTTCACTCGAACACCTCTTTTTGCTTGTTAGTTCATTTGATTTCATACTCATTTTCCTTCCACGCAATGAAAGGTGACAGCTTACTTATTCTATGTTCTCACCTTCCTACGCCTATATTGTTTCTTCCTCTTTTCTCATATTTTACAATTCTTCATTAATTTGTCGCTATTCACTTTGTGGTTTTCACTTTTAGTTAAAGCTAAATAAAAAGCTTTTTCTTTGCCATTTTTTTTTTTTTTTACTTTTACGCTGAACACTTCCATTTTGACATTCCTTTGTGTGCGCTCACACTCATCTCTTTCGCATTTTGGTTTACATAGCACAGCAAGTCCCTGCATATTTACGAAAGTATTTATGCAACAGAAATTATGCATTCAATGTTGGTTGGTGGAGTGGGAGAAGCGGGAGATTTGGTGCGCGTCGTATTTATGTTTTAAAATTCTTTATTTTTATTTTTCTTTTGTATTTTTTTTTTGTTAAAATTTCTTCGTCTGCAGTGTATTTGCATTTTTATTGCTGCTAAAGTTGCCAACTTCTTGTTTTTTTGTGTGCTTTGCTTGCCTTAAGTTTCTTTATAAATTTGAATATGCAATTGCTGGCTTGATACTGGGCTTCGTTTTTGTGTTTTGTTCTATTTTTGTTTCGTTTTTCTTTTGAAATTAATTGTGCTTTGTTGTTTATCTTTTTTATTGTTGCTGACTAAGGATTTTAATATTTTTGCCTTTTTTTGCCTTTCATATATCTGAAGGAGCTATTAATTTTGGTCCCTTGTTCTCAGGTAGAAATACCGAAATGATAGGTACGACCTGAGATATCTTTTAAGCGGATTACCATGGTTTCCATTAAAAAAATATCTATACAGCTGGCACCATAAAAGTTGTTTAGACCTCTAGAGTTGCAACTATGTTAGTTTGTTGACGATGCACTGATAAACCACTTAAAATTTCTTTAACCTATGTTATAGCTCTAGAACTCCTTCATTAAGTGCTTTAGGGCCCTTGAATTTGTTAGGTACACTGCCCATACATTTTATAAAGTCTTCAGAAAACTTTTTCCAAACTTCTGAGTGAAAGATCATTCTTTTTTCCTTTCGATACGCTCTGTCTCTGAATATTTTTTGAAAAACGCCGACTCACAAAATCCTTCTTAAGAACGTCTTATTTGATGTATGATTTTTTTTAAAAACGACCCTCCCAATAGTTCTCAAGTTGTGTACTAACGTACTTCTCAAATCTCCAAAGCTGTTTGTCAACACCATCAAAACTTGATAGTCACAGCGTTCTCAAAAAAAATGGAACTTTGTTCGTACCACAAAAATGGTGTTTCTTAAATTGAACAATTGGAGGATGATATTGGAGATCAAATTGAGAACCATAAAGTTCTCAAAAGTTTTAGCATAATTCAAGAACATTGTTGGAGAATGAAGTTGGAGATGAAGTTAAGAGTCATAACGAATGAAGTTGGTGATAAAGTTGAGAGACATAAAGTTCTCAAAAGATGGAAAATAGTTCGAAACTACGTTGGGTATCAACTTGAGCACTATTAATATATCAAAGGCTGGAAAACGATTGGAGAATAATGTTGGGTATCAAATTAAGACACATAAAGTTCTCAAAAGATGGAGAACAATATGAGAATGATGTTGGAGACGATATCAAATTGAGAACTATAAAGTGCATAAAAGATGGAGAGTGGTTCGATAACGATTTTGGACATCAACTTAGGAACTATTAATATATCAAAGAACGATGGGAGAATGATGTTGGAGATGAGTTTGGGAACTACTAAGTTCTCAAAAGTTTGAGAATAATTAGGGAACGATGTTGGATATCAACTTTAGAACTATTAATATCTCAAAGGCAGAAGAACAATACGAGAATGATGTTGGAGATGAACTGTAGAGTCATAACGATCTCAAACGCTGGAAAACAGTATCAGAATGATGTCGGAGATGAACTTGAAAGATATAAAAATTTAAAAGTTCATTCAATAAATTTTCAGAGTTAAATATCTCATAGGACGTCCTTCATCCGCATTATGAAAAACATCTCTAAAATATAAATTTTAACATAGAGGTTTTTGAGAAATAAACTGGTAGGTAGTGTGTTGTTTCGATCAGGCAGCAAAGAAAGGGTGATATTTTACTACACATCGATAGGATGAAGGTCTAGTAGAACTGTTTATTAAAAAATGAAATTGTTCGTCCTTTATTTTGACCGCTAAAACTGTGCGCTAAGCGTTGAATACGACAGCTAAAACAGTGATTATTGCCAAGTGTATGTTTATAAAGCTCAACGTTTGGAGAGTTTGATTTTTTCTACAATTTGATTGATTTTGGGAAATTGCGAGACATTTTTGTTCAAAAATAAAAATTATTTTTTCCTTTTTCAGTATATTTTTTGCTTCTTTTTAATCTCCATAATTTCAGTTCTAATAACTTTTTACTAACTTTTTTTTTCGTTTGTGTTAATTATCTGCACTTCGTCTGCACCGCAATTACAGTTATGTTGTAAACAATAATTATGTACCACCTATTAACGATAAGCATTTATTAAATTGAGCTCAGCAATTAGTTGGACGATAATTCAACTCGAACTCATTTGACACGCGCCCAAACAGTTTGATTGTCATGACGACTTTTTCGTGTGCCAAACTGACTATGAACTCCACGAATATTTAAATAAATTTTTTGTTTGTTTGTGTGTGGATAGAAATTAAAATTTTTTTTTTGCAATTTTGTCAATTTAATCAAAGCAATTATGAACGTGAACAAATTTGTAGCGCAAAAGCAGTGTAGTGTTTGCAAATAAGCATATACTTTCAAGAATATTTCGAAATTAGTTCGGGACCAATTTGGAACAATTCGTAGTCAATATTTCTGGGACAATTTTAAAACTATTGTTGAACCATTTTCAGATAATTTCGCGTTTATTTTCGTTTTTTTTTTTAATTAATTCAAGACTATTTATTTTTTACCGCGATACTTTTAAACTATAGTTTTTATGCTTAAAAATTGGTTTTGTAACATAACTTTTCCAACTAACAGCAGAGCATTTCACATACATAATAGTAATTCAATCGGAATAATTTTACCATGCAGTACAATCAGCATTCTGAAGTTTGATAAACATACCGCATTGTTAAAAATTTGAATGTGACGTAAATTGATAATAAGAATGTAATTAAAAATAGCTTCCAAACAAATACCAAAAGCCCACAAAATGTTTAACTAAAAACCAAAAGCAGAGACAAAGAGCAAAAAAAAAAGCAATTAATAAAATAAAATTAGAGTTTAAATGAATGAAAATTTATTACACACATAGAAATTTTAGTTAGACAGTTCGAATTCGTAAAAATGGGGAAAGCGTATTTACCCGGCAGTGAAACAGCAAACTACGAGTAGTTAGAATAAAGATTGAGTTGCAAGAAAAATTTTACTAAGTCGGACCAAAACAGGCGACGTCAAAAATGAAACTGTACCAGTGTTGATAAGAGTTTCATGATCTCTGTATAAATATTTCAAGGTTAGTACCTAGTGTTGCCACCTATTCGTATCATATGGCTTTTTCCGTATAACCGCTATAATATCGAAAATTATTTACTCAAACTAATTAAAAGACTAAATGTAATGAATACAACCCACCCCGCTTGTAAGTTAAACTACAGTTGTGTTCAATATAATAGTAGTGAAATTAAAATGATTATCGTTCGACGAAATATTCATTTGAAATATTCCATAACAGAAACCACATAAAAGAAATTTCACAGTTATTATTAATTATCAAGTTAATCCCTATTTTTACCTCCCTCGACAGTTTCTCTAAATTGGATTGAACTGAAACTTGAGAAAGGTTAGGTTAGGTTGTTGTGGCTACAAGTTTTCACATCAGCACACTTAGGCCCCAAGTGTCCCGTTGTGATACTACATCGCCCTATAATCAAAACATATTTTGGATTTCACAAAGTGGCTTTATCCGTTTTTTTTTTTGTCGACTGTACTCTTTGAGACTGATATGTATCGATCAGACCAGATAAATTTGATTAGTAATTAGTAATCAATTAATTAGACGGCTTTTTTAATTGGTAATGATTATTTTAATTGTTTTTCAAGAAAACGCAATTACTAATTGATTACAAATAGAAAAATCAAAGAAAATAATCAAAAAAAAAATCCAAAAATAAATCAAACAATTAAAAATTATCAAAAGTAACCCAAAATTTTTTTTGATTATTTTAGATTTTTTTATATTTTTTTAATAATCGTAAAAAATCATTATTTTTTTTGATTATTTTTTTAATTAATTGGAAAATAATCATTAAAAACTTAATTTAATGATAATCAATCATTAAATGGATTCTCGACAGAATAATTAATCCAACCGGTAATCATTACGATTATTAATCATTATTTTACTGGTATGGTATCGAATCGTATGAAGAAACACTCAAATTGCTGACTTGTTGCTTTTGGAATAAGTAGTTACAAAGCAATTCGCGACTACTTCACTTGACTGCAGCGTAAATAGTTAGAAATATTTGTTAATATTCTAATATACTACGTGCGGTTGAAATGTCGAATGCTATGTAATAAATTATTATGTATTTATTGTAATTAAATTCAAATGAGAAAATTTCTAATTGGGATTGTTTGTATTTATTTATTAAAATGCAAATAACATTGCAAAATGTCTATAAAAGCAAACTAAAATGCAGGCAAAGAGCCAGCGAAGCGCAGAATAAATGCATAGGCTTATTTATTTTGTGAGTTAGTAACCACATACAGATGGCTACAACAACAACAAAAACAAACCACAGACAAATATTGAATAGCAAAATTTAGTTTATAACTAACTGACCGTAAGAACAATGAACAATCAATGGCAGGTGTCGATATGTGGTTGTCTATTGATGTTGTTGTTTTCATTGACAAATGAGAATTAGTCAGCACATACGCACATACATGCATATACCCATAAGCATATAAATTCGGACGTAATTTACATTTCATTCCGTTATTTAGTCAGAACCAAGGCAACTCTTTCAAAGTGTATGCAAGCAGATTGCACACCTTTACAGTGAATATTGAGCTATGACCGCAAGGATTACAGGATATTTTGTAAGCAATGAAAGTTTAGCCCAATGTTTGCTTGATTTAAGCAAATAAATCAGTCGGAGTGTGAAATGCATAGCTACTTTTACCTATACATCTGAAATAGTCTAATAATTTATTTGGCGCAACCGTAAATAAGACTTTTGAGCGCATCTATTTGGAGTTTAACTGTTGAAATTGCTTTAGATATTGAACTTTATGACACTATGTTTTTGATTTTAATTTTTTATATATATATATATCCTTCTGTGAAACGAATATTTAATTTTAAAACTTGAATATGTGAAATCTGAATAATGGATTAGCAGTTTTGCGATTACAAAAATGTCTGTTTTAATCATATATATAAAGTTTTTACAACACTTTACTTTAAAAATCACCCCATGACATTATTTAATGCGTAGGTGTCATTTTAAAGCTTTAATTAGCGAATTCGGCTTAATAGATTGGCTGTTTTGCGTTTACGAAAATTTAGGTTTTGAGTTTTATATATATAATTTGGATTTATATTTCATTTAAAAATTGGCTTCTAAATTTATATATACCACCAATAACTTTTTCTTTTAAAAATTTCTCTATACCCCTATAGACTTGTGTAGCGCTAACATGATATGCTAAAATTTGTATTAGTGAAAGCGGTCCAGTAGGTACGCTGTCGTGCTCTAAAAAAAATTTCGATACGTTATATCCTGGCTTCTTGAGCAGAATGAAAGCCATTCTCCACACTAGAGCAGAGCACTTTACTATTTTTACGAGTAAGATTATAGCAAAAGAAAACAAATTTTATTACATTTTCGATTACTAATTATTTTAATTCCAGTTAAAATGTGACATTGTGCACAGGTGGCAACTCCCTTTAATCAAGTTCACATAATATAAAGTTTACACTTGACAGGTGGCAACGCTTTAAGCAACAAGGCTTTTTTCAAATCAACAGGCCAAGCGTTTTAATATCGCATTTTTGAAAATCACACAGATAGTGCTTTAAATAAATTTTCCGAAATACCTTGAAATGTACTTGGCAACATTGAATACTGTTGTTGCAATCTACTGGCAACCCTATGTATGCAATTTTATTACATACCAGGGTAAGATTTTTTTCTTGGTAAGTAATTTTAGACTAATTTTTGAAGCAGCTAAGAATACTTTCAACAAAAAACAGTACCTATTCGATTCCACATTTTTTAACGAAGCCAAAGCAAGTGTAATAATTAAACAGGTGGCAACACTCCTGTACAAGTGAATGCTAAATTTTTAAATACAACTGATCTATTTTTACGACTCAAATTGACGGTGCCATATTTATGCTTTGCACAACAAATACCTTTTCTGTAAAAGACGGCAATCTTTTCATTCCATTTCGCTGGGCACAGCTGCGTTTCGAGACCTTTAGTTAAATACCTTATTATCTAGGTAAATGGATACGACACTGTTAGTTGTCCTTAATTCGCTCTTTCTGTTGTTTTTTCAATCTTATCACTTTCTTTCTTCCATATCCCATTTTAACTTTCTTCAACAGCTTCCTATTCTCAATAGCCGATACTTCTATTCAAGAATTGTCATAGAGATCATCTCATAGCAGCTCAGTGACATTGGTGTTAGGCGAGGTTGTTTCATTGGGCTGTGAAGAGGTGGTACAAATGCGGTACATATGTACATTGTATAGCTCAAGACCACTCTGCAAAGAGTGCCGATCGGGCCACAACTAAGGCATTTGTGGCCTCGGGCGCGTCCTTGTAAATGTCGTTAATGACCTATACGCACAGCTATAAAGGTAATTCTGAGAGCGGTGTTCTCACAGCTGTTCTTCAACTGAATTGTCTTTAGGTTCTGCGCCCATAATAACTTCTTTGCCCTTTCTTCAAACATGAATGGGGTGACCGTAAACAATGTTGCTGCTAACGCCAAAGCAAACTATACAGCAACAATCAACAAATTAGGACAATTTAAAATGCAAGAACTTTCCAATCCGCGATATGGGAGAAAACAGAGCGTTTTATAATTTATTTATTATTTTTGTTAGCTATAATATTTATCTATCCATTAGTAACATGCGCGTATGACCTGCCATGCATATACGCAACAAAAAAATTATGTAAGCTATTGTGAAAAATTGTGTATATAGCGGGGCCCTGGCTGCTTCGAGGCTAAGGCTTATTTTGCATGTTTCATCAATCATTTCTCATAAGTATCTGAGGGAAACAGCGTCTCAGGATAGTGCCTCAATCGACATTAGAGTCGGCTGCAATTTCTTTTTGTTCTTGTACTTTATTTTTCAAGTTAACTTCTTAGGCTGATATGCAAAGTTTTTAATGAGAGCGAAATTTGAAGATAAAAGAAATTAAAAATTGTAGCAGGTTATTGTAGTAGAATTTAGGTGATATAGAGTTTAGAAAATAGCTAACTGTAGCAGAATTTGGCTTGGTTCGGTTCATTTCGGGACTTTTTGCGAATCATTTTGGGATGTTTGCGGAACCCTTTCGGTACCATTTCGGGATTGTTTTCGAGACTACTTCGGGATTGCTTTCTTACACTTTTCAAGATCATTTTAAAATTAACTTCGGGAACATTTAACGATGTTTTCGGACGTTTTCATAACCATTTCTTAGCCTTTTTTGGAATCAATTCG
The DNA here is from genome assembly GCA_949987695.1 of Merzomyia westermanni. Classification (NCBI taxonomy): domain Eukaryota; kingdom Metazoa; phylum Arthropoda; class Insecta; order Diptera; family Tephritidae; genus Merzomyia; species Merzomyia westermanni. The sequence goes on from OX465288.1 coordinate 36,932,535, forward strand.
CGATTGTTGCGGGATCAATTCGGCATCATTTCGGGACTGTTTCAAGCAACATTCCGGGACTTTTTCGAGATAATTTTGGGACTTTTTTGGGTCCCTTTCGTCATGAGTTAGGGATCGTGTTCGGGACCATTTCGGGATTTTTTCGACGTCACTTCGGAATTCTTGTCGGGACTATTTCTTGTTTTCTTAATTTTTTTGATAGCATATCGGAACTTTTTCAGGATCATTTCGGAATTATTGTTGAGAAGTTTTGTGGGATGATTTCTGGACTATTTAAGTATCAGGATTTCTTGAAGATCATTTCGGAATTGTGTTTGGACTTTTGTGGGAGCAGTGTAGTTGAATTTAGGTAATATAGAATTTAGGAAATAGCTAATTGGAGCGAATTTGGCAGGGGTGGGATCATTTCGGGACTTTTTGGGAATCATTTACGGATGTTTCCGGAACCCTTTGTTCCATTTCGTGATTATTTTGCGATTCTTTTCTTGACCTTTTCAAGATCATTTTGGAATTAACTTCGGGAAAATTTAAGGATGTTTTCGGGAGTTTTCATAACCAATTTTTAGCCTTGTTTGGGATCAATTAGCGATTGTTGTAGGATCAATTTGACATCATTCCGGAACTTTTTCGACATGACTATGGGATCATTTTTGGGTCCATTTCGGGATCTGTCACTTCGGAATTCTGGTCAGGAATCTTTCTTGTTTCCTTAACTTTTTTGACAGCATATCGGGACTTTTTCAGGATCATTTCGGAATTGCTTTTAGGACTTTTGTGGAATCATTTCTGGACTATTTAAGTATCAGTTCGGGATCATTCCGGGATTATTATCTAGAGTTTTTCGAGCCCATTTTTGGCTCCTTTTCGAGATTGTTGTCGTTATATTTTCAGGATCATTTGGAATTGTTTCCGGGGCCTTTTCGAGATCATTTAAGGGTGATCCCTCTTGATTATTTACAGGACTTTTTCGAAATCATTTTGTGTTTTTTTCCAGATAGTCCCGACAAAGGGACGATAAGTAATCAGAGGAGGTATTTCCGAAGGATAATATTGTTTAAGCTGTTCTAGAATATGTAGCGAGTCGCCCTCGAAAGCCAGAAGTTAAAGCCACTATACATTTAAAAATTGTGTGGGTGGCTTTAAAATGAAGAGAAGAATATTTATGTTTGTTGAGTTTCGTTTCTTTATAAACTACAAATTCTATACCACGCTTAGCAAACACAAAATGCAAACTTACACATGACCCATCAGGCTTACCGCGAAGGTTGGGTCTCAGGAAGACACATATAGAGTGAACCTTAGACAGTAGTAAAGAAAAATAACGTTAAATGTGCATTTACCTTATGCTGTATACAACAAATTTCTGCCCTCATTTAGTAAGCTTTTCAATCAAATTAAATAAGCCTTATATAAGGCATCTATTTTTTTGGCACCCACATTCATGTCTATATGCATTCGCGCCAGAAAATGTGCATTCATCTAGAAAACGAGTTGGTAATGTAATTACACTTGACCTTTTACGTGCAACGTCGCTTGTATGCTGCCACAACCAACAGATTTCGATTGATGTTGCCTATTTGCTTCTGTTTTTGTGTAATTGTGATAGTGAATGTAAATAAAATATGTATATATATGTACATACAAGAAGACCGCTAACAACAAAACCAACAACAGCAGCAGGTGGCAGATGAAACACAACACTGACAATGACATCTAATTGCTTGCAACATTACACAATTACAAATCAGCGAAATATGAACATTTTGAATGTTGTATTTGTTTATGACTAAATGCATTTGTATGTTTGTATATGTATTTAGTATGCGTATATGCAAATGAATAAATGTAATTACCCTTTGAATATAATAACATATACAATAACAGCATTTGGAGCAGATTCGTGCAGGTGGTAACTCGTACATTTGTCAAACGTCAAAATATTGCACAGATCACAGTGAGGTATTTAGCAGATATGCAAGTGGACGGATAAATTCATACATACATACATGGTATACGAGTATATGCTTAATTTATATTGGTAGTACAATGTAGAAGTAAATCAGATAGTATAGGTCAAAGTTGACGGCCGCTTAGGGAGCATTGTTACCAGTTGTTCAGCGCTAATTGTAGGCTTGCTTAGTTTTATTATCCAGGGAATGAAATTTGTGCAAATTTGAATTTGGAAATTAGATTTGGCATCATTTTGATTTCACTGCAGCATATACAATTTGGGGTCTTAGTATCGTCGATATGCATATATATTTGCATTTCAAACCAATAGAGTCATTATAGCATCTGCTTGGTTGCTTAAATTATGTGCATTTTAAATAAGTCAGTTGTTCTAGTTTAGCATATGATCAGAATAATGGTCGAATTGGAATAGAGAGAGTACAGAAAAATTATACTCGTATGAGCATATAGACATAATGTGTATTTATAAAGATTTTTTCGGTCATTTCTGTATAAATTGAGATTCACTGAGTTGATTGGATGCAAGTTCGGGACCAAATAAGGCTTTTGGCGGGATTCCTTCGATATTTTCGGGATAGTTTTAAGAACCATTTTGTGACTTTTTCAGGGTAATTTAAGGACATATGCTGAATTGTGTTATGGGCTTTACCGCGTCATTTTGGTGTTGTTTTCGGGACTATTTTGAAATCATTACGAGACTTTTTTGGAGTAATTTATCTTAAAAAGTCCCACAAAGATCCCTAAAATAATTCAAATATGGACCCAAAAAGTCTTAATATAATTCATCAATCAATTACGAAATGGTGCTGAAAAACTCCCAAAATTATCCCTAAAACTTTCCCGAAATCACCCTACCAAGTAGTCCCTAAGTAGCCTTATTTTGTGCAGCAATGATCCCGAAATTGAACCCAATAAACTCAGTGCATCCCAATTTATACAGAAATAACCAAAAAAAAAAAGCCTTACAAATACGCATTATGTCTATATGCACATACATACGGGTATAACTTTGCTGTATCTGGATGTGTTATTTTTCATTGAAATAAAATTTTTTATTCAAAATTTTTTTTAATAACCAATAACCCAATAACCACTCATCACTCACATTTTTTTTTGAATATTAAAACAAATTTTATTTTTTATTTTAAAAGTTTTTTATTCAAAGTGACCCAACCCTGAAACATGGTACACGTTTCGGTCTCAGCGTTTCAAAGATTTACGTGCCTGAATCCTATGCTTCATTTGTTTCGGTGTCTTACTTTGCTTTCAATTTCAATTTTATTTTGTTACTCTATATAAGGGTAGGTTGAAAAATATATGGGCCGAATTTGTACTTTATAAAAAATTAAAATGAAATCGTGTTTGTCTCTAAATTTTCGTTTCTATTCAAATAAAAAACTTTCAATAATTCTATAAAAAAGGAGTGATTATCAAGTACTCATGACGTTAGATGTGTAAACATGCGTATTCTGTACATAAATGTAATTAATTAAACTAGAGAACACCCAGTGATTAAAAACTTTATTTTATTTTAATTATTTGCTATTCCTTTTATTCGCTATCTTTCATTTATCTGCTGCTTTCCTTTAATATAGTTTCCTTTTATTTGCTTTCCTCCTCTTTCTACAGTTCATACTTTTAATTTATTTTACTGCATTCCATTTTGTTATTTCTCTTTCTTGCTGATCCTTTCCTTCACTTTCATTTCCATACTTTTCTTTAGTTTATTTTCTTTACTTCATTTTCTTGCCTTTTTTCTTCCCCCTTATCTTAGCTTCTTTCTAATTTTATTTTGTATTATTTATTTTTTTAATTTTATTCTATTGGGTTTTTTTGTTTGTTTGTTTTTTGTTAATTTTTTATTATTTTATTTTGTTTTTATTTTAGTTTATTTTATTTTATTTTATTTAATTTCATTTAATTTAATTTGGTTTAATTTAATTTAATTTTAGTTTATTATATTTTATTTTTTATCTTACATTAACCTTAACGTTTTTTTTGGTGAAAAACACTGTGCATATTTATCATAAACTCACTTTGGGTGTTTGATCGTCTGTTTGCCGATTGAGAGCATTCGTTGTGTTTACACATAAGCAAAGAGTCCAATAGCAGCAAGCAGTTAACCAAGAATTTGTATAGAGTTATACTAGGCCAAATATCACTTCAAACTCAGATACGCCTAGAACCAAAAACCACAACAACAAGGTCAGGCATATATAGGGTGTTTTTTTTACAGGTTTGTTTTTCGAATAGAGATAAAACTGGCATTTTGTGGTCAAATCTGGCAACTCTAATGTCATTTATGTTCAGTTTGGTTTGCCATTTCATCATGAACAGGTTGACAAAAGAACAACGCTTGCAAATCGTGCAAATTTATTTCGAAAATAATGGTTCAGTTCGCGAAGTTTACCGTGAGCTCCGTCCATTTTATGGTCGACATAATCGTCCATCAGAGCAATTAATTCGGTTAACCATGGATCGTTTTCGCACTACGTTTACTCTATGTGATAATACGCATCCGCAGAGACGTCGAACAGTGCGCACCGAAGAAACAATTGCCGCTGTAGAGCAAAGTGTTGAAGAGGACCCGAATGAATCGATTCGCCACCGTGCACAGCAATTGGAGCTTTGTCCATCAACTTTATGGAAGATTTTGCGCAAAGATCTTGGCTTGCGACCTTACAAGATCCAGCTTGTGCAAGAATTAAAGCCGCGAGACCATGCAATGCGTCGTGATTTTGGTGTATGGGCCGAAAATGAGATTGATTTCGATGCTGATTTTCATCGCAAAATTTTGTTCAGTGATGAGGCTCATTTTTGGTTGAATGGCTACGTCAACAAGCAAAATTGCCGCATTTGGAGTGAAGAGAATTCACATGAGACCCTTGAAACGCCATTACATCCACAAAAACTGACTGTTTGGTGTGCTCTATGGGCTGGTGGAGTCATTGGGCCATACTTCTTCCGCAATAATGCTGGAGAGGCAGCTACCGTTAATGGAGACCGGTATAGAGCCATGATAACCGACTATTTTGTTCCCGAATTGGATGGCATGAATGTGGATGAGTTGTGGTTCCAACAAGACGGCGCTACATGCCACACAGCGCACGTCACAATCGATTTATTGAAGGAAACATTCGATGAGCGCATAATTTCGCGGAATGGACCTGTCAATTGGCCACCAAGGGGGATATGTGAAGTCGCTCGTCTACACCAACAAACCAGAAACGTTAGGGGAATTGGAAGCCAACATTCGTGGCGTTATTGCCGACATACGGCTCCATATGCTCGAAAAAGTGGTTGAAAATTGGACCTGTAGAATTGGCTTTATTCGAGCCAACCGCGGCGGCCACATGCCCGAAATCATATTCAAACATTAATGGCATAAAATTATCCTTCCAATAAAGCCAAATTGATGGACCTTAAAACGATTTTCTTGTGTTTTATTTCAATTCAAAGTTCTATACCCCTAAAAAAACACCCTTTATTACATTTTCCTAGGCGTAACTTTGCTTGACTGCCCTATACTGAACCCAAATTTTTTCCAAAAATTATTAAAAAATAACAACAAAAAACTTTTTTATAACATTAACACTTGAAAAAAAATTAAATAAAAATACCTTTCCATCAAGCTTTAAGCCACTCTTAAATTCAGGAGTATTCAGCAAGCTTCAAAATTTCAATCACTGTAGTTAGAAAGGCTGTTATCAAACCTACGAGTGTGGAAATAGCTACAAATTAAATTTGCTTGTTTACTTTTTGGATAACAAATTTTAAATTACAATAATTTGGACGTGCAGTAAATAATGTAAAACAAAATCAAATATATTTTATTTTACACATACACAAATGCGATATTAACAAACATGAAAATTTATTGATTCCAACATAATTTGCCTAAACATTAATTGCACTATACACTTTAAAAGTTGCAGCAACGTTTTAAAAATACAAACATTTGAAATGAACATAAATAATCACTTATTTGTTATTTTCTAAATAATTTCATGTGAATAGTTGTCGTGATTAAATTTGGAAATAACGTACATGCACAGAAATGCATGCTAGGTTCATACACTGCAAAAAAATATTCGCCAAAATTTTAATATGTTTTCGGAAACGGAAATATTTTTCGCAAATAGGCATAAGCATTTGCTTAAAAATGAAACAACTTTTTGAAATAAGTAAATTTTTTTTTAAAGTAATTATAAACGAAAAATTTATTTTTTTTTTCATTATAATTGTGTTCATGATGCTTTTTTTCGTGCATACAGTTGTGTGCGGGTTAATGTTACAAAGTATTATTTTGATAAAAAAGTACATCTGCATAACAACCAAGAAAAGGTACTGTAATTAATTACCAAATACCAATTCGTTCAAAATATGCTAACATTTTTATAATAAAAGTAATACATTAGCAAAAAACCTCAAAAAAGGGTATTTAAGCGACACGGCGTATGAGTAAAATTTTTTCTTCATATCAAACTAGTACCAAAATAATAGTAAAATAAATAATAATCAAAACCCTGTAGCTGTGGGTGGTCGTTTAATTCCACATCGTATTAAAATCAATATTTTTTCCATGCAAACCTATTTTGGAATCTATAAAGTTGAAAATTTTAATAAGTTAATCGGTGAATTGAGGAACAAGTAGTAAGTGCTTTTGCATTGCTATTTGCCAATATGTTGATATTAAAAAAATATTTTGCGCTTATATTGCATTGTTGTTGGAGTGAATCTTATTTATTTGCTAATTAATTTTTCTTTAATTCTTTATTTTAACTCTTGTGACACTATCCAGTGACTATCAAACGGTTATCACTTGTCAGTAGAAGTCTCCAGTGGTTTCACAACTGATTTGAACTGTCGTCCAGTGCCATTCAAACCGGTAAGCTTTCCAGGGATGCTCACAGCCTAAAAATAATTTTGATCTATTAAGGGGGATTGGAGAAAGGAGCGTGGCACCTGAAATTCAAATGGGATGGCGGCCGCCGTGGTGTGGAGGTAGTGTTGCCGGCCTACCACACCGAAGGTCCATGGTTCGAGCCCTGGTACAGGTAACATCAAAAGTGATTTGAAAAAAAGTTTTTCAAAACGGGGTCGCCCCTCGGCAGTGGTTTGGCAAACTCTGCGAGTGTATTTCTGCCATGACAGGCTTCTCAGCAAAAATTCGTCTCCTTTGTAGATGCCGTTCGGAGTCGGCAAAAAACTGTAGGTCCCACCAATTTGTAGGGAAAATTCAAATCGGCACACCACAAATTGGAAGAGAAGCTTGGCGCAAAAATCTCTTAGGAGGTTTATGATGATATACCTGTTGTATATCGCGCCATAAAGAGAGATAATCTGGGAGAGTATTCATACTACACAACTAAAATTCAATAAGGAGTTATATGAGAATGATTCCCACAAAATGCAGAAAAATCAATAAACCTGAGGGAAACACATAAGCTGTAGCAGGAGTCAATATTGCCCGCTCATGCTTCATCCTCGGGCAATTTTATGTAGCCTGCTTCAGAGATCAGGGAAACCCGATTTTATATATGCTGAAAATAGAATTACAAGGATAATCGTAAGCGCTATGCTATTAAGCAATATCTAAACTCGCTTTTAAATACATTAAAAGTTCTTTTTTTTCGTTTTGCATATTGGTATAGACACGTGAGATGAACGAGCGTGTATAAGCTAATACTTTATAAAAGCATCATCGAGAGGATTATTTTGCAATTATAAGCTTCCCAGGAAGTAAATATTTCCCTTAAAAGATTTCGTTCTTGGAGTTCTCGCCTTGAAACTAAGAGATTGCATTATTTCAGTCAACACCCTGATTGATTTTAAACCAACACAGATTTGCTTTTGCACTTTTTCTGGTGAACTCGTTAACCCCTCGGTCTGCAAACTACTCACTTAGCTTTCAAGTTTTTCTTTTTGGGTTTTTTGTATGCTATCTAATTCCTACGCAATGTGTGAAGAGTATATATTGAGTTAGTTTTAATTGGATGAATAAATGAAATTGATATGTACACTAAGTAGACAGCAGCACATACATTTTAGTACTAAAGTAACTATTTTTTTTGTTTTTTTACTAAAATATCCTTTTAAATTAATGTCAACTATGAGACATTAGTGTAATCCATTAGCGTAGCAAACACAAAACCATATTATACTGATGGTCACGAACACATTAATCGCATCAGTGATGACAATGACAAAAACAACAATAAAAACAGGAATTTTAAATAACCAACTATACCAGTTAACACTTGCACCAAAGTCAACACTAACATCAACACCGATACCAACACCAACACCCACACACCAAGATCAAAACAGAAAATGCAGCCAAGCGCAACAACTCAGAATAATCAACAAGGTTGTCAAGGCTCTTTCAGTTCAAAACACCATATGTATAACACGCCCACTAGGAAGGGAGTATATAGCTTGTATTTGAATGTGTTACGGGGATGATGCACATTTATACATATACAGCTGTGTTCAATATAATAGTAGTGAAATTAAAATGGTATCGTTCGACGAAATAACAAGATGTGATTTTAATAATTTTCATTTAAAATATAGTGAAATCCATAACGGAAGTCACATAAAAAGAAATTTTAAACTTTACACAAAGTTCGGGAAAGTTAAATACTAATAAAAAAAATGGTCATCAAAATCTTCAATTTTTTTTTGCAGACTTTCTAGAAAATTTTTAGTACGCAGTTTTGTAGACCAATCAATGTTAGCAACTAAGAACTCGCTCAAAAACTTCCCTGAATTTTCAGATTTTTTTGGGTCAAGAATATCCAATGATTTCTTACATAAAAATAATGTATTTTGTATGGAAAAAAACCCAAAATCCTTGACAAAAAATATTCTAAAAATTTAGTGGATATTTTAAAGTACTTCAAACCTGCAAATTATGAGCTATAAAACTGCGTACTCAAAGATTTTATAAAAATTCTTCCCAAAAATATTGAAATTTTGAAGTAAGTTTTTAAAAGTTGCAATAACTTTCCTGAGCTTTGTGTAAACTTTGAAATTTCTTTTTATGTAGTTTCGGTTATGGAATTTGCTATATTTAAAATGAAAGTTATTAAAAACACAGCTTCTTTTCATTTCGTCGGACAATATCCAATTTAATTTCACTACTATTATATTGAACACAACTGTACATATATATACAGACACATACTGTTCATATGCATATTTATGTAGCATGATTATAGAAAAAGGGAACTTTTACATATTGAAAAATTACTGCATTGCATTAGAGCAACTAAAAAAACAGCACGAAAGCCAACATAGAAAGCAAAAAGCTTGATCATGATGTTGGCAAAACGAGCTTAAGCGATAATGATAGATAGCATTAGGCAACAACACCTTTTTTTAGGAAAATAGCAGGTTTAGAAGCTAACACAGTACAACAATTTTTGTTATTTTTATCTGCTACAGAGTAACCCTGGCATTATTCAGAAAGAGAACCAGCTCGAGACATATTCGAGTTTAATTGGCTGGTAGCCCGGCAACTTTTAGGGCACTTGAAATAACTGCTTGAAAACATTTGTATTACTTATGTTTTTAGTTCTAGAACTATTCTGGGATCAGTTCGGGATAGTGTCCGGATGATATAAAAACAGTTTCGGGATTCTCAGAGTTGCTCTAGTGATTTATGTTAACCCGTTTCAGGTTCATTCAGGTACGGAATAAAGTCGATACGTATTAAGACTAGGCTTAGAATAATTTCAAGACCCCTTTAGAATTATAGCTCAGGATTGTTTTTGGATTGTTTTGTGATCATAACACTTCGAGACCGTTTTCGGAATATGTTCTGGATGTCATGGAAAGCATTTTGGAATAGTTTTCAGGACCATTTCGGAAAAAGCAAGCTTTACGGAAAAGGAGACCGATGTCGAAAAAGTAACCGGTTGCGAAAGAGTATCTGCTTGCATGGCAAAAACGGTACCTACAAGATGTTGCATAATAGTAAGCGGTCCTCAGTGGATTGACATTTCAGGTTGGATACAAAATCATTTAAAGGCCATTGTATATCGGTATTTTTGGACATTTAGAGAACATTTTTTTATTGATCTAGAAAATGGAACCGCTGTCAAAAAAGTAACCAGTTCAAAAATATAATCGATGTCGAATAAAATAACCGGTTCGGTATGTGTAACTGATGTCGAAAAGGTTACCAGTTCCGGAAAAGGAGCAGCTGCCGAAAAAGTAGACGATTTTTAAAGCCTCCGGTCCCAATAAAATTTTCGATTCCGATAAAATGTCTGGTTCAGATAAAGTTTTCGGTTACAAATAAGGTAAACGGTTAAAGAAAAGTAACTGGTTCGAGAAGAGTAACAGGTTCGAAAAAATATCCTATTCCGAAAATGTAACCGGTTTTGAAAATGTCTCCGGTTCCGATAAAGTTAGTGTTTCCGAAAAAGTATCGGTTCCGAAAAGTATCGGTTTCCGAAAACGTAACCTGTTCCGATAAAGTAACTGGTTCCGAAAAAATTATTTGTCTCCGAAAATGTAACCTGTTTCAAAGAAAATTTCAGGTCAGATAACATAATTGTTTCCGAAAAACTGGGTTTCCGAAAATGTAATCGGATCCTATACAGTTACTGGTTCCGAAAAAGCATCGGTTGCCGAAAAAGTATCGATTGCCGAAAGTGTAATCGGTATTGAAAAAGTATTCGGTTCCGATAAAGTAACTGGTTCCGAAAAAGTATCGGTTTCCGAAAAAGTAACCTGTTCCGATAAAGTAGCTGGTTCCGGAAAAATTATTTCTCTCCGAAAATATAACCTGTTTCAAAGAAAATTTCAGGTCAGATAAAATAATTGTTTCCGAAAAACTGGGTTTCCGAAAATGTAATCGGTTCCTATACAGTTACTGGGTCCGAAAAAGTATCGGTTGCCGAAAGTGTAGTCGGTATTGAAAAAGTATTCCGTTCCGATAAACTAACTGGTTCCGAAAAAGTATCGGTTTCCGAAAATGTAACCGGTTCCTATAAAGAAACTGGTTCCGAAAAAGTTGTCTTCGAAAATGCATCCGGTTTCCAAAAATTTTCCGGTTCCGATAAAGTAGTGTTTCCGAAAAACTATCGGTTTCCGAAAATGTAATCAGTTTTGAAAAAGTAGCCGGTTCCGAAAATGTAACCGCTTTTGAAATGTGGCCGGTTTCGATAAATTTTTCGCTTCCAATAAAGCAACCAGTTTCGAGTAAAGTAACCGATTCGAAAAAAAACGGTTCGAAAGAGTGAGCCGAAATCGAAAAATATAAGCGGTTTGAAAAAAGTAACCGGTTCCAACATATAACCTATTCCGAAAAAGTAAACGGTCTCCAAAAAACTACCGTTTCTAAAATGTAAGGAAACAGTACAAGCGCTGAAAACGGTTTGATCACTGATTTTAATGCGTCGAATTTTATGAAAACCCGTAAAGCAAGGTAATTAATTTCATATAATCAGTATAGATACATACTTTTCTGTAATTTTTGTTACACAGTGTAGCTCACACAGTTGCATTGTTGCAGTGACCATCAATAGAGGAAAAAGTATGAAGACTAAAGAGAATAGTGCAACAAGCAATTGGTTGGATGTGATAATGCAAATGAGTTGCAGATTATGCAGCTACTAGTTATAGACTTTGCAACAGATGTGTGGCTGAGTTGCTGTATGCTAGTGTGTGTGTGTGTGTAATATTAATGCCTGTTGCCGCTGATGCCTGCGCATGTTGACCATAAGCTCAACAAATACATATAAACTTCAAGCAAAGCAAACAACTCATTTGCATATGAGGAGGCGGTAACACCCCCAATTGGCTCACATCACACACAATGTTGCTGAAACTAATATGTTGCATGTTTGTATGTATGTTTTCACCAACAAAAAACTTTACTAATGTATAATCACATTGAAATACATTGGTGTTGGAGCCATACGAATATGTAGAATGCAATCGATAAGCCAGCGGCAAACGAACTAAGGCCAAATGAGGACTTTTTTTCTCTGCGGGTACATCTGTGCTTCTTTTGTTGTTGCAGTTACTGTTACACACAGCTACCGCATATTAATAGTAATTTTTAGTCTTTTTGAGGCATTTGTGTAGCATAGCGCGCCCAAGAGTTGATCATGAAATCGGCAAATGCGCTTACTATGCAAGCAAATCAGACGAATATTAGAGTGAAAGGATGCGTACGCTAATGTGGTCTGGAAAATGTGTTGGATATAAGCATACAAATGAAAAAGGGGGGCGCTGGAATATGTAGAATATTTTTAGACACACAGCAACGGGTCAGTTGCGTGCTTAAATGCAAATATTTGCAATACTCTGCGCTGGAGTAGACATTATGATGATGGATGGGCGTTAATGGATGAGCAGAAAGCCAGCACTTTGTGTCATGCTCATGTGTAAATATTATGCAAGAGAGCGTACAAAATCCTATGTTCCTTCGTATGAACGCGTTAAACTGAAAAAGTGCTGACAAGTTTTGCTGAGGGTTTTCACCAATGGAAAGCGGGAGGCTTGCGGTAGTTTTAAGGGTTATCTGTTTTTCTTTTTTTATATTCCAACTGCACCGAGAATGAATGAATCTATTGTTCCCTCTTAGTACCTCGTCTAAGCCGAAGTCAAGGATGGCATTCGGGTTTATGTTGTTTAATTGCCAATTCCTTAGCTTCAGTGAGCCAAGGATGCTCTGTCGTCAGGTGCCGCAAAAACGGCAGTTACCACTGGAACAGATACCTAGCTTGTGCATGTGGATTATTGACTCTGCCGTGACGTGTAAGCAGTCCCGTCAATATTCTCAGATTTCTTTGGAAAGCTTTATAATAGCTCTTTAACTCTTCTTATTATATCCGCCCCAGCAATGATGTTGCTGGTCTCAGACCTGTGGTTTGAAGCCAGTGATTGCGCCTCCTATGTACCTCCTCCTGCCTGAGCTAATCCTTTGTAGTGTGGGTCCCTATACCTATGCAGGTTTCGCCAAGCTATCCGCTTGTTCGATCCCCTTATACTCAGGTACTGAGCATAATCGGAGTGTGTTGTTTTGCTGCTAGACGGTTTAGTTTCTCTACACACTCGAATACCAGTGAGGAATAGATCTTAGCTGATACCATCCTTAGGTCTGACTGTCACTAAGTATCGCTATGCCCTCATTTGACCACTCGTAAGGTTGAGCTTAGCACAAACGCTCAGGTATACTCGGGTATTTTTCCAGTGGGATGGATATATCGGTCCGGGGCCAACAATTCCAGCACCGACACCCTCTGGTGTTTTCGAGCCATCATTGTACCATATAATTGTATGTTCCCTGTCTCACGTAGAGGTGCTGTGCCAGCGTCTCTGCATTGTGAGACGTTAGCACCTTACCTCTGCCAAAGTTGCTTTGACTATATTAAGCAGTGCACGTCTGACTGATTGGTTAAATATCATATGCAGCTGAGTGAGCTCAAGCAACTCCCCCGGAGGACATGTCCGCTTAGCTCCGGTGATGTAGACACATGGCGGGCGATGGAGTTTGGTGAGTGATTTATGCACCGTATCAAGCGTTACGCGATAAACGCAGGCAACCGACCCATATGATAAAATGGGTCTGACTACTATGGTGTACAGCCATCTTAGGATCTTAGCGGTATATCACCAAGAGTTGCGTCTGCTCTTGTAGCCTTGAAAATCGTGTTATCGATGTACTTAGCTGCGGTCATATTCTCCAACATCACCCCATTTAGGGATATCGCTGTCATGCCCCGAATAGTTTTTCTCCTAGTGAATAGATAAACGGCTTATTAGGATTTATGCTTACACCTACTTCGGCACAGCATTCTTTCGAGAACTTCAGTGCCCTTTTGATTGTATCACAAACGGTGCTCTCAAACTTTTCTCTTGCAATGATAACAATGTATTCGTATAGCCCTAACATCGTATCCCGTTGTGAGCTAGCAGCTGCTTAAGTTCGTGCACGACAAGGTCCCATAGATGGGGGGGATAGAACACCTCCCTGTGGGCAGCCGTCTGTATATGGAAAACTATGTATGCCTAAAAGTATGCAGTTTTTAGACCTTACACCTACATAAAGAAGCAACCCTGCAAAAAAACGTATCACTGATCTATAAAGAGAGTGAACCGCAACCAACACCTTTCGTCTACAGTGGGCTATGATTGACCCCAACTATTCCACTACAGGCATATTTAGGATAAGTCAATTTTAATTTGTACAGCCTAGTTATAGGTGTTGTAAGTAGAGTTGTCAAAGGGGATCTCTCTGAGACTACTTATTCAACCATAAATGGAACAAATAATATCTTCACAGAACATGCTCAAAGAAAATGGCTCACTTCAACTCATATAAAGAGATCACAATCGGCATTAGTCGCATCCTGTTCTGCTACTCATCTCGGATTTATCCTAGACTAATGTAATTTTTTGCAGAGAATTTCAACGTGGGTAAAAAGGGAACCTCTCTGTTCAAAATTGCTATTGATGGTTGGCCGAGTTTCATGGAATGATCTATGGTAGCCCTTAAAGCATGCTACTTTTAAATTTGCTATCAAAATGTATAGGATTAACTTGGCTAAAACTCAACAATTTATCAGTAGTTCATGTGGAAATATTTGAAATATCGGAAAAAAAAAAAAATGATTCGCCTACTCAACTGCTCTTTCCAGCATTTAAAAACCACCTTTTGAATGTAAATAATTCATTTAATTAATTTTATCATCTCTCCCGCACTTTTCGCTTTAAACCGCTTCATTAAAAAACACCCACAATTTCGAATTTCGAAAATAACAAACATGTACAAAACTGTGAAGAATTCAAGATTAATGATAATAACATAGTAATCACTCACTCTCCTGCACTTGAGTTACACAAAAGCAGTCGCGTAAAGCAACGCCCTTCCTAGCGTTGTCCACTAAAAACAAAAATACTTTAACATTGACACACTTCAACACCCGGTGAAAAACACAAACCCTTTAACCACAAAACCCTCATCGCTCTCTGAAAAAGCAGAATTTGTCAACAGTGAATTTGTCAGATGTTGACACTTTATCACGTAAAGCCAAAGCAATGTGTGGCTGGGAAGAAGATGAATGAGTGGACAGGAGAACAACGCATATTTCTTTTATCTCCAATGTATGGTTGAGCAAGCGAACATACAGTAACAATAACAATTGAAGCAATTGTAAAATGCAATTTTGGTGCGTGAGTGAATGGTACATAGGCTGTATGTGCATATGTGAGTGTGTGTGTGAAGGAGAGGGAACAGTGTTGTTGCCAGTGTTGCCGTTTTGTCGGTAATTCATTAAATTTGGCGAAATAAACAAACCCAATGGTTGGAAATAGTTTTTGAAGAAAATAAACCATCCCAATGGTTGGAAATAGTTTTTGAGGTTAACTTTTTAGGCGGCGATGAGTTTTGATTCAAAACAAAATTTGAAGTCTTCTTTTTTAGTGGATCGATATTTTTTATGAAAATTGGAGCAAAGTAATGTAGTAAAATTTACGTAATATAGAATTAAGAAAGTAACAAATTGTAGCAGAATTAGGCAGGGTTCGGATCACTTCGGGATGGGTTTCAGGATAATTTTGTGACTTTTTCGGGACTTTTTACGGGACTTTTTCCGCAACCGTTCGGGACTTTTTTAGAGACTATTTCAGAACCATTTCGGGACTCTTTCGGGACCATTGCGGATGTTGTGATATTTTAGCGATAATTTAGGATTGCTTTTGGTTATTTTCGGGCCCATTTTTGGGCTTGTCGGATTTATTTTATAATGATTTCTTGATTGGGACTATTTCGAGATGGTTTGGAAATAATTATACAAAAAACAGGCCGAAATAATTCTTTACTGATACTAGCAACTAGCTGCTGCATGTAAAATAAGTATGTTCGTTTGAAGTTTGATTTGCACTTTGAGCTTTGATGTAATAGCTTTTGTTGTGCTTTGTTATGATGGCAAATGTAAACAGATACAACTAGCTAAGCGAAAATGCGTGTCTTGATTACGTACGCATATTTCCATATTAGCACATTTCACATCTCGTTAGGCCTGATGCAAATTTCATTAGAAAACCCAGAAGAAAAAGCGCCAGAAATTAAATAAAAATTAATTTTCTTTTTGTTAAAATTTTAAAATAAACTTTGCTTGGTTGCAAATGATTAGCTCTGATGACATGTTGCGATATTTTAATGGAAAAATGTGAATAAGTTAGGAAATTACGAAGAGAGAAAGAAAGTGAAGGAAGGCTAACGAAAATAGAAGGAAAAAGAGAGATGGAGAAGTATAGATGAAGGACTAGAAATAGTGGGTTGTGAGTAGAAGTAATGCGAAAGAAGATAAAGGGAAAGGAATGACGGAGAAATAAGGAGAGCGATGCATAAATGAACGAAAATATGTTCGGAGCGAGTTGTACACATATCGAGATGCACACATATAGAGAGTTATACAGACTTCCATGGATAGGAAGAATTAGCTGGTAAAATACGGAGAGGAAATAACTCTACCCGACAAAAAAAAATATTCTCTACATTTGATGCATGCTTCCTATGTAGAATTTTCTGCTGATTCCAAATATGTAACTAGATAGTTTAAAAATAGAACAGTTTTCGAGATATCGAGGATATAGAAATATTTGAAAATTTCTCGGGTAGTGTAATTGAAAAAGGCTTTTGAAATTCTTCAAGGGTTATTTTTTATTATCTGGAGGAAAAAAAACTACAAAAAAAAGTTTAAACAAAGCCTTACACTACACTACCCGAGAAATTTTCAAATATTTCCCTATCTTCGATATCTCGAAAACTGTTCTACTTTTAAACTTTTTGGTTACATATTTGGAAATGGAGACGTCGGCTTTAAAAATTGGAATATTTTCATTTGCATTAACGAAGCATTAAATTGAAGTAGCCTAGAACAATTTTGTTTAGTTAAAAGTGTATTTAATCGGAACCCAAATACAATAAAACGAACTTAAGTTGGTTACAGGATCACAAAACTGTAATTAGTACTATGTTTTTAAATTGTTTACAGCATATTCTCTTAAAAATTTTATTAAAAGGTCAAGGATGTGGGAAAAGAAAAAACAAAACAGTACATACAACAGTAACAGCAAACAGTCTCCTATATTTCAATATAAACCGTTTTTCATATATGTATGAAAAAAAAACTTGCAATTCGATAGAGTACATACAGACAAACAGAATTCAGTTTCCTGTACTTAAATATTGCTGCGCTCATTAAAACTAAAATTATACATTTTTACGATGTTTATAGCATATTAGATATCGGTTTGTTACAATATAACTATATTTACGAAAAAAAATTTTAGCCAACATTTATTGCCACTACTGTATTTGCGTGAATAAAAAAATTTCTTGTAGTATAATGGGCTTTTAACTTTAAGTAAGACTTGTAGTAATGCTGCGGTGTAAATTAGCTTCAGTTCCAATTAAAAATTTTTGTGTGATGCGCGAACAAACATAAATAAAAAAATTTTAAAAACTGGTTTTTTGGTTTCTGTTTGAGTCAGAAAATATGCTGTTTTCGTTGGAGTGAACAGACTTGCGTTTAATGCAATTTTATTACAATATTTAAGGTAAATCAAAATAAAAAATTATGTTCAATTTAAGTTAAAAAATTTATAAAAATTTCCTGCTGGTCACAATAACTGGTTCAATATAATTATGTTAATACTTTTGAACTGGGAAAAATCTATACATGCTCATCACATACTCAAAATAATTATATTAAAATTATTTGACGAACGTGCTACTTTACTAAATATAAAATAAGCTATGACACAGACACAGTGAATTATATCGGCACTCGCAGTCGTGACAAACAGACAAGTCAAAAAAGTCAAATTATAACGACAAATGGTGTCAATTACTAACATTCAATGAAACTCAAAAGCGAATATATAAATTGAGTTTTGATGTTTGGTATTGCTTTGTGCGCCATAGTAAATTGTGCATTTGTATGTGGAACATGTGTGAAAACAAGTCAAATAAGCTTGCATGCAAATGATACAAATTTGAACCCCGACATAGATATTTTCATGGCACATACAAACAAACATATTTGCATTACCTACTTGTGACGCTGCCATTTAATATTCTACAAACTGCTTACTCAAAAATCATTCTAAAATTCTTGCCTCAAATTCGTAAGTTTTCACCTTCTTTTTTGAATTTTCCAAGAATTTCCGGAATTTTTCTATAAGCTGGTAAACAGTGATTTAAAAGATTTCTATGAAAAAACTATTTAAATTTATTTTTATTTGAATTTTACAATCGAATTTGAGCTGAAAATGTTTTCGTAATATATTAGAGAAACTAACTGGTACATTTTGAGTGCCACTGTACTATCAGTCCAGCACATATTTAGTGTGTTTCAAAGTAGAAAGCATGGAATTGCCCCAAATTATATGTTAGTATGCAAGGCTTATTTTTAATCTAAAATAATATAAAATAGAAACTTAAATTACGTTTAAAAAAATTATAGCGAAAATATAAAAAAGCATCTTACTTGATTCTGACTCAAAGCTAGCGCAAGCACGTCATCACTTACCTGAAAATAAAACAAAATATAAATATGATTAGCATACTTTTAAGTGGAAAAGTTTATGTGTACAATATTGGGATATTCGGAAATTGATTTTTAAATACTGGGGCTAGTACCAGAATCGAGAAATTCACTGACATCCAAGAGTTTTAGTTGTAAAAAGTGAAGAAACTTTTTGAGAAACTGTCTAATATATTATATAACAAATAATTCCATTTACGAAACGTTTTACTTTTTAATTTAGCGCAAAAATTGATTTTACTGATAGCACAGCAAAGTCAAATATGTAGGCGCCCTAATTTTTTTAAGGTTTTGAATTTTTGTAGCAAAATTTTCCGAATTGTCAAGGGATACTTTTCTGCAATTTAAAGAAAAAAAAAACTTATTGTCTTAGACAACCGAGCACATATTATAAAAATCGAATACTAGTAAAAATTTTAAAACTGAGTATTGAAGAACTTTTTCAATTGAAAAAAGAAGCGCAGATATTCAAAATAAAAAACACGGTACACGGGATTCGGAATCATTTGAAGATAATTTAGGTATCGAAACTTTTCGATACATTTCATTATTTTTTCAGGATTGAACTCGAAAAAGACACACAAATGGTACCATAAACAATCCTGAAAAAAAAAATTTTTTAAAACTGAGTATTGAGAAACTTTTTCCATTTTTTTAATTGAAAGACGCGCGAAAATTCAAAATAAAAAACCATGGTCGTGAAAGAGTCTCGAAATAGTCCTAAAAAAGTCAAGGAAACCATCTCGATATGATCCCGACAAAGTCCCGAAAACAATTCCGAAACTATCCCGAAATACAGCCAAAAAACCCAAGAAAAAAATCTCTAACTGATCCCAAAATAGAATCGAAAATGGTCGCGAAAAAGTTGGAAAATGATCCTGAAAAAGCCCCGTAATGATCCCAACCCAGTCTCGTAAAGAGTTCCGAAATAATCGTAAAAAGTCGCGAAATGGCCGTCAACAAGTTAAGAAAGTCCGAAATGTCCCAAAAAAGTCAAGAAAACAATTTTAAAATGATCGTGAAAATCTCGAAATGGTTCTGAAAAAATTCCAAAATTATCCCGACAGAGTCGCGGATTAATGGCGAAAAAACCCCAAAGCAATCCCAAAAAATAAACTAACTGATTCCAACTCTGCCTAATTCTGTTACAATTAGCTATTTTCCAAATTCTATATAGCCTTAATTTTGTTACATTGCCCTCTACAGGTTTCTATTTCAGTTGCATCAATAAAAAAATGTCGATCTCCCTCAAAAAAAAAAACTAAAATTTCAAAGTCAATCAAAACTTTGCAGCGCCTTCTAGGAAGTTATCTTCGAAAATTTAAAAACCACACTATAACCGAAAACTTTCTAAACTGTTTGCAAACATTTTTAACTGTTTTTTTTTTTTTTGCAATTTATAAAGCAGCGTTGTACCGGCGGTAAAAGCTGCTGAGTCCACTTTTTACTAAAAACGACCTTTTTGTACTTCTAGGAAGGTTGGAGATTTCTGCACTTGGACATGAAAGAAAGAATTTAAAGTATATAAGAACACATTTCCGTCATCGCTTGTCAAATTTGGTTTTGTAACAACGAACGAAACTAAACACTGAGGATGGCGGAACGCCGAAACCGGTTTGTTATAAAACCAAATTTGACAAGGGATTACGGAAAATCGTTCCAATATACATCAACTTTCCACTCTGTCGGAATATCAACAAAACAAAACAAATCAAAGAATTTGAAGGTTAAATGCAGTTTTTTTTTTCAATTAAGTTTGTTTGTTCTGCTGAAACATTTTGTTGAATTTAAGTAGTTACCAGATGTGAATCGATGGTGCAGTGAACGTTTCCTGAATGCCCTTTCTTAGAACTTTTTGCAAATGAAGCCTTTTATCAGGATTTCGTTGCGTTAGGGCTCAATAAAGTTCTATTTGAGATCTGCGATTCCTAACTCCAGACGTTCTCAAAGACTTTCCTAAAGTATAGCAAACGTAAACTTTGAAATTTCAAATATTTTTACAACTTCAGAAATTCAGAGAATGAGATAGAAGTAAAAGTATGAAAGAACAGTCAAATGAAAAAAAAATTTAAAAAAAATGTACCACCTAATAACCACACAAGAGAACAACAACAAGAAAACAAAAAAAAAACATTACAACGATGTAAAAAGTACTTACAAGTTGACATTAAAAAAAACTTGCGACGGAAATAGAAAATGCCAACAAAATAAAAAGGAAAACTTTTAATCACACATTGCGCTTTTATGAAATTCAAAGTGTACCTGAGCTAGTTAAGTGCATTAGAGTACTTTAGAAAGAAGAAATAAATGAAACTAGCACAGAGGCGAGACAAGTAGAGAAAGTGAATTAGTTGACACGCGTGCAAAGGACAGCTCCAGCCAGCCAGCTGGAGTTTCTTTCTATTTTTGTGTTTTTGTTTTGGCTTTAGGTGTTTATTGTGCTTTAATTTCCTTTCACGATTTTAACTTTCAAACCGCAAAATAAGTTCGCACATTTCCACTAGTTATGATTGCACTACACACATATATAAGTGGATAAGTATATGCTACTTCTTTTCAACAAATCCTTTACACTTTTCTTTTCAGCACCACGTATTTTCGTAGCCAACACGCAGCATGCGAGGGACAGCAACACGACCTTGTCTTGAAGTGCAAAAAATTACCACTCTGTAGGAGCAGCAATTGACATGTGTCGGAAAATGTATGAATGAAATGAAATATGTGTCGCCACACACCAAGAAAGAAAGGAGTGCTAGTGACAAAAGTGAGGGGCAAGACGGAAAGGAATGCTTGCAAGATTTTATAAATCGAAAAGAGAGGGAAAAAGCAAAAGTATTGTTTAACCAAAGAATGTCAACCGCAACAAACGCCGCTCAAATGAAATAAAAAAGTAAGAGAAAGTGAATGAACAAGCGAGAAGCATGGAACAGCAACGGACTATAAGTGTAAGCAACCGCAGCTGGAACAAAGTGCTTCACACACTAAGTGCCACAAGTGGACAAGAATGAGGATAAATGCAAGAAACATGGTGCTTGCTTGTTGCTAGCGTTTTTCGACTAAAAAATTTATGTATGAAACAGGGATGACAATACCGGGACTGCGTACTTTTTTCGGTATAGAAAATCTCGGAATTTCTTTGCTATAATTTAGATATTTTCTTGTTTGGAAATATGGTACTAAGGTATAAATATAACTGATTTATCACTAGTTTTTTGTATGGATGATAGGATGGACCTGTATTGTTCTGCCTTGGCGCTGCCAGCAAACTTAGCTGAGCACACAAAGAGTGGAAATTATGGAGAAAAATATGTGGATTCGCTACTATTAACAAAGGGGCATTGAGAAATTTAGTACTTGTATTAAATATATTTCTTATTCATTTTTTAATTAAAGAAATGTTCTATGTCCTATGGTGGCAGGAGTATGATATTTTAAATTTTGAAATTAACAATCGGCACAGTAGACCGTCTGTTTTGCACCTACGAAAGTTGACGTTTAATTTTATAAGCATAGTAAAGATATAGTTGAAAAAAGAAAATTGTTTGAAAATCCAAAGATTTGTTGTATATTTTATCAGTTTCTCAAAAAAGTTTTTAAATTTTCCGTTGGGAAATAACGAAAACCCAAGCCCGAAAATCCTGATTTTAAAAATCGAAAAATTGTGCATCCCTAGTATGATCACAACAGTGAAAATTTTGTAAATTATAGCACATATATATACAAATTTGATGACGGTAATCCTTTCTCAAAACAGCTAACTTTTCTTCGGTATGCCACATACAACATTTACCTAAAAAAAGGAGAAATAATCCCACTAACTCGAGCTAACTACGTACTTATTATCCTAAAGCAGTGCTGCACTCAGGAGTACAGTCGAGCTACCTTGCTAATAAATTGCCCTAGGTTTTAAGACTTATAGTTGTATTCTGTAATTCTGTCTCATCTCAAGTCACTAACTTTGAGATTTTTCATTAGAGACAATTTTTGTGACTTCAGATGATTTCGGTATTCTGTAAGAGAAAATCACAAAAAAGTTCACCAATGATATGTGGTGAAAACACACTTACATGCATCTCAAGTACAGCAATTGAAAGTGGATGCATATGTATCGCGATAGCCCAGGTAGTAAGCGTCTCGAGTACAAAGTGAGCGACGCAGGTTCGAGCCCAGTATCGCGGGCAATTTATTATTTTTATTTTTTATTTAATTTTATTTTTTGTTAGTTAAATATTATTATTTTAATTTATAAATGTTTCTACATTTAAAATTTATTATTTTTTTTAATTTCTTTAATTTTTTACCCAATATTTTACTGTTTGTGACCTGCCTAAAACCAGCTTACAAATTAGTGACTATTTTTTTGAGACTAGAAATGTGAGACAGCTTACTGAATACCAAATTGTATCAAAATTGAAATTGACCACAAAATGTCTCTATTAGTGACTAGATATAAGTTACAGAATTCACCTATTGGCACAGCTTTAATGCTCAAATATTTGTATGTGTTCTTCGAAGTAAAAAGCAGGCTTAACTGGAAGCTCAGTGTATTAAAAAGGGGAAAGGAAAGTCGGGACTGAAGCCGGAGTAAGAACTACAACGCTTAGAATATACCAGCAGTCTGTCGTTTTAACTAAAATCCTAGTCAAAGAATTTGCTTCTGCGATAATCGGGATAACAACAAAAGGTGCTAGTATCCGGCAGAGCACTTTTTACATCAGTGAAATTTTCCTACTTTCGGAGAGGGTTTTGCCGCATTAACAACAATAAATATAACTGACACAAAGTCAGTCCGTATTATGAGGCAATAGTAAACAACATTTCGTCGTGCCCAAACAGCGCGTGCCCAAACAGCGCATGCCCACCGAAAGGCCAGCTAAACATGTTCCTGAGCTTAAAACCGAATATAATAATTAAATAATAATTATTATCAACTCGTATTGAGCTCTTGAAACTTACACAACATATTTCCGAATTATTTACTACTGGATCTTCCCTTAAGTGTAACTCCAGCAAGATCAGTCAAACGAATCATGGAGCTTGTGTGCTGTGAAAAGCAATATGCGTATAGTGATATCCTGAGAGGGAGAAAACTCAGTCAACCGTTGGCCTGTTTAAGCTACGCTCGTTGCTTAATGGATACGTAATTAACATTTTGTGGAAAGCTGTTAAATCCTAGAAGATAACAAAGAACAGTAAATTTCATTCTCCCTGTAATTTTTCAGCTTCATTTCACAGAAGACAAAATACCTTAGGCTGTAGCTGTTCCATAAATAACTTCGCTGAGTTTCTTGGCTCAACCAAATCATTTGAGGGACTTAATGAACAAAACCGGAAATGACACAGCATCTAATTTCCTTACTCCCTTAGCGCTATCCTCTAAATTTTAAACGGAAGATAAAATGAACGTTCAATCGAAAGTGACCCTAAGATTAAGGGGAAAACAGCCCTTAACATACCAAACCAAATAATTTTCAACTCTTTTGACATCTTCCTCAAACCTTGTGCATCACTGTCTTAAGCCCTTGTGTGCCATATACTTAAACCTAACACTAACCAAGTGAGTAACCCAAACTACTAAGCCTATTTATATGCAAAAGGCTTAAGTTATTACTTAACTCGGTTTGTTGTTGCTAAGCTACTGGACTTGCCGAAGTGGCATAGCGTGGCGTTTGGATGATGTCGGCAACGCTTACAAAAGTTATTCGTGCATGCTTAATATTATAGTAATCAACAGCTTATGCAAGACTGAGCAATAATAAGTAGCATTTTACTTTATTTGCCACTGTTAGTTTGGTTAGCAGAATGGGGGGTGGAAAGAAGTGGAACAGCATATTTCGGTGATAAGGCTATAGTTTCTAAGCAACATATGTACTTACAGAAACTTATATATTTATAGCATTCCTTGTTACAATTTGGCGTAAAGTTTTCAAAAAGGGAAAGTTAGCAATCATTCCATCATGAAAGCGTAGAAAAAATATTAATGTAGTTGTGTTGGGAACATGATACTAATACTCTTAGACAGTGGCAACAAGTCGTCCTAATGTGTAGCATAAATATAGAATATCACTGGGGAGACGAACTGTTTGCGTAGATGTGAAGAAGGAGTAGTTGAAACCGATGAAGATGGATTAAATAAGATGCTGAATAAATATCCATATGTGTCATGGTAATTTATTTGAATTTAAAAGATTATGCCAATCTTTTTTACTAATGTTATGAGGGTACTAGCCAACACTTTTTTGCTACCTTTTATACGATTTATGAACTTATATGCTATATTCATCTCTTCTCGAAGTCTATACATTACAGATATTGAAGAAAAATTGTTAGGAGGGTTCATTACTGAGCAAATAGAAACCAAATCAACAATTTTTAATATATTTATCTGTTTGTCTGCATGTTTGTGCACATATCACTCAAAAACTGCTGCATAGGATTGAATGCAACTTTCACTGCCGCATTACTAAATGTGTAACATGAAGTTTAAGATACGCCTTATTTCAATCACTCAACCGGTTTCCGTGTTATCGGCCAATATGTGGACCAGGGTGACCCAGAGCTTGTTAGTTTAATATGGGTATCAAACGAAAGGTGATAATGAGTGCTGTAATAAGCGATGTGATTATGTTCTATATCTCAATTGGTTTCGGAACTATAATGATTAGAATCGCACTCTGTGATCGCGAAGCGTGACCGGGTTTTCTAGTTAAAAGTTAAATAGTTTTAAACAAGCTATTTTCGCACATTTGTATATCAACAGAATCTCGGTAATGGCTTAACCGATTTGTGCGAAATTTCGAATGTAGTCCTACTTTCTACTTTGGTGTAGCCACTCAGGATACTGTTGTGGGGTTGCCATCTATCTGATTTTTTTTTGTATTAAAATGAGATATGGGTATTTCCATGTGAAATCGACCAATTCCGATTTGAATACAATATGGAAAATTTGGTTTATTATAAAACTAAGTTCTGTTTAAAAAAAATTTACTTTTTTTTAAAAGTTATGCAATTTCAAAATTAGGAAACTACTGGCGTTAAAAAAAATTAGCTTTGGCACTTTCAAAGGGAATACTTAGAGGTATAAAAAAATATTTATAATTTTAGAAAATTTTCGATTACCCAAAATCGAAAAATTTAAGTTCGACATAAAATTTTTACACCGAACATTTTTTTTATATTATACCATTGATATATTTTAAGATATCCTGGAATTTTCAGAAGTGCGTTTTTTGTCTTTTCAAAAATATAAATTTTTTAATTTATCCAAATTTAAAAAGAAAAACTATGGCGGTTGTTTCTAATATTTTCCTATTCTATTCTAATAAAAACTTTTAATAAATAATAAAAAATATTTATTAAAAAAATAAAAAGTAATAATTTTCATAACTAAAAAGAAAATTTATTATTATTGGCCTTGAGTTCGTTTATAGTCATGGTACTTTGCAAATGTATTGAATTGTTGGTATACAAAATAAAATAAATTTTCAATAAGTTAAACACAAATACATATGTAGAAACAAAAGTTGAAGGCATATTTTTTTACATTCCTCTTCACGAAAAAAAATTGTTCAGCGATCAAAATTTAGTAACTTTATGTATAACTAATGGAACTCGACGGAAAGGTTAAGTTTATTTAAAAAAAATAAAAACTTTGAAAAAAATTCTAAAATTCATATTTTTGCAAAACCAAAAAACACCCTTCTGAAAATGTCAAGATATCTTTAGATATATCAGAGGTATAAAACAAAAAAATATGAGTCCAAAATTTAATGGCGCACTTTAATTTTTTCGATTTAGAAAAAGAAAAATTTTCGAAAATTGGAAATATAAATTTTTTTTTTCAAAAATTTTTTTTATACCCCTAAATATCCCATTTGAAAATAACAAATTTTCTTTTTTTAACTTTAGTAGTATCCGAAATATTGAAAAATACACTTTACAAAACAGAAAAAAAGGAAAAATCTTAAAATTGCATAACTTTTGAAAAAAAAAATTGAAATATTTTTTTCTTTAGCAGAACTTCGTTGTGTGATGAAAGGAAACTCTTCACCTAACTTTATTCAAATCGGAAATAGTCGATACCAATTTGACATGGAATACCCTTATGCCTCGTATTTAGGGTTGCCACCTTATCATACTATTTTTATTTTTTATCATGTCCGACCCATTTGGATGAACTTTTGGACATAGGTACTCTGCTACATTTCAAGCTCTCCTACTAAAGGAGGATTTTAAGGGTTGTCACCTAATTGATTATTTTTTTTAAATCTTGTGAGATGTATCACTTTACGTAGTCAAGTTGATGCTTGTACCACGTAAACTTGAGCTTTGCCACTAGGATGTTTTACAGTCTTGCCACCTTCTTGAAATTTCTAAAAATCGAGTGAGATATGTCAATATGGATATCAAACGAAAGATACTTTGTGTGATATTTCAACAAAAAAATTTAACATAGAGTTACCACCTTGAAGAAGTTACCACTTAGAGAAGAAGATAATTTATTATTAAAAGTTTTAATTGGAACATAGCAGCAAAGTTTAGAGAAATCCGCGATAGCTTTTCTGACTGATCCATTTCAGAAGCTGGATGACTTTTTCATTAGAGAAATTAAATTGGGGCATCTTCTGCTAACCATTAGGCTATCAGAAAGCTGGTTTTCTGTCAGCTATACACCATAAAAAAAGGTGGTCCAATTTACATGGCGAAGTCCGCTGATTGGAATACCTAATCCATCTCGGAGTACCTTCTACTTTGCTTCTGAGTAGTAGTCTATGGAGCACTTAAGTAAGAGTACTTTCAAATGCTATCAAAAGGTTATGGAGTATTCTGCACCAAAGCGAGAGAGGGAGTAGGTGTACTTTTGAGGACCAGAGATACGTGTTGGGCTACTTGATACTCCTTAAGGAGTTTTCTTTGGATGACGGAACGAAGTATTTCCGTTCTTTACAGTATACATGAGTGCTGCTACTTGGGAGGTTTTTACACATGCCACCCATGAAAAATTTACATAAGTTTTAGGAAATGGAAAATGTTGACTTTAGTAGATTTAGCTTTCAGAAAGATCTTAGAGCTTCCCGTGCAGTTGTTGGCCGATATTCGGCTTCAACTTGGTTACGTTGACTTTTGCATAAAGTAAATTCAAGATAACCGAGTCGAGCAAACCGTTCTAGTTTGTCGGGGACCAAAAATTGTTAGAAAAGAAAGATCCATAGCCGGTAAAAGTTTATCAACATCTGTAGCACCTTCGAGTAGTGGGAGATTGTTTGCGAAATAGGAACAACAGTAAAATCAAGAGCAAGGGAATGTAACTAGCGTGATCGAGGTAAGGCGAAGAGACCAAGTTCAATAAAAAAAAAAAAACGTGACAATAAAGTCACTCAGGAATAGAGTAGTTACCCGTTTTCTGAAGGACATGAACAAACCGTCAAGGAAATTAGCTCCCAGCGGATAAGGGAGCATTGAATACACCAGCAAATCGCTCTCGCTAGCACTGAAACGAGCTAGGACCCGGAGTATCCATATCCGACAAAAGACTGCCGTACAACCGAACAAACTTGCAAGCAGTGTTTTGTGGTCACAAACAATAATAGTTTTGCCTACTTCGAGGCAGCACGCAATTGTAATTAAAATGTACCTCAAGTATAGCCACCAAAACTCGATTAAACTGTAGCAGGTTTTTTTTTTCTAATTTCATCATCATAAGTAAGCCTAAACACAGCCACAACCCTCATTAAACATCTATCAATGAACGCAAGCAGAATCTAAATCGTAGTGTAATCAAAATATTCCGAAATGACCGCTCAAGTAACTCAAAGAAAACCGTTTAAAAACAAATCAAACTTTTCTCCTCTGTAACTTTCAACAAACTCACACTCTCCAAGGATTAATGCATACCCATCTGAAATGTAGTTTCATTGACTGGTGGCTGAGCTATTTATAAGAAATTGGGACAAGTACTCAACTTAAATTTCAATAAATAAGAAGAAGAGAAAAAAAAGGTTGGTATTACTAAACGGCTACAAAGCACTCAACTCTACTCAAAGCATGTACTTGTGTACTTCTTCTTTTTGTGTTATTTGAACAATTTTTTTAAATAAGTAAGCTATTTTTATTTGCATTTTATATTTATTTCTTGCGCTTGTTAGTTCATGCTTTGCGGCACTCAAACGTATTGAACACTTATAAGATTATATTGAAGCTTTTAAAGAAATTGCTAACAAAAGTGTCGTCAACCATCCGCAAAGTAATATCTATCATTTTGCAAAGAACCTAAGCAAAGTACACTAAGCTGTGAAAGAAAACGGGTGGAAAAAAAAAACCGACAACAACTTTAAGCATTCATATGGAAAACCCATAATACCCTCAGTAAGAAAACATTCAAAGCGAAAGTGTAGCCTTTAACGCACCTGATTTTCATTGAGGATTTCCAGTAAGCTACCAACCCTTAAATACATGCTATCAGGGGATTTGTATGTTAGTCCGTAGTGGGAGGATTTATTGCAAAATATTTTGAACTGTCAACGTGACAGCTGCTCTCATATTTTATCGTTGAACGAACTTGACAAGGGATTTCGATTCATTTGTGGCATGTCATTTAGAAAGTAAATATTGGTAATTTTTTTATAAGGACTTCTTTCTCTACTTAGTTTGGTCAGATGATTTTGAAGAGGATTATGTCGCCCAAATGTATGCAACCAAAGTAAAATATGGGGTGAGCTTGAAAGTCACTTTGGTTGACAGAAATCGCAAACAAAAATGGAGATAAAGAAAAGATAAGATGGAAAGGCTGGAAAACAAGTGTTAAGAAAAGAAATGGCTTCGGGTATATCGAAATAAGTTTATCTGTAACGGCAGCGAATGCGAAGAAATAAAGTAAAGTTAATAAATCAAAAAAATTGAAACCAATAAAATAAATCAAATCTTAGAAGAAATCTTATAAATAATAAAACATAAGCTATTCTAATGGCTTAATCGATTCACAAAAATAAAATAAATGGTTAGCAATGCGTGCCAAAATTTCTCTGATGAAGAAGCCTAGCAGGTTCCGAAATGGATCTATAAGAAAAACTATGGCAGTTGCCTCTAAACATTTTTCCTACTCTATTCAATTAAAAAACTTTTAATAACTAATTTAAAATGATTATTAAAAATTAAAATGTGGAAAATTATTATTCTTGGCCTTGAGTTCGTTTCATGAATACTTGAAAATGTACAGACCGTAAATCAACAAAAAAAATTGTTGGTATAAAAAAGCAATAAAACAAAAACCCAAATTCGCTTCTAAAGGCTGAAATGTTTTATAGTACAACCGGCAAATGTTTACTTCCCAAAAAATTCTGCTATCTCCACTTCCCAGCTCTCACTTAGTACTAAGCTACCTCTTTCTCTTATTCCTCTTCTTTCCCTACATCTTCTTGAGCCTTGTACTCTTGATCATCGGCTTCCGCTGTCTCTTCCTTTGCTTTGCTACCACTTAACTGACTACTTTAGTCTCACCGCTTGCTCCAAACTCGCCCGTTGGCGAAATTTAGATACGTGGCTACAACTAAAATACCCAGATAACAAAAACCTTGTTTCTTTTGAGCGCAAAGCTTGAGTACATTGGCTAATTTGCTCTTACAAAAATTTGTGTTTTAATTTTATAAATTTTTTCAAAAGTATTTCACTTTAAAAATATCCCTATAACCTTGTGTAGCACGAATTTCTCATTTTCGGATTGAAAATAGGGAAATCGTCGCCGAAGATAAGCTGTTTTGCCCTTACGAAAATTTGTTCTTTGATTTTATAAACTTCTTGTCCACATTTCGCTTTTAAAAATACCTTTATATCCCTCTATGGCAGGTACAAGTCTTTTCATAATTAAAATTAGGAAAATAAGCCTATTCGATTGGCTGCTCTTACAAAAATTTGTGTTTTAATTTCATAAATTTTTTCAAAAGTATTTCACTTTAAAAATATCCCTATAACCTTGTACATCACTAATTTCTTATTTTAGGATTTAAATTAGGAAAATCGGCGCCGAAGATTGGCTTCTTTGCTCATACTAATACTTGTGTTTGAATTTCTTATAGTTTTCATATGGATTTCAATTTAAAAATATTCCTAAAACTTTGTGTAGCATGGATTTGTAACTCTAAATTTGCACTAAAAATATCGTCTCAGTAAATTGGCTAATTTGCTCTCACGAAAATTTGTGTTTTAATTTTATAAATTTTTTAAAAGTACTTCAGTTCTAAAATATCCCTATAACCTCTTGCGGTATGAACTTGTTATTCAAAAATTTGAATTTGGCAGAAATAAGTCCTTTGAAAATTTAAATTAGGTAAATAGAACTGGTAGATCGGCTGATTTGCTCTTAGAAAAAAATTGTCTTCCACCAAGAAACACACTGCGATTTTTTTCCGACCACAGCCGAGGGTAATATTATTGTTAAAAACGTTTTCGTGAACTTTTTCTATGGAGTGCTTGTGGCCTGATAAGTGTATTTTCTGGGGTAATACTGCTTTATAGACAGTGACACCGCTAGTATGGGCAACAGTTTCTATGATTCTGAGGAAAGAGGGGCAAAGGACTATACTTACTACTGTTTGCCATTATTCACAAGACTGAATATGAAGGGAATACTTTCTTAGAAAAATGGTTGGTGATTTCCGAAAAACAGATGACTTCAGCCATGGAAGTGCCCAAGTAAGGAGTTTGCATATGGTCTTACAACGAGCTTTGATATGGTTTACTTGCTCTGGCAACATAATCTTGGCTGCTATCCTGCAGTTTAAACTGAAAAGAAATTATGTACGAGATCCTATCACTTTTAAAGAGCAGTCACATGAAAATTCTGAAAAACTCAAACTTCAACTTAACTTTACGCTTGCAAGTCTGCCTTAAGGCAACACAAATATTGTAATTATATTTCTCACAGAACATCAAAAACATGCAGGCAGGCGAGAGTGTGAGTAAAAGTTGGTGTCCTAGTAACCGCTGATGGCAAAAATGCCCTATTGAATTAAGTGCAGCAGACTGTAAGAGACAAAGTTAGAGCAGCAAGGTAACGCAACGACACCACTGATGTGCTGAGAAATGTCAAAAGCAAAAGGGCAGCGAAAGAGGCTAATGTCCAAGGGGAAAAAATAACAGGAAATAGTAGGCATGAAGCAGCCAACCGCAAACAAAATCGAAGGTAGACAAAACACCGACTGAAGAGAGGCAAGTAAAAGCTAAGGAAACTAAACGGGAAACGCAGAGGTGCTGAAATAAAAAAAAAAAAACTACCCAACATCAAGGCGGCTGAGTTGCTAGCCAAATTGGCAATTGAAATGGCGCGACTAATTGGAAATGTGGTCTATTAGAAAGATGTGGATGGAGTGGTTTCTTCAGCATCGGCAACGGGCAGACAGTTTGATAAGTGACAAAAATTCAACAAAGCAAGAACAGTAAAGGTCGTGCAGACGCCTAAAAAAGTGTTGAACCAAGGGTGCCAAACTTGTTAACGACACTTCTAGTCTCAACTTAGAAAATTTTGAGCAGTCTCAGCGAGTTGTCGACTTTTGCTTTTACAAGTCTCGAGTGTCGACACTTACGCGTAGCTTAATATGTGATGTTGCAAGGAGATTATTCCTGTGGGGAAGTCAGTAACTTGTGAGAATAATATCTGGTTCAGAACTAGATACAAAGTGGCTAATAAGAACTAGTGAGATAGTAACTAGATTTTCATTAGTTCGAAAGCGGCAGTTGTGTAATCATTAAAATTTAATAAAATTTAGATTCGTATTTGGAAAAATGTGTTGCTCTTGTAACGTTCTTTAAAGAAAGGTTAAAATTTTAAATCATAAATAAAAAAAATAAAAATAAAAATTTATCAGTTGGTAGGATTCAATAGTGTGAGAAAAGGTTACATATGTATACTTGATGATAGAATGGTTTAAAATGTAGGCTCAAATTATTAGCCGTGCATAAACTAACCGCAATGGTGTGACAGTAGTGTTGCTGGATTATCTCACCGAAGGTCCAAGGTTCGAGTCCTGGGAAAGGTAACATCAAACGTGGTTTGAAAGAGTTTTTCAAAACAGGGTCGCGACCGTAGGCATTTGGCAAAAAGTCCCCAAGTGTAGTTCTTCTACCATGGAAGGCTTTTCCAAATATTTTTGTTTTTAATTCTAAACTAACTACATCCAAACTGCAGAATTTGCAAAAAGTTCAGAACTAGCAACAAACGAACTACATCCCAACTGACGAATTTTTAACTAGTTCGGAACTGTCGAAAAGGTAATGCAGCGGGGGACAATTCCCACCACATCGCCATGTTAAATTCAACAGTTGATTACATGTGAAAGAGATTGAAGGCGAACTACTTGTGGTTCGAAACGCACTAGATGCGCACCAGTTCAAAACTAGAGTTTTCCCCCACAGGGATGTAACACACAGCAGGAGCTTAGGAGTATGGGTATATGTGATAGTGTGTGTGTGGTAGCCAAGTATATGCAACACGCTGATGGTGTCAATTATTTGCTAATGAGCGTAAATTACACCAAGTGTTAATTGAGTTAAAGTGCCAAAATCAGCGGAATGGGCAAAGAGGTATTTGCAATGAATATCAATTTCCATAGTTGATATAAGCCGTCTGTAACTGTTGCATGCTTTTAGGCGATTTCGAATTTAACATAAATTGGCGAAATTTAGAGAAGGGGTGCATGTAGATACAGGGTGGCTGATGAAAGCCGCTACCAAAAAAAAATTAAATAACTTTTTTTCTATTTAATGAATCTGGTTAATTTTTTCTTTATTTTGATTGACTTTTACATTTAACAAAAATGGATAACTGGGACACTGAAACAAGAATTTGGATTGTCCGCCGCTATCACGCACTGGAGTCCGTAGTTTCGGTTCAAAGAGAATATAGGCGCACGTTTGGCGGCAATCCTCCGAGCAGATGGACCATAATAAGACTTGTAAACAATTTTGCCGAGCATGGGACAGTCAACAGAAGACCTTACCATCGAAACCCTTCAGTTCGAACGGAGGAAACAATCGCTGCTGTAGCTGCTGCCATACAAAACAATCCACGTGTTTCGACAAGAAGCTTATCTGCTCAAATGGGTGTAAGCAGACAGTCATTACAGTCAATTATGCACAAAGATTTGGACTTATTCCCATATAAAATTCAAATGGCCAACAAACTGAACGCTGCAGACTTGCCGATTCGCTTGGAATTTTGCCAGAAGATGCTTCAAATGGTGGAAGAGGATGGAAACATGTTGAACTGTCTTTTCATGTCTGACGAGGCCCATTTCGATTTAAACGGCAACATAAACAAACAAAATTGTCGAATATGGAGTGCTTCCAACCCACAGATACTCCATGAGGCGGAATTGCATCCACTTCGTGTCACAGTGTGGTGTGCAGTTTCATCACGCTGCATTGTCGGGCCCTACTTCTTCGAAGAAAACGGTCACACCGTTACGGTTACTGGAGACCGTTACTTGAGCATGTTGAGAGAGTTTTTCTATCCAGAATTACGCCGAATGAGAATTTCTTTCAACTCTGTGTGGTTTCAGCAAGATGGTGCAGCTCCTCATATAGCCCAACCTGTTATGACAGAATTGCGACGAAAATTTCCCAATAAGCTGATATCCAGAAACTCCACATTCCGTTGGCCACCCAGGTCGCCTGACCTTACTGCACCTGACTTTTTCTTGTGGGGTTATTGCAAACAGGAAGTCTTCAAAGCAAAACCAATAAATTTGAATGAACTAAGGCAATCCATTCGAGAAACAATTGCGGCTATTCCTGTCTCAACTCTCCAAGCAGTAATGAACAACTTTTTGGTAAGATGCCGCACATGCATCGACGAGCAGGGGGGGGCATTTAAATTCCATTATTTTTAAAACTAATTAAGCTATATTTAATAAAATTTAATGAGCTTTAACATGAATAAAAGAAAAATTAATTCCATACACTGAAAAAAAAATTATTTGAGTTTCTTAATGTAGCAAAATTCATCAGCCACCCTGTAAATAGCTTAGATTTGAAGTGTAAGTAAAATGCGTATTTAATATAAGAACGCAATAGGAAGTGATTGTGGGTTTGAGACCATTAATATATGTTTAAACAGTTCATCGAGTGAATGAAATCCCAAGGGAAAATCATACTACTTTTACTTTTAACCGGAACATACACTTTATTCACCGCACAACACAAATTTTTCTTCATAGAAGTTTCAAATCTGTATTTCATCCTATTCTTATTATCTATTCCTTTAATTCTTTCCTTTCCTAAATTTTTATCTTTTTTTACTTTCCTATTCTTTCTTCTCTTGTTTTTTTATTTTCATTTTAATTTGATTTTATTTTATATCGGTTTCTAACCTTATTGTTCCTTTCTATGCATTTATGTCCTGGTTTCTTTTTGATTCATTTAATTTCCTTTAATAGTCTTCTTTATTATAACAACTAAATATTATTTTTCGTCTTGCCTGTTCCTTTCCGGTCCGTTCGCTCCCTACAACTTCGCCTTCCTTTTCTCTTTGTTTCCTTTACTTTCTTTAACCTTTTTCATTATACAATTTATACCTTATTTGTTAATTTATTTATTTCTTTACTTTGTTTTATTTTATTTTATAATTTTATTATATTATATTGCATTATATTATATTATATTATATTATATTATTTCATATTATATTTAATCTAATTTTTTTTTTTTTTTTGCTTTTTCATTTAATTTAATTTAATTTAATTTTACTATTAATTTATTTAATTTAATTTACTTAACCCCTTCTCGGACACTGGGATACGAACAAAAGTGCCTGCACCAAAGCCGCTGATATATTACTCTAACAACTAAGCTATGATGCCCTGTAGCATCGCGATGTATTTTTCCTCCACTGTGCCATTTTTACTTTATTCCTTTTTATACATTCTTTGGTACATATATTTTATATGTTAACTCAAGGAAAGTGGAATATTTTTAGGCGTGGTAATGGAACAGTTTATTTAATTTTACTGTATTTTGTTTTATTTAATTTTACTTTATTTAATTTAATTTGATTTAATTTAATTTATTTTAATTTAATTTAATTTAACTTAATTTAATTTAATTTAATTTAATTTAATTTAATTTAATTTAATTTAATTTTATTTTATTTAATTTAATTTGACTTAATTTAAATTAATTTCATTTAATTCCATTTTATTTTATTTAAGTCATTTCATTTCATTTATGTCATTTCATCTTACTGCATTTCATTTCTTTCATTTTATTTTATTTCATTTCATTTAATATTATTTTACTTTATTTTAATTTATTTGATTTTATTTATATTTTAAAGTATTCATAAAACGAGCTCAAGGCCAAGAATAATAATTTTTCACTTTTTGAATTTTTATGAAAATTATTATTGTTTTTATTTTTTAATAATCATTTTTAATTAATTATTAAAAGTTTTTTGATTGAATAGAGTATGAAAAATGTTAAGAGACATTTATGTCATTTCATCTTACTGCATTTCATTTCTTTCATTTTATTTTATTTCATTTCATTTAATATTATTTTACTTTATTTTAATTTATTTGATTTTATTTATATTTTAAAGTATTCATAAAACGAGCTCAAGGCCAAGAATAATAATTTTTCACTTTTTGAATTTTTATGAAAATTATTATTGTTTTTATTTTTTAATAATCATTTTTAATTAATTATTAAAAGTTTTTTGATTGAATAGAGTATGAAAAATGTTAAGAGACAACTGCCATAGCTTTTCTTATAGATCCATTTCGGAAGCTGCTAAGCTTCTTCATCATTTTATTTTATTTTATTCTATTTTATTTCATTTTATTTTATTTTGTTTCATTTTATTTTATTTCATTTTATTTTATTTCATTTTATTTTATTTCATTTTATTTCATTTGATTTAATTTTATTTTATTTTAGTTTATTTTATTTTATTTTATTTTATTTTATTTTATTTTATTTTATTTTATTTTATTTTATTTTATTTGATATTATCTTATTTTAAATTATTTCATTTTATTTAATTCGTTTGATTAAATTTTGTTTTTTTATTTTATTTTAAAGTATTCATGAAACGAGCTCAAGGCAAAGAATAATAATTTTTCACTTTTTGAATTTTTATGAAAATTATTATTATTATTTTATTTTATTTTAATTTATATCATTTCACTTTATTTAATGCATGTATTTGATTAATTTTCTTCACTTTTTTCGGCTGCCCGCGCAGCTTGAGCACTTTAAGATTTTAAGCATAGAAACATTCTCAATACCAACAAGGGGAACAGTGATGAGTAGCACAACACAACTACAGCGGGTGGTGAAAATGTTCGTTCAAGTAAAACAAATTCATAAAGAATTAGGAAAACGGAATTTATTAAAAACCTCATTACTTGCTTTCATGTTTTCATTTAAATTCCCTCGACTTACATTTTATTTGCTTTTCTTTAACTTTACCTCGCAACAAGCAGCTATTTATCTGCAACTTTATCTCCATTTTAGCTCCTGCTACACATTCTACGCAAAATATTAATTTTTCATATTAAGAAAAAAAAACAAATAATATTACTGAAGTAGCGGAAAATATTATGTAAGTGGCTGTCAGTATCAGCTACCGCAGCAAGTTTCAACAGCTGCGAAAGGTAACCAACATCTTGAACGCAACCGCAAGACAAATATGCGACAGGAACCGCATCCACGGTTGCGGGCACCTCCACCACAGCACTAGACCCTTTGCCAACTCGTCTTTTTCACGCTGCTGTCTTTTGTGGTTGCCACAAAGACGATAAAGCAAAACGAAACCGCCAAAACCGCACTTCAAATTAGTTTACAGTGGAGTAGCATGACGCACTGAAAGCACCAAAGAACAGTCGGTATACAGAAGCGCAGCAAATCAAAGAGATATTGCGAGTAAAGAAGTAGGGATTACTTGAAATTCATAATGCTAAATTTTTTGTGTGTTTTGTATAGCCGACGGCAAAATATGTTTGACAAAGCAGCTACAAGTATGAAATGCGCATAAGCAGGGATTCATCAAAAACGTTGTTGTATACTTTTAGGCGCATTAGAATGTAAAAATTTCTCTTTTATGCAAAGGTGTTGAGGGGTAGAGTGTAAATAGTGACTAAAAACAGAATAATGACTTTATGTATCGTAAAGATTAACCGAGACACAGTCTGGGCGTAGTACTCGTATATATATATAGGCCTGATTTGCGTAGCTTTTCTTATATGTATTCGCTCAGGTGTTGCACATGAATGTGACCTCAATGATCGATTTTTTAGAGACAGAGATTTGTGAAAAATCGGGTTTCAAAGAAAATAATCGATTTTTGTACATAAGTTAATTTTTTTAAGAAAAATATCTAAATAAGAACTGACTAAATTAGAAAGGAAACTAACAGATAAATATTTAAGTAAATAAAACGGAAATCATTTGGTCTCAAAACCAAAAAATTATATTTGTCACAAATTAAATGAAAGTGTGAAAAACTCAAAGTAAAAAACTATCTAGAATTGGGCTGACTAAGTTTTTCGTTAAAGAGTTTAAATAATTTGACTAAAATCAAGTTTGACTGAAAGTGATTTATATGAAACTAAGTGTGTTCAGCTGTAGTGTAAACATAGTTTTATATATTTTTGTATCCGTCGCACAGATTTAAAATATGCAATTCTTGTATTCGATTGTTTAATAAAATTCCATCCAAAAATGTAGATAATTAGAAAAAAAGTATCGATTAAACTAAAAATCGATTACTTATTCACAACTTTGGTGCTGCAGCATAGAATAAGAGACCGTATTCTATACAAAAAAAAAAAATCTGAGCAACTTTGAAATCTACACACGGAATTTTCTTCGCACAGAAGTTCGTCTCTCGACAGCAAGCCCTTTAAGAGGAATTAAATTCTTGTTAAAAAAATTCTGTAAAAAAAAATTTACGATTTTAAAATTTTTAGTCTACAAAAAGAAACAGAAGATTAATATATGATTTTAAATAATTTTTACACAATACTTCGATACCATTCTTTTTTTATAAAAATAAAGAATATTTTAATGGAAAAAATTTATTTTGGTCCGAAATCGTAAAAAAACATTCAAATATTTTAAAGTGTGATTTTAATATTCTTTAATGCTAGTACAAAGAGGAATACATTCAATTAAATTTTATTTTTTACTTTACAAAAATAATGCGAATTTTTTTTTCAACTTCTGACTTTTCATTAGTTTTCGAGGGCACACTACAAATTCTATAATACTCAAAAAAAAAAAACAAGTATTTTCGCATTTCGTTGCAGCTTTCGAATTTGATCTTTTAAAATCGTGTGACACCTCAAAATTGTGCATAATTTTATTTATTTTTTTTCTAAAAAGCGAGAAAATAAATATTTTCGAACCACCCTAATATGCATCGTCACTGTTTGTTTGCGTTTTTCTTATTTTTATTTCGTTACATTTTTGCTTTGGTTTTCTTTACTTTGTTAATTTTTTTTCTTTCCTCCCTTTCGTTGATTTCGATGCTCGGATGTCTTGAAAATTATTATTGTTTTTATTTTTTTATAATTTTTATTGATCATTAAAAGTTTTTATTTCAATATATATAAGCTCAAAATGAATAGAGTAGGAGTTTTGCTGACAAACAAGCCACCGTTCTGGTAGCCTTTTAGTTGACAGAACAACAGAACGGGCCAAAATTTTTCCTATGAAGAAGTCTCACAGCTTACGGAATGTATCTATAAGAAAAAACCATGGCGGTTGTCTCTAAATTTTCCATTTCTATTCAAATAAAAATATTCTATAATTAATAAAAATTATAAAAAAAAAAATAAAAATTACTATTATAAAGCATCTGGTAAGACTATGAACTTATTCGCCTTACCACCAAGCTCAATCTACCAAACCTTTACTATAAGCTTCCATTAAGGGTCAGACTTACATTTTATACTTTCCATTTATAGATAACTTCACTAGTAAATCTCAAATTAGTGCAAAGGCATTTCACATTCAATTTCTTGCTCAAATGCCCAAAAATTAATAAAAAAAAAAAAAAATTTTAATACAAAAATGTACAAAGATCAACCAAGTGGCATACCAACAAAACATACAAAACGGCACATAAAAAAGAACAATCCTTCAGCAAGGACTTAACAGCCTGCACCAGGAAGATTGACTATTATTAATGGGCAAAAACGATTGCATTTCGGAGGAAAAGCGAAAAACTCCGGGGACCGGAAGCAAAATTTTCGAGTTGGAAATCAGTATTTTCGTTGTTTGCAGTTGTTGCGCAGTTGACAACGATACCTTAGTGCTGTTGTTGTTGTATTTAACGTTTTAGCAACGCAGTACAACCTACCGGCAATCGTTTAGCGGTTTGTTGCCTGTCAAAGGATGAGCGTCTGTAATTGCACACAAAATACACCCGCACTTACCAGTTGATAGATGCAACCCTACAACAGACACGCAAACAACAGCCTATGATGTTACTAAGGATCTAGAGTATTGGTTGGGCTACTGGAGGAATACAAAAAAGGAAGTGCTGCACGGTTGTAAAAAGGAAACAGGAAACAAGCGCTTGGTAACCGCGAACAAATCAACAAATGAAAACAACGCGGTGCTGAGCGAATGAAGAAATTGAACGAAAGAAAAATAAAGAGACAAAAAACCTGAAGTAGTGAAGTATTTGTTAAAAACTTAAATAGGCGCAAGAGTGAGCGAGAAGAAAGAAAAGTAAGTTGCGAGAATATGCAAAACCAGAACACATTTTATGAAGATGAGGTATATTAGGGGGTGCTGAAATAATTTAGAGCTTAGCATTGGGATAGAATTTGTGCCTAGAAAAAAAAGAAAAATAAATCAAAAAAATATATACAGCTGTGATCAATATAATAGTAGTGAAATTAAAATTGATATCGTTCGACGATAAAAGAAGAAGCTGTTATTTTAATAATTTTCATTTAAAATATAGCGAATTCCATGACAGAAATCACATCAAAATAAAATTTAAAGTTTACACAAAGTTCAGGAAAGTTAATTAAGCTTTAAAAAATGGCCATCAAAATCTTCAAATTGTTTCCCAGAGCTTCTAGAAAGTTTTTGAGCA
Organism: Merzomyia westermanni; assembly: GCA_949987695.1. Lineage (NCBI taxonomy): Eukaryota > Metazoa > Arthropoda > Insecta > Diptera > Tephritidae > Merzomyia > Merzomyia westermanni. The sequence continues at coordinate 36,973,179 of OX465288.1, forward strand.
CGCAGTTTTGTGGACCAATCAATTAGTATTAATTATGCAAGTTAGAACTCGCTCGTGATTCTTCCATACAACTGATGAAGAAAAATTAATGTTGTATGGAAAAAATATGACAAAAAAAATTCTATAAATTCAAGGGAAATTTTGAGGTAGTTCTAACTTGAACTCAAATCGAATGAGCTATATGTCTACGTACTCAAAAATTTTCTAAAAATTCTGCCCAAAAATATTGAAATTTTGATGTAAATTTTTATAAGTTTAAATAACTTTCCTGAAGTTGGTGTAAACTTTGAAATATCTTTTTAAGTGGTTTCTGTTATGGAATTCGCATATTTTAAATTAAAATTATTAAAAACACATCTTTTTTTATTTCTTCGAAGGATATCCAATTTAATTTCACTACTATTATATTGAACACAACTGTATGTATTATAACTTTCCCAACATTTTGAGGTGATGCAGTGGATTTTTAAATAAATCATTGATCAATTGGCTAAGATGGTTCTTACGAAAAAACCTTTAAAAGGCGTTCTTGAAATTGTTCGGTGTCTCCTCCTTCGAAAAGTCCGAAGAAAATTTGTAAAATCAAAAAACTGAGTGCAATTTCTGCTGTATTAAAGTGAACGGTGGAAAAACATTACATTCGACAAATTTTTGGATGTTAATAAGATTTTGAAACCAAATAATATGTTTCTCCATTAAATTTAATTATTGAATTATATTTAATTTTTTATAAAATGCAGATAACAGCTCCAACTGAGCGAAAACAAAAAAAAAACACTGGGTTCCAATATTGAATTTATATTAGATTTTTCAATTAATCAGTTATTTTTTAATTATTGATAAACATCAATTTTTAATGCGTCGATCCTAAGAATTTCATATTTTAAATCGATTTTTGTGCCATCTGACAAAAATAAAATAGAAAATATGGTAAAACTATGTTCACACTCAAGCTCAAAATACATGGTTTCGCGTAAAGCATTCCTAAAAAATCTTAAATCCAGTGAAATGTTATGTAACATTGAGCATTTGTGGCAGTGATTTATTTTAGGTTTATTATTTAATTTCAAGGTTTTAGGAAAAAACTTAATTATTAATTTAATTATAATTAAAATAATTTGCAGTGCGGTTTTACGCACTTTCGTTTAACAAATTGGCATTTTTCGTTTAATAAAATCCACTAATGGCCAAAAATCGATTATTTTCTTTCAAAACCAATTTTCCATGTATCGATTTATCTCTAAGGTGGAATGAACGAGTTTTATTTGCACCATAATATCTTAGATAGCAAGAGCTGCGAAAATCGCATCATAACAAAACATCCCGATCGGAAGAATTCAAGAAATTCAACAACAAAAAATCGATTGTTAAGTAACCGATTTTTCCTGCTCGAGTACGATATCCGCATTGGCGCATTATAAAAAAATATAAAAATTTTCAACACACCCTAATTTATGAGAAGTTTTACAAAACTCAAAAAGGTTGTGGAGTGGATGAGGGTAGAACAGATAACGGCTCATACCTACAGCCGATAATTTAAGTTTTTGTTTAAGTTTAATTTATATTTCTTGGACTGCTTCATTTCATGGACAAACCACTACCCACCACATCAATACATCAATACAACAAATATAAAATTATTAGCATAGGAACAACAACGACCACATTTCTAAAGATATATTTGCAAAATAAATCGAACTAAAAAGAGAATATGTAAGGCAGTCTAAAAAATTTCATTATAGCAAATCAATTACAATCAGAGTCATATCATTAAAAGTGGAATAAGCTAATATAAAACAGGCGCGGCCATGACCATTTCCTATTTGTTTTAAAATATTAAAAAAATTTTTTTTTTACGACGACAATTTAAAAGTCAAATACAATTAATATAAAATAGTTTGTCGCAGAGTTATCGCCTGTTATATTGGCCTGTGATGCATTTAAAAAGCTTTTATATTAAATAGGGCGTGGTCCTTAACTGATTTCGCCATTTTTTTCTAGCACATACCCTTTAATAGGGGCGTGGTAAATATTGTTATGATATCTTAACCGCTTCTTGATTTATGATTACTAATATTTCGAGAGAAAGATCACCCCAGTTCAAAATATTTTTGAAGCACATACTAACTTACATTTTAGTAAAACTTTCTATCACAGAATTTGGCAGAAGAACGCCAGATTTGATTCAAAAATCCGCAATCTAACCTGAAAATGTATTGAATTTTCGTCGCGCTAGGGCGTTTTTGAAAGTCAGCACGGTACAGGGTGTTCCTGAAGCTTTGTAAAATTTACTTAATCATTTCAAAAAATTTACAAAAGAGAGTTTGGATGCCGAACTTTCAATGTACACCAAACATTTTTTCATTATAGGTACATTATAATCCTTCAAAACTCACTTTTTGTGGTTTTCGAAACATCCTATATATAATAAGTGGGCGTGGCCGATGTGTAATAACCGCAGTAGAAAAGTTATCAAGCGCTTACCATAACAATGAATTACAAAACAGCTCCTTAGCAAAAGCAAGGCACGTTTCCGCATAGATCCACAGATAGCGCTTCCTGTGCCCCTTCTCGAGAATCGAGGTGGTAAGGTGTCAAGAATAAAAGCCTGCAAATGTAACGAGGCATATAGGGGGTACTTGAAGCGAACTCCTTCTAAGCCATTCCTTCGGAAGCGAAAAGGCAAGGCTTTGTAATATCGCCCATCTCACTCAATGGCTAATTAACCAATTTATCGAGATGGTAAGGCCCTCTAGACTTCGGATAAGAGCTGCCGTAAGTGGTTCTTACTCCTTCGTTTTTCAACTTCGACGCTTCGTTTATGCCGTTACGACCCACCGTCAATCGTATGAAATTAAGTTTGCTCAGTTTGGTATGAAAAAATCTAAATGAAGTAAGAAACGCCAAAAAAGGCAGAGATACTTGAAGTGAAAAGTGAGTAGCGCAACAGCTTAAAGAATAAAATCACACAGACAAGGCGATATAATTTTGTATGACTGCGACACACAGCCTATTCACTATAGCAACAACAAAAAAACCATACAAAAATATATATCTCTTAATGAGGATGAAATGAGCAGGGCGTGGGCCAAGTGGATAATAAGAATATAAGAGCATTTTTTGGCACGAGACATTGAAATATTCAAGAAGAAGAGAAGCGCAAAATGACATAAATCATTAAATGAACAGCAGATGGTCGCTCATCTCAATACTAAGTATAGAGAGATGGAACCTACACCGAAGTGTGAAGGCAAGAGATACCAGACTAAAGGATAACATGAATTGTAAATTATGGCGTTGATGATTACATGAATATGAGTATGAAAGATGAAGCTAATGATTGTGAGCCAAACCACAAAAGCTCGAAATGAACAAAGGCGAAACGTACGGAAACGGAAAACGGACAAAACATGAAGCGGGAAAAGTGGTTGAGAGAGCGCGCCGAGTGCATACGGAAGGAAGTTGGCGCGCTGAATAGGCATGACAAGTGGTTCGCGACAGGGCTTAAGTTGGTTGCCAAAAGTATAATAAAAGCTCGCGTCTACTAGCCTATACCGCCCAAATGCTTGTGTATGCTTCGATAGGCATTTGAAGTAGCTGACTACAGTGCTTACATGAAAATAAGTATGGTTCAGCATGGGTTTTAAAGTGATAATTTTTTTAGAAGTGTGTAAAATTTTGTGTGTTTTTAGTACTTTTTGATGACTTATGATAGCTAGACAAAAATAAATGAGCGGGAAGATTTGCAGAATTGCTGTAATTTATAAAATAATTTAATGCGCTGAGAAGAATTTTTTGCAAACAAAAATTTAGAAATCTAAAATAAAAGCTTGCCAATAAAAGCAAGTTTATAAAAATAACAACCGTTTTGCAAGCATTTTATAAATAAAAAAGCACCTCACATATTCAGCTAAGGTCGATGTCAAGAACCCAAAGATGTGAGGATTTAAGCAAATCCCGGGGCTTTTTGTTTTTTTAAGTGCCGAAAATCCTGGTATTACTCTGTTAAAATTCCGGGTCTGTCGGATTTAAAAGATATTCGTCAAAAACTAAAAATTATCCAATTTCTTTGATTCGCAATGTTTTTAAAGAGTCTGACAAGTCCCGGGATTACGGGATGCTAAAATCAAATCACGAGAATTCCGGGATTATCAAAATCCAAAAAAATGGAGTCCTAGCATAACATAGCTAGTCCTGTATATCTACAATTATCTCGGAAATAGCTCAACCGATGAAATTTGTTTTGTGAAAGTGTACTAATTCTAAGATTTTAGGGTAGGTGCTACTACTGAGGAGGGTTTTACAAGGTTGCCACGTATTTGAAATAAAAACAATAGCAACTAGTTATACCAATATGAGATTCAGAAGAAAAGTATTTTACACCGCATATACAATTTGTTTAGGCAGATCTTCTATCCACGGTTGCCACCTAATCCTATTATATTAATTTTTCAATATCCGATATTATTTCGAGCTGCCACCTATTTCAATTTTTTTTTTTTAATTAAATGCCATATCCATGGCATAGTAAAACAGGTAATAGCACGGCTACCATATTGGAAATTGCTTCTCTAAAACATCAGAACCACACAGCACATGTTAAAATGTAAACAAACCGACTGCAGGCAAGTTTGACAGTTTAACGAAAATTAAAATGAAAAAAACTTGATCGGCTGTTGTACCTTTATACAGTGTATAGGGATGACATGGGTATATTCCAAAATGGGTATAAGAGAAAAGGAAATTTACCCATCATTTTAACAAAAAAATTTTCTAGGCAGAACTACCACCTAGGGTTGTCATCAATCCCATTATATTTATTTTTGTTTTTTAATTCAGCTTCTATTTCGAATACGACGTGACCCGGAATGAGCTTTTGAATAAAGGTGGACCTTCTGAGCGCTCTTACTTAAGTCTTGCCCCTTTCGATGGTTTTACGGGTAGGTATTTTCTTAACAAAAAATATTTCTAGGCAGATCTTGGGTTGCCACCTAATTCTTTAATATTTACTTTTTGCATATCAGCCCCTATCTCGAAAATAAATTCAGCCATTAAGGCGAACTTTCGAATAAGACTACCATGCGACATTTCAAGCTGACTTAATTAAGTATTGCCCCTTTGGGTGTTTTTAAGGACCTGCTGAAATTTAAAAAATTTACAACAGAAGGTATTTTACAACTAAAAAAAATCTCGAGATCTCGAGGTTGATCTACTTCAAAGGGTTGTCACCTAATCCTATTATCTGTTTTCTGCATATTCGCTATTTGCTCGATGTAAAACAAACTAAGTTATGTGGCAATCTCCAAAAATGCTCAGTACAAACAATATTCTTGAGAGAACCTTGTATGCAATATTGATGTGCTTTATTAAACGGTAGCTGTTGAGGTTAGCTGGATTGACTTTATTCTGAATTCAGCAGAACTTATGTTTCAATCTGGAGACAAGCGCTCGTTATAACCAATAGGGGGTTTCAGTAATAAGAAGAAGTGTTCCCTACATAATTTTATGTATGTCGGTTAAAGGATCGTTCCTTCGGGCGGTTGCATTTCTTGAAATCAGACCTGTTAAATTTGATTAGTAATTAGTAATCTATTAATTAGACGGCTTTTTTAATTGGTAATGATTATTTAAATTGTTTATCAAGAAAAGGCAATTATTTATTGATTACGGTTAGAAAAAATCAAAAACAATCAAAACAAAATTAAAAATAATCAAAAAAAAGTTATTTTGATTACTTCTGATAATTTTTGATTTTGTTTTATTATTTCGTGATTATTTTGGCCTTTTTCAGTAGTGTAGAAGCACATAAATATACAGATCTAAAATACTGAAAAAAATCAAAAATAATATAAAAAAAAAAATTTTAAAAACTTTAAAATATCAAAAAAAATGATTGATTACTTTTGATTTTTCGTAACATTTTCTGGATTATTTTTGATTTTTTTCAGTATTGTTAATGTGTATATTTATGTGCTTCTACAACAATACTGAAACAAATCAAAAAATAATCGAAAAATCAAAAAATATCAAAAATTATCGAAAGTAATCAAAACAACTTATTTTTGTTTTTGGTTTCATGGTCTGTTCATTTTAACATATTTTTGTAAGTTTAACGAGCTCAAGACCAGTTGATAATAATTCTTAGTTAATTATTATTATTTTTGATTAGAGAAAAAATTTAAAGCAACAAACATATCGACTGCTGAGTGGAAGATCACCTTATTTCAAAATATTTTTCAAAACCGTCCCTATGTCAGAATGAGTTCCAAAAACGGCCTATCTCAACGAAAATTCAATACATTTTTAGCTGGGATAGGGCGTTTTTGAATCAAATTTTCAGATAGGGCGTTCTTGAAAAAAATTCTGATATAGGGCGTTTTTGAATTAAATTTTGAAATAGGGCGTTATTGAAACAAATTTTGATATAGGACGTTATTGAAAAAGATTTTGCAATAGGGTGATCTTCCACTCAGCAGTCGATATACAGGCTATAGTTATAGTACTATTTCAACTTTTTTTAAAATTGGAAGTAATGGTAATTACTCATTAAATGGATTCCAAGAAAATAATGAATCATTACGATTAGTATTCATTATTTAACACGTCTGCTTAAAACTTTTCGTTATACGCCGGTTATTTCGGTAGAAGTGCCCTGCCAACTAGCATTCGATCTTTATACTACTTCCTGGAGCGATGGACCTAATATCACAAACCTAGGATTTTGAAAACCAAAAACGCTTAAAATTTCCTAAACATCTCAAACGTTTTTAAACGATTTTACAAATCAGTTATATTTGAAAGCTCCAATTCCACACTCGCACAATTTACATGATTTCGTTGCACTCAAGCTCGTTATACAAAAGGCATTCAGCGTGTTTCATGTAGAATTACGGTTCAGTGAACTTTGAATACATTGAAAATGATTGATATTGGAAAAGAAACTCCCAAGTGATACTATTGCCATTGTGTGCTGACGAAATATGGAAAATATGTATAAATTTGTCTCACGACGCAGCTAGAAAGCTTCACAAGAAATACACACAAAAATATTTAAGCAAAAAAACTGTTTTTTGAGGTCCAATCTGAGCAATGCCCTCAGTCCTTTTTTTCTTTGGGTCGAAAAACGGCATCTTTTAATATTTTTGGTTGTTGTTATATTTTGGATGCTTTTGCGCTGACTACAATATTTGATTCGGCCTTTTGTCTATATATTATTTATAATAAATTACACAAAAACCAAATAGCTTGAAGGCGATAGAATGCATTGATATCTTTCCACATACAACCATGTACTCATACACATGTGCATAACGAATATGACTACTAAACACTTATGTAAGATGAATTGTTGCTATTCGAAACAAAGCATGCAGCAGACATACAACTGAAAGTTGGTAAATTTGTATAGCCTATAAAAAGGCGCATGACTCCATGAAGACAAAAAAAAACAACAAGAACAATACACGAGCAAAATGCGGAGAAAGATGAGCTAGCAGTTACCTTCCTACTACATGTACAAGTGAGCTTAAGAGACAGAAACAATGAAAACAGCAGAAGCGCGCGGTGAGCGGAAGAAATATGAAATCTTTTGGCAAACAACGCGCATCATTTGTCTTAAAAGCTAAAGTAGTAGCTGGTTCAACTGAGCGCTTGTTGTTATTTTTTTTGTTTATTTATTTATTTTTTTCATTTGTTTACTTTGTTGCTGAGTCCGTTGCCTAGCCTATGGCTAAATCTTAAGCCAGCAACAAATAAGACATGGTATTCTTGAGTTTTTTTTTCTTTGCCTCATTCCACTGCTCCTGTTGCGCAAATCTACGCTGTTGTTAGCAACCCTAAGCGACAGCTCATGTAACAATCATCAGCAAGTATGGCATACTTAAGCTTTTCTCATTTATTTATTTATTTATTTCATATTTCGTATTTCATTTCAACAAGAAGAGCTAGAAAAATGTATCTAAACGAGACGTCATACGAGCAGCATCTAATACAATTCTTTATCTTTAGATTCGTCACACAGTAGACTCAGACTCATTCATTCATTCATTCTAGTTGTCATTTGCAGGTATTAAAGTCTTAATAAGTTGTATTGTTGTAGCTACTACAAAAGCGAAAAACATGAGAAGCAGCCAGATAGCGTCATAGTGCTTTAGTAGTTGAATAGAGATTGAGATTACAAATGAAGCAATAAGAATATCAAAAATTAATCTAGAGGAAAGAAAGTTTTAAACGACAGGACAGCGTAACAAAGCTACAATTCAAAAGGATTTATTTAGCATGAATATTTAGTAATTTTGCAACAATAAAAAAGAGTACACATTGCACTAGCAAAGGGAGTAGCTTTTCATTTGATGCTGCTGCTGTTGGCAGAAGAGAAATAAAATCGAAATTGTTCAAGCAAAAGAGTTGATAAAGAACGTTTTATAAGACTACCTTTATACAAAAGGGCAAAAGGTCAGCTCACGAATTTTCTACAGACCCTAGACCATGCGCCACTTAGTGGAGTTTTTATAGGATGCTCACCCTTTTCCAAATGTCAGGCCTATAGCTCACTGATTATATACACATCTCGATCACAGCGCTACCTAGCGTAATTTTTCTCTTAACTTTGCACTGCAGTCGGGTTTGCAACTATTTTCTAAGTTTCAAGTACCCAGCTTAGCAATTTCAGCATATTTTAGTCAAGTAAGCTCGATCTTTCAAACTAGCTCGATGTCAACCCTACCTAGAGGATGGTTCCCTCTTTATGTCTAAGTTTTATCGAATTTTGAACCGCTTTTCAAGTCTTCATACCACCCAGAAAAAGAACCCTGTACCAAACTCCTGAAAATAATATCTTTTCTCCACCTAGCAGAATTTTTTTCTTTTTCATTGAAATTGTTTCCAGTTTAGGAAATCTGGTTTTGAACGCTTTTTCAAGTTCAAGGCTATGGCTCATTGATTTTATAAAAAATCTCGATCACAGCGCTACCTAGCGGAGTTTTTCGCTTTATATTTGTTTGAAATCGGGTTCTGCACCTTTTTACAAGTTTTAAATATATAGCTCAAACATTTTAGAAACGTGTCGGCGCCACCTATTAGATTTTTTTAATGATTATTTTCCACTTAATTAAAAAAATTATTTAAAAAAAAGTCATGATTTTTTACGATTATTAAAAGAAATAAAAAATAATCAAAAAAAGTTGTTTTGATACTTTTGATATTTTTCGATTATTTTTGATTTTTTCAGTATTGTTTTAGAAGCACATAAACATAAAAAATAAAAAATTATCAAAAGTAATCAAAACATTTTTTTTTGATTATTTCTGACTTAATTTTTTTTTTTCTAATCGTAATAAATTTATAATTGCCTTTTTTGAAACACAATTAAAATAAACATTACTAATTAAAAAAGCCGTCTAATTATTTGATTACAAATTACTAATAAAATCTAACAGGTCTGTGCATAATCAATTAATTTTTTTATTATGTTTTAAGTAACACTTGGAGGTTTTAAGTCCAAATTCTATCGGCATTCTTTAAAATTTCATTACAAAATACACTGAGAAACTTGAGCAATTGATTCAGGGACTGTTTCATGAATCCCGAAAAAAAAATTACTCGAATCCCAACAAGATAAAAATAACTTTCACATATGCTGCCTGTTACGCATATTTTCAACTAAAGCCATATATCAGTCACTGAACATAAGAAAACAATCTTGTAAATAATAGATAAAAAATGAAATGAAGTGGAATGCTGACTTCAACAAAATTATTTTCTCGTTTCATTGTTTTCTAACAACTTTTCCCGCAGACAGTAATGAATATTTACGTCAAACAAAAAATAAAAAATAATGGCGTGCCGAATAAGTAATATGATACATACTAACAACAGGATAACGATAAATAGATAACAACAATGGATTGTACATTTTTTTATGAGGCCAAAACAACAAGTGACCGATTTGTTCACAATCAACGCATAAGGAGCGGAAAGTATTAAAGCGTTATAAAAAAAAAAAAGAAAAAGAAAAAGTAGGGCATTTGCTAAACTATAAAAAACTTATGAGTGAAGAAGTAATCAAGAAAGGACAGAGGAGGATGGAAATATTAATATAGGGTTGCTACGAAAGTAAGTTTGAGAGAACCGAATGTTTTAAAGTGTTTTATTCAAACCTGTTAAATAATTATTACTAATCGTAATAATTATCGGTTTGATTAATTATTTTCTTGAGAGTTCATTTAGTGATTGATTACCATTACTTTCATTTTTTAATGATTAATTTCCAATTCATTTAAAAAATAATTCAAAATAATTATGATTTTTTGCGATTATTAAAAGATTATCCAAAAAAAATCAAAAAAATTGTTTAAATTCCTCTGTTTATTTTTAATTTGCTTATTTTTGGGGTTTTTCAGTATTGTTGCTGTGTATATTTATGTGCGTCTACAACAATACTGAAAAAAATTAAAAATAATCAAAGATAATCAAAAAAAAAAAGAATCTAAAAGAATTAAAAAAAACTTTTTTTTTATTATTTTTGATTTTTTCTTATCGTAATCAATTAATAATTGCCTTGTCTTGAAAAACAATTAATATAATCATTACTAATTAAAAAAAATCTATCTAATTAATTGATTACTAATTACTAATCAAATTTAACAAGTCTAGTTTTATTACAACCGAAAACGAAAACTGAGACCTAAGATCGAAGCGGGGTACAAATGGCACATAAAACTAAGCGAATGTGCCGAAGTTTCAGACAAAAAATCAAAGTTCTAGAATACGTTGTATATGAAAACTATTTTCCGCTATTCCTTGTCATATTTCGTCTGGAAACAGCACAGTTTCGCCGTAGAGGGTACTATTTATAGGTATTCGAAAATGAATTGAGTTTTCATGCTAGTTTTAAAGCTAATTTTTAAAGTAAATATATGACGCGATATACAACAGGTAACTTATCATAAACCTCCTCTAAGTAGCCTTCCATGGCAGTGATAACTAATAGGTCGGTAGAAATCAGTTAGTAAATTTATTTCTTTTCATGTACGTTGAGGTGACGGCTTTTTGTTTGCAAGTAAAATACTTTGACGGTGTTTTTTTTAGGAATGAATATAAATATCTAATAAACAAAAGCAGGAACAAAAGTTCGTAAAGATGTTTGGCATAGACAAGCATACTCTGAAAGAACTTGAGCGAGTTGCACCCCTACTAGGCTTCAAGAAAAATTTTAAATACATTTATGTCTCATAATTAATTTCTCCTAACTGCTAACATCTCAACTTGCCTTTGTTTCATTTCTCCACTTATTCCCATACACAAAAAATAAGGAGAATTAAATTTTTTTCAACATTTTTAATATAAAAATTTGAAACAAAAGAAAATACTTAGATAAAAGGCACTTGTATGAAATTTCTCAAAAAAAACCCCCAACCCACATTCTGTCCTCACAACTTAAAGCTAAAAATGCCTACTTTCACATGTAAAAATACTTTCATGCACAAACAAAAGGAAAAAAAAAATATATATGTTTAAAGAACATACTTCCATATGAAAATAAACATGGCAAATGTCACTTAACATGACAGCTTCTAGAAATAATGAAAAAGAGTAAATGTGAAAGGAAATATACAAAAAGTCAACAAAAAAAAAAACAATAAAAAAACCTGAGAATAAAGAAAAGAATGAAAAATATGGGCGCAAGAGATATAAGCAGCAACAAAAGAAAATTGTGATGAAAAACAAAAGAAGAAAAAAGTGGAAGCAAAATCATTTTAAGCACAAACAACAGAGCGACCACAAAAAAGGGCCAAAAAACGTAACACCTAAAACAAAACACAGAAAAAACAAATGAGAAATCTTTTTAAGAAGCATATACAAGAGAAACAAAAGTAAAAAAGTTAAAAAAAAAATAGTAATTTTAATGTTTTGCTCTAAGTATTATGAAAGCATCAGATAAGACAGAAAAGTGGTCTAAGCGAAAGGCTTCAAAAAAACGAGACTCCTGGCGAAGCATATGTGTATCAGTTTAAGTCCTAGCATTAAACGTATAACGCACCATCTAAGATAATCTAAAACAACTTATCGGATAAAAGCTATTGATAGATGAAAAGAAAGAAACCGCTCTAGCTGACTCAATGGAACCCTTTCCACCAATATGCTGCCATGTCTCAAGGACAAGACAAAGTTTTGGTGGTCACGTCACTGTTAACAAATACAAATTTGAAACCGGGAAGAACTTCGTCTACTTGGCAGCGTACACAGTCAAAGGTGAATGACCCTTGCCAACAAGTTTCTAGTCATCGCAGTCCGATATATGACTCAAAATTATGGATGGTGTCGAAAGAGCATGGGTCCGCTGGCTTGGTCATGGCGAATAAACACAGTTCCTATAGCGCGGACCCCCCAATTTTGGCAGCAGCGGAACGAGGAGGCTCTTAACGAGTTCGAAAAAGTGTTAAGGGATAATTTACATAATTTAAGGACGACTTGTTTTGCCAAAATGGTTCTGATTGTCGAGAGATGTCGATGAATAAGGAATGTCTTTCCTACTCTGTTATGCAAAAACTAAAATAAAATGGGCGGTCAAGTTTCAGTGATTGATGCTGAAATCCAAAAAATATGTTCACTCACACCAACCAACAAAACACATACAAAAATACATACATACATGGATCGAGGTTCTTCCTCATAGTTTGTATATTAATTATCATCGGTATAAAAGTGCATATTGGATGCTTAATCAAACCCCAAAACTAACCAAAAACACGTTTTCCATCAAAATGACGCCAACAGGCATGGCGATTTAGTGGTTGAACTTTTTGAATTCGAAAAGCGGATTGCAGACATTAAGGCGCTAAAGCACTGTACTAGACATAGTATGTAGGGATGTAGTACGAGGTATAAGCCGGAATTATGAACAGAAAACCACAGCAACAGTGGCAATGAGGTTGACGGTTATGATAATGATGACGAAATGTCAAAATTTAAATGCAAATGATGGGAAGAGACAAAAGTGAATGGACATTACAACAGCCACAATTTACTGCCACAAAAAAAATAGGTAAGAAAAGTTTACTTTTGAACGTATTGGAAAGGTATAGCAGAGATAAGCAGATAAAGCAGATCAAGAAAGGATAGTTATAAGTTATGCTTTCATGGTTCGAATCATTTTAATTCAACTGTAACTCCAACTCTAACACTAACTCTCACTCTTACTCTACCTATACCGATATCTCTATCTCTACTTCTACTTCTTACTCTAACTCTCCCTAATAACTCTACCTCTCCCTCTCTCCCCATCTATCTCTTCACCTCTAACTTTAACTTTAACTCTAAGTCTTACTCTTACTTTAATTCTGAATATAACTCTGACTATAACCCAACTCAGACTCTAACACTAACTCTCACCTAACTCTGCCTCTGCCTCTGCCTCTAACTCCCCCCATACCGATATCTCTATCTCTATTTATATCTCTATCTCTACTTCTAAATCTAACTCTTCCTATCACTATTACTCTCCCTCCCCTCTCTGTCTCACCACTACTTCTAATTCTAACTCTCACTATCACTCTCCCTTACCCCCACTCTCCCTCTAACTTTAACTCCAGGTCTAGCTCTACCTTTAACTCTGTATATAACTCTAACTATAACTCACACTTTGACTCTAAATTTAACTCTTAATCTCCCTCTACATCTACCTCTGCCTCTAACTCTTACTCCTACTTCCTCTTCTCTTCTACATCTGCCTCAACCTCTCCATCTTTCTCAAATCTCAACAAACTTTATTAGGCACCCCGTAGCAAGCAAGTGTATTTTAGCAATTTAACACCAGTCTTTACTTCATTATACAAGTGCTCACACTGCCTGCTCCTACAAGATAGCCTTTTAAAAGTCAAATGGCCCCACAGGATCAATTTAAAAGCACCAACCAGATTTCATTTCATACTCAGATCTGAAGCAGAAGTTAAGCTTACAACTACTATCTTTCGCTCCTTGTTTTGATAAGCTTGCTTGGCTTCTTGCTGAAGTATTAGCAATTTCACATTGAACAGTTTCGCATATCAACTTTCTTTGAAGCTCATAGAAAATTCTGTGCCACACTGTGGTTCACCAAGTAATTAGCTAGGCATGCTAGCAACATAGTTTTGTTGTAGGAAGTTAGGCGGATTGTATGTAGTCAAACAAAATTTGCATGAAATCTCGGTATTCTAATAGCAAACTATGCAAATCCTTTTGAAGGTATCATATGACTTTTAAACTAGTTTTCGCTAAGTTATTGCTTGTTCTTGAGATGCCTATTTTGTGGTAGCACTCTTAAAAAAGAGATCAAGTTTTTATTGCTAATTGTGCATACAGAACTTGTATAAAGTCAAAGGTTAGTGATGATCGAGATATACAAATGTGATAAGCTGGACTTCATCTATTTAAAAGCGAGGATAATATCAGCCTAGAAAATTAACAGGGTATCACGCTTTTCACTCCGCGAAGAAGTCTACTTTGGACCAACTGAGAAGTAAAGCCGCCTCACTAACCTATACCTTTTATACCTTATGCGAGCTATAAGCTTTGTGCATTATGCCAGTCGTAAGAGTACGGCCATTTGCAAGATTTTGGTTTGATATGTCACTACCAGCAAGACCGACAGACGTTCTGGCTGAAAAATTTTAGTACCTCCTCTTCCACTACTTTTTCTTTCCCTACCTTTGCCTCCAAGTCTTGATCGAAGCCTTTCGCCCTTTCCCTTTACCTTGCTCTTCCCCCTGCTTCTCTTTTTTATTTCTCAATGCTTTTCCCTCTGTCACTGTTTCTCGATTTATTTCTCTCCTTAATGTATGTTATCTACTTGTCCTTATAGCTTTTCTTCTCTATTTACCTGTTAAATAATGATTACTAATCGCAATGATTACCGGTTTGATTAACTATTTTCTTCAGAATCCATTAATGATTGATTACCATTACTTCCAATTCTTAAAGATTATTTTCCAATTAATCAAAAAAATTATGATTTTTACGATTAATAAAAAAAATCTAAAATAATCAAAAAAAGTTGCTTTGATTACTTCAGATTATTTTAGATTTTTTTTAGTATTGTTGTAAGAGCACATAAATATACACATACAAAATACTGAAAAAGCAACTCTTTTTTATAGCTCTCAAATTTATGGTATTTGAATCTTATATACGAAGAAAGTGTAGTAAAATCAGGCCTATTAAATTTGATTAGTTATTAGTAATCAAGTAATTTTTTAATTAGTAATCATTATTTTAATTTTTTTCAAGAAAAGGAAAAAGATAACAAAAAATAATCAAAAGAAGTTGTTTTGATTAATTCTGATTATTTAAAACTTTTTTTTTGATTTTTTAATTTTTTTTATATTATTTTTGATTTTTTTCAGTATTGTGTATGTGTATATTTATGTGCTCCTACAACAATACTAAAAAAAATCAAAAATAATATAAAAAAAAATTAATAAAAATCGAAAAAAAAAATCTCTAAATAATAAAAAGTAATCAAAACAACTTCTTTTGATTATTTTTTGATTTTTCTAATCGTAATCAATTATTAATTGCCTTTTCTTGAAAAACAGTTCAAACAATCACTACCAATTAAAAAGTTAATTGATTACTAATAACTAATCAAATTTAATAGGCCGGATTTTACTACACTTTCTTTGTATATAAGATTCAAATACCATAAATTTGAGAGCTATAAAAGAGTTGCTAATATACAGATTTTTTATGAGCAAAAGATGAGGAATTACAGATCAAACTTTGCTTTGTTTAACAAAAATCAGCTGGCATATTGTTCATTTTGCTTTTACTAAAATAGATGGTTTAATTTCATTCATAGCGTGAATAAAATTTCACTTTGAAAATGCCGGTATATCCTTGCGTCGTTCAAATGTCATTTTAAATTTTAATAGGGGGAAATCGGCTCAGTATATGGGTTGGTCACACAAAGGTTTCGAGCATAAATTTATGAAATTTTTTTTAACATTTCACTTTTGAAATATTAGAATATTATTTTCAGGTATGGATATGTAATTTTAAAACTTCAGTAAGAGAAATCAGTTCAGTAGCTTTTATTTTAGTTTTAGGGTTTAGTTTTATTTATTCTTCTTCTCAGCCTTTACCTTCTTTAAATATACCTATATATTTTTGTTTTAAATAACACAGCACTCTAAATTAAAGCTCTCTGTTTCCACCTTATAGTTTTCCCTTCAATTCAATTTACATAACTGTTTTTCCAACTGCAAAACTTTATTTTTTTGTAAATACCAGAAAGAAAACATAAAACACACGCCCACTTAGAGGCATTTTGCCAGCATCAACTCCAGCCAAAGCTTTTACAGCGCTCTAGTCGCCATAGGTCGCCTTGCAAACAGCGCACACTTCAGAAGCTCATTAACTTTGTTACTCTATATTACGAGTAGACCGCAATAGAATCATAAACTCACACAAAATCATACATGACAACACACTTACACACTTAGCGTACTATGAAATCTCAACCACATCGAGTTAGGGAAGGAGTTTCGTGAAAATTGAAATATGTAAATACGGTCTGCACCCATGAACACATGAGGGTAACAGAGCAACAAGAGAAGTTGTACACTTAGAGCGGCCAACAAATGCCAAATAGTTGCATACCTACAACAAAATAAATTTGAAATTGTAAGCCACACTTATAAGCCTCCCACCCTCCCCTTACCCACAATTTTTATTAGCTGACTTCTGCCTGTTGGCTGCTGCTGTGGCAACAGTTGTTCCAGTGCGCAGTTTTGGCAAGAAAGGATTAACTTGAGTGGCATGCAAACTGCATTCAACTTGCATATAGGAGTGCATATCTGTGTATAAGCATGTGTCTATGTATGCAGAAATATGATTATAAATAGTTTTAGCCTAAGCTCTCTTAGCCGAATCTACTATGTAGGAGTATGATGCAGGACAGTCTTGGTCCTGCCACATTTCATTGCTACTTCATTTTAATAGTTTTAATCTCTTTTCTACACAATGGTAGAGAGCAATTTTATGCTGACTAATTGAAGAGAGTCGGTTGTTAAGTTCGTGTATTTTGATACCGGGGGAACGAAAGGTGAGTACAAGACTCATTAAAACGTACTACGAATGTTTAAGGTTTGAACGAACTTAATAAGAGGACCAGGGGACCAGTATGACAGCTGAAAGAACTCCAATCCAATAGCCCATAAGCTTAGCTTGTTTACGAGCGGATCAAAAATCGGTGTAGTATGAGCCGTAGTATTCTATTGCGCGAAGACACGAAGATTTGACCGACGCTGCTTGTGCCGGAGCGTACCGAATTTATAGGGAGCCAAGCACTTGAATTTGCAACTTCTCACGCACTTATCAGTCGATCCTTGTAAGCACATACCAACAGGCTTCAAGCACTTAGTCGGTTATATTTGCATGTGTTTAGAAAATATATGATATTTACGTGCATTAGGGTGTTTATTTTTCAGGTAGAGGTACAGAACGACCAAACTTCGATTGTTGTTCGGGTTGGCACGGGCTAAAAATACCAAACTTCGGCAAAAATTACTTACGAAGCAGATTTATTTTTTTTTTTCTCTAATTTTACGGACTACCATAATTTCTAGTCCAGTGAGTTCTTTTAGCCTCTCGAGGTTATCCGAGCAAGAATATTTTGTACGTAGAACACGCATGACCTTCGATTTTTGTGCGGCTTCCGGCAAGTTTGGTTCGGCAAAAATATTTTCTTTTTATACCATAATATACGAACTTTGAGGGTCGGTTCGGTTCGCCTTGGGATAGGAAATAGTCAAATTTCGGCTTAAAATTTCGCACAAAGAAATTTTTCTTCGTTTTGTTACACATCTAATATTTAAGAGAATACACTATATTTATAATAAGTGTGTTCTTTTACCCTCTAGAGGTTGCTCGAACAAGCAAAGTTTGTGTTTCAACCACACGCAGGCTGGGTAGAAATATTAAAAATTTCAATAAGCTAAGCCACTTAAAGTATTTGCTATCAATTAAGGGATTTGCATCCCATGTGGCACCCTACTAGCTTTATATATACGCTTCCGTTTCGCATTCCATTTGCCTGAATGATTTTAACGGCTAACCACAACTGAAGTGAATTAAGTTTCTATGAGCGAATAGAGTATGTGGAATGTGCTCATGTGGAATTTTCTGCAACAGAGTACGCATTCCAAATGTGAGCAGGCAAACAACTGTGGCATGTTTCGAGTGCATTACTTCCTTATGCTGCTAAGGTTAGTATCCCCCACTCGCCTACTCGCCTACACTACTTTTATGAGCATCTTCATTTGTTCATTATTATTAGCATCATCATTAGTGAGTATTAGGAGGAGGTCAGTGAAGTCAAACTTAGACACATCATAACACATAATCTCATTTGTTCATTTCTCGTTAGAAGTGCGCTAATCCACTTCACCTCCAGTAATACTCCCCCAACTCTTTAGCTCTCTCAGATGAGAGTCACTTTAATCCTTAGCCTCATCAACAATTTAAACTGACATTAAAAATAATTGCTTGGTATCCTTGCGACAGGTGTAGGTATGTATGTTTGTATTGTGTGATACTGCGCTTATCCTTTGCTGTTGTTGTTAGTGTTGTTGTTTTGGTTATCTTTGCCATCATCCTTGTGCGCAAAAAGTTTGTGCTGCATTTTGCATATTTTTTGGGAATTTTTTTGCAACCGATTATTTCCGTTTCAGTTACCAACATTTTATATCATACCAGAAATTTCACAAATAGAAATGTGATTAAATGTCCGAATGATTGTCAATCCTATATTACCCAAATCATCTGATGTGTCATGTCCTTGCTAACAAATTAAAATAGTGCACAAATATCAAAACAAGCAAATCTATGAAGGAACCGAGAGAGGTTCGTTGAAAATTGTGAGTTTATTAGATTTCGAGGAAAGACAGCGTCAGTTGGATCGAGCCTTAATGCTATTATATTTATTTCCACGCTCCACGAGAAAGTGCTCATCCGACACTGCATCTTTTCCTCTAGTCTTCAAGCTCATAAAACGAAACGTGGGAAACAGTAGCAACATTGTAAGCCAATCTCAACTGAATCCGCAGTATCACCAAACTAGGTCTACGCTTAACAAAGGAGTTTGACTAGCACTGCTCCTTTGAGGACTTTACATGAAGTTGTTGACAGAAAATCATTTAATCGGGCACAATTGTGCCATGAGCTGACGATGGACCAACCAGTATTTGAGCTCTTGGTTACAAAATATATATTTTTGAATCGGGAAAATAAAAAATAGTCACCCTCAGTTCAGCGCCGACTAACCCTGAGAGCAAACGAAAGAGCGGTGTGATTTAAGCGGCCCATGGCACAATTATGAGCTGACGAAGGCTGACCTTGGTTTTAAGCACTATTTTTCGTCTCCATTTTTAGCGCTTCTTACGTCAGTCTATTATTAGCATTTCAAAATTTTGAGAATTTACAAAAATTTCTTCGCATAAAATAAAAAATATCTTGGCATCAACGAACTTTTTTCAATTCCCCAAAAAAAATTTTTTTTTTATCAATCTACCGCCATCTGGCTATGTTGAACTTTTGGTTTTAGACAATATCCGTAAGCTTTGCAATCGTCTAAATGCGCTCAGCCTAGAATACAGTTTGTGCTTTGCTCCATCTACCATAGTTTGTGCGGCATAAACATCCTCCAATGCATGAATCTGCTGTTCCACCATCCATCTTTGTCACAGCAGTCTACATTCCATCAACAGCAACGGAAATTTTTAAATGCAAACTCCAATGTTGGCTTATTTTTTTTTTTTTTTGGAGCTTTTCTGTGTCCTTTTTATTTTTATTTTTTGTGCTTGTCCAAGTTGTTGGATGATTCTTGCTCAAACTCCTTAAGCTCATCATTCACATTTTCACAACGATTACTTCTTGTTGTGCAACCATAAATATGGTTGCATTTGTCGTATATCCCTTCGCGTGTACCCATTGTGTCATGCTGTGCTCTGTCTGTTGTATGTTATGCTCCCGTCTGCTGACCACCCACTGCGCATCATTTTGCATTTGTTTTGGCATTTATTGCTTACAACTTCCTATTATTTGAAAGTTGTTGTGCTTCTATGTTGCTGCTGTTGTTTTGGCCATCGTTTTGACGGTAGTCGTTATTGTTTTATTTCAACAGACATTTAGTTCAATTTCGATTAGTGTTGGTTACACAAATTGTTGTGCTCTTTTTGGTATTATTGTATTAGGTTTTCAACTTCATGGGGATACGCTCGTTCATTGGCACTCTAAAGCAGCAGCAGTTATGGTGAGCTGTTTTGTAGCAGAGTATTTGGAGTTATTGTTTCAACATAAATAGATATTTAAGGTTGAACTGTCAGTTAGTTGGATGGATAAAGAGTATATGTAGTTGTCATTTAGATGTATTCTTTTTTTTTCTTACGTTCGATGAAACCCAGTAGGAAAATGTCAGTAAGACCGCAAGTGTACGCTCAGGACAAATCAACTGTGGACTCTAAAACGGCTCAGTCTCAGAACTTCACGGTCTGTCTTGGAACTCCAATGAAAAACACCCTGTCTTAAAATTTCGTTAAGTGGAACTGTGTCAGAACTCCACTGACAAACACCCTGCCTTGAAATTTCGTTAAGTCCCGACCTGTTTCAGAACTCCTTTAAGAATGCCCTGTCTTATAAGTGGTAGCGTTACACCCTGTGTCGGCCTCGATGAACACCAGTAGGAAAATGTCAGTAAGTTCGCAAGTGTAAGCTGGCAGACACCCTGTCTTCAAATTTCGTTAAGTGGCGCCCTGTGTCAGAACTCCACTGAAAAACACATTGTCTCAAAATTTAGTTAAGTGGCGCCCTGTTTCAGAACTCCTTTAAGAACACCCTGTCTTATAGTTGGGTAGGGTGACACCTTGTGCCGGCACTCGATGAAACCCAGTAGGAAAATGTCAGCAAGATCACAAGTGTAACCTGACTTGAAAATCGGGATAAATCGAATGTCGACTCAAAAACTGTACAGCAAATTGTTTGTTTCGGCCTGCCTCAGAACTCCACTAAAAAAAACCCTGTCTTAAAATTTCTTTAAGTGGCGCTCTGTGTTCGAACTTTCTTGAGAATACCCTGTCTTATAATTGAGTTGAGTGATACCCTGTGCCGGCACTTAATTGAAGAACACCATGTCTTGCAGTGTGTCAGATAAACGCCCCGACTCAGAATTCTACAGTTGGGGTGAGGAACGCACGGTGTCGTAGTCTCATTAAAGAACACCCTGTTATATAACTGCGCGGCTGAAGGCCCTGAGTTCTGTGGAAGATAAGTTTGTTAAATTTACATACAGGGACTACAAAAGCCCGAAACATTATTGGACTCACAGCTAGCTAGTTTACCTGCTACAAAATTAAAGTCTTAAGTATTTTCGATACTTGCTAAAGCCATGATCAGGCCGTGAGTAGAAATATTATTGTCCTTGCTATGGAAGCATACTTAGTACTGGCGCTACAAAAGCTGGAGACCCTGCTTCAGCTTACGTGTTTTTAGCTCTTCAAAGGAGTTAATATTGTACCATTGGCCTATATTTATGAGGCAAAGCTTTGTAGATTGCAGAAGGCATTATTAGGCAATTCAATATTTATTCATAGAGCTGAACGGCAGCCACCCTGTCTTACCTCTGGTAACTGTCACGCAGAACTCGCAGGCCGAATGTGCCAGCCAGTCAGTAGTACAAAATTACGAGTCTCCTTGTCCACTTGAAATCTGTTCTGATACAGATCGGCTTCGGGTCAACTAAACAAGCGCTGGACAGTCACTTACTCTGACTGGCTGGCGAGATATGGCAGTAGCCCATATGTGTAAAATCGAATGGTTGGGATTCACTAAAGCCTTGCCACCGATCATATTTTTGTTCTAGCAGTGTAATCTACATTGTACAGCTGTAGCCACTTTATACTAATCTGCCCAGCCTTCCAAGGACAAAATGGATGTAGCTAGGGTCTACCAGTAAAGACGAGTTTCATTACACCTTTGTGGTTGCGACACAGGAGATCGATAGGTAACTCGCATCTGGTTCCAACTTTGGATGGTGTGGTATCATAATGGGCCTTGTTGGTGTTCCCCTTTTTTTCTAGCAGTCTTTGATTCATTCTAAAAATATTTTATAACAAATTCATCATGCGATGAGTAAATGCATTGCTGGCTTGGCATTGCAAACGGAAGTTTTCAATTAGTTTAAATTTAATTTCAATTCGATTTGTAATGAAACCCGAACCGGAAGGACAAAGCATTTGAAGGGATGTCAGGAAGAGCAAAAAAAAATCAAGCGATCTAAATCAACAAAAACACATGACCAAAGCAAAAACAACAAACACGTAATGGGCACCAACATCAATCAGCCTACATTGATGCCAATCCACCAAAAACTTCACAACGCCCTACATGCCCGTATGTCAGTGTGCCTCCACAAGGACCAAACGGAACTGTTGGCGCTCGAGCGTAAGGATGATTGTTGGCTATTGTTTGCTTTGTAACCATTGAACCTTATTGACTGTTGGTTGATCCCAGACACACCAAACAACAATTCGAACGTAAGCAAACAAACACACAACGGTGACAAAAGTCGAACGACAGAGAGGTACATAGTAAGCGAAAGTTGATAAGATATAGATTCGAAATAAGCTTAGAGCTGGTAATGCATATGCATGAGTTTTAATTCTGTTACAGCACAAGGACAGAGTGGTTAAGCAAATGTGTGAAGGTTGAGTTATGCAAAGAGAGAGTAAAAATGAGCACAAATAATCGTACGTGCATGAAGTGTAAGTGGATGTGTGTGTGTGTGTTTGTGTGTTTCGGGCAGTTTACATGCCAACCAACATCCGGTTCGACAATGACCGCAACGAAAATGCAGGAAGTTGTGCATAATGGAATGTGCATACGGAAATCATCAACTTACTGCTATGTAGAAGGTGGTGAGACGATGACGACTCTGAATACTTGGCAGGATGTGGTGTTTATAGCATCGTGGCTTCGAGGTAGTGACGTGGGTAGTTATAACTAGCAAACCAAAATGGTTGATAAATACGCCTTTATTGTTTGAAATATAGGAATTGGTTGAGCTGTGGCGAGCTAAAGGTTGTAGGATAGCGGATTACATGTCCGTCAAGTCACATAGCTGTTTATTGAAGTACGACGAATTTCAAATGTAAAAGAGAAGTAAAAACGGAAATGTAGTTGCAGAGATATGCTCCTAATCTATAATATAAATGCGACAGTTGAAGGAAATTGTCCCACTTTATGGCGAAACTATACATCTAAGGTATTAACAATTATATATGCATGGATAGGTATGGACAAACTGTAGAACCGTCAATAAAAAAAAAACTAAAAAAAAATTTGTGAATATATAGAAAAATTTGTTTGAAAATGACACGCTTTGGTGTTGAATACTCTATGGAGTCATCTTTTGAGAGCATTTTGAGAGTACTCTCGCATAGGTCCTCCAAGGAGTATTCAGAAGCAAAGAAATGGAGTACTCCGAGATGGAGTAGGTCACCCAATCCTAGGACATTGCCATGTAAATTGGATCACATGTTTTATGTGAAGAAGCATAAGTGTTGGAATACTCTGATACTCCTACGGAGTATTTCCGTTTTTTCATAGATTAAGCAAGCAAAAACTTGAGTAAATATGTAAACTTCCTTGATGACACTAACAGTATTTACAAAAACAAAATAATTGATTATTCCTAAATTCAACACCGTGGTTTTGTTGTTGTATTTTTTGTGGTTAGGTTTTTGTGAATTGAAATAAAATAAAATACAATAAGAAAAGGAAAGGTTAGGAAAGGAAAAAAAAGAAAAGAAAAGAAAAGAAAAGGAAAGAAAAGAAAAGAAAAGAAAAGAAAAGAAAAGAAAAGAAAAGAAAAGAAAAGAAAAGGAAAGGAAAGGGAAGGAAAAGAAAGGAAAGGAAAATAAAGTAAAACGATAAAATAGAAATCAGCAAAAAAAATAAAAATAGAGACTTCAGAGAGAAGGGGAAATCAAAGAAAACTAAAATATATTAAAGAAAACGAACAGCAGAGAAAGGAAGGGAAAGAAGGCGAATAAATTAAGTAGAAAGTAATTAAAATAAAATAAGGTTTTGTGGTTGAATTTCAACCACTGGGCGATCGCTAGAATATTTAAAGCATACCAATTGAACTAGCCGTAAGGGTAAACGTAGCTCTGACTGAAACCGTACCAGTAAGTGAAACCGTAACAGTAGCTGTAAGTGGAGCCTTTAAAGCGTACCAATTGATCAAGCCGTAAGCGTAAACGTAGCTCTGACTGAAACCGTAGCTATAAGTGAAACCGTAACAGTTGCTGTAAGTGGAGCCCTAACCTTAACCGTAACATTAGCTGTAAGTGAAGCCTTAACCGTAACCATGAAAGTAAGCATTGCTATAACTGAAACTGTAGGTTTAACCATAGCCGTAGCTCTAAGTGAAACCAGAGCTATAACTAAAATCATAACCGTAGCTGTAACATAAACCGCAACAGGGAGCATAGCCGTAAGTTAAACCGTAAACGTAGCTATAAGTGAAGCTGTAGCTATAACTGAAGCCATAGTGTGAAATCGTAACCTTAGCCGTAAGCGTAAATTTAAGTAAACCCAAAACCGGAAACGTATCTGAACCCAGAACCGTAGCTGTAACTCAGATAACATCAGAAGTGGTTTAAAAAAGAGCGGCGACCCTCCGAGTGTATTTCTGTCATCACAAAGTTTTTCAATAGAAACTCAACTTGACAGATGCCTTTCGGAGTCGGCATAAAAGATGCATATCCCACCAATTGGTTAAAAAAACAAGAAGCGGCTCACGGCAAATTAAATTTTGGCTTTGATCTTTTTGTAAATTTAACTTGAACCGTAACCGTACCCCGAATGAAGTAGGGTACTGTTAAATATCGTTACAGCTACGGTTACGGTCGCACTTAGGGGCACGGGGATGGCTACAGTTGAAACATGGTTAAACGCATGTTAAGGCTGCGTTACTGCGCTACACTCTTATGGCTACTCTTTTTGTTCGGAGTTTGTTAAAATTGCCGTCAGGGTTATGGTTACGGCTACGTTTATGGCTTTGATTAAAGTCGCAGTTACGCATGGAATCTTCTCTTCATCATTATCTCTGTAATCTAAATACTTCTTATGTTAAATTCTACTATCGCCACCCTAGTATTGATAGTTTCAAATGATTGGAATGGGCAGATGCATGCATAACCATACCTTCTTTGCAAGAGCGTATAGTCTGGCAATATGAGTAGAACTGCCACCTTTTAAAATATGTGTAAAATTAACAAATGTTTAATCTTACAATATCACTAACAAGCGAAAAGCGTCCAGGGAAAATTGGGTCTGGCAACTTTTTTTTTAAACTTCGCTATTAATTAGGGTATCAAAAGAATCAGTACCTGCAGAGGAGTCATATTTAAAATAGGGTTGCCACAATTTTGATAGAAAAAGTGTTTGCATAAAGCAACGGAAAACACGATGGCCATTTGAACAACAATCTTATAAATTGAAGCATAGTTATTAATCAAAAGTCGCTTGCAAATGTGAATTATAAATAAATTTTCCACTAGAGATGCCACCTTCCTAAAAAAAAATTTTAACAACACTAAATTTATCTGCAGGGTAAGAAAATGGAATCAATAAAAATATAAAAAATTATGGAAAGTCGAAAAAAACTGAAAAATATCATAGAAATCAATTGAAATGGTTTACAAGGTTGTGAAAATTCCCCAAACATTAATAATCGATATAATAAAATTTCAAAAACCCAGAAAAATGTGGAAAAAGATTAAGTCGGCTGTAAAACAAAAAAAAAATAAACTAGCTGGCATAAGCAAAAAAAAACCGTCGGATTATAATAAAAATCATAAAAATAAATCGATACAAGTACAAATAAATTGACGAAAATCGATTGTTGCCGATAAGCGTTAATAATCGAATAAATATTAGAAAATCAATTAAGATATGTAAAAATCTATAAAAATCGATAAATATTGCAAGAAGGTAAATTAGTTGCTAGAAACCGAAAGAAAACGATACAAATACTTAAATTAAAAAGAATTGATAAATATCGATTGCAAAGAATTAGGGCGAAAGTTATCGCATATTGAATCAATAAGCAATTTCAGCTGCGATCAAAAACCGCAATTCTTGGAATATTGTATTCGAATTAAAGAGGAATCGGCGTTAAATCGACGAAGGAAACATTTGAGAGATGTGTGGAAGCTTTAAGGGAAGTAACTCACAGTCTGGGAGGCTATAAAAGGTGGCGTTATTGCAGGTAAAGGGTCAGCGAACTTTCCACACAACGAGCTTACAATGGTCCAACTCCGTCGATATTGTGGTTTTACTTGGATTGGCATTAAAGCTCACAGAAAGCCCATATCGATTAAGCAAACATGGCAGACTGTGTGGAGCGCTTGGGAGTCATTTGTGACAACTCAATGCCTCTTCGCTGCGCTACAATACTAAACAGTAAGGGCGATGCAACTACCGTAATGATTTCAATAATAGAAAATGTTTCTTATAACTTTATGTATTACATATTATTATTTAAAAACTTCTTTGCAACTTTTTTGTTGTTGTTAAAATTCCACTTAGTGCCCGATATCCTCAAAATTTGACTTCGTAACAAAATTTCAAGCTACAATTATTACCCTTTCCCAATCCTCGTCTCAGCTACGCACCCTAAAATTGCAAACTTCGCTATTAATTAGTTTTCTAACGTTAATAACATAAAAGTTCTATGTCTAACCTTTTACGACCTCAGGCTATATTTACGACACAACAACAAAAACAATTAAAATAAAAGTACAACATAAAACCAAATACACGCAAACACTAAGTATAAAACAATCAACTAAAAAGGTTGCTAAAATTTCATTTTTCCACCGAGTTGAGTAAATACAAAAACACACACAAACAACAAACATATTTACATAAATAGTACAAAAAGCGATCAACAGCAACAACAAAACACATTGAAAAGCAGCAGACGGTTGATTATAAACATGTCGACACAAATATAAAATAGAAAACAAAAGGTCAACGCTAGTTATAAGCGCATACACAAAGTTCAAAGAGCATTTTTAGTGAGTTCGGTGGCCCTTGTAACGCACAACGATAATAACAAAAACAACCAAAAATATTCAACACGCTACTACCAACTACTGAAAAACATAATGTTCCACAAGATATAGAATGACAGCATTCATTAAGGGTTATGCTTCAGTGGGTGTGTGTGTCCGTCTGTATGTAGACATGCATGTGTGCACTTCAGTATAAATGAAAGCAGCAGCAGGCGAGCGCAAGCATGGACGACACGGCGTATGAGTAACGACACAACTGGCTATATGAAAATGTTCACGTACGGCCAACCGCATAGAAAGGAGTTTGCATGAGGTCAAAGTGCTGAATACCAACATATATGCGTTGAGCTGATAAATGCTAAGGTGTATGGCTGTATGTCTCTAATAGTAAACAGCAAAATGCTTAAAGGGCTCGGTAAACACAAAAGCATTTTCACCAAACTAACGTGCAAACAATTTACGGGCAAATAGCCTGAAAAACAAATCATTGCTATCACTAACACCGAAAGCTGGGGACCAAATCAAAGTATAACTTTTTGAAATTTTAATACAAAAAGTTGTTCGTATTTATATTTGATATTTCAATGCGGCATACTTATGACTGCAAGCTTAGCAATACTTATCAGAAGTTTAAAGTTTTACTTCTATTTCTAAAGTCAAAATTATCAGAACTTTTTACTTCTATTTTCAAAGTAAAAAAATGGAAATAAAAAATTATACTTTTATTTTGTTTTAATTCAAAAACAATTTAAACCTGATACAAAAATTTAATTTTTAAGTCTAAAAAAGAAAAAAATTTACTTTTTTTAATTTAAAATTTTTCATTTTCTAAAGAAAAACAACAAACATGTATTTTTTTAAATCAAAAATAAAATCTTAAAAAATGCACTTTTAATTCTTATTTAAAAAATGGAAATAAAAAATTATACTTTTATTTTGTTTGAATTCAAAAACAATTTAAACCTGATACAAAAATTTAATTTTTAAGTCTAAAAAAGAAAAAAATTTACTTTTTTTAATTTAAAATTTTTCATTTTCTAAAAAAAACCACAAACATGTATTTTTTTAAATCAAAAATAAAATCTTAAAAAATGCACTTTTAATTCTTATTTAAAAAATGGAAATAAAAAATTATACTTTTATTTTGTTTGAATTCAAAAATAAGTCTATAAAAAACAAAAAAAATTTAACTTTTGTCTTTTTTAATTAAGAAAGAAAATTTGACCTTTTTTAAATTTAAAAGTTTTTTTATATTTTCTTTGTTAAAAATAAAACAGAAATTGAATTTGTTAGTCAAACAAAAAATTTAAAAATTACCTTTAATTTTTTTATTTTAAACACAAAACAAGTTGTTTTTTATTTAATTTAAAATTTTTTAGTAATTAATTCTAAGTTAAAAAAAAGCAGAAATTGAAAAAAATTTCAAAATAACCTTTATTTTTTTATTTTCTGCTTTAAAACTGAAATAAGTATTTAATTTTTAAGGCTAAAAAAATTAAAATATTTACTTTTTTGAATTTAAAATTTTTTATTTTCTAGATAAAAAACAAAACAATTTTTCTTTTTTTTTTTTGAATTCAAAGATAAAATCTGAAAAAAAATGCACTTTCATATTTTTTAATTTAAAAATAATATAAAAACTTTACTTTTTTTTCAATTAAAATTTTTTCCATTTTTTAAATATTTGAACCAAAATTTTTTTTTTAGGTCTGATTCACAAATAAAAGTTAAAATTTAACTTGAAATCAAAATGAAATTTTATTTTATTATAAAAGTCAAAAGTAAAAGCTAATATTTGAACTTTTTCAATAAAGAAATTTAAGTAATACTTCACTTTTGAATAGCAGCAAAAACATCAAGTTTATTTTATCTTATAATACTCACAAACAAAAGTTAAATTTGACAAATTTTTTACTCTTTTTTTTCAAAAATAACATTTGAATTTTGCTTCTTATTTTTTTATTTTAAAAATAAAAGTATTCATGAAACGAGCTCAACGCCAAGAATAATAATTTTTCACTTTTGGAATTTTATGAAAATTATTATTGTTTTTATTTATTAATAATCATTTTAATTAATTATTAAAAGTTTTTTGGATTGAATAGAGTAGGAAAAATGTTTAGAGACAACTGCCATAGCTTTTCTTATAGATATAACAAAAACCGAGAGCACACGGAAAGGCAGTTCTGATGATAAAACAGAGCTGTCAAAAATCCATCATGATCACACTACTAACTGTCAAATGGCGGAAGTGGTTCATGCATATGGTAAAAAGATGAATAGAACTAGGAGTTTAGATGACATAAAAACCAGCGTATTGTTAGCTTAATGGTTAGCAATGCGTGCCAAAATTTCTCTGATGAGTGAAGTCTAGCAGCTTCCGAAATGGATCTATAAGAAAAGCTATGGCAGTTGTCTCTAAACATTTTTCCTACTCTATTCAATCCAAAAAACTTTTAATAATTAATTAAAATGATTATTAATAAATAAAAACAATAATAATTTTCATAAAATTCCAAAAGTGAAAAATTATTATTCTTGGCGTTGAGCTCGTTTCATGAATACTTGAAAATGTACAGGCCGTAAATCAACAAAAATTGTTGGTATAAAAAAAGCAATAACAAAAACCGAGAGCACACGGAAAGGCAGTTCTGATGATAAAACAGAGCTGTCAAAAATCCATCATGATCACACTACTAACTGTCAAATGGCGGAAGTGGTTCATGCATATGGTAAAAAGATGAATAGAACTAGGAGTTTAGATGACATAAAAACCAGCGTATTGTTAGCTTAATGGTTAGCAATGCGTGCCAAAATTTCTCTGATGAGTGAAGTCTAGCAGCTTCCGAAATGGATCTATAAGAAAAGCTATGGCAGTTGTCTCTAAACATTTTTCCTACTCTATTCAATCCAAAAAACTTTTAATAATTAATTAAAATGATTATTAATAAATAAAAACAATAATAATTTTCATAAAATTCCAAAAGTGAAAAATTATTATTCTTGGCGTTGAGCTCGTTTCATGAATACTTGAAAATGTACAGGCCGTAAATCAACAAAAATTGTTGGTATAAAAAAAGAAATAACAAAAACCGAGAGCACACGGAAAGGCAGTTCTGATGATAAAACAGAGCCGTCAAAAATCCATCATGATCACACTACTAACTGTCAAATGGCGGAAGTGGTTCATGCATATGGTAAAAAGATGAATAGAACTAGGAGTTTAGATGACATAAAAACCAGCGTATTGTTAGCTTAATGGTTAGCAATGCGTGCCAAAATTTCTCTGATGAGTGAAGTCTAGCAGCTTCCGAAATGGATCTATAAGAAAAGCTATGGCAGTTGTCTCTAAACATTTTTCCTACTCTATTCAATCCAAAAAACTTTTAATAATTAATTAAAATGATTATTAATAAATAAAAACAATAATAATTTTCATAAAATTCCAAAAGTGAAAAATTATTATTCTTGGCGTTGAGCTCGTTTCATGAATACTTGAAAATGTACAGGCCGTAAATCAACAAAAATTGTTGGTATAAAAAAAGCAATAACAAAAACCGAGAGCACACGGAAAGGCAGTTCTGATGATAAAACAGAGCTGTCAAAAATCCATCATGATCACACTACTAACTGTCAAATGGCGGAAGTGGTTCATGCATATGGTAAAAAGATGAATAGAACTAGGAGTTTAGATGACATAAAAACCAGCGTATTGTTAGCTTAATGGTTAGCAATGCGTGCCAAAATTTCTCTGATGAGTGAAGTCTAGCAGCTTCCGAAATGGATCTATAAGAAAAGCTATGGCAGTTGTCTCTAAACATTTTTCCTACTCTATTCAATCCAAAAAACTTTTAATAATTAATTAAAATGATTATTAATAAATAAAAACAATAATAATTTTCATAAAATTCCAAAAGTGAAAAATTATTATTCTTGGCGTTGAGCTCGTTTCATGAATACTTGAAAATGTACAGGCCGTAAATCAACAAAAATTGTTGGTATAAAAAAAGCAATTAAAAATAAAAGCTTAAAGCTCACTTTAGTTTTAAATTAAAATAAAACTAAAGTTAAAATTAGACCTTTGAAGTAAAAAAAAATGTATGTCTTAAAAGTAAACCTTAAAATAAGTTGCTTATTTTTTAGTTAGCAAATATACCGGCCGCCGTGGTGTGAAGGTAGTGTTGCCGGCCTACCACACCGAAGGTCCATGGTTCGAGCCCTGGTACAGGTAACATCAAAAGTGATTTGAAAAAAGTTTTTCAAAAACGGGGTCGCCCCTCGGCAGTGGTTTGGCAAACTCTCCGAGTGTATTTCTGCCATGACAGGCTTCTCAGCAAAAATTCGTCTCCTTTGTAGATGCCGTTCGGAGTCGGCAAAAAACTGTAGGTCCCACCAATTTGTAGGGAAAATTCAAATCGGCACACCACAAATTGGAAGAGAAGCTTGGCGCAAAAATCTCTTAGGAGGTTTATGATGTATATCGCGCCATAGAGAGAAATATACCAAAAACAAAAGTTTTACGTTAAGTTTTGAAATGAAAAATAACATCATAGTTAGACATCTATTTTTATATTTTAAAAATAAAAAAAAGTTATTAGTTGTTTTTCTTATAAAACTCTAATAAAAATAAAAATTTTACATTTAGTTTGTAATTTAAAAATAAAAGCTTAAAGTTTACTTTTAGCTTTAGAGATTAAAATAAAATTAATTTTAATTTTTAAACATTTCTCAATAAAAAAAATCTAATTGTTTTATGCAAAAAAAATTTTTTAAACTAAAAATTTACCTTAATTTTTCAAGCAAAAATTATCTTTCAAATCAGAAATTAAAAAAAATTATTATTTTTGTATTTCAAAATTTAAAGTTAAGATACAATTTTTTTTTCAAGCCAATTTTTTTTACTTTTATTATAGAATTTAAAGGAATAACATTTTAACTAATATTTTAAACTTTTATAATAAAAATTAAAAACTATTTTCTTTCATAAAAATCATGCACGTTACGCTCCCTGTTGAAAAACTGAAAGTGAATAGTAATACAAAGTCGCTATTGTGAGTTAGATACAAAAGGAGAGAGAGGCGAAAGGCGTGAATGGCAGCGCTTATGGTAGGCAGCAACAACAATAGAGTTTCGTGTAGCTAAAAGCCAATGAGTAGCATATTTTATAGTCACTTAGAGAGTGCAATGAATTGTTGGCAGCATAGAAGCTGTGTAGGAGTCATTTATTGTTGTACCATTAAGAGTTGAATAACTGGGCAGGTTCATCTTTATACAGCTTAGCTATGAGTTCTGTCTCTTTGTAAGCGGAAATTGTTGTTCTACACTGTCGTCCACTGAGTGAAGACAATCTCAAGGCAAGCACAACTAACAACTGATTCACATAGGAAACACAAGAACAAGAACAAGCTACAAGCACAAACTGTACAAGCAGATTATTAAAAAAGTTATGCCCTTCCAGTGATGTTGCATAAAGTGCAAAACAAACAAGGAAAAATGTATTTACATTTTTATTATGAGTACATTCTTTAGTAAGTGTGCAGTAGACCGTGCTAACAAATTTTATTTTTTTTTCACTGAAGCAGGTAAAAAAGTTGGGTTAAGCTGTTTTTCTATTTCTTTAACACATTCTGTTATCAACTGAGGTATGTTTTTTTTTGAAAAAGTTGTTTAAAGCATATCGGGAATGGTAACAAAAGAGACTTTTGTTTTATGAAACGGTCTAATGTACACAATCTTACGTATACACATTCACATGCAATCCTATCGCCATTGTGCAAGTGTTCATGTTTGCTTAATAATGAAGTGTAAACAGCTGTAAAATGAAAAGCGCAAAGGTGGAAGTATTCAAATGTAGCATGCATGCATCTGCTGTATGCTTCCAGAGTGACGTTCTGAGAAAGTTTAAGAAATTAAAATACGTCAACAAATATTTGAAAAGTGAAAGCTTTAAACGATGACGAGTTGTTGACAAAATAATTTTCGCAAAAGTCAGACGACAAAGTACATTGTGATTATAAAGAAAATAGTGGTGATAAAAGCCGCTTAATACTTATTTTTCGTGTGAAGAGGCTTTATCTAAAATTTTTTTAAATAAATTAAATAAAAAAAAAATTTTTATTTTTTAAGTCACACATAAAAGCTTAAATTTTACTTTCAATTTTAGTGTCCAAAATTAAAATATTTGCTTTTAATTTTTGAATTCAAAAGTATGCAAAATTAATTATAAACCATTCTTTTAAATTGAATACAATTTTTTGCATTTTGTATTAAAAAAACTAATTTTAATTTTGAAACATTTCTTAATTAAAAAAATTCCCGTATTTTTGTATACTAAAGAAAATTGTAACTTATATTTTTTCAAGCAAAAATTCTTTTTCAAGTCAGATATGAAAAAAAAGTATTATTGCGTATTGTTAGCTTAATGGCTAGCAGTGCGTGCCAAAATTTCTCTGATGAGTGATGTCTAGCAGCTTCCGAAATGGATCTATAAGAAAAGCTATGGCGGTTGTCTCTAAAAATTTTCCTTTTCTATTCAATTAAAAGCTTTTAATAATTAAATAAATTATTAAAAAAAAAAAAAATTAGTGGCCTTGAGCTTATTTATAATCATGATACTTAAAAAAAATTATAATTATAAAATTCAAAAAAATTTCAAGAAAATTCAAAAAAATATTTTCTTTAGCCGAAGTATTTTTTTTACTGGGCTTCTATTAATACAATATATTTCTTTTCATTTCGAATCGCATCAGACGGCTTCATTTCGTTTCATTTTACCTCATTATGTTTCGTTTCATCTCGTTGAGTTATGTTTCATTCCGTCTCGTTACGTTTCGTTTCATCTCATTTCATTTCGTTACGTTTCATATCATCTCGTTACATTTCACTTCATCTCATTTCATTTTATCACATTTCATTCCATCACGTTTCATTTTATCTCATTTAATTTCATAACGTTACGTTTCGTTTCATTACATTTTATTTAAGCTCGTTACGTTTCATATTATATCGCTATAGGTTTTTTATCTCGTTTCATATTATATCATTTTGCTACATTTCATTTCGTTACGTTTCATGTTATCTCGTTACGTTTCATATCATCTTGCTACATCTCATTTCATTTCATTTCATTTCAATTCGTCAAGTTTCATTTTATCTCATTCAATTTTATATCGTATATATATATCGTTCAGCTCGCTACGTTTCATATCATCTCGTTACATTTCCTTTCAGCTCGCTACGTTTCATATTATCTCGTTGCATTTCATTCTATCTCATTTCATTTCACATCGTTACGTTTCATTTCCTATCGTTACGTTTCGCTTCCCTCGCTTTCCTTGACCTCCGTTCCCTCTTGCCCCCTTTTCCAGTATACGTAACACTTGAGTCTTTAACATTTCAGTGCCATAAGGATTCCGCTATTAAAACGCAATAAAAATAAATTGTAAACACTACAAGCAGTTTGCCTTTTTCCATCAGATTCTAATGCAATTACCTTGACTGAAAACAACTTTAAAGTATTGCCACAAGTATGCTGGTAGTCTAAAAAATACGCAAGCAGTGCTTTAGAGCAAGTGCAAACGAAAGCCAGGGGGGTGAAAATGGAAGAACTTCAGAATTTGTCCTGTTGCAATTGGTGCGTACAAACTCAATTTCCTTAGCTCGCTTCCTGCTGTAAATTAACTTTTACACAAGTTTCAACAACAACTCAGGCTATGCGCAAGCCTTCGACATAAAACCAAATCTAATTTACCCCACAACTACTGACCAAAGATAGCGGCTGAGATTTTAAAGTTTAGCATTTTCAAGTCTATGCTCAATTTGGTTGCCTATGCAAAACATATAGCTGATATATAAGTAAGCATTTATGCCTTAAATAGTTTGGAAAAACAAAGCAATAAAAATTCTTAGAAATTTTAGTTGGTGCAGATCCGATATTCAAAATTTAAATTTTCATTTTTTTTTACTTTTTTATTACCATGACACAGGATTTTTTTACCGACACTGACAGGCACGCCAGTTAGACAAAGCAACTGATAATTGCATGAAGCACAGTGATGAGATGCGCTTCTTCTTCGCCGGCAACTGTCTTTGCATATTTAAGCATCAACTTTTGGTGCTGGTGCTTTAAAATGTCTGACAAATGTCTCTCGGCAGAGCCAATCACGCTGCTTGTCTGTCACATGTTGCATCATTTAGTCAAGCAGCCAATCGCAGACAAAGCCAACATTGCTAGCGCACAGGTTGACTTCTTTGGCTCGTTGACTTGATTTGCCTTTCAGTCTAAACTTTCTTGTTAGTATCAAGTTGCAGTAACTTGGCGAGCTCGCCTTTGTCTCTCATTCCTCCCACATGTCAGTCACCGCTTTTGCCTGCCGCGGGTGCTGCTTCAAACTTCAATTGTTACCGTCACTAAAGCCAGCTGCCAAATATAGCCAAGATCTAAAAGTTGTCGCTAGTCTAGCGCTCTGCCTTTCGTGTTTTTTTTTTTTTAATTTTTCTCTTTGTTTGAAGTCTTGAAATACAAGCAATGAGTTCGTTTAGTTCTTTGGCATTTGCACTGATAAACAGATTTTCAAGTTGTTCGGTATTTTTGTCTACCCAGCTATAGTCGAATTTTTTGGTGGATCAACAGCTCTATAGCTATCACGAAGTCTGCACGGTGAAGAAAAATTTCTAAAATAAAGCCTCTTTACTAGGCAGTTTATAAAGACAAATATAAGTACTTTATGAATATGCTCTAAGCAGTTTGTAAGACCAAATAAAATTATTACTCATAAACTAGTAAAGCCCGATTTTAATCATTATATCCCATACCAGATAATGTATGGAACTTAATTACATCGCTTATTGCAGCACTCATTATTACGTTTCGTTTGATACCGATATTGTATGTACTAAACACATTTTTGATCACCTTGGTCAACATATCGGTCGATATCTCCTAAACCGGTATCATATCTTAAATTTATAGTTAAACGTCTAGTAATGCAACAGTAAAAGTTCCATTCAATTCCATTAAATAATTATTGAGTGATGCGCGTCCAAACATACAGACAGACAGACAGACAAAAATTCTAAAAACAGTTGATTTGGCTTCTATTGGCTTAAAAATGATCCCTGCTATCGAATTTTCTTAGATATCTGCAATGTACAGACATCGACCTTTTACGATTTTAATATATGTAGAGAAGACCTAACCTCTTGGACGTTTGTGATGGCTTATATACAGTTGTGTTCAATAAATTAGTAGTGAAATTAATTTTCATTTAAAATATGGCAAATTTCATAACAGAGAGCACATAAAATGAAATGTCAAAGTTTACACAAAGTTCAGGAACGTTAATCAAACTTTTAAAAATTTACATCAAAATTTCAATATTTTTGGGCAAAATTTTTAGAAAATTTTCGAGTGTACGCAGTTAAGCTATAAGCTCATTCAATTTGTGCCCTTTGGAAGTACTTAAACATTTTCCTTGAATTTTTAAAAAAGTTTTATTCAAGGATGTTGTGTATTTTTTTCATACGAAATTAATTTTTCTGCAAGCGTTGTATGGAAAAAATTACTCAACACCCTCGAGGAAAGAAATTCTGAAAATTCGGAGAAATTTTTTAACGAGTTATAACTTGCACAATGTGATAGTAAAACTGATTGTTCTACAAAACAGCGTACTCAAAAATTGTCTAGAAATTCTGCCAAAAAATTTGTAGATTTTGATGGCCATTTTTTTAAGTTTAATTAATTTTCCTAAACTTTGTGTAAACTTTGAATATTTTTTTTATGTGGTACCTGTTATGAAATTTGCTATATTTTAAATAAAAATTATTGAAATCACAGTTTCTTCCTATTTCTTAGAACGATATCCATTTTAATTTTACTACTATTATATTGAACACAGCTGTAACTACTTTAAGCTTGGATCCAGAAAGTTTAAAAGGGCTTATATAAGTGGTAGCCTAAGCTTTAAATAGTTACTTATAAAATGCTCAGCTGTGTTGTAGGGAGCGCTTATTACCAAAGAAAATGCGTAGTAAAATAAGCATGAAAAATTGTTGCATACTTTCAGGCGTTAAATGAACTTTTTATTTCCTTTCACTTTGTTACCTTTAGGCGTCACTTCTACGTGAAACACAAGAGCCAAACACTTTCAAAACAAACAAAAAAATGTATTTTGAGTGGAAAGAGGCTTTAGGGCTTTAATAAAGGTCTGCCTGAATTGTAATTACGCAGCTTCAGAAAATGCTGTTGCACAGGTTTATTGCTGCTTTTCATTCTTTAATACTAAGCAAATATTTTAAAGAAGAAATATTTTTAAGCGCTTGCAATATTTTCCATTTTACCCACATTAAAGAATGCAAATATTTTTACTTTCATTACTCATCATTCTGCGCTAACCAACCCCACATTTCTTTTAATGCATTAGCTAAATTAAAAGAAAACAATATGAGTATTTGAACACATGTTTATATTTTTATGATTGTATTGTTTTTTTTCTATTGTTTCTTTTTGTTTACATTGCTTTCACTTAATTTTCTAAAAACAAAAAGCATCCTTGCAACAGAATACCCGGATTATTATAATTTATTTTTTTGCCTTTCCGCCTTTCATTTTTTGTTATGCGGCAATTAATTGCTCCCTGTACGCGCTTTGACGTGCACTACTTATATTTCAGGGATGGGCAAACCTGAGGCCACAAATAGCCACCTACAAATTTTAGATGTTACAAAGAGTTACCAAAAAGTTCAGGAAATATAATTCCGGTAGACAAATTCAATTCAAATTTTGTTAATAAATAAAAATTGAAAGAAAGGTAAGAGGTTAAAATATGCGCCGAAACTTTTACTTGAGCTGCTTTGTTCAAAGAACATGGTGAATTAATAAAAGGGCAGATTCTACGCCTCAAAGTATGCAACAAGTTTTCATGCTCTACGCAACTCGTATTTGCTTTGCTAACGAGCCTTTCCACAAGTATGCTGAGCATTCCCTGCAAACAAATCGTGGGACTGATCTTTAAAAAGAGTGATCCGGGATCACTACCTTTCGTCTACAGTGGGCTACAGTTGATCCCAATTATCCCATTATGGTCATAGTTGGGATAAGTCGATTTTAAATTCGTTAGCCTACTTTTGGGGGTTGAAAGTAAACTTGTTCGACCGTATCCGTAGGGATACAAAGGGAATCTGCCCGACGCTACCCATTTGGGCATGAAAGGGACCAATTAGTCTCTTCATGGGACATGCTCAAACAAAAGCATTGAAGATTCACTTCAACCCATACAAAGACATCAAAACTGGCATTAGTCGCATGCTCCCTTGCGACTCATCCCGAAATCATCCTATACTAATCGCTTTTTTGCAGGGTTTGTTCAGGCCATTGGCAAAATCTTACACAAATTTTTCCAATGCTTACATTTTGAACACCTAATCCGTAAGGTTCAAAGTGCTCATATATGTCCTTACAAACTGCTCCATGATGCGGTACGGCGTAATTATATACGCCGTTACAAACTCATTAGAGCTAAGGCTTAAAGTAACTACATTTTCACTTTCGGGAAGCCCAAAATTTGTAGACGTACCATGAACCCTCTGTCAATACTACAATCGTCAGAGAGAGATGACTTTACGCAATATTAGTGGTTTGGCTGAGCGCTTACCGTCAACAACTGGCTTATTGAAATTAAAAAGATCAACTCTGCCCATCAAGGGTCGCATTTGAATCAAAGCGAAGCGCTATGCCATCCTTGCCCTTCAACAGCATTGCACGCCTTTGTTTCAAGTCATAATTTCCACTTAACACTAACCAGCTTTTTCCCCTTTTTACGAACAAAATTTTGTTACGCACACCCTAAAACGCTGCTATAAATTTTCATTTCTCTTATTATTGCATTTTCCTTTTTTTTTTACATTTCAATTATTTTATTGTCATATTTATTTATTTAATATAAAACAGCAGCGGCAGCTTTTATGCTTTTGTTCTATCAAACTTTTACTTCCGTTCTTTTTCGAAACTGCTACTGCACCCTCTAAAAGCTTTTGATTGTAAATGATCACTTTGGTAGCGTTTGGACTTTTTGAACTCATAGCGGTGTTGGTCAAAAGCATTGTTTTTATTCTCTCTCTATACTCTGGTATGGCTAATAAATTCCAGGATTTAATTGTTACAAAAGCGCGAGCATAATTGTTGTGGTGTACGTGGCATTAATTTTACTTGGTAAGCTTAGCATCGCAGACGGTCGAGTGAGGGGAGGGAGCAAAAGGATATACCTGCGCATAACAGCGTTTTAATGGAAAATTTTTTGCCGTGTTGGCGGGTGGTGTGATAAAACTGTTGCTGTTCATACCACACGCTTTGGCTACAAATTGAATGTTATGCTGTGCTTAAATTCTAAATTTTGTTTACACATGGTCTTTGAATATAAGTTGCGCCTAAAGGTATGCTTGCTTTTAGTGCGTCACTTAAGCGATTTTGAAGGGAGTAGTTGGTTTAAGTACGCTTTATTCCAAATTGAATTGTTGTTATTGCAATTTATGAATAATTAAATAGCTTATAAAGCTTTAAAGGAATTTGGAAATTATTGAATAAATGCTTTTAGCTGCTGTTGTTTGGGATAGCCGAAGTTGTTGGGATAGCTGCAGAGCGATTTCACTTGATTATAGTAATTTTTGAAAGTTGCTCCTAGGATTTCCTGCATGCTAAGTCAGCACACTACCTACTACAACTGGGCGTTAAACATGACTTATTACGTGACAGTTGTCACAAAATCTATCAATTACGCCTAAATATATGCAATACTTAGTTGTTGTTGTTGTTGTTGTAACGACAAAAACACTCCCCGAAGGTTTTGGGGAGTGCTGTCGAACTGACAGTCCTTGGCCGGATATGAATCCGGTACGCTCCGGTACTCCCTTGCGGTACTGCCCGACTGTCGTGGTAGCGATTTATGACCAGTGGAACCTTCTAGGTCATGTCACCCCTCCTTCCGTAAGGAAAGAGAGATGGGTAATGAGAGGTGAGAGGCATCATATCCGTAGATCAACCATCGAGTCGCACGTCATTACCTTTGTGCATATTAGTCGCCTCTTACGACCGGTATGCCTACCTCGGGCATATTCTAAGCCCCTAACCCGCAGGTAATCGAACTATTTAGTACCAAAAACATTGCATGCTTTTAGGCGCTTGGGAAGATATTTTCCAGATTTTTTGAGTACATGAGTCTTAAGTTATGCGGTGTTTAATCATATTTTAATAGGAAACATATTTTTATCAAAAAACTGGCTAAGTATTAGAAAGCCAACTATGTAGTTTATATAAATAATTTTCACTTGCATGAACATCAAAAATTTTAATGCTACAAAATAGTTGTTCAAAATGTAAAGCTTCTCAGTGCATACTCATACGCCTTTTGGTGTGAAGTAAGATAAAGCATTGCACCATAATCATACATATCACATACAGTTGTGTTTAATATAGTAGTGAAATTAAATTAGATATCGTGCGATGAAATAAAAATAAGTTGTGTTTTTAATCATTTTCATTTAAAATATAGCGAATTCCATAACAGGCACCAGATAAAAAGAAATTTCAAAGTTTACACAAAGCTCAGGAAAGTTAATTAAACTCTAAAAAATGGCTATCAAAATCTTCAAATTTTTTGGCAGAATTTCTAGAAAATTTTTGAGTATGCAGTGTTGTAGACCAATCAACGTATACAACTTAGAACTTCCTCAAAAATTTGCCAGAATTTTCAGAATTTTTTACGTCAAGGTTGTTAAGTGATATCTTCCAAGAAAAATTAATTTTGTATGAAAAAAATACCCAACATCCTTGACAAAAAAAAATTCTAAAAATACAGAGGAAATTTTGAGGTACTTTTAACATGCTAAAATTGAATGAGGTATAAAACTGCGTACTCAGACATTTTTTTAAAATTCTTCCCAAAAATATTGAAATTTTTTAAAACTTTAATTAACTTTCCGGAACTTTGTGTAAACTTTAAAATTTCTTTTTATGTGATTTCTGTTATAGAATTTGCTATATTTTAAATGAAAATTATTAAAATCACAGCTTCTTATTTCGTTCAACGATATCCATTTTAATTCCACTACTATAATATAGAACACAGCTGTATACCGCATTACATAACTGCCAAACCATAAACTTCTGCTAAAACTTCATATTTTCATCTTCTGATTTGTGTGAGAATTAAAAGCTAGCCTAAATGCTTTAAATTCCTACGTGAAAAGTACTACGTGAAAAGTACTGAGAAATATTTTCTTAGTACTTTACTTGCATTTTTTTGGTTAATTTATTGCTACGATGGAATGTGAGTGGAAATATTTGAGCAATTACTAGCCAGTGGAAGGAAGAAAAGCAGTATGAGCTTAATATTTGTGGAGTGGATTGAGTGCTAGCGGTTACAAGAGGAAGCTCGTTCATATTTTAGAACCTCATACAAATCAAAACTCAGCTTAAGGGTGTTATTCCTGCATGGTACGCTCATGTTCTGGCATCTTTCCGGCATATTGAACACCCTCTTTCATTAGGGCTGGCAATTTACAAATTTGCGCTCTTTTTGACGTTTTAAGTGGTTGCTAAGTGAAAGGATAGAGCAGAGCACGATTTTTCAAAACTCAAAAAAATACGTCTTAGAGTTTTCTCAAATTCTAGAAAATGTATTCAGAAAACCATTTCAGAATTTTATTTAAGAAAGCTCTACTTCAGCATGAGTTTAAGAAATCTCTTAACTGAAGGAAAAATCAAACCATATTCAGCTCTGATAGCGCGTTTTCAAATCAAATGCTGTGCTAGGGTGTTGTTGAAAGAAAAAAACTGAGATAAGGCGTTTTTCAAAAATATTTTAAAATAAGGTGATCTCCAACTCAGCCGTCGATATGCAGCAATAAATTAATATTTAAAAACAAGTAAGAAATTTAAATAAGAAATTTCCTACTGATAGCCTTTGCTCACTTTATTCCAGGTAACTCGTTGCTCCCAGCGTAACATCGCTGCTTTAAACAGACGCAACAAAAAAAAACACATCTTCAAATTTTGTTTCTAAAACTATTAAAATTTAGTATAAACTAAGAACGTCTCTGTTACAACTCAAA
Source organism: Merzomyia westermanni (assembly GCA_949987695.1). Lineage (NCBI taxonomy): Eukaryota > Metazoa > Arthropoda > Insecta > Diptera > Tephritidae > Merzomyia > Merzomyia westermanni. The sequence continues at coordinate 37,015,397 of OX465288.1, forward strand.
AATCAAACAAATTATACATAGAGCGAAAAAAACGAGTACGTCACTACTAGTCTCTGTTCACACTCAACACCTGCGCTTGTTTCGAGTATTAACACAAATCTTACCACACACACATATTTGAACAAAATCTAAACACTTTCATTAAATACTACAAGCTTAAATAAGCCATCAGTGAACAAAACAAACAATTAAATGCAAGATTTATTTACTTCAAGCCTAAGAACTTGCAAGGTAGTCATACACACAGACATATGATGTATCTAAGGAAACTTTCGCCTGCTTTTCAACAAAGGAAATCATTGTAAGGGAACAAAGGCAAAAAGCAACGGATATCAGCAGGAAGTTTAAAGGAAGTGAACGTGGGCGGTAGTAAAACAAACTTAAAAAACAATAAAAGAAGACGGAAGTAAAGTAGGAAAGGAAAAGATAGCCAAATGATAAGACAAAGACTGAGAAAAGTATGAAAGAATAGTAAAACTTCAAGTGAACAGCGCGAAAAATCAGCTTTACAAAATTAAGCGGAACTATTTGTCTACACGAAACTAAATCAATTTACTGCTTACCTATGTTGGTTTTATGCACTGTATAAAATTGAGTCAATGCGCTTTAACGTTTTAAAAGCAAAGCAAAATGGACTGACCAGCCATTAAAACGGCAACGCCGGCGAACTAACGTATTCACCGCATAGTCCAAAAAAATTAAAATAAATTACAGACATGCACGCGATGTAAATACAAGCCAGGCATATAGTAGACTCATGCACGCGGCTGGTCATTTAGGGGCAATTTGAAGTTAGAAATGCGCGTCTAGCTGAAACAACAGACAGTGAGTATGAGAGTTCAGGTGTGCCGCTAACATGGTATTTAAATTTAGAAGAAGGATAGCAATGAATGAGATGAAGTTTGTAGCATTAAAATGTTGTTGTTAAATGCGCTCGAACATACGTGAGGCATACTCATGAGGTGAGGTACTTTTAAATGCTCAGCACATTTAATTCAGTAAGGCTAGTCAAGCGACCTAAAGGATATAACGGAAAAGACTGAAGCACATATACGCATTTACATGGGGAGGATGGCAGAGCTGGCATATTAAGCCATTTACTAAGTAAAACTTACAGGAAACAATTTGAAGTTATTTAAAGTAATTTGATAAATTTTATTTGTAACGTATACTTTTAGTATTTTTCTACTCTGCCTTTGTTCTTGAAATACACCCTGCGCCAGCGCTGCTTACACATCATCTAACCATTTCGTAATCATTAAATTATGCATAATTATGAAGCAAAAATAAAATATTGTAATAAATCTGGATGTTTATGTAAAATATAAATAGGATGTCAAAGCAATGAAGTGAGAAAACATTAATGTCGACTGGAGCAACGACAAGTCGGCATGACCACCAAACAAACATCTAAAAATCAGAAAAACGAAAAAATGCACGGCGACCTTACTTAAGAGGTCATAAGTTTTACACATTAGAGCGTATGAAGAGATTAATATTAGTTTGAAAAACTTCCAGAAAAAGAAATCGCTTAGTGGTCTTATGTGGAAACACCTAGCTTTTCTATGACATAGTAAAAAAACTATCTTAAAAAAAACAAAAAAAGCATTTCTCACCACGATCATTAAAAAAAATATATAATGAAAGCCACCGAAGTTACGGCAACTATCAGCGGAGCTGCAAAAATATCAAAGCATCAGCTCCAATCACAGCAAGATCCACATCGGGTAGGTTAAATAGCTGTCGCAGTCACATAAACTAAATATAATGTTCCAATATATAATTGTACTCGTCTCGGTATATTTATGACGTGTTAAAATTAACAATAGCAATAATAAGAAAAATAGTGCTCTAAGCTAAGATTGTTTTCAAAATGATTGTGAGCGTAGTAAAATAACTAATGCCTCGAGTTTTAAAGATAACTTCCAGAACGCTATAAGATTCTAATTTGAGACTAACTATGTAGAAAAAAATAAAATAAAACGAAAACTCAAAATTAGAATTCAAATACAAAGAAATAGCAGGAAATGGATGGTGCTTGATGAAACTTTAGACCTTATGATTTTTTCATCGCTCAAGGAAAGCCCTTCCGACAGATTACGAAGACACATACGGAACAAGATTTAATGATGAGCTGAACTAAAAACCAATGGCTACGTTGACTCAGCATGCTTGAGCAAATAGGGGTCGATCTCTTATAATTTTGGATAAAGAAAACAACTTCAAATGGGTTAAATAAAGATAAAACTTAAAATTAGCTTTGAGCGGTAAAAGCTTATCAATTTGGGCTTAAAAAACATCCAAAAAATGTATTAATTTGGTATTGGTGCAGCTCAAAAAGATTTTGACCGTCAGATCTCAGTGATGAAGATCTAAACCTTTAGAGCCATTCAAAAACCTCTTGAAAAAAAGTGAAAAGTAGACAGATAAGTATAGTGTCAATTTCGGATGATAGCCAGATATTGGTCGAAGAGCTTTGGCACTGAAAATCATTAAAAAAAAAACAGTTTTAGTAAGTGAGTAAGCTCTACATTTTCTGGTAAGATGAAACACATGATACTAATTTTCATTTTGGACATTCAATGAAAGTTTCTGACGGAGCTTTTTTAAATTTTAAATTTTTAGTCACCATGTTGGGAAAAAGCGAAAGCTCTCACTGAAAGCTTAAGAGTACATTTATGTATTATTTAATAAAAACTAGTATACAAATAACTATAAAAATAATTAAGTTTAAACAAACTTAACTTAAACATAAATTAAATTAAATTGAATTAAATAAAAAATAGTTCTTACAAAAGCATTTCCATAGTCCACGCCAAGAGCAGAGCTTGTCGAACTTACCTGAAAAGGAAAGAAAAATTAATTTATATTGGAAAATTATCGTAGTAGAAAATTATGCATAAATTAGAGAGCAATAAAATAGCATAAAATGTAAAATAAATATGTTTTAAATTGACGATATCTCAAACAAAATATTAAACTTCATCAAATTTTAAGTTGTAAAATATATTTTCGAGCTGCCAAATGATGTAATAACTATGTACTTAATATACGAGGTGTGTTCAAAAAGTATCGCGAATTTTGTGTTTTTTCAAAAATTATTTATTTATTCATGAATATCTATTTTGTCCCCTTCAAAGTAATCCCCGTGAGATATTATACACTTGTGCCAACGGTTTTTCCAATCTTCGAAGCACTTCAAAAAATCATTTTTTTGTATCTTGTTCAGCTCCTCCTTCGATGCCGTCTTTATCTCGTCAAGAGAAGCGTAACGTCGTCCTTTCATGGGCCTTTTCAGTTTAGGGAACAAGAAAAAGTCACAGGGGGCCATATCTGGGGAATACGGTGGCTGCGGCATCATTAGTGTGTTGTTTTTGGCCAAAAAGTCGCGCACAAGCAACGATGCGTGAGCAGGGGCGTTATCGTGGTGCAAAAGCCAATTTTTGTTCTTCCAGAAATCCGGGCGTTTCTGGCGGATTGCTTCGCGCAAATTGCGCATAACTTGCAGGTAATATTCCTTATTGACCGTTCTTCCCTGTGGCAAGAACTCATGATGCACCACGCCCCTGCAATCGAAGAAAACTGTCAGCAAAACTTTCACATTCGACCGAACTTGGCGCGCTTTTTTCGGTCTTGGTTCGTGCGGCAGCTTCCATTGAGATGATTGAGCTTTGGTTTCCACGTCATAACCATAAACCCACGATTCGTCACCAGTTATGACCCTCTGGAGCAAATTTGGGTCGTCGCGGACAGAGCTTAACATCTCATTAGCAATGTTCATGCGATGCTGTTTTTGGTCACAATTGAGCAATTTTGGTACGAATTTCGCGTAAAAATCGAAGACGAACCAAAACACGTGCAAGCAAAGCAGCTGTCAGCAATTACTTGAACATTCAAAATGGCCGAGCTTGTCGGCATAAGTGAGAGACATGAGTACCAACATAACGCCACAAAAAATTCGAAATTCGAATATACGTAACCAGCGAAAATTCAAAATTCGCGATACTTTTTGAACACACCTCGTATATGTAAAGCCAAATATGCTAAAACAACACAGAAAATACGAAGAACCACCAAAGAATGGTGCAAAGAGTGGCGAGTAAAGGAAATACAGTGGAAAAACATAAGAGCTAACAATTATGTAAATTAGATTATTTGCTTTATTTAAGCCTACTTAAAAATCCATTAAAAATTTACATAAATCTAGCAATGTTCATATTTATGCATATTATAAAATAAAAATAAAATTCTGTAGCACGAATATTAGATAAATGGAGCGAATAATGTATAAAAGCGAAAATCGACTCACAGTTACAACGATGTGTACTCAATGAAAAGTGCTTGAGTAAATATGAAAAGCTGCGTTGGCGTATGTATTTATGTGGGGATGTGTTAAGAGTTCGACAGTTACTCATGATTGTCATAGTTAGGGTTAACCAATTTTTCAAAGTATGCAAAGTGAAAGAAGAAATATGTGCTAATTTTCAGGTTATGTTGTGCTATGCTTTGTTATGTAAAGATATGCTATGTTATGTAAAGTTATGCTATGTTATGTTTACTTTTTATATGTAGCGTTATCTCTTGCCACATTTGATATTGTTATGTTAATCTATTTAATGTTTTTTTTTGTCTTATGTTAAGTTATGAATGTCATAATAAATGTTATGCCATACTATGTTAAGTCATGTTTTATAATGTCATGTTATGTTATGATTTACTATGTTATGCTAGGTTATTATAGGTTATCTCATGTTATGCTATGTTCTGTTATGTCCTTTTATGATAAGTTAAATTATTTGTTAAGTTACGTACCTAGTGTTATATTACGTATGCTACAGAGAAAAATTCGCCGCACGATTTATTTATGCTGCTTTACCGATGAGCTGCACTATGCTGTGTTCTATTTTTATACGATGTGTGCATATTTTAGAGCTATAGTCAAAGTTTTTATCTTATAATTTTACTTTCAAATCCAATTGCCTTAATAATTTCAAAATTAAATTCATTTAAATAATTTTATTGGTCACATTATTTGACATTGTGCTTTGTTATAAAATGTTAAGCTATTTTATAATTTTTTGTCATCTCATGATAATCTATATCATTATATGTTATGCCATGTTACGTAAAGTCATGTTATAAAATGTTATGCTAGTCATGCTGACTTGTGTTTGGCTGTGTTACAAGTTGTTATGTCAGGTTATATTACGTTGTCATGGTCATTTTACGCTAGGCTAAATTATCATATATTAAGTTTTCTAGTGTCATATTATTTTATATTATGTATGCAATTGTGCTATTGTATGTTATTTTGCATTACTTTATGCTAAAAAATGCTATATTTAGCTATTGCATGTTATGTAATGTTATGCTTATCATGGTAAATTGTGATTTGCTAAGTTACAAGTTACTATGCTATATTCTGCTTTGATATGTGGTGTTATGTAATCTATGTTAAGTTATGTTATGGTATGTTATGCTGTGTTAAGTTATGCTATGCAATGTTAAGTAATGTTACGCCATGTGAAATTATTTTGTTGTACTTCATGTTCTTTTATATGACTTTATTTAAATTTTTTTTGTTTTTCTGTTCTTACATAAAGTAACATAACATAGGCTGGATTACAGAGAGAATAAGGTTATTAAATAAAATCACTAACTAAGCACGGGCAAAAAACGAGAGTGTCACTTCGAAGTATAGAGAGGCTAGCTATTTTCTGACTGCAGGTAAAGCTAATAGCGCAGTTTAAAAACGGCACTAAGTCAAGAATAGAGCGTTTAAGGCAAAGAAAGCATGCCTTACCATTTTTGGAGCTTTCTGAACTATACTGTGCCTTCAGCTTCTGCAGGAAAGCTTTATTAAAGAAATTTTAAAAAATTCAACATTTTTTGTGAATGAAATATAATAAAAGAAATTATAAATTTCCTCAAAGCTTTCAATAAGTTTTCTCTTTCACAAAAAGGAGCAAATATTCATTAAAAAAAAAATAAAATAAAATTATCTGTATCATTTTAAATGCCAGTGACTGTAATTGAATAAGCTGGAGACACAAACGGAGCTATGCAACTACTTTCTTATTTGAAAATTTAAAATGCAGCCAACACATATGCAAGAATACATTTTGTATAGAACGAAACTTATGAAAAACTTATCATGTATACATTTGTGTTGGAGTTAAATCAAAATGAATAAAAGCTGTTTCGAATACATATCGAATCATTATCAATTTTTCATGCAGACACGAATATGTGACACAAATATGATAACAATTGCAAAATACATTCCTCTCACATCCAACTCCTTGCATTGCTATATAATATAGCCCCAGGAGTATAAGTGTGCTTCCCTCAAACTTTATACGAAAAGAACACCACGTGTCGATGCTGCTGGCAATAGCAATATAACGCTTAGCTTTAGCTTTAATAAAACCTAGCAACAATTCAAAAACACTTATGTATCAAAATGATACTTTCACCTCACACATACAGAAATATATGAGACATCAATGAGTTGTGTAGTCACAACAATGAAAAAACAGTTATAAATAGATGTAAAGGAACTTCAAAAACGTTTAGGAGTATGTGTGTGTTCAACTTTGGCGAGTGCCACTCAAAAGGTTACAGTAAGTTCTTCTAATATATTTCGAAAACTTTTTCAGCTAAAATTCATTTGTTAGTTCCATAAAAAAACATATTTGATGCGATTAGTCTAGGATCAATCCGGGACGAGTCGCAAAGGAGGATGCGACTAATACCAGTTCTGATCACTTTGTATGGGTTGAACGGTTCACATTTGTTTGAGCATGCCCTATGGAGAGACCAATTGTACCCACTTATACCCGAACGGGTACGAAAGGACTAATCCACTTTTTACCTAAACAGGTATTTTTAACTCCTATAAGTATGCTACAAAAACTAAAATTGACTTACACCCCTATAAGCATGCTACACAAATAAAAATTTACTAATGCATATTGAATTATAGCCAACCAGAGGGATTAATCGCAGATCGTCAGACGATAAGTCAGACGATTTTTTACAGGGTATAAACGGTTCTATCATATAAATCTTTTAAATCAGCAAAAAATCTTGGAAAATTGAAAATTAGTTACCACGACAAACTCATATGCAAGAAAATACCATAGACCATGTAGAAAAAAAAATTGCCAAAAATTAATCCAAATTTTCAAGAGCCTTGAGACTTACACTTTTGTGACACTAGAATTTAGTAGGCTGCAACTGCATATACCTGGATATCATTTTGTAGTTCTTGCCTCAAGTTTGAAAATTCGTACCATTTTTTCGAATTATCGAAGAACTTTTGGATTTTTCGCATAAGCGTGGAAACACTTATTCAAAAGATTTCTATGAAAACTTAATCAATTTTTTTTTTATGTGAAATCAAGAAGCAAATTTTTGTTGGAAAAGTTTTTGTGATATATTAGCAGCATCAACTGGCCGGTTTTGAGTGGCGCTCACTGTATTCGAATTAATGCCTTCCACGAAAAGCTGTTCATATTCTTCCTATATGTCATCATCAACCCACACGCCGTTTACTCACCCTTGTCTATGTGTTTCTTTACAACACGTATGCCTGCACTATGGGATTTTTTGAAGGAATTAGTCTCAAATACAAATATCTGAAGAAAAAATATCTTAAAACTGCAACATTCTTCAATTTTAGCAAAGAGGCATATAAGTAAAAATTTCAAAACTGAATTTTTGAAAACGTTTTTTAAAAATTTCAGTGCTAATTTTATAAAAAAATCTTTGTTGGAAACCTTAGGAACTCGATAAATTAATAAAATAATTGTTAAGAAATTTAAGCTAAGTTTTTATATTTTTCAAAACTGTTTTGAAAAATTTTGCAATACATTTTTTTAGTAAAAACTTTCCCTTTGAGAATATAAAAAAAAATTATTTGAGAAATTTGTGAAAATTTACCATATTTAAAAAAATAAAATAAAAATATATTTCAAAAGGGTTTTTAGACATTTTCGAAACTTTTCGCTTCGACTTAACCTTAATGTTGGAATAATAATGTTGTTTAATGTGTCACATTTTGCACCTTAAACAAGATAATAAATATGAAATACCGTTAGTACACAACTTCTTCCCAAATCAATGATAATCCCTAGATATCTCAAATTTGTGTCTGTGATATCAAAAACAGTTTCCAGACTTGAAATTTTGTAGTTCTGTTCATGAAAACTAGAAAATAAAAGTCTAAAAAATTATATTTTCTATCTTTCACGCTAATTTTTGAAAAAGGTTTGAAATATTTTCTCGGGTTGAAATCTTGTAGATTTAGACTTAAATTTTTTCCTTAAAATTTTTGAGAAAGTGAAGTATGCACGCTAAAAATTACGCATTATATAATTCATTAAATTTGTTTTAAATTTTTTTTTTCTAATTTTGAAATTTCGCAGGGTTTCGAAAATTTTACAAGTTTCAAAATTTTTTTACACTTTTTATTATATGAACTCAGAAACCCAAAACCTACAGCAAGTGGGCGTTGAAAATAAAATATTGTTGTTTTTTGCAATAAAAAATTTAAAGTTTTGAACATATTTGATAAAAGTTTTGAAATTTTTGTTCGATTTTTGAAAAATCTTAAATTTTTAAACTTCTCAGTTTTCCAAGTCAGCGTGATAAAAATGGAAAAATGCTACTAGAAGAATTTTTTAATACTCATGTCTTGAAAAAGTTTTCAAAAATCGCAAACTTTCCAAAATTTGTAAGTTCCACTTTTGCTGGCATTTTGATCACGTTTTCTAAGTTACTTTACAGATATTCGAAGTAAGCGCTATAAAAATGGAAAAATTATACTCAAAACAATTTTCCAATGCTTATTATTTTGAATAATCGCAAAACATTTCTCCCCACTTTTTCTTGCTTAGCATGCCAAGTACAATTAAAATCTTCAAAAAGAAAATATTTTTTTTTTATTATTTTCAAAATCTAGTTTTTTTTTTTTTTAAATCGGTTATTGGACACCATTTGAAATATAAAACTCATTCCAAGATATTTGATTTTGTGCCCATTTTTTTGAGAATACCCCCATAGTACACTGGCTTAACAAAGAAAAGTTTCCCCTCAACAATATTTGCCTACTTTTAGGAGCAGATATCCGCACACATCATCCCCACATGCTACATGAAAATCATATTTAAATCAATCGATTTAGCGAGCAACTTCACATACACATATTGTTATGGATATATTGAAAAACGTTGTAAAAATGATAGCAAGAAGAAGCGAAAAAAACTAGAAAGTATGTACATAGAGTGCCGGAGTTGATCGGAAGAAGTAAACAGCAGGAAGGAACATGTTGAAGCCATGCAGCCCTATCGATGTCGATTCTTTTCAATTTGTTGACACCAATGTAGTTGAATAAATATTTTTCTTAGCGTTCATCAAATGGAAATATACTCACACCCCCTTCCCCAAGTGTATTCATGAACTCATAAGTGTGCATGCAGTGTCAGGCAGCAAAAACGAGAGCACTTTTTATCAAATTAAATTTAAAAAATGTCAGAAAGGAAAACATATGCATTTGCATGAGGAGTGGTGGATCAAAAGGTTTTGCAAGAGTTACCTCGAGATCTTTTTTTTTCTAGCTAGTGTTGCATACTTTCAGGCACTTAGACACAGGGTGTATTGCAATAACTTTTTCACTTGACTTGATGAAAATTAAGCAGACCAGATTTATATATCCTGCTAGTCTAGGCATAATAATACATAAGAGTAAACTATGCTAATTCAGACTTGACTTGATTTATTATAGCTTATCCTCCATTTAGCGTAGCCATATTTAAAAAAAATCTTTATATTCTAACGATAATTTTCAGTTTCCATTTTACATTCCAGTGAACTGTAGGTATTCCATTTTCAGAACTTGCGGTCTTGCTTAGCTGGCGTTGCATACTTTCAGGCTCTTATTCAGGCACAGGGTGTAGATATTTATTTAAAATAAATAAGTTTTTAAATTTGCAACGAAAAAAGGTTGGTAAAAATAGCACAAATACCATAAGAAGCATTTCATAAATAATTTGTCTCGTGTTTTTGTGCTGCTGTTGCATATTTTTAGGCGCTTACTCAAATATTAGGATTTTTTTTTTACTCCGACTAAATTTGAATTGACTTGATTGGTCTTAACTTGGCTTGACGGGAATTGAGTCGGTCTGATTGGAACAGACTAGACGTAACTTGCCTAGATTTGATTAAGTAAGAAAATAATATATTTGAACAGAATAAGCAAGCTAAGACTTGACTTGACGTGACTTAGCTCTTCTCTCCTTTTTTCATAACGATCTTCAGACGCATAGTTATTTTTTCTTTTTCTACGTTTTTTTTTTCTTTGGCTCATTTTTGTTCTTTTCCACTCCCTTTCCTTATCCCTTTTCCTGACTTGATTTTTGTACACTAAGTCTTTCCCTTGTTCTAAGTCAAACACTTAGCTTACATTAACTTTCCTTTTGAATCAATTAAACAGAAAAAAGAAATAAAAAAGTAATAGTATATTTGAAAGAGCTTTAATAAGTGAAAGCTCTGCAAGCTTAAGTTTTCGCCAGAGAAAAAATCAAAAAACTAGCTTGGCTCTATATAATAGTGGGGTTTGATGAATTAAACCACAAGAAGTAAACCTATTGTTAATAGGCTAACTATTTCATCGATGAAAGCTCTGCAAGCTACTAATGAAGCTCAAATATTGAATAACTTTCGTGAAAGCTTAAGTAGCAGTTCGTTAGATAGGTGGAATCGACCTCTTCTGATTTTAATTTATTTTGGTGGGGAGTTTCGTTTTATCACAAAACAAAGTTCTGCAAAAAAATTATTATATTGCAAAAATAAACAGGAAAACATAAAAGGGGTACTGTCGGAGATCCGCTATGCGCTCCTAGGGGTATGGGCTGACAAGTATACGTTGAACCCCTACAAGTATGCTACACAAATTTAAATCGACGCTTCCTATGCGCGTCAACACCTAGTTGGGATCAATCATAGGCCACTGTAGAGAAAGGGAATTAAAAACTGGTCAATATCTTAAGAAACAGGTCGTAAGATATTTTTCAGGGTAGATTTTCCGTATTGGTTAAGGGGTATATTCACTGCGCAGCTTCATAACGAAACCTTCTTTAAGATACCCATCAAAAATTGTGATATGTGTAGGATGAACCGAAAAGGATCACACTGCATGTTGTATAATTTATATATATTATTAACTGAATGGTTTGAGAAGATCTGAAGCATCAAAATGTGAGGAACGTGCCTAAATGTATACTACAAATTTGCTTGGTTTTTTGACGCGACGGAAATATCACAGTGAAAACATATCATAGCAAATATCAAATTGCTGTTGCTTTCTTAACGGATGTGCGTATTGAAGAGGTTTTTGTTAGATAAAAATAAAAAAAGAGCGCCTAAAAGTATGCCCTATCACTGCAGGAAGCTCACATTAACTTACAATTTTTCCATATATGTATAAGGTTACATATTTGTAGGTGTTTTGCTACCTTTCATACAAATCATAGGTATTATAATAACATGTAACACGTTCCTTGCGCTAATAAACTGTATACTCACATGTCGGTTACACCATTCTCGCAATTACTCCATCTAACCCATAATGCCGTAACCGTGTTTTAACTACATTGTTATCAACTCGCTCTTTCATGTTTTTCGTGTTTTTTTTTGCTTGAATCCATATTTGAGTAGATTCCTGTCTGCGCTATGTAATATGCATATCAGACAACTGTCCAAGCAAATCGCTCATGCTTCAGTGCGCGCAGTCAGCTATGTACTCGTCTGCATAGTTTTAGCGATAACAGACAGAAATGTAAAAAAAAAATGTTGAAAGCATGCGGAGAAAAAAAGTAGTTGGTTTTTTTTAGGAAAACATGAGTAGATAGATATGAGAAATAGGTAAGAGTAGATGTGGAATGTTTTTGAAAAAATGTTGGAATCTATGCTGTAACAGCTATAGATAAAACGGGTTAGGAATTTTTGGGTTAGCTGTACGGAAAATTGCGCCTAAAAGCATGCAAGATATCAAAGTATGTTCCAGTGAAAATGATAGGAAGAAAGAGCAATAGCATAGAAACTGAAAAAGTTGAAATAGAGGAGGAAGGTTCAAGCAGTGATAGTGATTTTACAGTTTTTCTTGAAGGCCGGGAACAGCATCCCAAGATGGTTTATATTCAGCTGCTGTCAAGTATATCAAAACGATAGTCGTTGACCACGAGGACACCTAGCGTTAGCATCCAGAGCTCTATCAAAGGTGCGATAACCAGAGCTCACATTATCATTGTGCCTAAATCTATGTAATGGAAAAAGGGTTTTTACTGGTAAGAGGCGAACCTGCTTAATTTTTTGGGACATATTCCCAAACCAAACCGGTAGAGGAAGGAAAAGTCGGGTAATCTACATAAACTAAATTGTAACAGGTCGATAACTAAACATTGCAGATATTCAAGAAAAATGTATAGGAGGGATCATCAGGGATCAGGGATATTTAGTCATTAGAATCCAAAGCAACAGTTTTTAGAATTTTTGTCTGTTTGTCTGTATGTTTGTACGCGCATCACTCAAAAACTGCTAAATAGAATTCAATACAACTTTCACTGTTCCATAACTAGGCATCTAACTTAAAGTTTAAGATTTCCATTGTTTCGATAACTCGACCGGTTTAGGGGTTATCGACCAATATGCGGGCCATAGTGAGACTCGAAATGTTGTGGTACAATATGAGTCTCAAAAGAAAGGGGCTGCAATAAGCCAAGTGGGTAAGTTCAATATCTCAACTGGTTTCGGAGATACAAATATATGGACTAATATGCTCTCAAATAGACAGACGGAGAGCTTCAGCTGTTCGTGCTGAACGGAACACTTATTGATGGATCCATCTTGTTTTGTTTTCATACTTCAACCAAAGTAATTATGAAAGGTATCAAAATATCTACAAGAAACCTTTAAAAAAATCTGCGCTGTATATTTGGTAGCAAAACAAAGGCAAAATGGGAAAAACAATTGAAATGCACCGTAAGGCGACAAGATGGCGTACATAACCTCTTATCCTGCCACATTCATACCAAAAGCTATACGCACAACTCAAAATATTTATACATACGAGCATAAGGGCGTGTTGATAATGGAAATGTAATGGAATAGAGCTATGCTGTCAGGAGGACATATGTACCAACACACATCCAGGTCACTGTGCAGCAGTTCACATTCTGGCGCAGAGGGCAGGCAGCACACAGAAAGCGCAAACACACAAACAAACCACAGAATTGTGTTCCATATGAGCGACTATTTTTCATTTTCATTTCATACACACATACAACGACATAAATATTTGTGCATCTGTCTATTAAACTTAATTTTTGCGCCGATTCTCTTTTGCGTTACACTTCGTTTTGGTATTCTTTTGCCGTATATGTCAAACTTGCCATAATATTTGGTGTTATATTTTGACAAATAAATCGATGTATGGGTGTGTATGTGTGTGTGTGTTTCTGAGAACAACTGTGCATTACAAGAACGTTGCCACGGACCTCCTGAGTACGAACAGCCTGAGTAGTTTGCTGTCAACATGGCCATTACGAAATATGACACACCAGTATAGGTGATCTGGGTTTTGTACGACATGCCAAATATCACCACTGCGCTCAGGTGCAGTTGGAGGTGGTATTCGATTGTTGCCGCATTTGTTTTATTCTTTTTTATACCTTTATACATTTTTTTTTTGCTGAAAATCCCTGCCTGGCAGCATGTGCCTTCAATAAGCATATTCGGTGCCCTATTATTACGCAGGTGTTGGTAGCTGTGTTTCATACATATTGAATATCTAAGAATTAAAAAAAAATAAGGAAACATACATAAAACAAAGAAGAGTTAGTACAAATGTCGAGCAAGTAAATAAGAAACCAATTTTAGACATTTAAAAATACTTACAAAAATAATAAGTTAAGAAAAAAACAAAAAGATCTCGAAAAGTTCTAAAAATTAAAAAAAGGCAGAAAATAAATAAAAAGAGTCAGTACAAAACTTAATTAGGTAAATGGAAGAATAATTTTAATCATTTTCAAATACACTAAAATATAAAAAAAACTTGCAAAATAAAAAACTTAAAAATAAATTTTAAATAGAAAAAAGTATAAAAGATAAAAATACAAGAAATAAGAATACAATACATAAATCAGATGAATAAAAGAAAATTTTAAAACATTTTCAAAATCCAAAAAAAAAGCAACCAAAAAAAATAAAAACAAAAATTACTTAACGGGTTCTAAAAATTATAAAAAAAAAAAAAATAAATGCTAAATAAAAGGAGTCAGACCAAAACTTAATTAGGTAAATAGAAGAATAAATTTAAACATTTTCAAATACGATAAAATATAAAACCCGCAAAAAAAACTTAAAAAAAAATTAAATAGAAAAAAGGTTAAAAGAAAAAAAGAAAATAAAAAATACAAAAAATAAAAATAAAAATACTTAAAAAAAACATAAATTAGAAAAGCAACAAAAAAAATTACTAAACAAGTTATAAAAATTGCAAAACCAATCAGAAATACATGCAAAACAAAAAGAGTTGATACAAAACTCTAATAGATAAATGGAAGAATAAATTTAAACATTTTCAAATACAATAAAATGTCAAAAAAACTAGCACAATAATAAACTTAAAAATAAATGTATAAAATGAGAAGAGTTAAAACAAAACAAATATTAATTACGTAAGTAAAAGAAAATTTTTGAACATTTTCAAAACCCAAAAAAACAACAAAAAAACGCATTAAAAGATGCAACATAACAAAAAGGTTTAAACATTAAAAAATTAAAATCAGAAATTACACGAAAAATAAGAAGAGCAAATCAGGTAATACATACAAACATAAATTTTAAACATCTTCAAACACATAAAAGAAACATACTAGAAAAAAATTTAAAAATAAATTTCAAATAAAGAACTAAAACCAAAAATTTTAGTACGAGAAAGTTTTAAACCAAAAAAAAACACAGAAAAATATTTTCAAAATTAGAATAGTTAATACAGATGGCATAAAGGTAAATAAAAGAACATTTTAAAATATTTTCAAAGCCCCGCAAAAAAAAACAAAAAAAAAAATACAAGATAAGTTTTAAAAGGTAAAAGAACAACATCAGAAAATATTTGGAAAATAAGAAGTATTATAGCAACACCAATTACGTAAATAAAAGAATATTTTATACGAAAAAATTTTTTCCTCTAATATCAATTAACAAACATTTTTTTTAAAATTCTAATAAAAAAAAATTCCTGAAGTTAAAAAAAAAATTATGCAAAATATAACTCTTCCTGTTTTCAATAGGGTTAATGATCAATCAACGAGGTGAATACACAAACAATAAAAAAACAAAAAAACAAATTTTTTGATATTGCAAAATAAAAATATTAAAAAAACTTAAATAAAGAGCGAACCCCGAAAATACATGCAAAATAAGACGGGTCAATACAAACTGCAATTCGGTTGATAAAAGAATAAATTTTAATATTTTAAAAACCCTGAAAAAAAAATTAAAAAAAGATAGAATAAAAAAGTTTTAAATACAAAATTAAAAATTTTAACATAACTTCGGAACTTTTTCTTTTTTAACGCAAACGAAAACATATAGCTTATTACAGAAATTATGTAGGCATTTTTAATAAGAGTTACATAAATGATATTAGCGGTATTAAAATAAACAAAATTACTATCAAAACTATCTAATACTTTGCGTTCATATTTCTTCGTAGACAGCTGTAGTTGAGTACTATAAAAAAAACACTACACATTTTTTCAATATATAACATGTAGTTACTACAAAGCGAAAGAAAATCTATTCAAAGCTAGAGCCAAGTAAATATTTGGCAAGCTTCAGTGCCTACAAATCGAATGTACATAAACGTTTATTTTCATGAATCACCTGTGTTAGCCAGTACATTTCTGAAGGTATGAGTGTATGTGTGTACATTTCATTTTTGGACAATTTGTTTGTTTGACTTGTTATTTTTCAAATTAACTTTAGTGTAGGTTTTGGTGGTAACACAGCAATCGCTGTAATAGCATTTACCCTTCTTACACATATGACAGAAGAGAAAACTAATGTAATTTTTTTTATATACCCAATTGTCAGTTGTAATAATAAAGTACGCTTAAACATTTGGTCTCTAAATTAATTTAATTTAATTAAATTTTGGATACCAACAATTAAATTAAATTGAGTTGTGGTTACGGCCTGTACATTTGCAAAGTACCATGACTATAAACGAGCTCAAGGCCAATAAAAATAAATTTTCTTATTATTTATGAAAATTATTATTGTTGTTTTTTTTTCTTAATAATTATTTTTAATTAATTATTAAAAGTTAACTTTTCCAGCGGTTATCTCCTAAAATTTTTCTATTCTATGCTAATAAAAACTTTTAATAACTAAGCAAAACTAATTATTAAAAAAATAAAAATAAAAACAATAATAATTTTCATAAACAAAAAGAAAAATTATTATTATTCGGTTATAGTCATGGTAATTTAATTAAATATTTTTTTCCATTTATTCTATTTTGTTTTCTTTTATTTTACTTTACTAAAATTTTTTTTAAGTTTTTTAAATTTAATGTAATTGTATTTTATTGTGCTTTAATTATATTTGTTTTAGTTTAATTTATTTAATTTAATTTAATTAAATTTTTTTTTATTTTATTTTTTTTTTATTTTATTTTTTTTTTATTTAATTTAATTTAATTTTTTTTAGTTTATTACAATTCATTTTATTCAACTTTATTTTTATGTATTTTGTTTTCTTTAAGTTTATTTAATTTTATTTTATTATATATTTTTTTTGTTCTATTTTTTATATTATTTTATTTTATTTTATCTTATCCTATCTTATTTTATTTTATTATATTTTATTTTATTTTATTTTATTTTATTTTTTATTATATTACTTTAGTTTCTATCATTTGATTTTTAACTTTTTTTATTCTATTTTGTTTTATACTTTATTACAATTAATTTAATTATAGTTTGTTTTTATTTATTTTACTCTTTATTTTATTTTTTTTGTTTTATTACAATTCATTTTTATGTATTTTGTTTTGTTTTAGTTTATTTAATTTTTTTATTCCATTTTATTTTATATTTTATTTCGTTTTATTTTATTTTATTTTATTTTTTATTTTATTTTAGTTTAGTTATTTTATTTTTATTTGATTTAATTTTCTTTTATTTTGTTCTATTTTATTTTATTTGAATTTATTTTGTTTTATTTTATTATATGTTGTTTTAGTTTATTTTGTTTTTTTTTTTAATTAAAATTTTTATAAATTTTAATAGCCTTTTGTTGTAATAACCTGTTTAGTTTATGTTGAGCTTTAGGCCAATAATTTGAAATAAAACACTTTATTTAGTTTTATATTCAAATTTTATTTTATTTGGTCGATATTTCGGCCTCAATTACAACTGGGTATATGTAAAAAAAAAATTTAACTACAAAACTACTGTCGGCCTCTTGCCAAAAGCTTCTCACCACACATGTCGCCTTTTCGTCCTTTGATAAGTCTCACACATTTATGTCGCACTCCTTGTGCGAATCGTTAAATTCAGTTACCTTCACAGGTGCTGAGTTTTCCGTTATGTATTTACATAAGCTAACACATGCAGACATAAATGAATTCGTATAGTTTTAGCATTTTGGCTTAGTGCTGGTTTTGTTTTGCTAAGATTTTTTTTGGTTACATTTACGCTCAATTTTTCTACATGTGTTTTCTTGCACTTCTTTGGCTCTCACTCTCAGCAGTATGTTGTTGTAACTAGCAATTTCGTCTACAAATGTTTAACTATGATTATTATTCCATGTTTCTATTTATCGAAACTGGAAAAATATTTGTGCAAAATTTATATGCGAATATTATTTAAAGGAATTATTATTGAGGGGGAAAATGTTGAAGGTCAAAGTAAATAGTAGCACAGTCAACTGCTTTTTAAATTTTGCAAAAGGCAAAATTATATGTATATTTGCCCTCTAAAAAGAGCTAAACAATTTGTCCGTTTTTTTTTTTTTTTTTTTTGTAGTAAGCAAAATTCTCAAAAGAACTCAAAACTGGCGCTGACCATTAAGTTATGTTAAAAGGCATCTGAAAAAATATTTAGAACCCCAATTGAAAACACCTCTTTAAAGATCACCCTATTTTAGCTGACTGTTAGAAAGCGCAATACCTCAGCAAAAGGTTACTTGAATCGTCTTTTAATAGTAACTGATTTTTTTTTTTGTCGCAAGCACTTAGCGACTTATGAATGAAATAACAAAATGATTTGGTTTTTTTCAAAAATTTGAAATTTGCTTTATGAACTTGTCGATTGCAAGATAGCAAACAAAATTTTGAGTACTTTATAATTTCTTCTGCTTGCTTATTTTTGTGTTGCTTTCTACTCAAAGATTTGTTTAAGCCACCATACAAAATTTTATCTAGCATAGAAATAAAATAGGCCCAATGTACATAAAAATCAAGTAATATGTTCAGAAAATGCACAAGATCGATCTGGGCTGACTAGCAAACAATTAGTTGAGATATATCAAAAAAATCGCCCAAGTCGGTGCTATATATAATTACACAGATGCCGAACAACTAATACATAAATTTGGCCTGATATATCTTTGACAAAAGAAATTTAATGTAGCTTTCTAAAAAAAATTGAGTATCAGGGCCATGAGAGTCCAAAAAACAAAAAAAAAATAAAAAATATTCACTTAGAAATTTGTATATGTACTTCCAATTATCTAGACCCACAATGTAGACGTCAATGTGCCTAACTAAGCTGATGCTGATAGATGCGTTATTTATTAACCCTTCGAACTATAAAGAAACAACAAATAAAATATGCAAAATTAACAAAAGAATATATATTTCGAAAAGACACGTATATATATATCTTTAAAAAAAACGCTAGGTTATGCTTTAATTGGATGATTTCTAATTATAAAATCGAAGAAACGGCAAATGATCTACATTATAAATGCAAAAGATTCACAAAAAAAAATGTACCAAATCAAAACGGCTCATTATAAAATTATCTGAATACTTGACTTTTGTAGTTTCTGGGCCATGCAACGATAATCAATTCATGAGAACTGCGACTGCAAAAAGACTAAAATATGAATTCAGCAAAATTATTAATAAAAATATCGAATATGCAATAACAAGAAGTACTCAACAGCTGTGCGAAGAGGAAAAAATGCAAGCGATGCAGGACAAAAAAGCTCAAGCGACAAATTTTAGAATCTGCACTAGGCCGTTCCAGTTTTTTTTTTTCTTTGAAGTGAAACTCTCTTTGGGAATTGGGAATTTTTTCAGATTAAAAAAAAAAATTGAATATGCTACACTGTTACGGTTATCTTTATATATAAAAATCTTCTGTGCGTTCGTTGTCACTGAACTCATTCTAAACGCCTGGACCAATATTGATGAAATTTTTTTTGTGTACGAGTACTCAAGCAGGCTCAAGAATGGTTTGGATTCATAATCCGGACTGCTGGACGTCGTGGGTGTGGCACCTCTCATACAAATGAGATTTTCCGTACTGCATATCTCTGAAAGTATTCATTGTAGAATATTGAAAAATGGTAAGGAGCTAAAAGAGAACAATCTCTAACACCTCAAAGAAGAGGTGGAAGGGAGGAGTGGGCGTGGCACCTCCCAACCAAATTAAAATGTTCATGCTGCATATCTTCGGAATTATTCGTGGTAGAATACTGAAAACTGGTACACAGTTATATAAGGTTAATCTCAACATGTCAAGAAAAAAGGGAGGAAGGGAGAAGTAGCACCTCCTATACAACTGAAAATTTTCATACTGCATGTTCTAGCAAAAATGCATGGTAGAATGTTGAATATCTAAAACCTCAAGAAAAAGGTAGGTAGGAGGAAAACGAGGCGTCACGCCTTTTGATACAAACTGGTAAAGGGCGGGATAGGAATATGGTAGCGAAAGTGCTAAGGATAGTTAAGGGGGCAGGCAATATTTCTAGATCGATGCAGGTAAATGTTTGGGCAGGACAAAGTCTACCGGGCCCTCGTGTCTACAGGTATTAGATAGTACAATTTTTAAAATTTTTTAAAATTTTTTGCATAAGTAAAATATAAATATATATTCATATATATATAATGAAAAGGGTTGCCAACTGTTCGAAAATTCACTTTGACTGTTTCTTTGTTGTTTTATTTAATTTAAATTTGAATTGTCAAACATGTAGAAGAGCTTTGGCTTGATGAATAGTAACATGCCGTTTTTTAATTTTTACTGTATAGTGACCCAGTTAGTGAATAATAAAATATTATTTAAATGAAAGAGTTGCCACTTGTTGCAAAACTCTACTTTTTTTCTTATATAGCATTCAACAACATTGCGCCTCCCATTTATAACTCAAGACAGGCTTGACCAATCGTAATGATTTTTTTGTTTTTGGATTAAACTTCGCCAGGAATATAATAACCAATATTAAAATATAAGATATTCATAAAATAAATGTAGGGTGTCATATGAAAGTGCTCGAGCTGTAGTTGAATAAAGATATATCACTTTTTTTTATAAAAATGGTTACCAACTGTTCAAAACTGAACGTTTAATGTCAAGCTAGTTTATAGCGCTTATAACAAAGGACAAAAAATACTTCCATTTAAAGTTTTTTTCCTACAAAATTAAATGTTTACACGTTTTAAAAGAAATATCTCCAGAACACTGAAAAAAATTTCCAGACTATTAAAAAATACTCACATAATTGCTCAAGTTTTCACTTCTGTTGGTACTATCGGAGTATCACTGTTCTCTTTATTTTTTAGAGTACGATCTTGCCACTTATTCGATCCACCTTTGCGTATGACTCAGAACTAACAAAATATGCTACATTTAAAAGGTCTAATGTAGCTACATTTAAAAGGTCTAATGTAGCTACATTTAATATTATGAGCTAAGAGTATCTTTGGCCATCTTTAAAGCGCGTCAACAAGCAGCTGCTGGGCTGGTCAATTAGCGGACAAAAGTTGTTTTATTTTTTATATTTTTTTTTTTATGTTTCAAAACATTTTTTTATTAGCTGCAGAAGGCATTTAAGTATTATGAATTATTTTTGTTTTATGATCTGTTTTTTTTTTTTGTTTTTTGATGCAACACTTGACAGTATTCCAATTAACGCCGCTGCTGCTTAAATTATTTGTAATTCATGCGTTTTTCTTTAAATACATACATATGCGTATTAATTCTGGTAGATTCTTTTTTTATGGCATAATTATACAACACATTTTAAATGTTACATTTAATTAAAATTCAATTTCAAACGGAAGTGGCATAATGGATCGGCACTTATCGAATATTTCATGTGACTAATTTTTCAATTGCACTCGAGCAAATAATTGCTGCTAAATGAATTGAAAGAATTCGGTTTTGCAATAAATAAAAATTTAAATTTATTCTGCAACAAATCAACATGAAGCGACAAAAAAGAATTTTTATGTCCATAATGAGTGTTTACATGTTTTAAACCAATTTAAATACTAATTTGGGCAAACAAATGCTCGTCTTACTTGAAAAATCTAAATAAAATATGGTAAGAAAAAAAATATACGCATATAAAAGGCTACAAAAAGTTAATTAAGTGACTGAATTTATGTTAGGATGGCATCAGCCTCAACTAAAGTAAAGAACAGTGAGACTATGGGAGTGATTACAGAAGTAAAAACTTAAAACAATTACGTGTCCTTTTCTTGAATTTTTAGAAAATATTATTTGAATTGTCTGAACATTTGAATGGCAATCTTATTATTGTAGTTATTGATGTATTTATTTAGTTACTAAGTCTACAGACTTTAACGTATTCGTTACTAATATTTCACTTTAAAAACTACCCTATATCCTTCTGTGACACGAATTTGTCATTTTAAAATTTAAATTAGTGAAATCGGTTTAGCAGATTGGTGCTTTTGCTCTCACGAAAATTTGTGTTTTAACTTTTTATGTTTTTCTTATTAATATTTTATTTGAATGACATAAATTTTTTCATTTTAAGATTTTAATTAGCGAAATATGCTCAATTGATTGACTGCTTTGGTATAACGAAAATTTTAATTTTTAACTCTTAAAGTTTGTTATTAACATTTTACTTGCAAAGTATACCTACAGTGGCGGACATAAGTGTACATACAGTCGTTTTCTGCGATTTTCACAAATTTTGGCTTTAATAAAATTATTTTAACAAAGCTTGAGTAAAACCATGTGTCAAGGTCTAATACAACAACTATAAATTTTGTTTTAAAAATGTACACAAATTTGGGGAAATTCAAAGAAATTTTAATAAAATTTTGCATTTTTTTTTTCCAGAATTTTTAAAATTTTTTGGAGTATGCAGTTTCGTAGCCCATTAAATTTTAGTTAATAGGGTGTTAATCTTAAGTTCGTGACACATTTACCTGATTTTTGACAATTTTTTTCTTGAAGGCTTCTGCATTTTCCTTTATACAAGTTTGTGAACGCAATTTTTTTTGTATAAAAGAAAATACTTTGGCTCGTCGGAAAAAAGATTGCCAAAAATCAGCAAAATGTTTCACGAACTTAAGACTAACACATTGTTATACTAAAATTTAATGGCCTGCAAAACTTCATACTCTAAAAAATTTTGAAAATTCTATGAAAAAAGTTGAAAATTTTGCTGAAACTTCTTGGAATTTTCGCGAATTTTGCGTGCATTTTAAAAACAAAATTTATAGTTTCTGTAATAGAAACTTACACATGCTTTTATATAGTCTTTGTTAAAATAATTGTATTAAGGCCAAAATTGGTGAAAATCGCAGAAATTAAATGTAAATGTATGTGCACTTATGCCCGCCACTGTATATCCTTCTGTGATACGAATATGATATTTTAAGGCGGGCACTAGTGAAATCTGACCAATAGACTGGCTGCTTTGCCCCTGCGAACATTTTAAGTTAAAACTTTTAATAACATTTTATTTCGTGGGTTGTGGCATATGTTTGGAATCAAACGATGAAAGTATATAACTTTGTTTTTGTACAAAAAAAAAAAAAATTATAAATGACATTTTGCAGTAACATATTCTTCTTCACAAAAATTGTACATTTTCTCTTCATTTCCTGTTCATAAAATCGCAATTTCCGCTTTGTTTTACAAGTCATTTTTCTTATTTTCTTAGCGTTAACCCGTTTCAGTTGAAAAGCTTTCAGTCCTGAGCGATACGATAAATGTATGTTTTAATACTTGGATGTGTAAAATAATAAATGTCATGTCTGCGTTTGTTGCAGTTGTACAATAACAAGTACTGTCTATGCTGTCCTAACAAACGTTATCATTTTGTTTTTACCACCATACTCATACTACCCGAGTTCTCTCTCGGATTGGCGCCTTATTATTATGTTAAGTGTAGGGCTTGGGTTAAAGAGGTTTATTGCTTTTTGTTTTCATTGGAAACAAGTTTTGGGGGAAGTGATAAAAATTGGAGTGGACGAAAAAGAACGTTTATTTTTATATATAGAGGAAAACGGAAAATAGTTTTAAAAAAAACATAATGCTATTTTTAAAACTTATAATATATACTATAATGTGATTCAAAAAATTTTAAAATAAACATTTCTAAACTTTTTTCATCTTTTTAAGATGCGCAAATACTTCATTATTTATTTTTAGATTTTTCAAAACTTTTTGAAATATTTTCGAAATTTTTTTGAACATTTTCAAGATACGCAAAACGTTAAGAATGCAAATGTATATGACTATTAAATATGGATTCTGATGGGCAACAACACTTAATTTGAAAACTTTTTAAGTAAAATTTCAAAACTTTTTTAAAAAAACTTTATTATTGATTTCCAGATTTTAGATTTTTCAAAACTTTTTGAAATATTTTCAAAACATTTTTGAACATTTTGAAGATGAATAAAACGTTAAATATGGATTCCGACGGGCTACAGCACTTTGTTTTTGGTTATTTGGTTTAAAGTATTTGAATTTTTTTTTTTTAATTTTCAAAACTTTTCTGAAGTTTATCACTATGCGCAAAACGTTAAAAATACAGCTTTAAACGCCTTTTAAAAGCAATTTTTAAGGCTATAATACTTTTTTTTTTTGGTTTGATGATTTAAAATATTTAAAAATGTTTGAAAGAATTTCAAAATTTTTTTGAAACTTTTGAAGATAGCCTAGAATACACGACTCTTACATACGAAAAATTATCACAACTTTTTCAATGTGCGCAAAAGTTAACGACCCTTAAATATACATTATGATGGCCTAGAACACATCATTCTCGGTTTTCAGATTTTAAATATTTCAAAACTTTTATAAAAATTTGCAAGGCTTTTTGAAGATGTACAACAAGGAATGACGTCCTTTCGCTTTTAATTTAAAATATTTCCAAATTTTGTAAAAACTTTTCAAAACTTTTTTTTTAAAATGTGCACAAAGTTTAGCATACAGATTTACACAACTTGGTTTTGAATTCTGATTCAGTATATTTTTGGAAAAATTTTTAAATTTCTTTTTAACAACTAATAAATAATAATTCTAATGGGTTAAAACACTTATTAAATATTTTCAAACATTTTCAAAACTTTTAGGCACTACACTATATAATAGTATATTTTTTTTTATTCATAAACACTAAGCGAGTTATGAATAAAATAACAAAAGCCGATTTTTTTTCGCAAGCAGTTAGCGACTTATGAATAAAATAACAAAAAAAAAATTTTATTTTTTTTAGTTAAAAATTTGCTTTGAAAATCAAATATGATATGTTAAGATAACAAGCGGAATTATGAGCGCTTATTATTGCTTCTACTTGCTTATTGTTTTGTTGCTTTCAATACAAATATTGTGTTAAGCAAGCAGCACAAATTTTTATCTAGCATCGAAGTGAATAAAAAACGGTGAATGTAAAAAAGTATTTCTAGCATGCAACTATGAAATAGGCAGTTAGTTTCATGTGCTTTATTTCGTTTGCCCCTTTATATAGGTTCCCGCAAGTCTAAATCGCTTAATGTTACAAGATGACCCTTAACTTTTCCGCTTTTAACTAAAAATTTTTTTTTTAAACAATTTGCTTGCTGTTAAGTTATCTTTATATTGTATCACATTTCAGTAATTTACTGTCAATACAAAGTGCATCTTTCGAGATAAAAACTATTAAAATTTCATTACGATTAATAGCATCATCGTTATCGTTCGCATACTCAATGGTTAATGTTTCAAACGTGTCGAATCACTGTGTAAGTTTTAAATATGAAATAAATCAATACGACCACAATATACCAATGCAAGCGTTTCAGTATTGAGAAATTGCTGTCTGTTTCATACATATTTCAAAAATGCATATTTCTGCACTTTGCGCTGTCCAGGGGTGTGAGCGCGTATGTGCCACATTATGTTGTATTTGTCAGTTGTATGATGAAAAATTGCAACAATAATTTTGAAAAAAGGTAAAGTTTAAAATAACAGCTTTATTATTTATTTATATGTTCTGTCAATAAATTGTATTTGTAATGCATGCGCATTTATCAGCCTTCAATGCAGTAGGTAGTGCAGAATTGGTTTGGTTATATTGACCTTCTTGCCTCACTGTTTGACAAGGCACAGGCACGACCGACTTGACTGTCTGTCATCGCTAACATTGTATTGATTGCATGCTAATTAATTCATTTGATTTTATGCTTTTGTTTTTTGGGTGATAATCACATGTCAAATGCTTAACGTCAATTAAGGCCACGACGAATGTCAAATAAACAATTGCTCCTCAACCCTAACACAAATGTGTTGGACATGTATTGGATTATTAATTGGCTTGCTACAAAAATACTTTACACGTTTGTATTGCATAATTTTTCAAAATCACTTTGTTTGCAACTAATTAAAGAACATCAGATTTTTTTAAATTTATATCAATTATTTATGGTTGGTGGAATGGAAGGATGTGTTGCTAACGGGTCAATTCTGTGCGTAACCGGTAATTTTGTACCTAGAAGACATGGCAACGCCGTCAGAAACAAGCAATGCGCACGAACTTCGTGTAAAAAGTGCTTATACGAGGTGTGTTCAAAAAGTATCGCGAATTTTGTGTTTTTTCAAAAATTATTTATTTATTCATAAATATCTATTTTGTCCCCTTCAAAGTAATCCCCATGAGATATTATACACTTGTGCCAACGGTTTTTCCAATCTTCGAAGGACTTAAAAAAATCATTTTTTTGTATCTTGTTCAGCTCCTCCTTCGATGCCGTCTTTATCTCGTCAAGAGAAGCGTAACGTCGTCCTTTCATGGGCCTCTTCAGTTTAGGGAACAAGAAAAGGTCACATGGGGCCGGATCTGGGGAATACGGTGGCTGCGGCATCATTAGTGTGTTGTTTTTGGCCAAAAAGTCGCGCACAAGCAACGATGCGTGAGCAGGGGCGTTATCGTGGTGCAAAAGCCAATTTTTGTTCTTCCACAAATCCGGGCGTTTCTGGCGGATTGCTTCGCGCAAATTGCGCATAACTTGCAGGTAATATTCCTTATTGACCGTTCTTCCCTGTGGCAAGAACTCATGATGCACCACGCCCCTGCAATCGAAGAAAACTGTCAGCAAAACTTTCACATTCGACCGAACTTGGCGCGCTTTTTTCGGTCTTGGTTCGTGCGGCAGCTTTCATTGAGATGATTGAGCTTTGGTTTCCACGTCATAACCATAAACCCACGATTCGTCACCAGTCATGACCCTCTGGAGCAAATTTGGGTCGTCGCGGACAGAGTTTTACATCTCATTAGCAATGTTCATGCGATGCTGTTTTTGGTCACAATTGAGCAATTTTGGTACGAATTTCGCGTAAAAATCGAAGACGATCCAGAACACGTGCAAGCAAAGCAGCTGTCAACAATTAACTGAACATTCAAAATGGCCGAGCTTGTCGGCATAAGTGAGAGACATGAGTACCAACATAACGCCACAAAAAATTCGAAATTCGAATATACGTAACCAGCGAAAATTCAAAATTCGCGATACTTTTTAAACACACCTCGTATTGTTTATTAATTCTTGTGAACTAGTATGTGTACAAAATTTGCGGTATTTTCTGTCCACAAATATATTTACAAAACACGTGCAATTCTTCGAGGTTATGCGACGTGACCACCTATTTTGGTGGTTACGAAATTAAACTGCAACTTAAGCCGGCATAATACCAAAAGCGTGTAAAAGTTTCCAAACTATTTATTTGCCGGTTAAACGAATGTTGTTACCACACTAGAATTAGGGCGTAAATGATAACAATGAGAATTAGTGTCCGACCGAATTTTAATTTTTGGGCGTAACCGAGCTCAAGCCATATACCCGGCATTTTATTTGGACATCAACCGACACCAACTTTTCACGAGAACAAGTGCATAGTTAAAAATTTGGTTACTTCTTACCACCAGAATTACGAATACAAGTTGCTGTGTTTTAAGAAAGGATTCAAACCGATTAAAACCCAACTTCCGGTTTGAGTTATCCAAAGTGATTCAGTTAAGGTTTTCTAAAGTGTCTCGTTAAAAATTTCCCAAAGTATTTCGTTAAGGGTTTGCAGAGTGCTTTGGTTTAAGTTTTCCAAATATTTCAATTAACAATTTTAAAAGTTCTTCGGTGAAGGTTTTTGAAAACATTTAGGTTTCGGTTTTTTCAAAGTATTTCAGTTTCCGTTTCCCAAAGTATTTCGCTGATTTTTTATTAAAACATTTAAGTTTCAGTTTTTGAAAGTGCTTTAGTTAAAGCTTTCAAAGTGTTTCGGTTGTCCAAGAGTTTCGCCTAAGGTTTACAAAAGTGTTTTCAAAAAGTGTATCACTTAAGGTTTTCCATAGACTCTCCGTTTCGAATGTATTTCGGTTAAGGTTTTTGAAAGTGTTTAGTTTCCGATTCGGATTTCCAAACGCTCCTTTCCGGTTTAGGTATCGGTTTCGCAAAAAATTTTGGTTCTGATATTAGTTTCGCATTACCAAAGAGTTTTGTATCGAATTCGGTTTTGGTTTCGGGTTTCTAAAAATTTCCATTTGGGTCGATTTTGAGAAAATTTCGGTTCCGGGTTTCAAAATGTTTCGCTACCGATTTTGGTTTCGGGTTACTAAAAATTTTCATTCCGATTTCTCTTTCATATTTCCAAAATTTTTCGTTTCCCATTTTGGTTTCGATTTTGGGAGAGTTTCATTCCGGTTTTCCAAAGTGTTTGTTTTCAGGCTTCAGCATCTGGTTTCAAAAAAAATGTCCAGGTTTGTAAAAAAAATAGCTGCGGTGTTGACGTTGTTGTATTACAGTTTCGGTTTCAGTTTTGTGTTCCATTATCCACATTGTTCGGGGTTCCAAAGTGTTTCGCTTCTTGTTTTGGTGTTGGACTTCCAAAGTTTTGCGTTTCGCTATCGGTTTTGTTTCAGTTTTGGGTTCTGTTTTACACGGTGTTTCATTCTACTTTCAGGGTTCCTAAGTGTTTCGTTTCTTGTTTTGGGTTTGATTTACAAAGTTTTGCATTCCATTTTTAGTTTTGTTTCAGTTTTGGGTTCTGTTTTTTACAATTTTCCGTGCTGTGTTAGGAGTTCCAAAGTGTTTCGCTTCTTATTTGATTTGATTTCCAAAGTTTGCTCCAGTTTCGGCCTCGCTTCTGTTTTGTGTTCTGTTTCCCGAAGTGTTTCATTCTGGTTTTGGGTTTCCAAAGTGTATTAACTTCTAGTTTTTCCATCTGGTTTCGAAAATACTTTGGCTCAAGTTTCGGTTGCCTGGTTTTTCTTAGCTCATGTGCTCTGGTAATGGTGTCGATTTCGTAATTGAAATTCAAAAATCGAGAGCAAAAAGTTGCGAGATTCATGAACTAATCGCAAAGTAAATGGAATAATACCAAAAAGAAAAGTATCCTAGAAACTTAATGTAGAGGCAATCTGCATTGGACAGCTGAAGGAGGGTAATAAGGGATGCTAATCCTACATTCTACTATAAGCGTATTGCCCTGATATAAAGAAATAGACATCGCAGCTCTCACTGAAAGTATAAAAAGCGATTTGGCTGATTTTACTTGGAATTAGTAGGACTCCCCAGTATCTAACTCTTGAAGATGTTTGAGTTTTGAAAATTTTGAATAATAGTCGTTGTAACCAATTCGTAAGACACTTTTCACCCGATTCTATATTTACCTTACTTATACATACTACCGTTAAAATAAAGTGTACTTCAAAGTATTTTGATTTCATAAGAACCAGTTTGCATTTTCCATTTAAGACACTTACCTGAAAAGAGAAAGAAATAAAAATAATTAGAAAACGATAATGTTTGACTATTTATTTACTAAATTTTATTAATAAACATTTATTTACTAAATTTTATTTATAAATATTTATTTACTAAATTTTATTAATAAATATTTAAATACTAAATTTTATTAGTAGGAAGTCTTATAAAAAAAACAATAAAAAACGTTTTCCTAAAAGCTTGATATGAAAAAATTTTAAAATTTTTTGTAGTACAAAAACATTTCTCGAATGTATTTGAATGATGCATTTTATCGCAACCTCAATTTTTGTACTATCCCAAAAGTATGAAAGCATAATTGTTTTATTATAAATTTGGAAAAAATTTATTTATGTATATATTTGCTATTGGCGCCTGAAAGTATGCAATGGTAATTAAAAAACAATTTTCTATTATTTTCTAAACAAAAAATTGCGTCTGGTATATCAGCTTTAAACTTTTTGTAGTGAAAACATGCATAAAATTGTTAATTTAAGTCGTTTCAATTATTTACGTTTTTCTGACTGTGAGTTAATGGCATTTTTCCAATACTTTGATGATGTTATTGATGCATACCTTGCGGCGTTTTAGCAAACATATGACATATGCATACGCACTTAAGCGCAAAATTAAATTAATTTTTTTAATTATTAGAGCGTATGCGGAGTTGGTTGGTTTTGGAGCGCACTAAAGAGTAAGAGTTGAAAGCAGTTAATGAAAACGCCTAAATGTATGCGAATATTCTACGAAAAACTGAACAACATTTTAAACGCTACCAGCTGGACCAGTAGGCTGAGAGAATCTCTTTACATATGAAATGAATAATATTTTTTAGTAACTTGAATTAATTAAAAAAAAAAGCTTAATACTGGTTGACTTTTTTTTAACCGATACAATTTCCAACAAATCTGTTTTAATATGAACTTTTCTATTCGAAAAAGCTATTAGATAACACAACCACTAGTAGCTTAAAACTAGAAACAGTTTATTAATGAAATATATACAAACAGAACTATAGCATTTTTTTTAACTTCAAATTGCAAAAAAAGCAGCGCACTTTGAAGCGTCCGCAAATCCCACTAACTATCACGAAAACGCATTTCAATGCAATTAAATAGAGATATCTTTTGGTAACAGAACTTGTTATTATTACAAAAAAAAAAAATAACACCAATATTTGTTTGTGACACACTGAAAACAAGCACAAAACATATTGAGTGAGGGTACATAAAAATCAGTGATTGTAAAATTTCATAACATACTGATGCATACTTTTAGGCGCTTTTATAGTTATTTGCGCGAGTTTATTGAAAGGCTTATCGCTTGTGCAATCGTTATTTATTTTATTGTTAATATTTACTTTTTATTTTGATTTTATTAGCTAGATTTATGCATGCAAATAAAGTGTCGATTTGCCGTGTTAATGGAAAATCTATACAATAAATTTCATATACGTGGAATAAAAGGAATCCTATTGGGTTGGCATGGTCATGGAATCGCTCTACTATTCGCGTCTATTAATAACTGCGGGATTTGGTTTTCATTTGCAAGTGCAATTTATTTTATTATCTTTCACTGATTGTATGGTAGTTAGTGTAGAGAGAGTGTTTATGAGTTTGTCGAACATACATTGCTAGTGACATGCAATTTGTTGTCTGCTTTAGATGGTTTAGATGGTTCGTTGTACAATTTTATGCAACTGCACTGAGGGTGATTTTTTTATTTTGAGGTAAGACAGTTTTTATTTAGTTGTTTCAATTTACTTTCATTGCGTTTTAACTTTTGTTACGTTATAGAGTATTTGTGTCATATTATGTAATGTTATCCAATGTTACGCTATTCATGTTGGTTATGTTTCTTTGTTTTTTATATTTCCTGTGTTCTCAGCATGCGTTCAAAAAATGCGATATTTCGGAATTTGCTTCGGCTGAAGACATATTAAATTTATACTCTGTTACGGCCTAGCATAATTATTTTATCTAGTACCATGTTAACTTACTTTATACATAATATATGCTGATTTAAAGTTTTTGGAACTAAAGTACGCTAATGTGAACATGGTATTAGGCAGAATGAGAATGTATTTTTTCTTGATTTATATAAGTTGAGTATTCGTTTTAAAGAATAAAACAAATTTCTGAAAGGCGAAACCACTTATTTTATAGTTAATTTATTCTAAATTTAAGTCTTTGGAACTAATGTACACTAATGTGAACATGGTATTAAGCAGAAGGAAAATGTATTTTTTCTGGATTTATTAAACTTAGTTTTCGATTCTAAAGTTAAATTAAGATTCTAAAAGACAAAACCACTTAGTTTATACTTAATATATGCTGAATTTAAGTTTTTGGAACTAAAGTACCCTTATGTGAACATGGTATTAGGCAGAACGAGTATATACTTTTTATTGATTTATATACTCTGGATTTAGTATTCACTTCCAAAATTAAAGCAAGAATCTAAAAGGTAAAATCGCTTACTTTATACTTAATTAGGTTTTTGGAACTAAAGTACGCTAATGTGGACATGGTATTAGGCAGAACGAGAATGTATTTTTTCTTGATTTATATAGGTTGAGCATTCGTTTTAAAAAATAAAATAAATTTCTGAAAGGCGAAACCACTTATTTGATACTTACTTTATGCTAATTTAAGTTTGTGGAATGGTATGGAAACATGATATTAGACAAAATGAGAATATTTGTTTTTCTTGTGCCCCAAATCTGGGGTTTTCTTTCATAATCACTTCAGCTTAGCAAAAGAACACGTCTCAAAGAGAGCTGCCAACGCTGAATTAAAATTTTTGGAACTAACCTAAACGTGAGGTAAACATAGTATTAGGCAGCCCGAGAATGAGTTTTTTCTTGCTTTTTACATTCAAAATTATTCCGGCTTTAAAAAAAAAAAAAAAAAAAGGAGGTTAAAACTCTGATCGAAACTATTTTTTCTCTAAATAACTGGAGCGATGTTTACAGGAGTTGCTGTGGGGAAAATAAAAATGATTAATTGACCAAAACGATTACTTAATCGTAAACCTTATTATGAGTTTTCATCTTTCATAACAACCAACTGGTGTGCGAATATACCAGGCCGCTAAATTTTTTTACTTAGTCCAAAAAATTTTAAGCAGATTTCTCAAAACTTTTACGATTTATGAACTGTTCACACTCTTGGAACCAATAAGAAATAAAGCGGTTGTGAATATGGTATATATCGTTTGGATATATATATATAAATATTTAATATTTTATATAAAGAATATTTTATTTTTGAAAGAATAAAAATTGAATAAGGATTTTCATTTTGATAATTCACATTAAACCACAGTGAACCAAAAACAATTTTAAAAATTAATAAAGTAATATATAACGCAAGTATATAACCCTACATGGTATATGTTTAAGTAAAGGCGTTTGATTACTCTCAAATACTACTGCCTGTTAATTAATTTAAATTGTATTAATATTTTTTCTCTATGTACTTTTTTTTAAATATATTTATGTGTTGCCATTTTTCCCTTTTCTTTATTGTTTACGCACATATTTTCCTCTCTCTATTTACATTTTGCCTGTACTCTGTTTAGTTTACCTTTACTTCGTTTGCATAATTTGCCATTCATTATTTTCCGTTTTTTGTTTAGTTTCGTTTTAATATGGTACGCTAGTTTGTTTATTTTCTGGCGGTCGTGCGTTATCATTCGTTGGACGGTACAGCATTGGAAAAGCAAATATTTTTAGCAATTTGTGATAGCAAACAAATTTTTTTTTAAATTTTTATTTTTTCAACTACCAGCTATAAGTATTTGTGTTACAGCAAAAGCGTTAAAGCGCCTGCATGTATGCAATAAACTTTCAGCTTAAAAAGTTTAATTTAAGAAGCGCACTGCGTTTTCGTGAAATGTAAACACCAACAAGCTTTTCACAACACCAACAGCATATTCATTGTAATCCCGGCAACGCCTAAAGTTTTGCAACTGTAATTTAATATATGCGCCTAAAATTGTGCTAAACTTTTCATATTTCATACCAATTAACTTATAATAAAAGCGAAAAATATCCTATGCAATTTGTTTATATTTTTATAAAAATATGAATAATGATTGACGACCTTGCTATGGCATAACGACGCTTATGTGAAATGTTGCGTGTTTTGAGCACGCCCTTTTGTGTACAGCTATTTTCCACAAACCAGTTTTTATGGGCAGGCTTTTAGGCGCATAGGCGAAAGTAACTAGAGGAATTTGTGAAATTTTTGCAATAGCAAAATAATTTTCGCTACGAGAATAGATATCAGAGGTATTCAAGAATTGAGGTAAAAAGCCAAATTGAATTACGTACGAATAAATATAATATTGTGGTGATTATTCTCAAGCATGTACCATCCCTAACTCAATAACACTCCCACCACTAGTTAAATGCAACTGAGATAACGATGGCTACGCTTATGCATGCAAGCGTGTAACTAGGAAGAGGAAGAGAGATGGCGCGAGTGTTTGCGAATACGATGCAAAGAGGAGATGTCAATAAATAACACCGACCCTTCCAGAACACGAAAAGCAAACAACCAAGAAAGTTCTCGGTGCGTAGGCAAGCACCCTGTTGGACTATATAAGGCGGTGACCAAGCAAGGCAGGTTGATCAGTTTATTTTCAAGCGTTGTTCAGTGAACTACTGCGAAGTTATCAAACTCTTAAATTTGTATTGCGTTTATTACTAGTAAATAAAACTAGCTATTAGTTGCAATATCTGTGCGTGTGTTTATTTGACTTTATAGTGATCGAACCCAGGATTGATAATCGAAGACTCATCGAATTCGTCACAATATAATAAAAAAGGTATAAAGGGCACGAAAAAAGAAGTAATTTGAAACACTCGGGTGAAGAAAGAGAAATATTAGTAAATAAAAATTAAATTTTTTTTGCGCTCTTTACTCAACATATTGGGTTATCCACTCGATTTTGATGTAAATACAAAATATTGGTTTTCCCCAAAAACAATATCAAATTATCTCCCTCAACAGAAAACGGCCGCAAAACTGGGTTCGCTGTTATTAAAATACTCATAACCACACATCCTCAGTTGATATGTAGGCAATTCGAGGCAGTGATACATTCTAGCTTGCCTGCTTCTATTTACTTGCATTGCATTGTTGTTGCACTCTTAAAATCTCTTCGTAAAATTTCACTAGAACGCATATCTCAAACAAATTCTTTAAAGAAGTAACTTGCAAATGCACAGCCAATAAAATAAACCAGTATGCGCCTTGAAGTATACAACAACTTTTTGAAACGCCCTCACAACAGGTATGTGTAGAAAGTATACATCTAATAGATGAATATCACTCAGAGTTGGATATGCAACTGATTTATGGTAACTTGAAAAGCTTGTAAAATTTGTTGCTTAGTAATTGTTCATCATTTCAAGAATACGTCCAATGGATGTACCATGCTCAAAATATGTCCATGTTCAAAAGTGTTGTTTTACAGTTTGGGATGCAGACAAATACATCTAATAGACGAAAACTATGGGTGCTCGGTTTTGATTTGAGCTGAATATGCAGCTGACTTATAATTTTAATAGCTTGTACATTTTTTTTAATAATTATCCAATTGTGCGCCATAAATACGTCCAATAGATGTACTGTGTACAAAATATTTTCGTTTTAACCAGAAGAATGGACAGACGTACAGTTAGTGTATTTAATGCATTTTTTAGTCTTCAAAAGTGCTGCTTAACAGTATGGGATGCAGAAAAATACATGTAATAGATGAAAAATATGTGTGGTCGGTTTTAATTCGAGTTGAATATACAACTAACCAATAAATTAAAAAGCTTTTTAATAATTGTTCATCTATTGAATAATACGTCCAATGGATGTACCATGCGCAAAAATACACATAATTGCATATAAGTTTGTACTTGCTATGCAACTGTTTCACAGAAACTTAAAGAGCTACTTTAGATGTGTTCACAATCCCTGCAGTGAAAACACATCCAATAGATTTTCGCTATACAATATATTTTCATGTTAGCCAAAAGAATGGGCAGAGGTATAGATAGTATATCTAAGGCCTTTTTAGTTTTTGAAAATTCGGATTTACATTTTGGGATTGAGAAAAATACGTCTAATAGATGAAAATTATGTGAATTTGGTTTGACTTTTGATTGCAACCAATAACCATATTTGTTTGAGAATTTAAAAGCGGCTGTTTTCGATGGGACGCAAAAGAGATGACGCGATTTGAAGCTTCATTTCTAACCCCACATAATTCTACAATACGTCCAATTAATGAGCACAACGCTTGAGCTTTAAATATGTATACTACTTATACAACGCTAGAGAGTTTGACGTGCCGGCCCTATACAAAGAAAGGTGCTTGCGAAGTAATTCTTAAGGATAGGGTATAGGTTATCTATCTTTAGTTGCAAATATTGGTAAAAATATATCCCACAGATGAGTAAGATTTAAAAATAGGGCGAATATTCATCGAAAAGACCAACTAGGGTATACTCAATTTTCAATATTTTTCAATTTGTTTTTTATTGACTTCCAAAGCTCATCAGCGATCTTTATGAAACTTTCACAGTAGGTTCAGGGGTACGCTCGGTACGCCACGGGTTATATATAGTTTTTGAAAAAGTGGGCGGTGCCATGCTTCCAAACTGTATAAAGTGTAGTTGGTTGAGTTTTTGACGTAAGCTTTATTTGCTGTTTTATTTCAAGTTAGTATCAGTAATTAGGAAAAGTATTAACGTCTAAAATGTGAAGCCGCTTCGAGGATAAATTTATGAAGTGATTGATGAAAGATTAACTGATAAGTGAATATTAAAAATGATAGCAAAATTTCTCTTTTATATTCAAGAGCAATATACGTTCAATAGATGAATAGAGCAAGGAAATAAGCAACAATAAGGAACCGCAAAAATTAAAAAATCTAGCGCATTTAAACTCTCCATCTATTTTTCAACTCTTTTGCTAACTCAATTAACATGATATCCAAAATAATAATAATATAAAATTTAAGTGTTATAAAAATCACAGAAATTTCAACAAATATAAAATAATATTTTCGTAATAATTATAACTAAGAAATATTGTTTGAGTCATCCGCCACCTAGACTGAGATGGAAAAACAGACTTAGGATGGCTTAACCTACCTAGGTGGTTTCGATTGACGTCATTTATGGGAAACAAGGGGTGACTGGCGTGCTGTGATATGCCACGGTTTCTTTTGTTTCTACGCAGACGACTGTACGATAATGGCAATACAGCAGGGCTTTAAAATTTAAGACCTTATCCAGTTTTTTTGTCGAGCGAAACTTGTCATTGTCCCGGACCAAATGCTCGGCCTCCCAATTTCTGAGGTGGCACAGGCAAGTGAACAAGAAATTAGGCATCCAGGTTGATAGCGCCACCTTACCAACTGTCAACCAACTTAAAATCTTGGTGTGACGTTACATGAAATTCTCACCTTCGTCGCATCTCGATTGCAAGCAAAGTTCAAGGCCGCAACAAAATTCTCAAGTCACTGTCTATAAGTAGCTGGGGAAAGATAAACAAACTTTGCTGGCAACATACAAAGCAATCGGCAAGCCGAGCTACTACAAAAAAACAGTAGTTGCCGATTCTAGCCAGAACACCGCACTCAGGACAGCTACGGGATGTCTTCTTATCTTAGAAGCGCATTGAGATACGCCGAGAAATACGGTTGTGTCATCCTTTGACCGGTGCACTGACGGGCCATTCTCAATATTCACAAACATCTGCTATATGATTTGTTTCCTCTCTCGGCCCCTGAATACCTTAATTCTAGGAGGAATACGTCTTCACTAGACCCTTATATGCCCAATGAAAGTCCTTTTTATGGAGAAATTACCTGTTAAACAGTTTTACTAAAGCACATCATTGAAATACTAATTATATAAAACGCTTTCCCAATTTCTGTCTCACATTGAACAACTTTTGAAGACTTAAAAAAACATATTTTACAAATAATAATTACTGTGAGCCTTTTTTTATAATATAAATAACAGAATAAGAGACTTTGAAGACTTTTAAAAAAAAATTTCAGAGAATATTTTTTTTTTTTTAATTTAAAAATTTTAAAAGTCTTTTCATAATTATAATGAACAATTTTTATTTTTTCTGTTGCAAAGCAATAATATTTCAAAACTCAAAAAAATATCTATTGAAATTAAATAACTATTTTGGGACTTTTATGCAGACCTGTTAAATTTGATTAGTAATTAGTAAGCAAGTAATTAGACGGCTTGTTTAATTGGTAATGATTATTTTAATTGTTTTTCAAGACAAGGCAGTTATTAATTGATTACAATTAGAAAAAAGTCAAAAAAAAAATATATATATATATATATTATCAAAAAGAATTATTTTGATTACTTTTAACTTTTACGGTTTTTTCTTTGATTTTAATTTTTTTTTTGATTTTTTTCAGTATCATTGATGTGTATATTTATGTGCTTCTACAACAATAAGAAAACCCCCAAAAAAATCAAAAATAATCAAAAGTAATCCAACATTTTTCTTTTTTTATTTTTGATTTTTTTTAATAATCGTAAAAAATCAGTATTTTTTTTGATTAGCTTTTTAATTAATTAGAAAATAGTGATTAAAAATGAAATGTAATTGGTAATCAATCAATCACTAAGTGGATTCTTAAGAAAGTAATTAATCAAACCGGTAATCATTAGGATTAGTAATCATTATTTAACAGGTCTGCTTTTATGAATTGTTCTTATAATAGTTATGTCTCTGCAATTAACATCCTCAGGTTTCTATCTGCCTTGTACTACATGTTACACAAAAACTTCCCCATTGAACCAAATTTATAGACGCTGAGAGTATAGCATAGAGCAATTAATTGATCACATTATTTAATTAACATTGAAAGGAAAGTCGTAAATTATGCGAAATAACATAAAAAAGTCAAAAAGTTCAAATGAAATTGTTATGTAAGAAAAGAGCTTCAAAGTCAAACAAAATTGATGGTGGCAGTGTAAATGTGAACGAGAATAGAAATGGGAATTAAAGCTCGCTGTCGTTCAGCGACTAATGCGCACAAATTGCATTAGATTTAAGGTAGGTATGGAGCAGGATTCATATGAGTCTATTATCATTGGCGGATATTTACCAAAATGTATAGCTACGCAAAGGGTATCCTGTAGGAAAAAGCGATTTGACTGTTAATGAAGACGTCCAATGCGGACTTCTTCCTTACAACTCAAATATTATCTTTTTTTTCTTCTATCATGCATAGCAACACAAATTCCTGCAAGCCCTCACTTATTGTATTCACCAACCACTGATTGAAAACAAATAAAAATGGAATTGGATACCGCGGCTTCAGCAAGTGGTGACTCAAATACATAGCCACAGACAATACGGGCACGGATATACCACCAATAGCGCGCAGTACAAAGTCATGTTAAATTTACTAGAAGTTTAATTCAATTAAAATTTGCTGTAGTGTGGCGCGAACAAAACAAAATGTGATGAAGCGAAACAAGCGTAGAAGAGGCGCATAAGTGTGGAAAAAGTGGGATAAGGAGGAGACCTAAGTACACATAGCAAGAGCCCGCAAAGAGCTGTTCACTATATAAATAAGTTCAATGAAGTTAAGCGAAAAATAACCATTTAAGTTCATTAGCGGTGGCAAGTTCAAACTGTGGAATTAAGAGAAGCCAATAAAAAAAAAAAAAAAAAAATTGGAAAAAAATGTGAGAATAATTTTGTAAACGAAAAAGAAAGAAATATAAAATAGTTCACTGAGGAAAACACACAAAAATTTTAGTTTCGGTAAACTACACAGAATATTCAGCAAAACAAATGTACTAGCATGTAACTATTGCAAATATCTTGTAATACTTACGTATCTAAACTATGGCGGGCTTAATTAAAGTTCGAAAAATTATGGCGATTTTATGGGTTTTTGAAGGCTATAAATATAGTTTGCACACACAAACTTACAGTTAGAAGGAACTTACTCCAGCGTAATACTTCTGAACATACAGTTGTGATCAATATAATAGTAGTGGATGGATGGATATCGTTCGACGAAATAAAAAGTGTTTTTAATAATTTTCATTTAGAAAATAGCGAATTCCATAACATAAATCACATTAACAGCAATCTAAAATTTTACACAAAGTCCAGGAAAGTTAATTATATTTTAAACAAGTAAGGAAGTCTAAGTTCGGGTGAAGCCGAACATTATATATTTAGCAGTGATCTATTATGACATACCAATTTATGCTGGTCTATTTTAGTCTATTTCAATTCGTATTATAAAGCCAGCTGATTGTTTTCAATAAAAACACTTCGGTTTTGAGTTTTGAGGGGTAAATTAATTTTTAAAAAATATAAATGTATGGCGCGATATACAACGGGTATACCACCATAAACCTCCTAAGAGATTTTTGCGCCAAGCTTTCCTTCCAATTTGTGGTGTGCCATTTTGAATTTTTTTCTACAAATTGGCGTGACCTACAGATTTTTGCCGACTTCGAACTGCATCTGAATGAGATGAATTTTTGCTGAGAAGCCTTCAATGGCAGAACCACACTCGGAGAGTTTGCCAAAGCACTACCGAGGCGACCCATGTTGAAAGACTTTTTAAAACCACTTTTGATGTTACCTGTCCCAGGACTCGAACCTTGGACCTTCGGTGTGGTAGGCTGGCAACACTTCCGCCACACCACGGCGGCCGCCATTTATTTATTTGTATATAAATAGCTTCCCTACAACAACTGCTAACCCCTTTTTTTCAAAATACCAATACATGTACATTTTATGTTTGAAAAATTTGCGTTTAAATAGACAGACAGACAGACGGACAGAAAGACAAACGGACGGGGAGACGGACATGGCTAAATCGACTCAGCTCTTCGTCCTTATTATTTCAGTTTACTTATTGATGGGCCTTTCTCTTCTTCTGCTCATACTTACAAACATTTCATGTTCATTAAAGGCATGAAAATCAAAAAAGGTATATAACTTCACTATTGCAGTGGGGTATTAACAACTTGTCCGGATATTTTGCTTGTGTGTTTCCCGATTTGGAAAATTTTTGGCAGGAGTATAATACATACTACTGAGAAGCAGCTGACCAATTTTCATAGAAATATCTACAAGCAATCGCCTTTGAAAATAGCAGAATTTTTATGCTGAAAAGTGGGCGGCGTTACGCCAAATTTCACAAAATTTTTTTGCGGTCGAGTTTTGCTTGAAAAGCTCACTACGCGCGCAAGATCTTATTGATATAGCTTGCATGGTTATAAAAATCTCGCGTTTTACATTTTACAAACATATTTTTCAGAACTATGTTAAAAAACTGGGCGTGGCCGTTGACCGATTTCGCCCTTTTTCACAGTAAACATTTACCTTTATATGTGCAACATTTTCGCCAAATATCGTTTCTATAAATCAATTTTTCCCAGAGTTATGGCAGAAAAAGTTTTGTGGAATAATCTACTATAAAAGAGGCGGGGCAACGCCCATTTTCGAAATTTATAGTTTTCGACTTTCTTCTTTCACGGACACTTTGGAAGTGCAATGTAAATGATATAAAGCTTTTGTATGCAAAGTTATTGCCTATTAAATATATCTATGATCCTTTTCAAAATCTTTCGCATAAAAGTGGGTGTGGTTCTTAAGCGATTGCGATTTTTTTCCCGAACATACCTTATATTAATATAAATATGTGTGCTTAATTTCGTTTCGATATCTTGAACGGTTTTTGATTTTGGATTAATATTATTTCTAAATTTGACTTAATCAAAAGTGGGCGGTGCCACAGCCATTTTCAAAAATTTCTTGAAAAATGTATTTTCCGCCTTTACATTAATGTACACACCAAATTTTATTCTTATAAGTGTATTATGTAGTGAATAATCACTTTTTTTGTATTTTTGAAAATATTCTATGTATAAAAAGTGGGCGTGGCTATCATCAGATTTTGAGTGCCAAGGAACCTGCATACCAAATTTCATTATGATATTTCAAAATTTACTCAAGTTATCGTGCTAACAGTCGGACGGACGGACGGACGGACAGACGGACGGACATGGCTTAATCAATTTCTTCTTTCCTCCTGAACATTTTGATATATATAAGTCAATATCTATCTCGATCCGTTTATGCCGTTACATACCACCGTTACGCGACTAAAGTTAATATACCTTGTGTGCGTAGCACTACTAGGTATAAAAATATACATAAAAATCTTCAAATTTTTTGCCAGCATTTCTAGAAAATTTTTGAGTATGCAGTTTTGTAGACCAATCAATTTTAGTATAACATTGTGCAAGTTAAAACTAGCTCTAAAACTTCCCTGAGTTTTCAGAATTTTTTTCGTCAAGCGTGTTGAGTGATTTCTTCCATACAACGCATAAAGAATAATTAATTTTGTATGGAATAAAAATACCCAACATCCTCGACAAAAAAAAATTAAAAAAATTCAGGGGAAATTTTGAGGTACTTCTAACTTGCACATTATTGTGCTAAAATTGAATAAGCTATATAACGGCGTGCTACAAAATTTTCTAAAAATTCACCCCAAAAATATTGAAATCTTTATGTCAACTTTCAAAAGTTTAAAAACTAATTTTCCTGAACTTCGTGTAAACTTTCAAATTTTTTTTTATGTGGTTTGTTTAATGGAATTCGCTATATATTAAATGAAAAAAATTAAAAACTCAGATTCTTATTTCGTCGAAATCTAATTCAATTCCACTACTATTATATTTAACGCAACTGTATATTGCAATACATTTACGTGAGAGCAATTTTAGTATATCACAAATTTCAAATGAGGCGTTAATTCTGTAAGACGTGACGTGATAAAACGAGTCACTTTTTCTGGTGTGCAGTTAAATAAAAGAGTGCTCACTCACTACAGTGACTCCCAATAAATGAGATTAGCTGTGGATTTGTACTCCGATAAAAGGTGTCACGGCCATTACATAACTAGGTATATATATATAAAACTGAAAGCACAACTTTCGTTAAAGCAAAACATACGATCTACTGGGCTAATTTCTTTTAATCAAATAAAATTCAAATACCATACTACTGCCCCAGTAGGATATAGGACATTTCTTTAACTAAAAAATTTAATAAAAAATTTGTTTAATTCAAGTATTAAATTTATCAATGATCCGTTTGCCATCCAAGAGTTTGTGCTTAGAGAGCAGCAACAAATTACATATTTCGCGCTAATCTCCCCTCTTTTCGTGATTAGCTAGAGCAGCTACAAAAATAGATTTTCGCAGCAAGCGGCAAGGCAGAGGTAAGTAGGTGGACGCAGTTCTACGCTCAAGCACGAGAATTCTATTTGATACAGATACTATTTACTACAGGTGCTGTTTATTGAAATTGTACCTCAAATTTGAGCATGCTTCTAGGAAAATTTTTGTTGAGACCTTAACTCTATATTCTCATTTACTCTATCATCTCTCAAATTCACACTCTCATGCAAAAGTACCCCAGTGCGTTGAAGCATTGAGCATGTAAAATTATTGAGTCACAATTGGAAACAAAATTACGCTCAACGACTTTATCCCTACTTGAATATTATAAATGTTCAAGTAAGTTTGCTTGTTAAATTTTACTCGAAAACTAATAAGGCAATCACCATCAACCTTTGACACTTAGTTTTGAAGGTATTAGAGCTAACATCGAATACTTTTTATCTGGGAAGTGGAACAGGGACCGACACATGAGATGGAAATAGGGATAGAAGTAGGAATATGAATATAAAAAAGGAATAGCGATAGCTAGGTGGATCTCTGATACTAATTTGATGGCTTCAATGTGAGCACAGCCGCGGGTAAAAGCTAGTTTCAAATAAAATTCGTTTAAATTCTTCTTCGAACTTTTGTTAGTCGCTCCCTACATACGATATGAAAAAAACTAATGTTATGTCCAGACATGTTGCTGAAATATTTACTTATGCAATCAGTGCAGACAAGAGTGAGCATATAGGAGTACCAAGCACGAAACAAGAAACAACTATTTCCCTTTTTATGTCCTCTACCTACCCATACCCCTGCTACTATTAAGCGCATGGCAAGCGTTGCTGTGGTCATTTTTACATTTTCTTTGTTACTCGCTGTCAAAAAAGAAAGCAAAATAATCACAGTTCTACCACTCGGCCATTACCACCTTTCGCGCATAAAAAAAGAAAACAACAGTGAGCAAAATAACAACAACAAACTAGAGCCCAATTTTGAGGGCGGAAGTAGATAACAACGTTTGTCCCGCGAACAGAGGACATAGCTACTTTTACTACAGCTGACATACAATTATCGATATTTTTTCCGATACAAATAGTGCGCCGTTTTTGCGTGCTGATATCGATTTAAGATATTGATATTGATTTTTTGTTCCATATTAATATTTCCGTCAAAACAAATTTTAAATTTAGTGACTTGAAATCCGAAAATAATTCGAAACATGTTTTTATTTAATAAAAACTTTTTGGTTAAAAATTTTTAATCGATCCTTGTGCATGGAACTGCATTTTAATCGAAAATTATTAATAAGTTGATAGATCGAATCAAAACCGAAAATATCGATTTTTTCAACTCAAAATCGAAAATATCGAGTATGGCGAATATCAATACTTTTGTAGATCCATTGCTAAAATTCTTCAACACTATAAAAAGTTTTAAATTTATTACTTTATCGACTTTCTCTATTTTCTGGGCATCCTAAACTAAGCACAAAAACAATCTTGCTAATCGATACTGGAGTTTTATTATTTGCACTGTTTTATAGAAAAAGCTCGTAGTGCAGTGAAACTCGAACGAATTCGGACCAAGAAAATGCGAAATTAAAAAAAAAAACATAAAAAAAATTATAAAAAAAAAATTTTTTTTAAATATTTAAAAAAAAAACATTAAAAAAAAATATTAAAGTATCCCAGTGTCCGAGAAGGGGTCTGATGAGAAGTTGGGCACTTCGAAACATGTCATCCCATACCATCGCTGTGCATAACGTTGTTATTTTTCCTCTATCAATTAACAACAAACAAAACATA
Source organism: Merzomyia westermanni (assembly GCA_949987695.1). Lineage (NCBI taxonomy): Eukaryota > Metazoa > Arthropoda > Insecta > Diptera > Tephritidae > Merzomyia > Merzomyia westermanni. Next base: position 37,059,756 of record OX465288.1, read on the forward strand.
AAAATTCGAGCTTTGCTCCAACAACAATCACCATAACTATAATTGTTACAGGTACAGTTTGGGTGCATAACAAATAACACGGAAGTGTTGATATGCAAAAAAGCCCTTCTGTATCTAAAAACTGTTCTATGAGCGCGCCTAAAAATATTCCACTTTCCTTGAGTTGACATATAAAATATATGTACCAAAGAATATATAAAAGGAATAAGCAAATGGCACATTAGAGGAAAAATGCATCGTGACGCTACAGGGCAATATAGCTTAGTTGTTAGAGTACTCTAACAGCGGCTTTGGTGCAGACACTTGGGTTCGTATCCCAGTGTCCGAGAAGGGGTCTGATGAGAAGTTGGGCACTTCGAAACATGTCATCCCATACCATCGCTGTGCATATCGTTGTTATTTTTCCTCTATCAATTAACAACAAACAAAACATAAAAATTCGATCTTTGCTCCAACAACAATCAAAAAAAATATTTAAAAAAAAAAAGATTGAAAATATTTTTTTGTAATTTTTAATTTAAAAATTTGTTTATTTTCGTTACGATATTTTTGCTATGGATTCCACTAAATTTAAATAAACATTTTTATTTAATCGACTTATCGATATTTTTCGATAATAACGACCAATACTTTCTACTATTGCTATTAGTCTATAGCGCCACAGGGGAGTTGAAATATTGCTATACATATAACTAGAAGTAATGCTATGAAGAGAGTTATAAAAAATGCATAACGAAAACGGTGGAACGGGAAAGCAAAACACAAAAATTTGTAATGGAAAAAATATTTAGCTCTAGGGGATTCAAACCTCAGTGCGTCAAGTTGTAGCAAAAATAAACATCAAAAAATAGATATCCCCTGGTATAAATATACACTAGCCATAGTAGAAAAAACAACAAAATGCAGACTAATAAAAATTGCAAGAGGAAAAGCGTGATTTAGAAGAAGAAGTAAAAGCAGAACGAAAGGAGAAGGGTAAGCGAAAGCAAGTAGTATGTTGAGGTAACTGGATACATACATAGGTACATAGAAAACAAAAAAAAGAAGAAATTCATATGAGTAACTAAAAAAGCAATAACAATGAGCTTAACCAAAATAAGTCCTAAGTAAGGTTTGGTGCGCTTGATAAAATGTTCAGTGCAGCATTTTGTGGTGGTTTTCGTTGGTCGTGGCCAAGCGTTTGCGGTCTGCACATTCGTTGAGTGCCTGGCTAATGACAGAAAAATCTTTTATAAAATCATGTACAAGATACCTACAGTGTACGACAAAACTAAAGCACGAAAAGTCCATCTGCTAAACATTATTAAATAAAATTCTATGTGCAAGTTTTAAGTTTTTTATTTGTTTTTACTAATGAAGGCACAAATTTGAAACACAAAAATCGTTTTCATGATCCGTTAAAAAAAAATAAATAACATTTTTCAGGCTAACTAACAAATTTGTTCGACAAAACTAAAGCACGAAATGCAGGTGGGTCTTGTTTTTCCTTAAATGTGTTGTAAAAACCGCAAAATCGTGGTAAACGTGAGCCACAATAACCACGCCGATATATTTCGAAGCATTTCAAACAACGGTGCCCGTTCTTTTATATAGCCGTTAAACGGAGTTGGATGATCTGTAGAAGTCGAAAAGATTTGCTGAAAATAATTATTTGGTGGTACTTCGCGAAAGAGTTTTACTCAAATTTAATCAAAGAAAATCAGGAAATACTATTTCAAAATGTTTTCACAGTTTTCATGGCCTTATTTAGCGTACTACAAATGTTTTTCCATTCAACTGGTTCCCTAAGCACTGCAGATAGAGGTGCTTATGCAGAAAAACACCGAATAGTAACAATCGGACACTCGTTCGAGGACTAAAAATATTTCTTCTTGTTTTCATAAAAAGTTTTGTGAAAGACGTTGTGATATTCACCTCATGTAAAGCCATTTAAAGACCTGCTCTTTAAGACCGATTACTTCACTTCGGAGCTTTAAAGCCCATTTGATTTCAGATGAAGAGAAATAATGGTTCTCAAAATTCCACCTAAATTGGAGTAGTACAATATGACGAGGAATCTTACTTTCTGACAAATAAAAGTTTTCTGAAATATTAGGACGCTCTGAAGCTTGTTCCCAGTCCTAAAAAACAACACTTGCTTATTTAACTATACTTTTTGATCAATGAAATACGGTTGAGACAGTGTAGAGTTTGGGAGACGCTTCTCCGATCATGGAGTGGGTCCAATTCATACGATTGAGTTGGTATTGTATCATTTCATGTACAAAGATATTCATAAAATCTTCGTACTCTTCCTTTAGGGGGAAGAAATTCCATTAAGGTGGGTCTATAAGAAAGACATTCTGCCGAAACGTATAGCGATTCGTCTCAAAAAATAGGTTAGGAGTAATGATGTTGACGTATTGTCGTGGCCCGTGCTATTTAACCGAATAGAGAATCTATAGAAAATTATGGATCCTTAAAATCGGGAAGAAAATTGCAGCAACAAATACTATTTATTCGCACAAGTTGAGCAGGCGTGGAAAATTATTTCCTAAGATGTTTTACTTAAATAATACACTCAATACCAACACGATGTTAGCCTGCCATAAAGAGCCGCCACGGATATTCCACGAAATAACGAAAAAACCTAGCGTTGTGCTTTAGTTTTCTCGCTCCAATCTTTGAGTTCATCGTATACTTTGTACAACATTTTTTGGATGAGGTTGTAAGCTACGTTTATTTATTCAAATCTATAATACCTAATATGTATTCTTCCTGAATAAAAAGGACCAAACATTATAGAAAATGTACTTACGTTGTTTTTGAGTGGTATGTGTTAAAGGGGATTTCTGGAAATTTGTCGCACACTGTACATATGGTTTAAAATGTGTTTGATTTTCGGAAAAATGCCAAGTGACAATTGGCTTTAAAAATATTTGCGCTGCACACACCCCCCTTGTTATTCTAATAGAGAGATTATAAGTGTTTTTAAAACTGGTTTTATTATTTGAACAAAAAAAAGAACATTGGAGTAGTGCGAGTTGATACGATGCAACAGCATTTTTAGGGGCAAACGTTAATGGAAATATACAGCAAAAGGAGAACGAACTCGTTGCATACTTTAGGGCGCAATCTGGATTTTTTCTTGTTTCTCGGAACTTTGCGCGCTTTGAAAAAAGAAAGAAGACTAAGAATACTGCAAGTGCTATTTTTCCCTGCTCGATTTCCTAAAACATATGAATTCCACAGCGAAATGTGAGAATAATTTGTTTAATACTTTTGGTCAATAGTTTAATGGTTTGAAATTCTGTCGCTGCTAATTTTTCATCGGTTTAAAAAAAAAATTTTTGATGCTCTCTACTATGAATTCAAACAAATATTTAATACAAAAGTCTTAATCTTAATATAAATGGATAAAGAACAGCTGTATATTCATAACAGCAGTTTTGAGAGTAGCCTCCGCTTATAGAGCCGTATCAGGACCAGCCGTTCAGGTGATAACCGGAGTGATCCCCATCCACCAATTGGCGTTGCAAAGAAGAAGACTGTGGGAAGCTTAAAAGCAAACGGATGAAGAGTTATCCAAATCCTCTCTGGGCATGAGTACTTCAAAAAGTACTTATATGAAATGGGAAAAGTCGAAGATCCGAAGTGTGTGAATGGAGATGCAGACGAAGACGGTGCTGAACACACATTCTTCAAATGCTCAAGATGGACCGAGGAGCGACAAGTGCTCGAAGGAAGTGTCAGCCAAATTACTGCCGATAACGCCATAGAAAAAAACGTCATATAAAGTATGGAAACAAATCAACAACTTTGTATAAACTACACTCAGAGCAAAAAAAGCGGGACCTGGACGCAGGTACAATAGAAGGCTCTTAAGGAATAACAAATATGAAGCAATACCAAAGTGGTCTCAGGGTGGGCGACGGTTCCAAAATTTTGGGGAAGTTTTTTAGTCCACGGACGCAGGGCTGGAGCGACAGTATCAGCTATGGTGTATTAGGAATTTTTTTTATCCCCAACCGCAAAAAAAAAGTATAAAAAAAAATATACATATACAAGGTGGCGCAAAAGTAAGCTTCCGATGTTCAGCATATCGGTTGTGGCACCTGCAGTGTGTGCTGTTGCACCGTCTTGTTGGAACCACATGTTTTCCAATCCCAATTCATCAAGTTGCGGCAAAAAGAACTCGTTGATCATTGCTCTGTAGCGCTCACCATTTACAGTAACCGTTTGACGCCGACCGATTATTGGTCAAATAAATAGTCGGCAATATTCCGCGTTCTGGAGCAGTGTAGCGTAACATTGTTTATTAACGTGTATTTCGCATGTGTTTACTACACAAATGTCAAAACAGAACTGACTTTAGGGGCCAATCGCAAAATTTATAGCATTTTCTGATAGGAGGATTACTTTTGCGCAGTAACCGTTTTTCACCGACCGAAATAAATAGTCAGCAATATTCCGCGCTCTGGAGCAGTGTAGCGTAACATTGTTTATTAACGTGTATTTCGCATGTGTTTACTACACAAATGTAAAAAAACAGAACTGACTTTAGGGGCCAATCGCAAAATTTATAGCATTTTCTGATAGGAGGATTACTTTTGCGCAGTAACCGTTTTTCACCGACCGAAATAAATAGTCAGCAATATTCCGCGTTCTGGAGCAGTGTAGCGTAACATTGTTTATTAACGTGTATTTCGCATGTGTTTACTACACAAATGTCAAAACAGAACTGACTTTAGGGGCCAATCGCAAAATTTATAGCATTTTCTGATAGGAGGATTACTTTTGCGCCACCCTGTAGATATATGGCCATGAAAGAGATTAAACTGTAAATACAAAAAGATTAACAACTAAATTATTGATATACGTACACAATAAGCAAAACAGAGGAGCACAACCGGAGTGTCAAAATTGGACACATTAATACAATGATAATGCCAACAGATGATAAAAATTAATAGAACTAGCAAGAAAAAACACCTAAGGGTGAACAGAACGTGTCATCTGACGTAACTCTTTGCCTTTGCAATGAATTGTCCGCATGTTCTGAAGCATATTCCTTGTTTCAAGTCTCTAGCGCACAAAGCAGAAACAGCCCACCTTATATAGTTTTACCACTACGCAATTGACATTCATGTCGGATTCATAGTTCCTGGCTTTTAGTTTTAATATTATATGTAATTCCACGAATTGTTTGATTTCGTATTTAGTTGTTTTTAAATATTTTATATTCGTCGCAAATAAAATTTTTTTTGTAATTATTGGTATTTCACAAGAAAATATAAATAATTCAGAATACATAAAAATTAAATATATAAAACATTAATTAAGTTGACATTCATGGATTTTAGTTCATCAACAAAGTTGAACAACCAAAAATTCTTTTAATACAATATTAGAATATGAAATATTTAAATAAATATGCATGAAATTCAAATAAATATATATGAATAAATTCACGGAATTTATGCACACATTAAAAAATTTATATTAACATAAATAAATACATAAATACACAACAAAACATAATACATTTTTTAAAACGCGCTATATCCGCAATATACTTCTTCTTTCATTTTGGCGCAGCTTGTGAAAGGTATAGAAGAAAATAGAAAATACAACTACAAATTTTACAACAGTCAAAAAAACATGATTTCACAAAAACTCAAATCATTGCAATACTAATAAATAAAAGGAAAAAGCAAAATCAAATCAAATGCGAAATCAATTGTATTTACATTGCGAATCGATTGAAAAACGATTCATCAGTGCAACCAACGAAGCAAACAAATGCTGTTGCAACAACCCCACCAACTCCCTTTATCTAGTACTATCGCATGCTTTGAGAGCTCTGCAGCTGAAACACGCGACATTGGTAGTAGGTTATAAAATTGGTGCACAGTGTGTTATTTTCAATTGCGAAGGGAACAAAATATTTGAATTTACGACCAGAGCCGGCAAGGAATTATAGCTCGATTTCATACTTCTGCATTAATGCTTTTGATACTAAGCGGTATCTAGGAAACCTTAAGAACGATAACCATAACCGTAAACATAGCTATAAACCTGACCGTAACCTTAACTGTAGCTAACATGAGAAGGTGTACGGAGCAGTCTGTTTACAGATACAGACATGGTTAGAGTAATGTTACAGTTACCACATACGTAAGTTAAATCATAACCGTAACCATGTTCGTACCATATTTGCAAACCACAAACTTAACCGTAACCATAGCGAAAGCCGTAGTCATATCAAAGAAGAACAAGTGTACAGTTACAGAGATACGGGTACGTTTATAGTTCCAGCTGGTTTACTGCAGAGTAGGCTTTCGGCTGCATCTTAGCACATGATTATTGGTAAGCTCAGGTAAAGGCTGACTTAAGAGATACTCTTAAGGTTATGATTAGGATTCAAGATTATAGTTGTAGGTCCCGCATTGCTATTGTATCTTTTGGCCTAATCGCCTTTATGTACACTCTCGTCTATAGCTTTTTCTCATGTTGTTGTTGTGGTAACGACAAAAACACTCCCCTAAGGTTTTGGGGAGTGTTGTCGAATTAACAGTCCTTGGCCGGATTTGAACCCGGTACGCTCCGGTACTCCCTTGCGGCTCTGCCCGACTGGTGTGGTAGCGATTTATGACCAGTGAAAGCTTCTAGGTCATGTCACCCCTCCTTCCGTAAGGGAGGATAAGATGGGTAATGAGAGGTGAGAGGCGTAATTACCATTGTGCATATTAGTTGCCTCTTACGACCGGTATGCCTACCTCGGGCATATTCTAATCCCCGAACCAGCAGGGGGAGATTTGTCTCATCATGATCATCACCATAGCTCAAGTTCTTCTCCTTCTGGTCATCAACAGTTGCATCATGATAAAGTTGTTCTCTTTCCGCTTTTTCTTTTCTAACAAATCTTAAATTTTTTTTCAGTTTCCTCTTCTTTAATATTCTTTTCCATTTTTATTTTCATTTTCCATTTTCCCCTCTTCTCACTTTCCCTTCTCCTCTTTCTACGCTTCGGTTTTTCGTACATGGTTTATGACAAAATCTTTTGTTTAATAATTTATTTTATTATTCGAAAGCTTATAATCAACACACTGTGCTATATCGATAGCATCATAGATTGGTGAACTAAGTACGACATGCATGGTAGGGTTTAGACTTGAATGCGGTGGGTTTTCGCAACAGCAAAGGGGTAAGTGAATTGATGTGATATCACACATCTACAGAGCACAAATTTAAAAGGAAGTACTAGTAGAGAAAAAATAATAATTTGAAAGCTTTTGTAGATACGCCAGAACAAATTCGAGTACTGACGAAAATCTGAACGCGTATAAAAAGAGTTTTGCTGACGAAAAAAAAAATCAAAGCGTCACTGCCTTGCTATTATATAACTTCTGACTTGGCGTCGATGAGTAGATAGTGTGCTGCAGAGTGCCGCCTGTGTGGACTGCCCGTCTTAGTTACAAAAGTCAAACTTACCCACATTTTATACATTTTTTTTTGCTGAGTTAGAGAAACACAAACCCCCTCATTTTTGAATTCATCAGCCTTAAACAAATTTGTTTTTAATTTTCAAGTACAAGCCATGTCATCCGTCACTGCCAACAAAAACAAACAAACCCAATCAAAGTCAAACAAAAAATATTCGCGTTAAAAGGGAAATATTTGACGTTTTCAATTTACTTTTTTTTTTTTTTGGAATGCAAAATTTTGCTGGTTGTGCTGATAACAACTAGCCCACTAGAAATAAAAAAAAAAATCAAACACAGACTTTTAACTATCAATCCATCAGTTGAGCCAACTCTTCAGGCAGGCACTGCGCCGAAAATTTCTTTGGTTGCTCTGTACCGTGTCAGGAAAGACAGATTAGCGACAACTGGGCAAAATCAGCTCACAGGATGCAAATATTTTCAAACAGAACTCTGTGTGCTTGGTTGTGCGTATTTTTTGACACCCTGTGGGAACATGGGAGCATTATCATGGACTTCGATTAAAGCTAAAGGCAAAGGTAAAGCTACAGGTAAAGGTGAGGGTAAAGGTAGAGGTACATGTAAAGGTAAAGTTAAAGGTAAAGGTAAAGGTAAGGGAAAGGGTAACGGTAAAGCTAAGGGAAAGGGTAAAGGTAAAGGTAAAGGTAAAGCTACAGGTAAAGGTACGGGTAAAGGTAAGGGAAAGGGTACAGGTTAAGATAAATATAAAGGTAAACGTAAATGTAAAGGTAAAGGTACAGGTTAAGGTAAATATAAAGGTTAACGTAAATTTAAGGTAAAGGTAAAGGCAAATGTAAAGGTAAAGGTAAAGCTACAGGTAACGGTACGGGTTAAGGTAAGGGAAAGGGTACGGTTAAGGTAAATGTAAAGGTAAAGGTAAAGGTAAAGGTAAAGCTACAGGTAAAGGTACGGGTTAAGGTAAGGGAAAGGGTACGGTTAAGGTAAATATAAAGGTAAAGGTAAAGGAAAAGGTGAAGGTAAAGCTACAGGTAAAGGTACGGGTTAAGGTAAGGGAAAGGGTACGGTTAAGGTAAATATAAAGGTAAAGGTAAATGTATAGGTAAAGGTAAAGCTACAGGTAAAGGTACGGGTTAAGGTAAGGGAAAGGGTACAGGTTAAGGTAAATATAAAGGTAAAGGTAAAGGCAAAGGTAAAGGTAAAGGTAAAGCTACCGGTAAAGGTACGGGTAAAGGTAAAGGTAAAGCTACAGGTAATGGTACGGGTTAAGGTAAGGGAAAGGGTACGGTTAAGGTAAATATAAAGGTAAAGGTAAAGCTACAGGTAAAGGTACGGGTAAGGGTAAAGGTAAAGGTAAAGGTAAAGGTAAAGGTAAAGGTAAAGGTAAAGGTAAAGGTAAAGGTAAACGTAAAATTTTTATTAAATACAAATTTTTTTGCAAAAAGTTCAGATAATTGGGACAATTTTTTAGAAAATCGATTCTCTTGCAACTTTTTATAAATTTCAAATAGTACAAATAAATTCAAAGTAATAATAGGTATGCCAAAATTAAAGAATAGATTTAAAAAAATATAATATTTAAACAAACGAATGGTTTAAAAAAATTTAAGTATGCAGTATGGATTATAATCATTAAATTTTAGCATAATTTTAAGTGTATCAGCATTCTCGATGAGTTTTAATGATTTTTTTTATGCAGGGAAACGTGCTTGCGGTATGGAAAGTAAAACAGAAGTTCCACCAAACCAAAAACTCAACTCAACTATTTCTACTGGGCATTACAATGTCACTTAGTTAGTCAAACTAAAACTGAGTAGTGCTTTGTGCACTGTCGCTATGTGGTAGTACAGATATCATGACCAACGTTAATTCATCACACTCGGAGTGACAAGGGTTGCCACTGCATGTTGACACTTTTTTGTGCTGCATGCTTTTAAAAAAACACACGCAGCTATCTCGCTGACCAAGTACGCGTACACTTTTTTCGCAAGCGACATTTTTTTTTCCTTGTCAACATAAAAGTACTCTGCTCTATTACCCAAAAAAGTGTTTAAAAATTTACATCAGCACATGTCATGTTCTCACCAATAACAAAACCGTTCCATTGCAACTATTACTCTCTGTATATTTCGCTTTGTTTAGTTCATTTAAGATTTTTGAATTTAACTTTAACGTTACAGAAATTTGAGTTTTTTGTTAGATTTTTAAAAAGTTAGATTTTATTTTAGTACTTCTGTTTACATATCACACACGTCCTTTGAGCCAATAGCAGCAAATAAAATTTTTTTAATATTCTCTGTTCAAACAGCTTTCTTAAGAAAAGTAAATCAAAGGTCATCAGAAATGCACTAAAGAAATATAAACTAAAATATTTAAACGAGCTGAAACCTATTAGCACCAAAATGCCCTATTTCGGACTGAATATTTTATGCATACTTTTAAGTAACCCAGTAAGCCATAGCATGCATAAGCGAGTGATTTATTATCGAAAGCGAAATTATGGTATTCACTTTAAGAAGTTCGGTTGAAGGGATTGCAACTTGGAAGACGAAAATTTTTATTGAAAATTACAAATGTTCCCGATTTTCTTTTTTTAATAATATCAGCTGATACTTGAAATTATGCACACACAGTAGACAGTATTTCATTTCTACTTTTCCGTAGCTCTCTCACATACACCATGATTCTTTATCGCTTTTTCTGTGCTTTATCACTTTTTTCCACGTTCTGGCTCTCTTTAGACCCTTGCTCACGATCGCCACACAGTGTTCAGACTTCTATCATTAAAGTGCTGGATTTCCGAAGTTAGAGATTCTACTACTTATACCTGAAAATCCATCACATTTTTGGTTAGGAAATTTTAAAAGGAACTTAAGCTAGTTTTTTTACAGCTGAGGATAGTTCCAAACGAAGCTTAGATCACTGCCCCACACTTCTTCCTATATGGCGCCTTCATTTAAGAAACTATATATCCCAATGTAGATTTGGCCTTAGACGTGCCAATAACTGCTCTAAAGTTTCAATAAATCTACAACACCGGAAACGTTGCCGTATATATTAACGGCTACATGTAAAAGTTTGCCCTTAGAGTGAACTGCAAATAAACTTGCTCTGGACTGCAGTCTATCTCTACAGGAGATGGGCGAACAGAACCGGTTGTTGCTAATATGGGCCTAGGTTCATAAGGAGTTTAAGGGAAACATGATATCGAAGGCAAGTACTGACCTTGAGAACTTATTTATAAACAAGGCAGTGATCGGTTGGACTAACATATATATTATCGAAAATCGAGACAAAGTAAGACCCGAGTGTTATCGGAAATATTATCAAAACATCTATATCCTAAAAGGGCAAGATGTATCCTATAAAATAGCCAAAGGAATTGTTGAAGCTGCAAATACGATAAGAATTAGGAATTACCAACAGCCACGCCCGTCTAGTTGTATCCATTTTTGGAGAGCTTCTGTTGTGTAGGCTTAACAACGGTTTGGCAGCCGCTGTGGTAAAGTGTCGACAGGCCCCATGTTCAAGAGAAGCTCGGCCTTAATCTCCTCGAAGAGAGTATTTGCGAAATCACAATGCGCTGTTAATTATATGCGCAAGTCTGTCTTTAATTGAAGTTCTACTCCTTTCTTTAATAAAAAATATTTATACTGCAACCGAAATCTACCACTTTTTTCAAATCCACCATGATTTCATTCAAATCCTAGCACTTATAAAAATTTTAATTCCGAACGCTGTCTCCACTTATGATACATATTTCTCTCTGCTAGCTGCTTTCCGTCTCAATCACTTTGCCAAGGCGGAACCATATCAGGTGGAGAGTACGATCATTTCTCAATGTGATTTGGGAGTAAGGCTAGGATTTACAAAAACAAAATACATGGGAAATTCATGTATGAGTCTTGCACTTCCACTTAACTTTTTTATTTCTTTTTCTACTTTCTTTTGTGTACTCTTTGCTCGTTTTGCTGCTCTTTCAAGCTCTTACTGCTCTTCTCAACCTGACTTTCTCTCTTACCTCTTTCGCCCTATTTTGCTTTTACTCTTTTCTTCGTAAATGTTTCTATTGTCCTTTTTATACCCAGCGCGTACTTGTACACAGGGTATTAAAGTTTTTGTCATATAACGGTGGTTTGCAACGGTACAAAACAATGGAGATAGATATAGAGTTCCACATATCAAACTTCTAAGAATGAACAGTGGAATCCATTAAGATATGTCCGTCCGTCCGTCCGTCAGTGGACACGATAACTTGACCAAAAATTGAGATATTTGAATGAAATTTAGCACACAGGTTGCTTTCTGGCCAAGGTAGGTTGCTATTTAAAATGGGCGAAATCGACCCATAACCACGCCCCTTTTTTCGATATAGAAAATTTCGTTTAAAATTAAATAATTCAATAATAAAAGCAGCTACAATAATGAAATTTGGGAGATTTATTAAGTTGGTCGTCCTATTGATAATTTTACCAAACTTTTGGAAAAGGGGAGCGGCACCGCCCACATATGAGTGAACAAATTTTTAAATTTCGACTGTTATTAACAATAGAACCGTGTATGCTAGAAGTACGAAAATTGGTAGGAGGTACATATACCCATAGAAAATAAGCGAAATCTCTTTTCGACTACGACTACTTTTTCATAAAAGTTATCTGAAAAAGAGGTGGAAATACTGAACTGCCCATATCTTAGTGACTGATACAGGTAAAATGATATAATTTGGCAATTATCTAAATTTTCTTCTTCTTAAACGATTTTTGCAAAAATTTTGGAAATAGGGCGTGGCACCTCCAACTTATGAGTCAAGCAATTTTCAAATTCGACTGTTAATAACTTCAGAACGGTGTAAGATAGAATTACGAAACTTAATACAAGGTATACTATAGACATGTAGGGTTTTTTTTTAATTTTGGAAAATGGGCGTCACGACCACTTTTAAACAGCTGGGTATTTAATGTTCGATTCCACCCGAACTTAGACTTCCTTACTTGTTTATATTTAATTTTTATTCTGCCTATATATCTTCGCTTGTCCTGTATTGTGAACGAACCTACTATGTATCAACTCATTAACCAAACTGCGTGATTACCCTCCTGAATTGCATTACAATCCAATTTAACAATTTTCTTTGCAAAACTACACGCCGCATAGCCTATGGGTTAGGCAGCTGCGCTTGCAATCAGAGTGAGTGGTTTCGATTCTCCACAATATCCTCTGAAATAGCAAAACTATACGAATTAGTCTGACGAGAAATCGTGGCTGTTTTCGAAATAGTACTATACCTATAGCCTGTATATGTTTGTTGCTTTAAATTTTTCCTCTAGTCAAAAATAATAATAATTAGCTGAGAATTATTATCAACTGGTCTTGAGCTCGTTTAACTTACAAAAATATGTTAAAATGAACAGACCATAAAACCAACAACAACAAAAATTTTCCAGCAGTTTATTTTAGTTTTAGCCAACGGTATACAATGCTTTGGAGCCTCAATTGTACATAAAATAATTCATTGTAAAAGTTGAGCTTCAATTTCTTTTTTTGAGCTTTTACTAATATTTAAACAATTCACTTTTAGTTGATATTTAAGGTTCAGTAAGTTTCATAGAATTCAACTAACATCTTACATACTCCTATACTCGTATGTACTTATAGAAATAGTACATATGCACGTAAGTATGCTTCCTACTCAGCCTGCTTCTATGTGCGTATGTACCAGCATTTGTGTGTTCTTCAAATAAATTTGCTGAAATGTACTTAAGAATGACTGCGAACTAAAGTTTCTCGGAACATAAAATTGAATTTTATACTACAAAAGTAAAGAAGGAACAACTTTTGGGACAATCTTAAATTACGCTTCACTAACTGCAGAATATGTAATGAACACGCCCACTTTAAACTCGACACACATATGAAAGCACGCACATCATATTCACACAAATTGAAGCAGAAGCTCGCAGTAATGCAGTCGAAAAGGGATTGTTGAAGTGAATAAAAAGCAAATATGACAAAACGACATTGTTCGAGTGGTACTCAAATTTAATATTCTCAAGACGGAAATGAAGAAAAGGGAAATAATTGTAGCACAAAGAAGTTCAAGGATGGAAGTAGATTTTACGAAGAAATAGTTTTTGAAAAAAGAAAAAAAAATTATATAAGAAATGTAAGAATTTTGAAGAGAGAAGCTAATTACTTTGAAACAATATTAGTTGTCCCATGCGAATATAGTGCGGGTTTTGAATTCGAAGCTGTTCTAGAAACCTATAGTGAAATGTTTTGTACTATAACTAAAATACAGACGAAAGAACTACAGCACAAACAAAAAAACATTATAGAACAAGCGCCAAGTTGAAAAGAAACATAGGTAAAACAGCAAAACTAACAACGAGAAAAAAACAATGATGACAGCAAAGGGAAAATTATGAAAACGATACTGAAGGAACACGTAAACAAAATTAACACAAAAATTGATGTATATTGGAACGATTTTTCGTCATCCCTTGTCAAATTTGGTTTTGAGACAAACCGGTTTCGGCGTTGTGCCATCATCAGTGTCGATTTTCGTTCGTTTGTCTCAAAACCAAATTTGACAAGGGATGACGAAAAATCGTTCCAATATACATCAATCATTCACCCTGTCGGAAAAACAACAAAACAAAATAAAACAGTTAACACAAAAACATACATCAACGACAAAAAAAAGTCAACAAACAAAATAAACAAGACGAAGAAGAACACACATGAATATGAAGTATTGTGACGGACGCTGTAAACTCCAAATGTCCTGGTTCTTGGAGTATTGGAGGGAAAGGTTGTGAGCAAAATTTATTGGCCCTTAGGCACACAATTTTTTCATGATTTTTCGATTTACCCTAGTTCTATCGAAGTACATAATAAGTAATTAAAATAAAAGATTCCACATTGCGCACAAATCTTAGAATACAGAGAGTTAACTTTGTTCTGATTAAAGAGAAAATTTGCCAAGCTTCTCGGGTTAAGTGTAAAATAGTTCAGTTTACAGAAAAGAATTTTTTCTCGAGCAAATTGGAATGAATGTCAATATTTAGAGCCAGTCACAGCTGTTTAATGTATTTTTTCTGAAACAAGGTTATTATAAACTATTGAAGTATGTGTTACAAAGCATTGGCCCCAGCAGGGCTAAGTAAAGCACATTTGTGCTGAAAAAATCAAAGTGATTGTACTCCGAGACAAGAAAACCGGGTCGAGATAAGGTGTTTCTGAAAATCATTCTTCAAACAACTAGAGAAGGTAGTTTTTAATCGTCTGCTGAGATAGGGGAATCTTCGACGAAGCTGTCGAAATGCTATAAAAAGAGCTGGTACTGTTTTTCACTTCATAGCGTGCAATATTTTTTTTTTTTTTAATTTTGGTTAACCAGTGGTCCATGCAACCGCGCCGAAACTTCTGCTTACTCCAAATTAGAAAAAGAAGCGGAGAAAATGGGATTGGTGGTGAACGAGGGCAGAACGAAGTACCTTCTGTCATCATGCAAAGAGTCAGCGCATTCGCGCCTTGGCAACCAAGCCACTGTCGGCAGCAATAATTTCGAAATAGTAAAGGATTTCGTTTACCTGGGAACCAGCATTAACACCAACAATAATGTTAGCCTAGAAATCCGACGAAGAATTACTCTTGCAAACAAATGCTACTTCGGACTGAGTAGGCAATTGAAAAGTAAAGTCCTCTCTCGACGAACGAAAATAACACTCTACAAGTCACTCATCGCACCCGTCCTGCTATATGGTGCAGAAGCGTGGACACTAACAACATCTGATGAGGCGGCTCTGGGAGTATTCGAGAGAAAGGTTCTTCGAAAGATTTGTGGACCTCTACGCGTTGGCGACGGCGAGTACCGAAGAAGATTTAATGATGAGCTGTATGAACTTTACGCAGACGCCGACATAGTTCAGCGAATTAAAACACAGCGGCTTCGCTGGCTAGGCCACGTAGTGCGAATGAGCGAAGATGTTCCAGCCCAGAAGGTATTCTTATCGGCACCCGCCGGTGGAAGCAGAGGAAGAGGGAGACCACCACTCCGATGGAAGGACCAAGTAGAGACCGATTTGCGATCCCGCGGTGTTTCCAATTGGCGCCAGTTGGCGCAACGAAGAAACGACTGGCGAGCTTGTCCCTTGATTTGTCGCTATATAACGTCATGTTAGTTTTGTGTACACTTATTAAATGCTGGTTAAACCGGCCCACTTCGCTGCGTCTCAGAATTAAAAAAAGATTGTGTCCGATTTTCAAAAATATATCCTATAGCAGATATTATATGAAACTTAATTACATCGCTTATTGCAGCACTCATTGTCAACTTTCGTTTGATACCTATATTGTACTAACACATTTTGGGTCACCTTGGTCCACATATCGGTCGATATCTCCAAAACTGATCGAGGTATCGGCACAAATTATATCTTAAATCTTAAATAAAACGTCTAGCAATACAACGGTATTCTATTCAATAGTTTTTGAGTGATGCGCGAGCAAACATACAGGCAGCCATACAGACAAAAATTCTAAAAACTGTTGATTTGGCTTCTATTGGCTTAATAATGGTCCGTCCTATCGATTTTTCTTAAATATCTGCAATGTACAAAAATCGACCTTTTACAATTATATGAAGATAATTGGTTCAATCACAAATGTTTCAGAACAATCCGGTTTGTCCCAAGTTCTATACCAAATTTTCAAGCCTATAAAAATCTGGCTCAATTAAATAAAAAAATCGCAATATGCATAAAAGTTTAGGGATGGAAATTTGGCGTAACGGTAAAACGTACCTATCCTCAACCGTTAAAATTAAAGTCGGGTAAGTAGCTAAAGCAGGGAAGAGCTTTTTCAGAAAAATTGTCTTGTGAGTGAAATGTTATTGATAATTTCAAAAATTGTTTCTAAAGAGTTCCAGATTACACCTGGACAAAATAGAGATTTAGTTTGAACTTCTTGCTTTCATTCGGATCCCTTTTTGGGGTCATTTGGGGATCATTGTAGGACCCTTTCGGTATTACTCCGAGACTTTTTGAAAAACATTTTTGGATCATTTTGGAACTGTTTTTTGCACATTTTTAAGGCCCATTCCGGCAGTGTTTCAGAGGTGTTTTAAAAAATTTACGCAAAACTGGTGGTGTTCCCGAAACGGTTCTGAAATAACACCCAAAACGGGCCCTATAGGAACCCAAACAAAACCAAGTAGTTCCGAAAAAAGCCTTATTTTGTCCAACAATGATTCCGAACTAGTGATATAAAACTTTAGTGCAATCAGCTCAATGAAATAACAAAAAAAAAAAATATGTAGGAATGGTTTTCGCAGGTACTTATTTTTTTTATACAAAAATGATTTAATAATAATTGAAATTTTATTCGTCGTGCAAAATTTTTTTATTAAACAATAACACTTCACTCGTCACTCGATTTTTGCAAACAAATATATCTATACTGATACATACTACAACTACATCTATAACCCCAGTGAACCCATCCACAATTCACACTTAGTCGGTTCATTTATGATTATTATTTTTCCATGTTGATTCTTATGTTTTGATTTTTTTTTTTTTTATTGTATTATTTTATCAGTGAAATTGTTATTGCCCAGCACTTGTTGCCGCGTTATGTACACACATCTTTAAGCACTTACCCCCTCCCTGACTATTTTTTGCTGATAATTGTATTGTGTACTTTTTACTTCTCAATTACAGTTTTTAATTTTTTTTTTTTTTCATTGTGTATAATGCCATCCCCAATCAGTGCCACAACGGAAATGTTAAAATCCATGTTGTTTCCCCTTATCGCAAAACGGGTGAGCAAAAACATATTCAATTAAAAATAACTGTACTGCTAGCGTATGTTGTTATAGAATATTGTAATAATGAATAACAACAAAATCATTTCATCATAATTGTATTCGTCAGAATAATGACACTTTGCGGTAAAAAGGGTTAAATGAGTGGGTGCGAGGCAAGAAAAAATACGCTCAAACTATTAATTTCAAAAGTGACTTTATTATAATTGTTTGTTTTTTAAAATGTAGTTTATTATTTAAATTTTATTTGTATTGCTTTAAATTTTTTTTTATATAAAAGGCTAGTTTTCCCATATTATAAACTGGCGAGGTGGCAATTGAGCCGCTTGTAATGTAGACTGAGAATTAAACTGAGAACGAGCTTGAGAGTGAGAGGGTGAGGAAGGTGAAGGAGATTGTGAGAGTGCTAGTAAGTGGAAGGGTGAGTGAGCGGGAGAGGGAGTGGGAGGGTTAGAAAAAGAGGGAGATGGAAAGTGGGAAAGAGAGGGATACTGAAAGTGTCGAGGGCTGAGAGAGAGAGAGATGGAGAGATGAAGAGGGGACGAACTTTTTTTACAGACGTTACAATATGACTAGGTTCTCAGTTTTTTGGGAAAGTTGAAAAAATGCAGGGAGAAATATTATCGGGCAGTACAAGGTCTTACAGCTCTGTCAGTAGATTATAAAAGAATATCACGAGCGGAAAACTTGACAGAAGGATAATTTAACGGAAGCTTGGGGGCTAGCTTGCGGCAAAATAGTATTCCTATAAGTCGGTAGAATTACGTTCTCCCGACGGAATTGGTAATAGCATTCTAGCTATCAAGTAGGCATTGCCGAGAGAACCCGATGTCCGAACCAAATGAGTAAAATACTGGGGTTTAGGGAAAGCTAAACCTAAACTAACAATAAGAGCTGTTCTGTGCTATTAAGGTTAAGAGATTGGAAGAACTACGAAAAAATATTGTTTTCGGGCTATATCGGGCATGTACGAATTTCTGGAAATATAAATTGGGTCGAATGGACAAACTTACGTTATTCGTGTTCCCCTTGTGGCCTATCCGACGAAAGGAGGAGGGCATCAAAGGCAATATCGTGAAAGAAAATAGATTTGTTGGTTGTGTTCTTCCTATTTGGTTTGTGTGTTCGAGAGAGAATGATAGCTGGAATAGTGAACAATAGTGGTAAGCAAGAAGAGAAATTAGCGTATGTAGAGCGAGAGGGAAATATAAAGAATAGGAAGGGGAAGAGGAGATAGGCAGAAACTATAATGTGATAGATGGCATATCTGTTATATACTTTGAGAACTGTTTATATAAACACACGCTTTATACGATTTTCGAGACTAGTTTAGAAAAAATCTATTATTTTCTACAGTACTTTAATATTTACCAATGATTAGTCCTCAAGAGATTTATATTATTAAACTTACCTGAAAAGAGAAAGAAAAAGCAAAGTGTTAATATCAGCATTATGAAAAGTCACACAATTACATACACGAGAAATAAATAGAGAACGTTCGATATACGGATTTTGGTCGGTTTTGGTCAAGTTGGGATATTAAATATTTTCTGCTTTGTTCGTACTTTTTTTTTAAAGTAATTGATGCGTTTTGGGTTTTTTTTATTTTATGACATGCTGGAAAGTCGATTTTCTATCACATCTTGTCAGATTTAGTTTGGAAGATTCAGAATGAGAAATTACACTGAAGATGGCATGGCGCCGAAACCGATTTGTCTCCAAATCATATTTGACAGTAAAGGATGGAAAATTGTGCAAACGTACCTCAAAATAGTTTTAGATAGATAGATAGAAACCTTTTTCAAGTGAAGGGAAACCTCTTTCAAGTGAAGAGAAACCTTTTAAAGTAAAGATAAACCTTTTTAAAGTGAAGAGAAACCTTTTAAAGTAAAGAGAACCCTTTTCAAGTGAAGAGAAACGTTTTTCAAATGAAGAGAAAACTTTTGCAGTAAAGATACGCATTTTGAAGTGAAGAGAAACTTTTTTCAAGTGAAGAGAAACATTTTTCAAGTGAAGAGAAAGCTTTTGAAATAAAGATACGCCTTTTGCAGTGAAGAGAAACTTTTTTCAAGTAAAGAGAAACCTTTTTCAAGTGAAGATAAACCTTTTTCAAGTTAAAAAGGACCTTTTCAAGTGAAGATAAACCTTTTAAAGTGAAGAGAAACCTTTTCAAGTGAAGAGAAACGTTTTTCAAATGAAGAGAAAACTTTTGAAGTAAAGAAACGGATTTTGAAGTGAAGAGAAACTTTTTTCAAGTGAAGAGAAACCTTCTTCGAGTGAAGATAAATCTTTTACAGGTGAAGAGAAACCTTTTTCAAGTGCGGATAAACCTTTTCAAGTGAAGAGAAACCTTTTAAATTGAAGAGAAACCTTTTTCAAGTTGAGAGATACCTTTTTCGAGTGAAGACAAACCTTTTTCAAGTGAAGAGAAACCTTTTTCAAGTGAAAAAATACCTTTTTAACTAAAAAGATTTAAAAGATTATGTGTGTCATATTTCTAGACTTTGCGTGAGGAGCACTACTACTATTTTCTGTATCAAAATTCAGTAATCTTTATAGTAAATAAGAGCCTTATCTACTTTGGTCAATCAATGCTGGTTGTGAAAGACACCGTGTAAATTTAGAAACTCAAGTTGGGCGTGATCTCTTGGAGAACATTGAGTTTTCGAGAGGCCAGCGGAGAATTCGACGCTTACCATATAATCTTTACAGATCTGATTCATAGACTTTTTCAAATTCATTAAAAAATAAAGCGCAGATTGTGATCCAATTCCAAAAATACTATATTTTTCCACGATTATATGAAATAGTTTAGTATATGAGCTTTGCAGCCGCCCCTCGTATATCCACACAGCTACCCACATATTTGTTCACAAATAATGTGGTGACGAAAAATTAATTAAACGCATGACAACAACTAGAAAACATGTAAGAGAGAAGATGACAAAAAAGGGGATGGTTGACAAAACAAACTGGAGTCATCATAGAATTACGCAAACAAACAAAAACTAAAAAGAAATAATAACATGATTCGACTTTATTGTCAAACAAGCGACAAACGAGAGAAGATGAAAAACGACAAACTGATTCAAGGCTTGTAGTGGGAAATATCCATCCACTAAGACCGCCCTGTAACAACATTCTGCACAGCACTTACAACAACAACACAGTAGAACATTAGCAAAACGCACTTTTTTTCTGAGCTTTGAAATGCGAAGACAAGTGAATTAGAAACGTGGCTAAGATGTGATAAGACATCTATGGAAGCATGAGCACGATGAATGTTTGCTTCTTATGTCTATTGTGTGTGGAGTGGGCGTGCCAGCACGTCGCTCGCATTTCAATTTACGCATAAAAATGTCATTTACTTTGGCGTTTGCATGAAATTTGCATGAATAAATGTTGAAATTTACGGTTGCTGTTACGGCTGCTGTACTCCGGCTGCTGTACTACGACTTCCTCAGAACACATAGCCACATGACAAGCGTACGCTGTACTTGTTTTATTAGAAGGATTGCTGCATATGCTACTTGTTAGCTGAATGGTTAGACTAGAACGTCGACACTGAGTTCATTGCCGCAGTGGACCAGTTGCCGTAGCAAATAATAAAATTACAAATTCCATGTCGTGACAAATAGCCCTAGCCGATGAGTGAATTGCGTTGGGTTAGAAATGAGTTGAGTTGAGATTACAAGCGGAATTCAGCGAGACAATGCTGGAAGAAAGAGAAAACTGTGAAAGAAGTTGAAAGGAGGTATACGAGTTGAAACTTGGAATTTAGCGGAAAACACTGTTAGTAATGAGCGAAAAGTGGAGGAATGTTAAAGGTAGGTACTCAAGTGAACTCTGCATAAGTTTCCTATCTCATCGACAGTGGTATGCAGTTAAATGATTAAATGCTTTACAAGTAAGTAACACAATATTTTTTCTAGCTAAAAAAGAAAGCGTTAAAACAAAGCAAGAAATCACACAGAGCTGCATTGGCTGAATCCACTCCAGGAGAAATGAGGTATATTTTTCGGTTCGTCATTTCGATGCTAGATAACATTTTTTACGCCTTTCCTTACTTGTTTCGATATAATTTAAGCACTGTTTCATGGCCTTCTACAGGTAAATTTTTAGGTATTTTTGAGGACAAATTCGTGATCATTTGAACCTATTTCCGAAGCTTTCAGGATCATTTCACGATTTTTTTGCGACTATTTCGTGAGTGTTCCCAAAATGATCAAAAAAAAAATAAAAATATCCCGAAATGGTCCGAAAAACAATCCCGAAATGATCCAAAAGCGCAAATCTGATCCAAAAGTTCCAACAAAATCCCGAAATGATACCGAGCTGATCCGGAAAAGTAAAAAGTTATCTTCTGCCGCCTGCACACGTGCGCTTTTTTTTTTAATTAACTGAGTCAATATGGGTATCCGAGGAATGACATTTTACTACGGATAGCAAGAGAAAAGTATCTAAGTAGAGTAAACACCTAGGGTTGCCACATAATTCTATTATATTTATTCTTATGTTCATACATCCGCTATTGTCTCGAATACGGTTTGACGCTTTTCTGTAATTTTTTTATAAAGGATATCTGCTACAATCCAAGCTAGCTTACCTAAGTATTACCAGTTAGGATGTTTTTGGGGGTTGCCACCTAGTATTACTTTTTTTTTTTTTTTTAAATCAATATGTCAATATGATTATCACATGAAAGGAATGCTAAGTTGTATAAAAAAAATATATATCTGACTAGAGTTGCCAACTAATTTTACCATGTTTGTTATTTTGGCTTTTCTGGCGATCATCTAGAATAAATTAAATTACATGGCAACCTCAAAAAACCTACCACACTGAAGGTCCAGGGTTCGAGCCTTGGTACAGGTAACATCAAACGTAGTTTGAAATAGTTTTTTCAAAACGGGGTCGCCCCTCGGCAGTGGTTTGGCAAACTCTCCGAGTGTATTTCTGTCATGGAAGGCTTCTAAGCAAAAATGCTTCTCCTTTGCAGAGGCCGTTCTGAGTCAGAAAAAAACTGTAGGTCCCACCAATTTGCAGGGAAAATTCAAATCGGCACACCACAAATTGAAAGAGAAGCTTGGCGCAAAAATCTCTTAGAAGGCCCATGATATATATATACCTGTTGTATATCGCGGCATAGATTTATTTATTTTATTAACCTCAAAAAAAAAAACCGAACAAAGGTAATCTAAAAAAACTCAAGCAAAACTAAATCATTTTGCATGTTTTAAGAAGTCGTCTTATAACTAAAGTCTTGTAACAAAATATTGTGTTACTACGCAATTTACAACTGTACGCCTAACCTCGAAACCACCAACAAAAGAGTGATGATGAAAAAAATAAAAACAGAGGACGCCAGTTAATGTATCCTAACTCTAAGAGCTTGCTGCACCGTATACATCACGCATACTCGATGGTATACTTACTTAGCATTTAATACGAAACCAAAAAAAATCCAACTCTCATTCCATCCCCTGCGTGAGTCCCAGAGTGGTATTAAAGCTTTTGAAGCACAAACAACAGAGTTGTGTTTGACATTCTCCATCTAAGGTTTTTAGATGCTCGTAGGTACGTTGGCATTTGGAATTCAAAGAAAACATTGTAAAAGGAAAAGAAAAAACAAATCTTCCACTCACCTACGATTCACATCTCTCATCTCTCCTTTTAGAGTACTACTATATTAAGTCATAAAATTAGAATAAGTAACTAAAACGTGCAATGAATTTTAGTGCGTGATGAGTCCAACAAAACACAAAGGCTACAAACAAACAGGCAGACCCAATGTGGCGAGTGAAAAGCACGTCCTTCGTTTATTGCGGAGTGAATTGTTGTGTTTTGTTTGTTGTTGTTGGAGTCGTATAAATGTTTTAGCGGAATTAATGTGAGGAAATTTACAAATTATGTATTATTTGTTCACAACAACAACATGTGGTGGGGATGTGTTGTTGTCTTTTTCCAGCGCGAATGGGCTTTTTTGGGATCGCCAGGATTTTACTTTAAGCTAACACATAAATGCTATATTTTTCTTGTTGCTTTACGTTAACATGTGGATAAGTGAATAAATGTCTTAATAATGATTATATCTAAAATTAGAAGAAGATTATGTGATGGGGAGGGTTAATAAAATTCGTTGACTTATTGTTTGTTTTAAGTGCAAGGCTTTCGTTCTGCTAAGCATAAATGTTGTTGTTGTTGTTGTGCTAACGACAAAAACACTCCCCGAAGGTTTTGGGGAGCGTTGTCGAATTAACAGTCCTTGGCCGGATTTGAACCCGGTACGCTCCGGTACTCCCTCGCGGTACTGCCCGACTGTCGTGGTGAAACCTTCTAGGTCATGTCACCCCTCCATCATATCCGTAGATCAACCATCAAGTTGCACGTCATTACCTTTGTGCCTATTAGTCGCCTTTTACGACTGGTATGCCTACCTCGGGCATATTCTAAACCCCTAACCCGCAGGATGTCGTCAATATGATTTGTTCAAGAGACATCTGGCCACTCCAGCAACCAAGAAAGAAAAGTCGAGTGGCTGCAAAAATGTTTAAATATGCCAACAATTATTTAAAAATTAGTACAACAATAAATTCTGCAGAACTTCAAAATTAAAATCAACACAAGTTTGGTCATAACTAATGGCAGCTTATCCAAACCTAATATGCGATATTTTTCCAAAAAGGCAGCTGCTGAAATTCAATTGTTTAACATTTTTTCTCTCAACATAAATCCAATTTTTTTTTTTTTTTAACAAATTTTGTGTTGATAAACAAAATTTCATTAATTTAAATGCAGACAATGTTACGCTCAAAATTCAAAAACGTGCAATTTCCCAGGAACACGTCCATAGAACCGAGCGAGAGATATTAAAAAATGAAATCGAAACAAAGATATTATAATGTTATGCATAAACAACAAAAAAAAAAAAAAAAAAATAAAAACAAACAAAAAACTAAAAAAATTGGTTTGCTAACATGAATTTGAATTTAGCAAAAACAAAAACAAGATAGGCATCAGAAATACTTAGAAATGCAAAGCACATGCGAGTATAATGAGATTTAATACTTCATCTCCATCTAGATGCAACAGCACGAAGTTTTACAAAAACCAAAAACAAAGAAAAAAAGCGGAGTGAACAAAGTGGGTAAATAAAGAGATCCCAACGTTATGCGCATCTTAAAAACTTAAAACAAGTTTTTAAAATTTTCAAAAAGTTTTTTAAAATTTTCAAAAAGTTTTGAAATATTTTAAATTAGAAAACCAAAACTATAGAGTTGTAGCCCTTCAGAGTTCTTATTGAAGAGTCGTATAGATCTATATACGAAACGCTTTATTCGTCTTTACAAAGTTTAAAGAACTATTGAAAATTTTTCAAATAGTTTTGAAGTATTTTAAATCAGAAAACTAAAAACTTAGTATTGTAGACCTTCAGAATTTTTATTAAATAGTTGCATAAATCAATATTCCCAAAGTTATGCGCATCTTAAAAGGATCAAATTGTTTTGAAAATGTTTCGAATTTTTTTTTAATATTTTAAATCAGGAAACCAAAAATATTTATTGTTGTAGCACTTCAGAATTTTTATTTAAGAGTTGTATAAATATGTATTTCAAACGTTATACGCATCTTAAAAAATTTCAAACACAATTTTTTTTGAAGTTTTGAAATTTTTTTTAAAGTTTCGAGCATTTTTCAAAAAGTTTTGAAATATTTCAAATCGGTAAACTGAAAATACAGATTTATATCCCGTCGGAATTCTTCTTTACGAATCCTATAAAGCTGTATTTTTTAAAATTTTGAAATATTTTGAAGTAGAAAACCAAAAATAGAGTGCTGTAGCCCATGACAGTTCTTATTTTAGAGTTGTCGAAATAAAAAACTTCAAACAAGTTTTGAAAATTTTTCAAAAAGTTTTGAACATTTTTCAAAAAAATTTAAACCAGAAAATACAGCTCTGTGGTCCATCAAATTCTAGTATGACCAGGTATAAATTTTAAGGTTAAAAAATTTCATTTTTTTTTTCGAAAAACTAGAAAATTGGAATTTTAATATTTATATCTCATTGATATACAATACAAAAGTTTAACCACAACTTTAAATTTTTTTAAAAATCCTACTCTAAGTATTCACGCTACTAAGACTTTTAGCGCAGCTGTTAAAGATGCAAGTTAGTATATATTATAAATTTAAACATCAAGCAAAATTATATGAAACTGTTTTAAACAATTTTCGCAGTTTGCTAATTTATAGTGCGAATTTTAACAATCATAATTTTCGCTATTTTTCCTCACCTAATTGCATGAGGCGGCGCTGACCAATTTCGATAAAAAAATTTTTCTAAACGAATGCATTTTCCAATAGAAAAAGAAAACAATAAAACGCGCTGTTTCTAATGGGCAAAGTGCCAAAAAATTCCTCAATAACTTTCAAAAATATATAAATGAATTCAATCGCACAAGCGAAAAGTGGAAATAGTGCCGCCGCACTCACTTAGGAAAATTGCTCACCAACTAAGTTCGATGCTTGAATTTGAGGAAGCGCGAAAAATGTTGCTGTGCTAAAGAAAAAAAATTTGTAGTATTTATTACATATATACATATATAAAAATCGTCGAATTTTAATTGATAATTTCTATGTTGGTGCTGTGGGTTGTAGACTTATTTTCTCATGCTTGTGTATAGAATTTAAAGTGTGAATGAAGTATGTTAAATGTTAATTAGATGAGACAACATGTATTTCGAAAAAAATATGCACTAAACAAAAAAAAGGCATTTAAATACAGTTTATTTTATACAAAAGCCGTGAATAAATAATCTTAACTCAATTTTCTTCCCTTTTTTTGGTTTTTTTTTCTAATACCGTATTTAAAATTTTTTTTTTTTTTTTTTTAATTTTATTTGATTTGATTTGATTTGATTTGATTTCAATTCATTTCATTTCATTTCATTTTATTTTATTTTATTTTATTTTATTTTAATTTTCTAATTTTTGAAAAATCAATTTGATATATATTTAATAACGGGCAGAAATTAACTTAATTATTTTATCTTATTTTATTTTGGTTTTTTTTACTTGATTATATTTCATGTTATTTTAGTTTATTTAATTTTGTTTTATTTTGTTTTATTCTTATTTATTTTATTTCATTTACTGTATTTTATTTTATTTAAACCAACTTAAAGAATCTTTAAAGACAAACAAACTGAATTAACGGAAATTCCATAGACATGTGTTACAGTAGGTAAAGCAATCAAAAATTATGTAGGGCTTCATATGAATACACAATAAGAGGCAAAAATAATTGAACATAATTAGGAGATTTATGTTACAAGAAATGGAAACAATACGTCAATTATGACCTTTATTATTTCTATAAGTACATGTTCGTGTTTGGGTGGTACGTTGAAGTATTTAACCTCACATGGTGCTGTGTCCCTGCAGGGAAATCACTAACTAGTTACCACAGTTTTTGGTTCAGAAGGGGAGGTGGGGCCGAATTACGACATACGTTCCGTGATCGTAAACCGTTTTTTAAGTCACAATAACTTTGAAACTGTCCAACTTTCTTAAAGGGTAATAATGCATAATTGAACAGGCCGGTACTTCCAGCCAATTGCCCACGTATGCCGTCATTCCCAATCCGACCCCTGTTTTGATAAATAGTATCTAGTTAAATTGTGACAAGCTCCTCAACAGTTCAAAATTTTGATTTTTAAATATTTGATTAAGTAGAAGGGTACTTCCCAATGGCAAAAAAAATTATTAAAGGTGTTCTAGAATCTGTAGGGTAACAACTCGGAAGGCAATAGGAAGTGAGAAATTGCAAAAATTGTTTCGTACTATTTTTATTTTTTTATGTCGGAAATAAAAAAATTAAATGTACTTTCTATTGCATTAGAACGAAAGAGGTTTAGAACAAATTACATATACCTGTAAAATCTTGGGTTATGCTGGTAATTTCTTTAATCCATATTTCAGCGAATTCTCCTAGTATGTAGTAGTTCTAAGCTACATATTTTTCCTACAGGGTGTATTCAGTATCTACGCCCACATAAGATGGATGTGTTTTGAAGACGAATTTATCAAATATTCTTAAAAAAGTACGCAATTTTCAAGGATTAATTAAAATGAAGTATTGCAATTATGTAAAACTTCTGTTGAGGAGCTTTGCAGTACTTAAAGTGATGGTTACAAAACACAGTTTCCTTTCTCTACTGATGACGTCAAAGTGACTTTGGTGCAGTCTAAAGTTAACGAGTATCCAAGCTCTACACAAGAAATGATATCTAGTGAATTGAACATTGGGACCATCTCTGCATCGTTGATATTAAGGAATCGATAAAAGAAAAAAAATTTAAAAATTCAAGAGGAAGCAGCGCTAACCCAAGGCTTACGAAAAGCGGGAGATCAAGAGAGAGAGAGAGAGAGAGAGAGCTAGAGCTTAGGAGAGAAAATGATTGACAGACGGGAGGCATAGAGCTAGAGGTAGATCAAGAGGAGAGAACTAGAACGAAAGGTTGAGCTAGAGGCAGATAAAGTAGAAGAAGGCGAAAAGAGGGACGGTAATGTTATTGAGAAGAAACAGGGGAAGGGACAGTAAAGCGAATACGGAGAATAGGTGTATGATATGGGTGTGGGGAATGGTCAGAGTAAAATACTTCAAATGTACGTAGGTCAGTTATACAGTAGAACAACATATGACGGGTCTGCGCGCTATAGAGACAAATAATCTGTGTTAGAAATATTTATACTATATCGTGTTATGTTTGATGTTATTTTGTGTTACATTTTGCTACGCTACTTTACCTATGTATGGTGGGAGCACACTTGCTAAGTAATGATTATTAATCGTAATGATTACCGGTTTGTTTGACTACTTTTTGGAAAAGCGTAGTAATAATGGATTACTCATGTTTTTCAATTTTTATTGATTATTTAAAAAAAATTAAAAATCAAGAATAATCAAAAAGACTACAAAATTATCAAAAACCATAAAAAAATTTTATTTTTAAATATTTTTGATTCTTTTTTTGGTTTTGGTGCAGACAAACATAAGCACATGCAAAAAAAAAATAATATTAAATAAAAATAAAAAAAAAATTAAAAAAAATTTAAAAAATTTAAAAAAAAAATTAAAAAAAATTAAATATAACTAAAAGTAATCAAAAACAATCAAAACAAAATTTTAATTTTTTTTTGGAATTTTTTCCAATGGTAATCAATTAGTAATTCCGTATTTTTAAAAACAATTAAAATAATCATAACTGATTTAAAGAGTCATCCAATCAATTGATTACTCAATTCTATTGGGAGCTTAGCAGGTCTGTTTGACAAGTTGTATGCTATTTTATGTTACATAAATCTATTTTAATGTGAGTCAAACCTTGTTATGTTACATATTAGCAAGACTATTAAATTAGTAAGGCTATGTTAAAAGTGTTAAATTATGTTACGTTTAATTATGTTAAGCAATGTTGTCTTATTTTTTTGTTTAAATTATGTTCTACGTTATGTTACATTATCTGGTTTTAGTATGCTTCTTGTGTTGAGTTATATTGTGGTAGTTTATGTTACTTTATGCTATGTTATGTTATGCTATTTTGCATTGTGTTATGTTTTGTTATATTTTGTTACATGATGTTATTTTATTGAACGTCATGTCATGTTATGCTATGTTAAGTTATGTCCTAAGTATCAAGTGTCGAGTTGTGTCTAGTTTTTTTTATATCAGTTTGCCTTTTTTTCTTCACATAACATTCCGTTATATGTCCTCACATCATTCAACGTTATGCAAACACATGTTGTTATCTAATTTTATTACATATCATTCTATTTTATTGAACTAAAATTTTACTTTTCATTTATATAGCTTCTACCACAACGGGGTCGCTAATAAAACCATTTCGGCCTCTACATTGCGGCAGGCCATACATAAAATGTGATTGCCAGATGGTGTAAATACCGAAACAAATTTCGCCACACACTCATAAATAATTATGCGGCTATGGAATCGGTCACATTTGGCACAAACGAAATGTGGTGTCTGCTCATATAACAAGCACTGAAATATAAATATCTACTAAAATTTATAGCATAAATAGCAAAGTCCTTCCGGCCCAACTCATTTGAAAAACATAGATGAATAGCTTGCGTGGTACGAGTGTAGACTCGCTTTTGTTTGCCTTTTTGGTCGTTGTTTTTTTTTTTTATTCGTGTGTTGGGCGCTTATTTTGGCAACAATTGCATTTGTTCGATTGCTCATATCAAATATTATTTTTTGTTCGCAAAATGCGCCACCCAAATGTACACTCATGCAATTATAATTATCATAAATTATGACAGCTGCGGCAAATGGTAAACTTTGTTGTGTTGTTATTTTTGCCAGTGCCCATTGTCGGGTGCTCTCTACGGCTATAGCTGCCAAAGTATACAAAATACCTGTAGCATTTGCGGCCAAAAAAATCTTTAATGTACACAATATGATCGAATTTTTTTGGTAGCTTAATTTGTGCCTATAAAATGTATATCTCCATACAGTAGTGGGAAAATAATTGTAACGATAACAAATTTTCTTATAAAAAAGGAATTTGTATTGGAAATTTTGGAAATACTTATACCTAGCTACCAAATAATAAAATGGCAAACTAATATAAGAGAACTTTATCAAGAAAAGTAAGAAATTAAAAAAAATCAAATATGCGTTTTTTTTTATAATCAATATTAAAAGTGTTCCAGCAATATATATATGTTAAATGAATGAATAAATATATACTACCGAACAACATGTTTCCTGAAAATGGCTCCTCAATTCCAATTTTCAAGATAGAATTCAACTTTAAGACGTTTCAAGACCATCTGAGACCACTGAGATGAGCTGATCACTTTTATTGACACGTTTAAAAGTGTGAGCCTAAATTTAAAACTTTTTGGACCGCATATAGCAGCAAACCAAATTTTATTTAAAATTTTAACAAGTGCAGTTTTCGAGAAAGTAATATATATAAATAATAATAGGAGTTTAGCTAACGAACAAACTGTTGTTCTGATAGCCTTATGGTTAACAGAGCAACAGAACGTGCCGAAATTTCTCTGAACAAGAAATTTAGCAGCTTATGAAATGGATCTATAAGAAAAACTATGGCGTTTGTTGATAAATTTTGCTTTTCTATTCAAAAAAAAAAAAATTTTATTAAGTAATAAAAAATTATTGTCCATAGCCTTGAGCTCATTTATAGTCATGAATACTTTTATTTGTGGTTTCAGTTAGCTTGTACATCTAAACAAAAATAATTTAAAAATCATTGCGGGTTGGAATGTACTACAAAAAAAAATTTTTAAATTGCTTCAACCGATAATAGCTCCAAATTTAAGTAAAAATTTCAGGGTCCGTTAAGGCTGTGCCAAAGTGCAAATTTTTCTCTTAAGTAAATTTGGTATTTTTTTAAACACCTTAAACCTTTTTTTAATTGTACCATGACTATAAACGAGATCAAAACCAATAATAATAATTTTTCTTTTTTTATGTGAAAATTATTATTATTTAATTTTTTAATTATTTAATAATGTTTTTAAATTGAATTGTATTTCCTTTTTCCCGCATTAAATTAAAATTCGTATGACTTTTGATTGGCCTCTTTTGAAATTCATTACTTTTTTTAAAATTTCAATGGCCGTTTTTTATTCGTCAAATTCGATGCAAGATAAAAAGTTTTCTGCTAGCTTAAAGAACATATAAGCGCTAGTAATTTTGATTGCTATTTGCAAGCGACAACTTCATATTCGATTTAAAAAGGAAATTTCAAATTTTTGAAAAAAAATTTAGTTTGTTACTTTATTCATATGTAAGTCGCTAAGTGCTAACAAAAGAAACTCGGCTAACTGTAAAATATTTTCAACTGAAATACATTTTCTGAATTTTATTACTATTTAGGCTAGACAGGAAAGGGTGTAGTCCCTCAACGGTAAGAAAAAAATTAATGAAGTTCACGCAAGTTCATTCCCATTTATTTTATATAATACTAGCAACCCGCACCTTGTTTCACACAGGTTGATAATGTTTAAAACAACTTTATAATGTAACATACACACATACATACATACGTCCGAAGTGAAGTAACGCTACCGAGCTCTTTCGCGAATTCATCAAATGAATGGCTCGAACAGTTTTCGCTTAAAGAACGCTGACTTATTCGGTTGGCAGCGAACAGACACATAAACAGATTTTTTTGGAAAAAGTGCTGCTTTTGTTTAAACAATTTTGGTTAAATTAGAATGAAATCAACTATTTTTTTGATGCAGAACGAAAGTAAATATTTCAAAGTTTAACTTCAAGGAAGATTCATTCTAATCGGTTTATTAGGTTATGATGTATGGCTATGTAAACCAAAAATTTATGTTTTTTACCACATTTTGTCGGATTGCCACGCCCCCTTTATACATTTCTTCAAATTATATAAAAAAAAGTCCATCTCACACAGCTAAGCTTTAAAATGGAAAAAACCGCTATCACATCGGAGCATTCTGTGCGAAGCCAATTCCGTACATAGCCTTTTAGCGACTTTATTTTATTAGTATAGATTAGCCGCTTTTTTTTCGTCACCACTTAGCGGCTTAAGAATAAAATAACAAAATTAGTTTATTTCTTTTTTTCAAAATTTGAGTTTTTTATAAAAATCAAATGTGAACTTGTCGCTTGCAATTTTTCTGCTTGCTTATTTTTTAGTGTTTTGAATTTAAAAATTTTGTAAGGGAGCAGAAAAAAATGTTATCTAGCATCGAAAATGAAATAAATAGAAAACGCCCATTACATCAATATTCGCAAACGAATATTATATGCAACGTCTCATGGGTTTATATCAAACGACTTTCTTATAATATGTATTTTGAAGTAATATTTCGAAAACCACTGCTATTTTCGGTCTCTGGTATTTATCAGACTACTTTATTTAACTACACAAAGGCATTGCATATTTTAGAATTAATTAGTGTTTAATTAAAGTAAAAATGCTAAAGCGTAAATTATGGTCGACGTCAAAAAAATAAAATATTTATAAAATTCTGGAATAATAAAAAGAAAAAAGAAATATACAAAAAAATGTATGAGCTAATAATGTTTTAATAACTAAAATATATTTGCCATAATTGATTTTTTTCTGATTAAGCTTCAGTGCTTTTTTTACATATTTTATTTTATTTTACACCGTTATATAAAGTTATTTTAGTAACACTGTTCACTTAATGGTTGCTTGTAATAGCGTGCATGGCTTTCGAAGGAAATTGTTCGTTCATAAATTAGTTTATATTAAACAAATATTATTTAGAACTTTATCTGAACTTGCAATAGATTTCCTAGATTTAGTGCACAATTACTAAAATTTTAGAATGTGGGTGTAGCATCGTTCACAGCACTGTCATTTCATCTATAGAATGGGAATTTTTTTTGCTGTTACATATTTATATACTGGGATAAAATGGGTTAAATTGATTTGATGTACATTGCAGATATTCAAGAAAAATAGATAGGAGGGATCATTGTTGAGCAAATAGAATCCAAAGTAATAGTTTTAAGAATTTTTGTATGTCTGTCTGTATGTTTGTGCGAGCATCACTGAAAAACGGTTGAACAAAATTGAATGCAACTTTCATCATTGCATTGTTAGACATCTAGCTTCAAGTCAAAGTTATACCTTATTTCGATAACTCGGCCGCTTTTGGAGCTAACGACCAATATGTGGAACCGGGTGATCGCAAATGTGTTACTACGTTATGGATATCAAATAAAAGGTGCTACACTAAGCGATGTGATTAAGTTCTGATCTCGGAGATACAATGATTGAAATTGGTTTCGGTCTGTTATAAGTTCTGGTAAGCAGCGAACCTTGGGTGAGTTTCCTAGTATCCAATTCATATACAGCTTAGCTAAGGCGTTCTTGAAAAAAAAATTTTAAAGTATAGTGTTTTTCGAACAGGTCAACCAAACCTTTTCCGCGTGAGCGATTGTTAGTATCGCAACCTACCAGATGCAATTCGGCAATGAATCATTCATATCCACAGCAGACTTCTCAACCCTCGGGAAGTACTTTGGTGTTTATAACAACAGCAACTAACCTATTACTCGTATTAAACTTTTATATACATTTTCAATTAAATTTTAAATATTTAATAAAGTAATTAACCACTAATTTCAAATGCCATGCGCCTATTTAAACCCGTAAAATATTATGAAGCATATTTTATTATTTTTTTTGCTGATTAAACTGTAATTTCTATCCAAACAAACCGCTTAACTAATAAGCGGTTTAGTGCTAATGTCATAGTATACAGCGCCCCTAATTTGACTCTTTTGCGGCTAACAGTAGGTGTGTCTGAAGAGCAACTCCTAGGGGCCAATTAGCTTAATTCCACCTTCGGCGATTACATGAAGCGACGCGCATTAAGCCACGAGCATTATGCAGCACAACAATAAAACTGTGCAAATCGCAAATGACAACCGTGCTTAGTGGCGTTGGTCACCTCATCCACCAGCATGTACACCTCTGCATGTTCCATTTGTAGGTGCGCTTGGTATGGGTAAAGCCACATACTCAGCGACCACCCTCATGAAAATGCAATCTAGGCGACAGCAGCCGCTTTTACAATGCCTCAATTTGCATAAATTTTCAGGTCAAATTATTTACTTCAAATTTCATATTGCTATAATTCGCGGTAAAGCCAATGTCAGCGGCAGTTGTGGCGCGCAGTTGCATATCAAATATGACTGGGACGTCGGTTGACTCTGCTTGGTTGGTTGCATACCAAACAAATCAACAATGCAAGAAATTGCTCTTTTTTGTGGATTTCAAAAATTGTCGCTGACATGCAGGTATGTTTTGCGACTTTCTAGCGAGAATAAATGAATAAACAGCATCTAAATAATGAATTCAAAATAAGTTGATGCAGCTGTGGTAAATAAATAAAATATCAGCCTGAATACCTGATACATTTGCATATTCATGGGCCTCATGCAGCAGGTTGATTATTGTCATCCATTTTTTAAACGACTCATATTTTGATTTTAATTTGAAGTTAAATAGTTAATGGTTTGAATTGATTTGATAAAATTTTAGAAAAATATATGTTTTCAAAAAACCAACACAAAAAAACTTAGATTCATATTTATAAGCTAAAAACCCCGCCCACGCCAAAACCAACCGAGTTATCGAAATAAGTGATATCTTAAACGGTGCATTCAATTCTATGCAGCAGTTTTTGAGTGATACGCGCACAAACATACAGACAGATAGACAAAAATTCTAAAACCTGTTTGTTTAGCTCAGTATTGATCGCTCCTACCAATTTTTGTTGAATATCTGCCATGTAAAACCATCGAACTGTTATAATTTTAATGGATATTCTAAGTTCGGGAACATAAGCTAATTTTTTTTCCTAAGAACTTGATTGATTGATTGAAGCGACTTCTGAATGTTAAATAATGATTACTAATCGTAATGATTACCGGTTTGATTAATTATTTTCTTGAGAATCCATTTAATGATTCATTACCATTACTTTCAGTTTTTAATGATTATTTTCCACATAAATAAAAAAAATAATAAAAAAAAATTGTGATCATTATTATTACTAAAAAAATTTAAAATAATCAAAAAAAAAAAGTTGTTTTGATTACTTTTGTTTATTTTCAATTTTTTTTTATTATTTTTGATAATTTTTTTTCTGAGTATTGTAGAAGCGCATGAATATACACATCAACAATACTGAAAAAAATCAAAAATAGTCAAAAAAAAAAAATCACAAAAAAATTAAAAAAAATCTAAAATTATCATAACCGCTTTTTCGATTATTTTTGATGAGATTTCTTTTTTTGGTTTTTTTTTTTAAACGTAAACAGCTACAATAATAATAAACAACAATTAAAATCATTATTAATTAAAATAGCCGTCTAATTAATTTATTACTAAGTACTTATCAAATTTAACAAGTCTGGAATCAAATAACAAAATGAAATTTATTTCCAAAGTCAAATGTGAATATGTCGCTTGCGAGATAACGAACAAAATTGTGAGCGCATAATAGTTTCTGCTTGCTAAATTTTTTATTGCTTTCAATTATTTATCTTACTTAACACCGAAATAGAGTACTCGACTGTGTATCGCGGAAAAATAGTGGAGTGGACTTTTTCGCAATTTCTATTGTTTCAGCGCTAGAATCGGCAAATACTTTCCTGTGAGTCGAACTATGCCATCATTTCAATTTATAGAATTCAAATATAAATCTTAATAAACATTTTTTATAATAATAATTTAATGATGGTCTCAAAACAGTATCGTAACTTTCATGAAAGAGCGCCTGTTTGATACGACATCAAACTCAGGAACAACTAATAGTGTTCCAAGGCGGTCCCAATTTAAAACATTTTACGTCTAAGGTTTGTATTAAGTATAGATCTTAAATAAGTAACATTTTTTATAATTTCTTGTTTTATTTCTTTAAATATTTTTTGTTTCGAAAATTTTTTAATTATAATCGAGAGAACATTCATACATACATTTGCATAATGTTTGCTTTGGCATTGAAATTACCAAAATGGAAAGCACAAACAATAGAGGTGATTTAACCCTTTTGGTCCGGTCGGTACACATATGTACCAGCACCTATTTAGGTACCTTAAACGCTTTATATTTGGCTAGGACTTAGTTTAAAATGTGCTGCCTGGCAACCCTGATAACGAGAGAAAGCGCAAAGTGGAAGCGAGTTTCTTTCAATAAAGAAATATGAAGAGAAATATGAATTCAGGTTCGAAAGCGTTAAATACAATAAAATATGGGCACAAATGTATCATTCGCCTGTTTATATCACCTGTATAACATATGTTTCTCTTAATAATATCCTTTTCTTAAAAATCATTTGCTTTGATTATTCAATCATAGTTTTAGCTTAAGAATTATTAAATAAAATTAATGACCACAATAAGTTCACCAATATAGCCGCACCAATAAAAATATATTTAAAAAATTTGGTTGGCAATTTTCATGCACCTCAGCTACTGCTCATCGTTTTCGTATTGCGTCAATGAAGCAAAATATCAAAAATAAATTAAAAAAAAAATTTCTACGAAAAAAAAAAACAAACAAATTTTAATTCGGGCGAAAAAAAATGTGCACGGTCCAACTCAATCGTGAAAATATACAGTATAAAATAATAAATTTGTTTTATACTTGCCTAAATTAGCAACAAGCTGACGACGTATGAAGATCATTGGTACGGCGCACAATTCCCTCACCTGCACTAAGTAGCTGTTTGGCTACAAACAGTGTTGCACATCATTGGCAGGGTTCCACAAGATGCAAGTGGAAACAGCGACTGAAAATTCACTGCAGTTTAAGGTTTTCATATCGATTGCTAAGTGGTAGAGCGCAAATAATTCAAGAAGTTTTTGAGCAACGCGCTTTTTTAAAAACGATAATTTAAGAGTCTGGCTCAAGAGCGCTCTGTCTCAGCTTTTTATCCAAATAAAGCCTAACTTAGCTGGAAATATTTTACATTTTTGATGATATCCATCATCTTTTAAACTCACACTAATACACAGCAATATTGTAAAGAAATCTGAGAAAGCATTCGGCAAAAAAAAATTTTAAAATTGAGGGGGGAGTTTTTTAAAACCAATTTTGAAATACGCTAATCTTCCCCTCAGCCGTCGATATGCTCGTAAATATTATAAGAATTTATAATTCTGGTTTTTCAATCTCACAAATGTAATTTTTTTTTTCCAAATGCCCATAGAGTGAAAGCTTCGATCTGACAACAATACTTTCAGCTGAGTGTCGGGTAACAAGCAAAAAGCCTCGATAAACTTCCATGTGCTCCACTGTTCGCAGTATGTATGGATAGACCATTTTTATAGAATTTATGGGTCTGCTACAGCCTACTCAGCAAATGTATGTGATCAAATTATTTGCCAATTTTTGCAACTTTTCTTTGCTACGTTAATCTGTTTGAAATTCAGGTGTGACAAATTCATGATATACTGGCTAGTCAACGGTTGGCGTACTTAAGAAGCATAAACCATTCGAAGTATAAATAATAGCTGAAACATATCTGGTCGAAAATTCGAGAAATAATCACCCTTATCGCGAGTTTTATTTTCACCCGAAAAGGTTCGCACTTTTTATTCGCCTTATCGCAGATATTGGCGAACACATTTTTCGTGTTCGAAAAGCATTCCGCCTTATTGGCAACGCTTTGTTCGGGCGAAATGAACAACGGAAAATGCCAAATTTGTTCACTTTTATTTTACAGGCGAACAAGAGTGAAACAAAATGTAAGCAACGGTTTGTTTTGAATATTAGATATTCTTTTAATGAAATATGGTGTTATTTTTTAGGAGTAAATCAATAAATAAAGCACAGTCGGAAATGCTGTTGGAGAAAATGTTAGAAAAGCCTGAAATTGCTAAAGGGGTTTCACTACTTTCTTACCTAGTAGTCGAGCATTACTGTGAGTTTCTAAATAATTTTCTTCTAAGAATGCCAATTTATCCATTGGCTACAAAGCAATGGCTCCAAAATACACAGCACCTCTGACAGAACCTCACTGAAATATGACTGACTTAGACCCATCTCATGGGCATTGCCAACGCCTTTTTGATAGCCTCCTTCTGCGAAAAAGCGTAGACAAGCGCTCAACGACGAATTTCTGCTTCAATGGCGGCAACGGGCCAGCCAGAATATCTAGCAAGTAATTAAATGCTGGCTTATTTAGCCTGTAATATTGTTGAAAACTAGTAAGGAAACAATTAATTTGTTATTGAAAAGTGCCAAAAACAACTTTTTCCTACTCACAGTAAATCACTTAGATCCAAAGGGTTGGAATTGTCTCTTAATTGCCTCCGGATTGCTCTCACATTTAAATTATCGCGTTCTATCAATAACAACCTAAACCTAAACAACCTATACATGTTTTTAAATAATTTAAGCTTTATGTTAAATTTATTTTACTAAATTGTACGCTTGTTTACAAAATTCACAAAATAGCAAGTAAATTTATTTGTTCGCTATTAATTCGAAATTGAGCATCAGCTGATTCGAAGTGAACATTGGTTCGCCCGAAATTAGCGATAGGCGGAACCAGTTCGCCCGAACAAAAAAAGCGAAGACGAACGTTCGTTCGGGCGAACTCTGCGATAAGGGTGAATAACTCTCCAATGCAATTTTTTCTCTAATTACACTGGTGTACAAATTCGACCTTTTTTTTCACCTGAGACGCGAATGTGAAATTCGTATGTAAAACCACCCCCTGATTCCGAAAATCGAGGCTATTTTTGAATCTGTGGTACCGTTTTTGAGATATTTACGATTTACCGTTATTTCAAAAAAAAAAAAAGATGGCTCCACTTAATCATGTATATCTCAAGAACAAATTGAGCAATTTCAGAAGGGTTTGAAAATTTTAAATAAATAAAATTTGCTATAAACACTGCTTACAAACCTTTTCGCTACGCCCTGTAGGTTCGAAGAAAATGAACAATCAATACGGATTTTTACCTTTTTTTTTTGTAAAAATATAAAAAATGTGTACTTTGCTGTTTTATTGCAAAAAAAATAAGCTTTCATTTAATAAAATCGATAGACTAATACAAAAGTTATAAGCGTTCAAATAAATATAGCCACATAATACTGAAGTACCATACACGTACATATGTACTCGTATATTAGTTACTTCTTAGGTAGATTTTCGAAGGGTTATTAGATACAAAGAAACTTTTAATGCCGTTTTCTCAAGTAGGTAAACTTTAAAATTTCAAACACAGGTACATTTGAAGCAAGTGCAAATTTTTGAAAGCTGGTAGTATTTTCTTTGTATAACTA
The DNA here is from genome assembly GCA_949987695.1 of Merzomyia westermanni. NCBI lineage: Eukaryota > Metazoa > Arthropoda > Insecta > Diptera > Tephritidae > Merzomyia > Merzomyia westermanni. The sequence continues at coordinate 37,098,890 of OX465288.1, forward strand.
AGGAACCTTTTTGTCTAGGTAGGCTTCGATTTTTACTTGATCTGAGTATAAATAGGAGTAAATGCGAATTGTTCCTTCATAATATCTGCAAGGCTCACCGGATACTGTTCAGTCTATAAGTGTATTTTATAACCCGTCATTTACTTAAAAGAATAATATGAATAATAGGGCTCGAGAGTTTGAGTTTGAAAATGATCCAGATATGTTCTGTTTCATCTGCGGTCAATATATTGTGTGTGTTTTCAAATCCTTTGAAAGTTACATACTATAAGTAATTTGCCATTCAACCTAAAATCATGGGTACAGAATACTGTGTGCAACACATGTCGAATCGAATTGATTCATTCGGAATCCGGAACAAAAAGGTGCGTAGTAAAATTTAGGTATATGCTACTTTTTAATGCATATCTGACTAATTTCTGAAACTATCTACTTAGGCAACATATGAAATTTAGTACACCAATGAAGTGGACGGAACCAACTTGCCATTCGACGGACTGCTATATTTGTACTACAGAAGTATTTGGGGTTGGAAAGTCAAGAAAAGTAACGCATGCCAGCGTATCTACAGCGTCATTGCCAGTACCAAATTCAACGGGAGTTGCTCATCTAACTATATTGTCATTGCCACATTCAATTTTAGTTCTGGGTCCAGTTTCATTGTCAACAGCAGCATCTGATTACGCGCCATCAAGCTGTACTGAACTTCACACGGAAAACGAAAGGAACGCTTTGTCACAAGCACAACTCGATGATTGGATAAGAGATTTGGAATTGTCCAAGGTAAAGGCCGAGCTACACGCCTCTCGTATGCAACAATTTAGATTCCTTTCATCCGATGTTAAGGGAACATATTACAAAACTCGTCAAGAAAAATTTTCCAAGTTCCATACGAAGGAGGACAGTGTTTGTTACTGCAAAGACATTACTGGCTTATTCAAACAGTTTGGTGAACCATATGATTCCAAAGAGTGGCGATTGTTCATAGACGGTAATAAACTAAGTTTAAAGGCTATATTATTACATATTGGCAACCAAAAGCCGTCTATCCCGATCGCACATGCAGTAAATACGAAGGAAACCTAAGAGATAATGCAAAAATGACTTACACTTGTCAAATATGGAGAGCATGCTATGCGGTCTACAAAGTTGGTACACAAAATACTGTTGCTTCCTCTTCAAATGGGATAGCCGCGGTCGTCAAGACCACTAGATCATAAAGGATTGGCCAGACCGGATCGAATTTAAAGTTTGTGTGGATAACTTAGAATACTGCCCTCTTATAAATAAAGAAAAAAATAGTTCACCCCCGCTCCACATCAAGCTCGGCCTTATCAAAGACTTTGTTAAGGCTTTAGACAAAGAAGGAAGCCTTCCGTCATTTAAAAACCATCTTTCCAGAGATTTCAGAAGCCAAGATAAAGGAAGGTATTTTTGTTGGGCCGCAAATAAGAAAGATGCTTAACAATAACTAAATCAAAGAACTATTGTCACCAGTGGAGGTAGCAGCGTGGGAATCTTTTGAAAAGGTCGTTGCTTCTTTTTTAGGCAAACGCAAAAGACCTAACTACGAGATGATAGTGAACGCCTTAATCAAGAACTATGCGAAAATGGGTAAATAAAAAACATATTTAAGGCCGTTTTCTAAAGTAAACTTTAAAACCTATCTGCCCGATAAACAAAAAATTTGTTTGAAAATTTTAAAGTTGACATGAGAAAACGGCACTAAAGCTGAATTCATCATTCAGTCCCGAACACATTTTTTGTTTACATTTTGCTCGTTCTCTTCTCATTCTGTATCAGAGAAGTGGAAAAACCGAGTAAAATGTAAACAAAAAATTTGTTCGGCACTGAACGATGAATACAGCCTAAAAAATTACACATAAATGTCTCACTTATTTATCTAGTTTACTTATTTATTTTCTTTTCAGGAGCAAATATGTATTTAAAAATTCATTTTCTGCACTTCCATTTAAATTTTTTCCGCAAAATCTTGGTGCCGAAAGTGACAAGCATGGCGAACGGTTTCATCAGCAAATGAAGTTAATTGAAAGTCGGTATCAAGGATTCTGGGATGTCGCAATGATGGGTGACTCCTGTTGTTTTCTCATAAGAGAAACCGATCCTAATCTAAATAAGCGTCAAAACAAAACAAATAACTTTTTCAAGTATAAAATAAGATCATAGAGTTAGGACAAAACTTACATACATTGTTATCGTCTCATATGCACATATGTTAATATTTGTAGGGTACTTCAGTATTATATGGCTATATTTATTTTAATGCTTGTAACTTTTGTATTAGAGAAAAAAAATATCTGGAAAAAAATAAAAAGTTTTCGATATCCTTCCTCGCAAAGTACAAATTTTTACAAAAAAAAGGTAAAAATCCGTATTGATTGTTCATTATCTTCGAACCTACAGGGCCTAGCGAAAAGTTTTGTAAGCATTGTTTATTATAAATATATATTGTATTTATTTTATAGCTTTTAAATTTTTTAAACCCGTTTTGGAATTGCTCAATTTGTTCTTGAGATATACATGATTAAGTGGAGCCATCTTTTTTTTTTTTTTTTTTTTTGAAATAACGGTAAATCGTAAATATCTCAAAAACGGTACCATAGAATCAAAAATAACATTTCGAAATGATGGGGTAGTTTTACATACGAATTTCACATTCGCGTCTCTGGTGAAGAAAAAAAGTTCGAATTTGTAGACCAGTGTTATTTGCATCTACTTAAGTATATAATTATATTTACCCATACATTTAAATCGTTTACGGTTTCGTTTTGTTTAACTTACCTAAAAAGAGAAAAATAAAAATAAAATGTTTTAGTCATCATAATTAAAGCATATATATAGAGGCTCAAATTTAGTATATAGCTCTCGATTATATAAGAATATTTATGATCTATAAGTTCCAAAATAAATGTAGGGTTCCTCCAGAGCTTTTCTCAAACAGTATCGTGACTTCCACGAAGGAGGTTCGACAAGATACCACAGCAAACTCAGGAACAACTCAAACTGTTCCCGAGCGGACCCAACTTGAAACCAGGAGTACAGATAACCATTATTGACTATTTTTAATTTTCTTTTCTTGATAGATTTTGCTACATTTTAGAGCGTGCTCGAAAAGAACATATCCATATAAATTGTTAAATAACGCCCCTTCAAAGAAGTTCTTTTTTTAATCATCAGAAGTAAAGCATATATATAAAGGCTGAAATTAGTATGAATGATCTATAAGTTCAAAAATTAATTTAGAGTTCTTCTAGACTTGTTCTGAAATAGTAAATTAACATCCATGAGGGAGCCCTGAAATGATTTCACCACAAACTCAGGAATAACTCAACCTGTTCCGAGACGGTCCAGGACTAAAACCAGTTTTCCCTACAGCCCTTATCGACAATTTTAGATTTTATTTTTTTGATAGACTATGCCGCATTTTAGTGCTTGTTAGAAAAGGCCCTATCTTAGAAAACTGTTGAACTCTTTTGGAGAGCGCTCTATCTCACAATTTCATTTGAAAACTCTATACTGAAGAATGCGATATTTTAAATAGCCAACCTGCGCTGGAAATATATTTTATTTGCGTTGAGCTAGTAAGTGGTTCAGACATTATCAAAAATATAGTTTACTGGGATAATGCGTTCTTCAAACTTATTTAGTTGAGGCCTTTTCGGTATTTTTTTTAGAAAACAAAAGTATTTAGACATCGCAAAAATGATTATCCTAACTCTCCTAACAAAAAAAGCGAATTAGAGCACGAAGTTATTTAAATCCTTTATTATATTAGAACAACAGCAAACATATTATGCTGAATACAAATACAATATTTAAGAGCACATTTCTTTGACGGAAATCAAATAAAGCGAAAAATTAATCATCAAAATGTGGCAGCAATTTGTACTAAATTTATCTTACATAGAAAAAGAAATATGAATAATTAACAAGACAGTCAACTCGAAACGAAACAAAACTACAAGAATACAATTTAAGAGATGTGATGAATGCAATAGGTAAAATGCACAGGGTGTACCGAAATTTTATTTAAAAAAAATTCAATTATTAGTAAACTATTACCGGAACATAATTATTCAAACCTTATAAAATCCTGTTTGCTATTCACATGAATTTGAGCATTTAGTCAACAAAGCAGTTAATAATTTCGTTAAAATATTCATGAATTATTTTAAGAATTGAGGCTTGGTTTCTTTTTTGAGAATAGTTCAAAAATGTTTGTGTGAAATCCATATGAATGTTTAAAACTTGATTACTGATCAAAGTTTTCGTTTGTAATCGTATTGACGGGAATGCAATTACCTACAAAGTGGAAGATAGCCCAATTTCAAAATATTTTTAAAATTAATAACTATGTCTCAGAATTTGTTTCACGAACGCCCAATCACAGAATGATTTCCAAAAAAGCCCTATATGAATGAAAGTTTGATACATTTTCAGCTGAGATAGGGCGTTCTTCACACAAATTCTGAGGTGGGGTGCTTTTGAAAAGGGAGATCTTCCACCCAGCTGTCGATATGGAGATAAATTATTTTACTTCAGCAGTTTGGTTTTTAACGCGATTGTGAAAGAAATATTGATAAAATTTAAAAAAAAAAATTTTTAATTAAAGGATCCGCACCGGTACCTATCAAATATAAATAAAAAACGATGGCTCGTTAAATTTGACTATACACTTTCGAAACACCCTGTACAAACTTAGCCTCACTATGCAGTAAATGGTTTTGCACGCCCAAAGAATTTGCTGATCGTGACAAATTGTGCTGTTGAAATACAATTGAAATGAAAAAAAGCAGCACAAAAAAAAGTTCCACAGGAAATACATTGTAAGGGCCACAAAAATTAGGGCATACTCTGTTGCTATCAGGATGCAAAAAAGCACACGCTAAAATAAAAAAAAAACAATTGTAAGAGATTTAACAACAACAAGATATTGAAATCGAGTAGTCAATGCTCCATAAAAAAGAGAGAGAGAGGGATAAACCGAATTTTGCGAAAAAGGTGTAAGGTAGTGCATACAAAGAAAAATTTTTGAAGACTATTTTCGATAGCAAAAGTCCATAATCACGCGCCCTCTATGCCACATAGCGCAGCTGTTTCATGAAACAATTTTTTACCATGCTCGTTGTTTTCTTTTTTTGGAACTCCTTTACAAAAGATATCAGTCAAAAAAAAAAAACATAATATATAAAAAATAAAAACACACAAAAATATTTAATGAGCATAGAATTAGTGAAATTTGTAATTATTTAATTTACTACAAACTAATCGCTACATATTTACAAGCGTCACTAAAGAGTCAAGAGCGCTATGATGAGACGTTGATGGATATGACGCAGTTGATGCAGCTAAGCTCATGCTACTGTTGGCTGACAAGACAGCTGCTGCTTCACAGAAAACATATGGAATGCAAGATAAGTCGCTTGATGATGAATAACATACCCTGCACTCAAACTTGTTGCAAACTACTTTACAACTAGTATATGCATCAAGCCCAACTTGTCAGTCAACTCACTCCTGTGGGTTAGGGGTTTAGAATATGCCCGAGGTAGGCATAACGGTCGTAAGAGGCGACTAATATGCACAAAGGTAATGACGTGCAACTCGATGGTTGATCTACGGATATGATGCCCATCTTATCCTTCCTGACGGGAGGGGTGACATGACCTAGAAGGTCTCACTGGTCATAAATCGCTACCACGACAGTCGGGCAGTACCGCTAGGGAGTACCGGAGCGTACCGGGTTCAAATCCGGCCAAGGACTGTTAAAAACCTTCGGGGAGTGTTTTTGTCGTTACCACAACAACAACAACAGCCAGCCAACTGTCATACTTTCATATAAGAACTGGTATTTTTAACTTGGCGATGTCCTACGAGATGTCAATTGTCAGATTTAGACCTCATGACATACTAGTTTGTATATAGTGAAAATATATATTTATTTATTTATTTGTCAATTTCTAAATATTAGTACAGTAAGATTTACATCTCTTTTTGCAGAACACAATAATAAACACATATTCAAATTAAATTATTTAAAAATTGATTTTTTATACCAACAATTTTGTTGATTTACGGCCTGTACATTTTCAAGTATTCATGAAACGAGCTCAAGGCCAAGAATAATAATTTTTCACTTTTTGAATTTTTATGAAAATTATTATTGTTTTTACTTATTAATAATCAGTTTTAATTAATTATTAAAAGTTTTTTGATTGAATAGAGTAGGAAAAATGTTTAGAGACAACTGCCATAGCTTTTCTTATAGATCCATTTCGGAAGCTGCTAGACTTCACTCATCAGAGTGAAAAATTATTCATTCAAAAAGTGAAAAATTATTATTCTTGGCCTTGAGCTCGTTTCACGAATACTTATTATTTAAAAGTAATAATATTTAACAGTAAACTAAAATAAAGTTATCAATAAATATCTTCAACACGTAAAATTAGTAAAAGTATACATTATGTAAGTGATTCAATTCGAGAAAAAGTATTTGTATAGGACATGTTTGAAGTTACTTTTGTTTAAATTGCTTTTTATGCTAGCAGGTATTGAATTCCAAACTCTTACAGCATTGATGAAGAACATTCTTGTAGAGTTCTTAAAGTAAAAGTATGGTAGCATTAGGTTAAGACAGCGTTCCGATTTTGGAGTCTTCGTATACATTAAACGAAATAGAAAAATACAGTTTCGGGCTTTGAGATAGCCAGTGATCTTACATCCAATCCATAACAATGTTCTCCAGCCACATATGTGGTCAAACTTACGTATTCCATATACTTAACGCGCCATTTCGTTAAAAACAATATCAACTTTGTGAGCAGATTGGGAGCCAAGCTTGCTATATACAGGGTGTTTTTTTTACAGGTTTGTTTTTCGAATAGAGATAAAACTGGCATTTTGTGGTCAAATCTGGCAACTCTAATGTCATTTATGTTCAGTTTGGTTTGCCATTTCATCATGAACAGGTTGACAAAAGAACAACGCTTGCAAATCGTGCAAATTTATTTCGAAAATAATGGTTCAGTTCGCGAAGTTTACCGTGAGCTCCGTCCATTTTATGGTCGACATAATCGTCCATCAGAGCAATTAATTCGGTTAACCATGGATCGTTTTCGCACTACGTTTACTCTATGTGATAATACGCATCCGCAGAGACGTCGAACAGTGCGCACCGAAGAAACAATTGCCGCTGTAGAGCAAAGTGTTGAAGAGGACCCGAATGAATCGATTCGCCACCGTGCACAGCAATTGGAGCTTTGTCCATCAACTTTATGGAAGATTTTGCGCAAAGATCTTGGCTTGCGACCTTACAAGATCCAGCTTGTGCAAGAATTAAAGCCGCGAGACCATGCAATGCGTCGTGATTTTGGTGTATGGGCCGAAAATGAGATTGATTTCGATGCTGATTTTCATCGCAAAATTTTGTTCAGTGATGAGGCTCATTTTTGGTTGAATGGCTACGTCAACAAGCAAAATTGCCGCATTTGGAGTGAAGAGAATCCACATGAGACCCTTGAAACGCCATTACATCCACAAAAACTGACGGTTTGGTGTGCTCTATGGGCTGGTGGAGTCATTGGGCCATACTTCTTCCGCAATAATGCTGGAGAGGCAGCTACCGTTAATGGAGACCGGTATAGAGCCATGATAACCGACTATTTTGTTCCCGAATTGGATGGCATGAATGTGGATGAGTTGTGGTTCCAACAAGACGGCGCTACATGCCACACAGCGCACGTCACAATCGATTTATTGAAGGAAACATTCGATGAGCGCATAATTTCGCGGAATGGACCTGTCAATTGGCCACCAAGGTCGTGTGATTTGACACCATTGGATTATTTTCTTTGGGGATATGTGAAGTCGCTCGTCTACACCAACAAACCAGAAACGTTAGGGGAATTGGAAGCCAACATTCGTGGCGTTATTGCCGACATACGGCCCCATATGCTCGAAAAAGTGGTTGAAAATTGGACCTGTAGAATTGGCTTTATTCGAGCCAGCCGCGGCGGCCACATGCCCGAAATCATATTTAAACATTAATGGCATAAAATTATCCTTCCAATAAAGCCAAATTGATGGACCTTAAAACGATTTTCTTGTGTTTTATTTCAATTCGAAGTTCTATACCCCTAAAAAAACACCCTTTACTAGCTCAGAGTAGGAAAGGGTTGGTAAAATGATTTGTCGAGCAAGCCGCTTCCGAATATGGATCGGAGAAAACGGAGCCGACTGCCTTAGGTTACGTAGAGTAGCATAAACCTTGGCTACAGCTGAACTGGTATGGTGCACACAGCTTAGATTTGTGGTAATAACAAGGCCTAAGTTGGTTATTTGTTCAACTATCGTAAGAGAGTTGTTGTTTAGGTTAAGATTTGGAATACTAGTAAGACTTATTTTATTTTTGAAAACTGGTAAGACATACGATGTATTGTGGTTAAGTTGAAAGGGTAAAATTGCAGTCTAATCATACCAGTATCATACTAGTTCAAAAAAGATAAAAGAATACTAGTCCAAATGTGAACCAAAACCTCTAGCAGGGATAAAATAAGAAAATGGACTCATTAATACATCATTTTTAAGTTAAATTATTGCATACTATTTTATTATTTGTTCAGAGCGTAGAACGGGGGATGCGGATCACATGTTGCATAGGGAACAACCTTTGATTAATATTACTTGTTTTTATTATAATTATTTGTTCTATATAGAAAGAGGAGTGCGAGGCACCTTTACACCTTGTATGTATTAATTGGGGGCGAACCATGTTGGCTCTGAATTATTGCGCGGGATTGGCTTCCTCATTCTCGTTGTGAAAAACATCGATTTGGGATTGCAAAACATAAACTATATCTTTTGAATATTTTATAAGCTACTTGCGAATTACAATAGCATACAATTGAAATGAAATAAACGAAATAAATAATTACAGCAGTCGCTTAAGCACATACTATGAAAATTGTAGTCGTATACTAGTAAGGATTGAACTTTTTCTGACTAGTATGATTTCAACCAGAAAATTATAGTTAGATACTAGTATGTTTACTGACTAGTTGGATATTTCACTGCCGGGATACATACAGGGTGGCTAATGAAAGCCGCTACCAAAAAAAAATTAAATAACTTTTTTTCTATTTAATGAATCTGGTAAATTTTTTTTTTATTTTGCAGATTGACTTTTACATTTAACAAAAATGGATAACTGGGACACTGAAACAAGAATTTGGATTGTCCGCCGCTATCACGCACTGGAGTCCGTAGTTTCAGTTTAGAGAGAGTATAGGCGCACGTTTGGCGGCAATCCTCCGAGCAGATGGAGCATAATAAGACTTGTAAACAATTTTGCCGAGCATGGGACAGTCAACAGAAGACCTTACCATCGAAACCCTTCAGTTCGAACGGAGGAAACAATCGCTGCTCTAGCTGCTGCCATACAAAACAATCCACGTGTTTCGACAAGAAGCTTATCTGCTCAAATGGGTGTAAGCAGACAGTCATTACAGTCAATTATGCACAAAGATTTGGACTTATTCCCATATAAAATTCAAATGGCCAACAAACTGAACGCTGCAGACTTGCCGATTCGCTTGGAATTTTGCCAGAAGATGATTCAAATGGTGGAAGAGGATGGAAACATGTTGAACTGTCTTTTCATGTCTGACGAGGCCCATTTCGATTTAAACGGCAACATAAACAAACAAAATTGTCGAATATGGAGTGCTTCCAACCCACAGATACTCCATGAGACGGAATTGCATCCACTTCGTGTCACAGTGTGGTGTGCAGTTTCATCACGCTGCATTGTCGGGCCCTACTTCTTCGAAGAAAACGGTCACACCGTTACGGTTACTGGAGACCGTTACTTGAGCATGTTGAGAGAGTTTTTCTATCCAGAATTACGCCGAATGAGAATTTCTTTCAACTCTGTGTGGTTTCAGCAAGATGGTGCAGCTCCTCATATAGCCCAACCTGTTATGACAGAATTGCGACGAAAATTTCCCAATAAGCTAATATCCAGAAACTTCACATTCCGTTGGCCACCCAGGTCGCCTGACCTTACTGCACCTGACTTTTTCTTGTGGGGTTATTGCAAACAGGAAGTCTTCAAAGCAAAACCAACAAATTTGAATGGATTAAGGCAATCCATTCGAGAAACAATTGCGGCTATTCCTGTCTCAACTCTCCAAGCAGTAATGAACAACTTTTTGGTAAGATGCCGCACATGCATCGACGAGCAGGGGGGGCATTTAAATTCCATTATTTTTAAACCTAATTAAGCTATATTTAATAAAATTTAATGAGCTTTAACATGAATAAAAGAAAAATGAGTTCCATACACTGAAAAAAAAATTATTTGAGTTTCTTAATGTAGCAAAATTCATCAGCCACCCTGTACATACATACACACACACACACAACTAAACAAAGTAAGGATGCCTATGTTTGTACATTAGCAAAAGCGCAAATGTTAGCTGACACAGAGGAAAGGAGCTGCTTGTTTGCTTGTACTTACTTCTGCAATGAAGCGCGTGCGTTGATATTCACTCAGCCATTCATTAATTTGTTTTTAGCGCTAAAGTAAGTACAAGCTTGAGTGAGTGTGTATATTTGTACTATATTGCCTTAGAGTGAGTATGATTAATTATTAACGTTCACTTAATTTTGTTGTGCCACTTTTTCATTTCTTGCTACGCTACGGCCGCCCAGCTATGTGGCTGTCTGTTTATCATTGCTGAGTTGTCTTGCTCAGCTGCTCACTATCAACGCATTGTCTGCTGCTGCTGTGATTATGTTGCTTTGTTTTCAAAAACTTCTTTTTTTTACTCAAAATTTTGTTAGCCATTTTTGTAGATATTAAACGCTGCACTAAATTGTGTATAAAATTAGCGGGTATAACTCGTGAAATTGTTTGTGAGGGGCCCTCCTTAATGTTTACTCGTGAAATTTTATTTTAAATTATATGAACTCTTAATAGATTTACATAAAATTCGTATTTAAAAAACAATGCAATTCTAAATTTATTTTTAGTAAAATTTAGATTTTTTTTACTAAAATATACAACTAAAAAATTTTATAAAAAGAAATTTCGGAGTAAAAAAAATTTTGAATTAAAAAATGTTAAAGCAAAAAAAAATTTTAAAAGTAATAAAAATATAGAACTGAAATATTTAAGATTAGAACTGAAAACTTCTAAAATTTTTGTACTTAAATTTTTTACTCCTAAAATTTTTCTACTAGTTTTAGTTTAAGTAAAGAAATATAGAGTTAAAAAACAATGTTTTTTTTTAAGTATTCATGAAACGAGTTCAAGGCCAGGAATAATAATTTTTCACTTTTTGAATTTTTATGAAAATTATTACTGTTTTTTTATTTTTAAATAATAATTTTTTTGATACTTATTAAAAGTTGTTTTAATTGAATAGAGTAGGAAAAATTTTTAGAGACAACCGCCATAGCTTTATTTATAGATCCATTTCGGAAGCTGCTAAGCTTCTTCATCAGAGAAATTTTGGCATGCATTGCTAACCACTAAGCTAACAATACGCTGGTTTTGATGTCATCTAAACTCCTAGTTCTATTCTTCTTTACCATATGCATGAACCACTTCCGCAATCTGACAGTTGGTATTGTGATCATGATGGATTTTTTGCCAGATCTGCTTTACCATCATCAGCAGAACTGCCTTACCGCGTGCTCTCGGTTTTGTTATTGTTAAAATCTACAAAATCTGTTGGTACATTCACATTCATTTACCCAAACAATTTCTCTATTCATTCCCGGGAATTTCATGCTCAATTTAGTGCAGTTTAAATTTTTGTTCAAATTTTTTTTACTTTTAAACTTTTTTCAGTACTAAAGTTTTCTACTTCTAAATTTTTTACTACAAAGTTTCTTATACTTGTAAAACTTTTTAGTTCTAAATTTTTTTGTTTCTTAATTTTTTTTTTAATTCGAATTTTTCTTAATTCTATTTTTTTTTTTACTTCTAAGTTATGATACTAAAACTTTTTAGTTCAAAATTTTTTCTTTCTATTTTTTTTTAACTTCTCTTTTTTTACTTACAATTTTTTTTTAGTCCCGTATTTTTTTTTTTTTACTTCTAAAAGTTTTTTACTTTCACAATTTTTCTTATTTCAAACACTTTTTCGTTCTAATTTTTTTCCTTCTTATCTTTTCTTATATCCAAATTTTTTCTACTTAAAAACTTGTTTTACTTTACAGTTTTTCTTATTTTTAACACTTAGTTCTACATTTTTCTACTTTTGTATATTTTCAGCTTAAAATTTTTTTGCATTTACATTTTTTACTTTTAAATATTTTTACTGCAAAGATTATTTTAGTTCTAAATTTCTTAACTTCTAAAATTTTCCTCAAACATTTTTTAGCTCGAACTTTTTTTACCTTTTAATTTTTTTTTCTAAAGTTTTTTTTTAATTCTAAAACATTTTCGTTAAAAACATTTTCACTTCTTAATTTTTTTTAGTCCTAATTTACTTTAATTTTTTTACTTTTAAATTTATTTTACATATACATTAAAATAATTTTGCTGAAACTTGCAAACATACAGACGAACAACAGCTTTAAAAACTTTCATTGCTGCATGCATTTTTTTGGAACACACGTCGGTCTGTTATAATTTATATATAAAATATATAGGTAAGAATATTTAGATAAAAACATAAAGAAAAATAAATAAAAAATGAAAAAAAAATTTTTTTTTTATTGAAACTAACAAACTTTTTGCATGTTTAAAAGATATAAATAAATTTTCAAGAGTAAACAAGAACAGAGAAAGATTTAAAAAAAATTTGTTTGTGGTAAAATTAACAAACTTTTTTTTTGTTAGTCTGTATGTTTGTACGCGCATCTATCAAATCCTGCTACACAAAATAGAATGCAGTATTCACCGCGCTAATGCTAAATGTCCAACTTAAAGTTTAACATGCCTTTTGACGCAGGCAAATATTTTTCTATCGCGGTATACAGTAATGGCGTCAAAAGTAGGATTAAAATCTTGTTGTCCGGTAAAAGAGGAGGTGGAGGGTTTCTGTATGTAAAAAATACTATGGAAAAATGCAAATGAGGGTATTTACTTGAACAACAGAAGCCAAAGCAACAGCTTTTAGAATTATTGTCGGTTTGTATGTATGTCTGTACTCGAATCACATTAAATCTGCTGCGTAGAACTGAAAAGAATTTTCACCGCTGAATTGCTGCATGTACGACTTACAGTTTAAGCCATTTTTAATACAGGAAAATATTTGGTTCCCGATGTACACAGTAGTGGCAAAAAAATTAGGCTGAAAATCTTCTTCAAGATATAGAGAAATTGTAGAAGATCGATGATTGGAAGTTAAGATCTCTGTAACCGAATAATCTGCACAAAATGTCTGCGATTCTAACCTATTCCAGTCCAATTGTAGCAAGCGTTATTTCAAAACAAAGTTTCTCAATTACGCACTATTTCGCATGAAACAGTAAGTCTCAACTAGTTGTTTACTATTGGTTTTCAGCCGAGCTTAATCTTCCTTTACTTGTTGTTATTAAATTTTTCACAAACATTCGGTCTATGGGCACTCATACGCAGTGTAGGCCATACAAGTGATTGTCACTCACAGCACAGATAACAATGAAATTTTACTGTTTTATCTTGTTTGCTTATCCACTTGAAAACATATTTCTGTATAACTTCATAAGCTCAAATATTTGTTTACATATATGTATACACACATACGTGAATGGGGTCGTTGCTGTATGTGACAATGCGCCACTCCAAGCGATTTATTTAGCTTTTAATTATAAGTCAATATAAACAAACGTAAATACTTATGTAAATGTAATGCTTAAACATTTTTATTTAACAAGCAAACAAATGTTAAGTTGCCTTAAGTAAATCTATTACATTTTTCAACATTAATTTGTTGGCAGTTTTTACTGTAACGCAACAACAAAGTCTTATCATTGTTTAACTAATTTTTTTCATATGAATATATAACACATTGTGGGTGTGGTGGAGGAGAATCTTTTTCATTTCCGCTTAGAGCGAAATTTCCCTGCATTTGAATATTATAAATGTGTCTAAAAGGTTAGCACTGCATTATTCTTATAGGAGTTATCAGCTGAAAGTTTTTGAAAGGTTGTTGGGGAAAAGAAAAGGTAGATGGGCGCGAAAGTTAAGTGTGCGGCGATTGTAAGGCTGATAAGAAATGGATTGTTGTTCAGGCGCTCTAGGCTGTTACTTCTAGCGCGGACAAAATACAGCTATAATTATGCGTTTTTTTTTTGTCAAGTATCAAATGTCAGTCAGCTGCATACGTTTAATGTCTGCCCTCCATACTTACCTTTTCATACTAAATTTGCTAGTTTTTTTTTTAACAACAACTAAAATTTTAACAACAATTAAAAAAAAAATATAAAAGAAAAAAAATTGTAAAAAATAATAGTTTTATACAGACTTGTTAAATAATGATTACTAATCGTAATGATTACCGGTTTGATTAATTATTTTCTTGAGAATTTATTTAATGATTGATTATCATTGCTTTCAATTTTTAATGGTGATTTTTCAATTAATTAAAAGAATAATCCAAAAAAATCATGATTTTTTACGATTAATAAAAAATAGAAATAATCAAAAAAAAGTTGTGTTGATTACTTTTGATTATTTTAGATCTTTTTTTGATAATTTTTTGGATTATTTCTGATTTTTTCAGTTTTGTTGTAGAAGCACATAAATATGCACATCAACAATACTGAATAAAATCAGAAATAATAAAAAAAAAAAAAAATTTAAAAATAAAATAAATGAATTAGCAAATAACTTTTTTTTTTGATTATTTAGAACTAGCTGGACCCGTGCGCTCCTTGCGCAAAAAAAAAAACCAAAATGGTTTGGAACCTTTTGTTTGTCCAGGTCCAGGATTTTTCAAACCTTTTTCTCAAATTATAAAAAAAAGATTTTCAGCTACACTTGTTGTGAGACCACAAAAAATGGTAATTCTATACGACAGCACGTAACTGCTAATATAGGTCCAAAAATCGGGAAAGGTATCAAACGACGCGTTTTGATCTCTGTATCAATAATCCGAAAGCGGAAATTAAATAATTTGTTTCAGTGAAAAGTTATTAGTAAAAAACCCAAAAATTGCCTAGGTCCGATCCCAAATAGGGGACTTGATCCAAGGTATTTATGTGCACAACAGCTTTCTGCGTAGGCTTCAAAAAAATAACCTTAGCCGGTCCAACACCGGCTACGCGGTCCACAATATTTCTGCACAGAACACATTTCTGCACTTTTCGGTACACCCTAATCTGTGATTACAACAACCACATGAAAATTACAGAAAAATTTCAACTTTAATTGCAAATATCTCTGAACAGACATAAAATATCGAATTTCCGCCTTCGGATTATTGATACGAAGGTTAAAACCCGTCGTTTGATACCTTTCCCGATATTTTTGGACCTATATTAGCAGTTACGTGCTGTCGTATAGAATTACCCAAAAAATTATACAAATATGCGCAAACAGCTATTTGAAATTCCACCACTTATATTACATTCACACTTATATTACATTCACATTGAGCCATAAACTTCAGTTGATTGACAACATCAATATGAATTAACTCAAAAAATGTTCCTTTAACTCGAGTTTATGACCCAGTGTGAACGCAGTCTTATTCACTTATTTTAGTAATGTTAAAGTGTAGATGGCGCGCTTGCCTTTAATTATTCTAGCACTGTTCAGTCTTACTATTCAACTGTAGATGTCGCGAGGCATATGAATGTCACAGTCACAATAGCGTTGCAGTACAAATTGATTTTTTTGTGCATTCACAATCGTTTATTTTAAAGAACTTATTTTTATAAAATACGCTTAAACAAAAGCACTCCGCTAATTAAAACATGGTTTTGCATGTAGAGCTAACCCCCACCTTTAAAACGATACCTGATTTATTAATATTGGTTCCAAATGAGAGCAGAAAATTAGGAAATAACACAAAAAGACCTTAAAGAAATAATATATGTGATTTTTTTTCGATCTTTTTTGACTTTATTTTTTTTTTAATTTTTTTTTTCTAATCGTAATCAATTAGTAATTGCCTTTTCTAGAAAAACAATTAAAATAATCATTACCATTTAAAAATCGTCTAATTACTTGATAACTAATTACTGATCAAATTTAACAGGCCTGGTTTCACACGAAAGGCCCGGACGCATAACTCTTGTATTATGACTTAAAAGTATATTCAGTGATTTCATACCAAACCAAGACACCCACGGATATGTCACTCGCCTAACCTAACCTAACCTATACCAGTAGCAATAAATAGGCTAAAAAATCAATAAATTTATTATACTAGTTACTTAGTGAAGCGCGTACAAATATGCATACATACAAACAAAAAGTCAAAAATACTAAGAATGTTTGCTGCGGTTTTGCTACTTGAAAATAAATCTTCAAATGCATTTTTAAATAACATCTACTTTATTATCGACCCGTTGTTATTTCACTATATCTTTAAAAGGTTTTTGAGCCTTCTTTTGTTGCCACGACTGTATACAGTCGGAGAAAAATATTTCTTAGCACAAAAATAGGTTTTATACTTGAAGTTGAGACAGCTAGCAATATATCAGTGAAAATTGCTTTCAAATCTATGCAGCGGCTTTTGAGTGATGCGAGTACAAACATACAAGCAAACATACAAAAATTAAAAAAATACTTTTGTTTTGACCGCTGTTAGCCTTCTTAGGCTTCAAGTACCTACAAATGTGCGTACTAGACTGGGTCGATTTATTAACTGATATCGCGCAATCGATTTTTCGATAGGTTTTGGGCTCGGGAAGAAAAAGTTCCACTACGCATACCCAAAAAAATAATTTTCGAGGCTGCGAAATTTCATTTTTTTGACTTTTTTCGATTTTGAAGGTTTTTTTCATGACCTAATGAAAAAATTTTCGTTTGATTTGATTATTTTTATGTATGCCCTGTCCGACCCAAAAATGTCCGCTAAAAACGTTGGCGATAACGGTTTTTTGAAAAAAAAAAATATCTTTTGGGTTTTGGGAGTGTTTTGGTCAAAAAATTTACAATTTCACCATTTTTTAAGGGTTTTTTCAGCATACATGCAAAAATGTTTTCGATGAAAACGAATTTGTCTCATATTTCCTGTCCCACATAAAATCATGCGCTAAAAATGTTGGC
This sequence comes from Merzomyia westermanni, assembly GCA_949987695.1. Lineage (NCBI taxonomy): Eukaryota > Metazoa > Arthropoda > Insecta > Diptera > Tephritidae > Merzomyia > Merzomyia westermanni. Next base: position 37,116,123 of record OX465288.1, read on the forward strand.
GATAACAGTTTTTTGAAAAAAAAAAATTTATTTTCGGGTTTTGGAAAAGTCGATTTTTCGAGCAAAACAAGTCAAAAAATTTACATATTGGAACTTTTCAATCGAAAATTAGTTTATATTAAACTGGGCGCACCAATTAGTTATTCAGTTGAGTATCGACTCAAAACTTGCAACCTGTCAAGTTTCTGCGCAACAATGAAATTTTATTCATATATGTACAAGCAAACAAAAAAAAAATATTTCCTTTGCTACAAACATTTAAAAAAAAAAAAACTTTTCAGTACAACCACAAAATATAACCTTCTTGGAAAAGGGCGTATTTTACTTTAAAAACCACATAAAAAACACTTGCTTTACATTTGCCGCAGCTGTCGCAACGATTGGCCTGTGTGGATAAGCACAACTCCTTCCGCATATCAACTAGGAATCTCGTGGATTTTTTTGATCTTCCGTCTTACTATTCTATAAAAACTTTTTTTATTACTTAAATTTTTTTTTTTTGAGGTAATCCATGAAAAGCTGTTCAATAACCATTTGTATGACAGCAGGAGCGTGATTTGTTTTATCTACTTGCCCAAAAGGTACATAATATTTACATAAATAGCACGTTATTTAGCTAGTATTTATGTAGCCAATAAAAAATCAAGGTATTGAGAAAAGTTCGGTAGAAAAGAGAATTTGCATATTCTGAAAATTTTATGGGAACAGCACTGAGCAATAGTATTGATGTTCTTTTTGCTGATATACTCATATAAACAAAATAAAATATGGCGTACGTATTCAATAAAAAAAAGTGTCACATATACAATAATAAATATTTATTAATAAAGATTTTATGTAAGATAATGAATAAGGCAAGCGGACTAGGAGTCCAGTCGACGGTTGCAGAAACAATGCGACATCTTAGTTGTGATAGCGTTTTTATACTCAGTTGTGTGCAGAGTATCTCAATTGTAATACCCCTATGCGCAATTTAAAACACCAATTAAAGAAATCTGCGCAGTAGATCGGGTGTTTTTCTAATACGACGATTAAGGTTTTAATTTTACTTAAACCCGAAACTAACAAAAAATAATAAAAAGGATAGAAAAACTAAAAGCAGACAGGATGTAAGAAGGAGCATAAAAAGGATCATAGTAGTGGTTAATAGTAAATGAAGCCAGAACATAAACATCACTGCAAAGAAACTATAAACCAAAACAAACAGGTAAGAATAACGAACTTTTACCTGCCAACGTATAGCACAAAATTGAACCAAATACCCAATTGACTAATGCGCGAACTAACTAACTGCTATACTATACTAAAACAGTATACACTTAAAAGCATAAGAGCAGAGAAGGCACTATACAAGCTTTAAACCGAAAGCTAAAATGTCAGTTCAAAAAATGACACTGAAGATGGCTTGATTTTCATGCTTGATCGATATATTACCCTCGCTTTCAACCGAACTTAATACTTCTTTACTTATTTTTTTCAAATTTCAGCAAATATTTTTATCTCACAGCAATAAAAAAAACATGGAAAATAATAATAAGTAATCCCAGACTCATACACCAAACCCAAAAAGCGTTCATTCTCATTCACACTTTATGCACATTTCGTAAACATATCCATTATACAATAAATGCAGAGATGTAAATATGTCATAAACAAGTGTACGAGTATATTGTCACCCTGACTGGCCTCAATCTCTAAATGAAATTTGATTGAGTTTAATTAACTTTAATTAAGTTTTGTCACCCACATAGATGACTGAATAAATGGAATTGGGGTTGCGTTTGGGTGACCGTTGATGTGTGTGTAAAGTGCAGTCAGCTCAATGAGTTCAATGGAGTTCAATTTTGTAATGAAAACAAAACTTTATTAAATTTGAATGATCGTTTTCAGCTGCTGGTGACACAAACCTACATGGCCGCATGTGTTTATACGCAGAGCACTGCAAATCGAAAGTAAAAAAGTTGTCTGATTTTCACTTGATGGCGTATAAAAAAAAAATTTTAAATCATCAACATAAACTGCGGCTAAAGCTTATTTCCCGAGTTTTCTAGCAAAAGCGCAAAATTTTATTTGCTGTGCGTAAAAGAATGAAAAAATATTGTTTTGGGCAAGTGCGGGGGACTTCTGGTGCATAAAGGAAGATGTAGATTGTATGGCAACACTTACTTGAAACTCTCATACTGCTAGTGAGTGTTAAGAGCCACTATTTGGAATGAAAAATATCTAACTTGAACTTGTTTCTAGGACACGCCGTAAACATATCGCGTATGTAGTCATAATGATCGATACTCAAAATATCGATAACGATTTCAGATGGCAAGTGCTCTCTTGATGGAAGTAGAGCGCTGAAATTGAATAAAATACATAACTTATTGTAAGGCGAGCAAAGTCTTAGCGCACACAGCTTAAGGGCTGATAGGATGGACAAGTAGTCTACGTCACCCACGTCATGTTTGTGTAGCAACAGATTTGGGCGATCAACTGATTTAATTAGGCGAGAGGTTTAACCGGCTTAACCGATTTGGGTGGAACTTCGATAGTGTACTACATTCTAATAATTTCGATGTAAGTGTGGCCACTCAGAATGCTTTTATGGTCTTGCCACTTAACTGATGTTTTTTTTATGAATTGAGATATGCCAATATGGGTAACCGACGAAAAGTTTTTATTCGAATTTAAAAAAAATAAAAAATTCTAGGCAGGGTGACCCCCTAGGGTTGCCACCTTTTCATGACAAATTTATTTTTTTGCATATCTGCTTTTATCTCGAAAGCTACTTGAACCATTGGGATGAACTTTTGAATGCTACAGTCTTATCTACTATAATTAAGTGTTGTCACTAGAAAGTTTTTACAGGGTTGCCACCTATTTAAACTTTTTTAAAAATTTAGCGAGATGGCAGTACGGTTATCAGGCGAAAAGTATTTGACCTCGTTTTGCAGCAAAAACATTTCTAGGTAGACCTAGGATTGCAACCTTCTCCCAATATATTTTTGGTCATATCCGCTATTATCTCGAAAACGTCTTGATACATATGTATGAAATATATAGGTTAGCTACTTGTTGCCACCTAACTTAAATTTAAAAAAAATCCAGTTAGATATTCCAAGGAGGGTATCAAACTATTGGTATTTTACGTCGTATTTCAACAAAAATATTTCTAGTTACGGCTACCAGCTGGACGAACGTGTAGGTCTGATTGTCTCTACGCTAACCAAACCATCGCAATTGAGCAGGCAGATGACAAAGCTTCCTAAAGCGGATTAGAAGACCGACAACGTGAGGGCTACAACTGATTTCAGAGGCATGTCGCATTCGAAGTCATTGTAGAAGCTACACCTAGTTCCATGTGTAGAGTTCGATGGTCTTGTTGCTTTCTCTACTTCCAAAGAAATCATTTCTTTTTCAACCTTTTGAAATCTTGTTAGACCTAAAATAGATCATATTAGTTTCTAAATAAAGTAAAGCTTAAAAGATTCTTCTACCCAGTTCGACACCTGATGGACTCTAGTTTTCCAGCTCTTAGCTGATATGATGCCGTACCATACGAGGTGTGTTCAAAACGTATCGCGAATTTTGAATTTTCGCTGGTTACGTATATTCGAATTTCGAATTTTTTGTGGCGTTATGTTGGTACTCATGTCTCTCACTTATGCCGACAAGCTCGGCCATTTTGAATGTTCAGTTAATTGTTGACAGCTGCTTTGCTTGCACGTGTTTTGGATGGTCTTCGATTTTTACCTATTCAAAAAAATTGATCAAAGAACCTGTATCAAATTTTGTGTGAAAAACGAAATTAAGTGCGCGGATGCATTCCGACTACCTTGGACCGAAGCAACGTTTATCGGTGGTACAAAATGTTCTCAGAAGGCCGAGAAGATGTGCAAAGAAGAACAAAAATTGGCTTTTGCACCATGATAACGCCCCTGCTCACGCATCGTTGCTTGTGCGCGAATTTTTGGCCAAAAACAAACCACTAATGATGCCGCAGCCGCCGTATTCCCCAGATCTGGCCCCCTGTGACTTTTTCTTGTTCCCTAAACTGAAGAGGCCCATGAAAGGACGACGTTACGATTCTCTTGACGAGATAAAGACGGCATCGAAGGAGGAGCTGAACAAGATACAAAAAAATGATTTTTTGAAGTGCTTCGAAGATTGGAAAAACCGTTGGCACAAGTGTATAATATCTCATGGGGATTACTTTGAAGGGGGCAAAATAGATATTCATGAATAAATAAATAATTTTTGAAAAAACACAAAATTCGCGATACTTTTTGAACACACCTCTTATATACCCAACTGCCCGATGTGTGCGCGAATTGTTGATGCAGTTCCTGAACTTCTGGGACTCTTAGCCTTGCTAGCTATATTAGGCTGTATAGTTTCTATATTCTTTAAAAAACCGAATCCTTAGTTTTTGTGTTAATTACCAATTGTCACAGGAACCAACAAGAAAAACCGTCCTTTTTTTTGCGTGTGACGTCGGTGGTGTAGCTTCTACCTCTCACTCGAATTTTCATCAAAAACAGTTGACATTGTACACTCATCCACTTATCCACACCATAAGCTCTCTATAACAGAATTTATTTCTAGATATGTTTGTCTTCTGCGCCGCTGTCATGTTTTGTGGTTTCCATTTCGGTTGTTGCTTACCACGGAAAGAAGGTGCCCAGCCAGTGATCTCTCGAATGCTTTTATAGGATTTCTTTACACAAAAACAATATTTACACCCTCACCCCCGGTATCCTAAAAATGTCATCTTTCTTTCAGCATTTTAATATGGCTTCTTGTTGTGGCGGCGGTCACAAATGGTTTGTCGACCCCTGTCGTGTGTCCTCCCGCAACACTTGAATTGAGTTGATGTTTTATGCCAACGTATAACATGAAAAATATTTGACAACAGTCTGATGTATGCTCATATGTCAAATTTTATTGTACGTGCCAAAAATGTGGAGGAAGTTACACACATACATGCATCAATATGGTAATGCAAATACAGCAGATATTGGTACAAATCCACATATATTCATTCTCTAATGTCAGGGTCGGTTCTATCCTGACGGTAACCGGATGTCTGCGCGTTCGAATCTGTATTCCACTATGACTCTTAATAACATTTTTTACTTTGTTTGCACGCTTGTTTGTTTGTGTGTGTGCGCGTGTATGTGGGTGGCTTTGTGCATTTGACATGAGCCGGAAATGTGATATGAAATGCTGACGTTTTTTTTTTTCTATTTCGCTTGATATCCTGCGTCTGGATAAGCTTAAAAGCAGGCATACAAACACACTAGGGTTGCTAATTATTTGGAGTTTAGCAATACCGGGATTTTCGAGAACTTATTTTACTAATCCCGGGATTTAGTTATTCTCCACTCTTAAACAGCTTAGGTTTCAAAAAGTGAAGAATTTGTGAGATAAACTAACTGATTGAAAAGTCTTGTAAATAATTGTGGTTTTAATGTTTTTTTTGCTCTTTTTTTTTTGTTTTTTTTTTTTATTTCAAAAGAAGTGTAATTTCATTAACAACAAATAAAACCAAAAACAAAAATTTTTTTTCACAAGTTTTGAAAAAATTCAAAGAAATTTTTGGAATCGTTCTGAAAATATTTTTTATAAAATCTTTTAAAATGGATCAATAAATTAAAATCAAAAATAATAATTGAATAATAATTATTAGCAACTGGTCTTGGGCTCCTGAAACTCACAAAATGTGTAAAACCAAGAACAAAAATAATATAAAACCGTTACATGTACAATAACCATCTTTTAAAAATGATAAGAAAAATGTTCTTATACTAAAAAAAAACATACGGCACTTATGTTAAATTTCTTAAAATCCCTGTTAAACAAAAAACAAAAAAAATTTATAGTAAAATTTACAAAAAATTTTGCACATCAACAAAAAGTTAAGATATTTTTTATAAATAAATCACATATATTTAGGTTTTAGTAATATATTTTCAATCGAGAAAACTCCGGGATTGTAGGAAAGAAAGACCGATATCCTGGGATTGACATCCCTAGCACACACAACTGTTTCCCACATTAGTTTCGCTTTCAATGTGCGAGTTCGGCGCGTCCTCTTCATTGTAAAATTGACTTACTTACAGCGAAAATCTTTCGATATTTTGAAAGCCTTGTGATCTGTGTCTTCGCGTAGAAAAAAAAAATAGACAAAAATGTAAGGATATTAAATTTCCGTTGAAATATCCATGACGTTATATGAGACAAATATACAGCATTCTCAGTCATATATATAGCCTGTAGTAAAACAACAAAGTTGTCTGAAAAAACACTAGTTAACAACTACACCTTTTTCAGTTTATATGAAGAAAGTTGCATTTCATATTCAAAAAATAAAAATTCAAAATCAGTTCCAATTGAAATTCAGAAGATTTCCAATTTAGAGAATGGTAATTTAAGTTCAGAAAATAGTTCAGGATTTTTTTATAATTTGCATTCAATGGAAAGCCACAGATTGAATTTGATTTGTAATTTTTTGAAATTTAAATGGAAATTCTGAACTAGAATCCGAGGTTAGAACTGCTAGTTGTTTGCTTGGAAAATGTACATTTAGTTGGACAGTTCCCTACGGTTCGAAACTAGTTGTGAGCTAGTGTACATTTAGTTAGGCTGACTATAGTATACCTGTACTAATGAATGTGATTTCGCACAAATTTGTTCCTTTTCAATGGTGTAATCTATAAATCTTTATGTCAAACACATTAAACAGATACTTAAGGTTAATTGAACTTATTCTTCGGGCGGAGCAGTTATAAAGCAGTTAAAGAAAATTAAGCACTGAAACCCAAACGTGAAGGTGTTGGAATTTTAGACGCCTTAAACGTTTTTTGATGGGCTCGAGCGGCGAAGAAAGACTGATTGGTTTAGCTCTCACAAGTGTTCGCCAAAGTATTTAACTCGAGACCAAGGTAATTATGAATAATTTTGATGCAAAAATCTGACAGACTTAACATTATTTTAGAATAACATTTAATAAATTTAAAAAAATTAGATTATTTGAATTACAGATTTAAGATTACTTTTTCCGAAATATTTCTTTTCCATGCGAATTTTATGTTGAAAACAATTTTAAATAAAATTTAAAAACCAAATTTAACAATGCCCTCCGACGACGCCCATTAAGCTGGGGTTAGGTCCTAAACATTTGAGGCGCCGAAAATTTCATTTGAATCGGTGTATAATTTTCTAATTAGATATCCCTTAAATATATTACTCAATGCCCACTACTTTTTCAATGTATGTAATCAAGAGAGCAGCATAAAATACCCATTAATATTTCATTTGAAATATTCAAGCTAGAAAAGCAAGTAAGCCAGTTCTTCTTCACACCAGCTCGCTTGGTCTTTTAGGTGTTTTTAATCCTACCTATTTTATCAGCTATTTCATCTATGTATCAAACGCACGAGCTGATGTTATAGAATTCCTAAAATACATAAACCACCTGGTATGTAGTTCTGGCTTTAGTTTTATCTAACCATCTAAAACTTACCAAAAAAAAAAATTCGATATACCAACACGACCCACAAAATCTGTCACAAATACTTCAAAAAGTTATAGAATCCAATCAATCTTAGCTTAGGCTATTAAAATTTCATACATATACATATGAAGCTTGAATGTTGTGATTAAAATAACAGAAGATATTAGCATAAACATTAGGGCGTGTAAAAACAGAAATAAAATAAATAAATAATAATAATAAATAAAAAATTGTTTTCAAAGCTGTCTTAGAATCTGTAGGGAGTACACTCGAAACCCCATGGAGAGTCGGGAGTATGTATGACTGTATGTAAATGAGCTCAAGGCGAAGAATAATATTTTTATGAAAATTATTGTTTTTTTCAAAATAATTTTTATTTATTATTAAAAGTTTTTATTTGAATAGAGAAGGAAAATTTAGATACAATAATCAGAGTTTTTCTTTTGGATCCATTTTGGAAGTTGCTAAACTTCTTTATTAGAGAAATTTTGGTTCTGTTGTTCTGTTACCAATGTGGCTATCAGAACGTCAGCTAAACTCGTATTTCTATTTCGGAGGCAAAATTTGCAAGTTTTTAGATCCGTCTTTTGTATTAAACAAAAAAAGGATTACAAATAAGTCACATTTGCCAATTTTAGTTATTTCTTTTTTATATTTAACTGAATAATAATAAAAAAATTGGCCACAATCGATTAGACGCTTAAGCGCCATTTAAAGAATACCGAAAGAAGATAATTTTTATAATTTTGCGTGAAAAAAATTGTTTACTATTATTTATTTAAAAGAACAAAAAAATGTGTGAGTCATAACAAAATACTAAATAAATTTTTTTTTATTGTAAAAAAACATTTTTTTTCTTCATCCCACCCTATACTAGTTGATATCACCACCAGTGCATAACTTACATACAAGGTGGAGCAAAAGTAAGCTTCCGATGTTCAGCATATCGGTTGTGGCACGGGCAGTGTGTGCTGTTGCACCGTCTTGTTGGAACCACATGTTTTCCAATCCCAATTCATCAAGTTGCGGCAAAAAGAACTCGTTGATCATTGCTCTCTAGCGCTCACCATTCACAGTAACCGTTTGGCCCCGACCGATTATTGGTCAAATAAATAGTCAGCAATATTCCGCGTTCTGGAGAAGTGTAGCGTAACATTGTTTATTAACGTGTATTTCGCATGTGTTTACTACACAAATGTCAAAACAGAACTGACTTTAGGGGCCAATCGCAAAATTTATAGCATTTTCTGATAGGAGGATTACTTTTGCGCCACCTTGTATATGATCTTAAAAGCATCGCAAAGCGTAAATTTTTGCAAAATATTTATCAAATACCCACACAAACACACATATACTCGTACACGTATACTCTCACTTTCACCCACACATCTGCACAGTGGCGTAGCCAGGATTTGGCAAGGGGGAATGAGAAAAAATGTTCATCGATAACTGAAATTTGAGACACACAATGGCTAGCGAATTCACCCGTGGCCATTCGTTCATATGTGCATATGTTTTTCTTACCGTGAAATATTTCTTGTTTACTCGTTTATTTCATGGGGTATTCATGATTTATTAAAATTTTAAAAATATATTTTAATTAATTAGTGTGTAATTCAGTTTCTTTATGAAAGTTTTTAATGTATAATCCCTTCGTTGCAATATACGCGTACATATATTTATGTACAAAGTCAACAAAAAAGCGAGTTTTAATCTTTGTTGCTTAACATAGTTTTTTTAATTGCAATAGATACGTTTTTAATCTCTTGAGAGTTTTTATCTGGGAACTAGCATAAGCCCCAACTATAATGTCAGCCTAGAAGTCCAACGAAGAATCGCTTTTGCAAACAAGTGCTACTGAAGAGCCAATTGAGAAGTAAGATCCTCTCTCGAATTACGAAAATAGCACTCTTTAAGTCACGTTTACCCATACTCGTCCTGACAACATCTGATGAGGTGGCAGTATTCGAGAGAAAGATTTACCGACCCTTAGCTATGGTCAGACACCTACCTAGTCCAACGAGTTGAAACCTAGTGGATTTATTGGCTAGGCCATGTTGTGTGAGTTAATGAAGATGCTCCGGACCAAAAAGTATTATTTTCGGCACCCGCCGGTGGTAGCAGAGGAAGAGAGAGACCAACACTTCTATGGAAGGACCAAGTGGATACCGATTTACCATTCTGTGGTGTTTCCATTTGGGACCAGTAGCAGAAAGAAGAAACGACTGGCGAGCTATTTTGGATGGCCCAAATCGTTGAGACGGTTAAGTGATATTTAAAGCAGAAAAAGAGTTTAATAGGTGCGTACTGCTGTATAAGTTATATTATGACTTTGAAGAAGTGGTTCATAAAATTCAGTAGATTTGTATCGGTTCTTTTTGATTCCAATATCCATGCCGTCTGCATTTTTTCACAAGTTCTGAACCATTTTTCAAAGTAATGTTCGTCGGAACGCCACTAAGTCTTTTGCGAAATTTACTACAAGCGCTAAATCAATCTCTATTTCTTGAAGTTTATTACACAGAGGCAGAATGCACCGTTTTTTAGTAAGGGATTTTTAGTTTTGTGTTAACAAAAATGGCAAAACATTGCGTTTATTATTGCAATAGAGAAATTGTTGATATTTTATAAATTTTGCGTCTTTCGAATAACAAAACTGACACCATGAATTTATCAATAAATGCCCGTGATTGGCACTATTTTTTTACCTTAAATTTAATAGGTCATAAAACTGCATATCCTAATTTTTTATAAAAATTCGGATTAAAAAGCGGGGATCTTTGATGAAACTTAGTTAAACTTGGTTAAACTTAGGTTTTGTACAAAGTTTGGAATGGGCTATGCTTTCATAAAAAACGTGCAAAAAATTCTCGTCGCTATCTCTTTTTTCGCCACTGTTTGCTCTGATAAAGCATTTTCAGGCGTTCTGAATTCGGATTTTTATAGACGTGAGAGATTAGAGAGTAGATCGATTTCAGACCGCGAAAATTACGGTATTACATCGTCTGTTATATTATTAGTACCAGAACTAATGCAGGTTTTATCGTCTCGAAAGCCTAGTGAATTTCGTAAAAGATCTGAAAAGACTAGTATGTGCATATGGGCCTAATATTTAAACGCATATTCCACTAACCGATAATTTTATATATTCATAAAAATATACTTGCCCATTAGCCTAAAATAAGAAAATTATAAATCAGAAGTAACTGGTATTGTGTTATTAAATCAAAAGTAAAAAACTAGTAGTTTATTGACAAAGAGGGGGATATATCCCTCCCCCCATTGCATCCGCACATCACACATGTAAGTAAAACTTATTGCATTTCTCGTGCATGCGTCTTACATATTAATGACTGATGCAGTGTGCACTTGTTGTTGTTATTATTGTTGTTGCTTTTGTAGATACCTTTTTTCATTAAAAATTATCACAGTACAAAAGCAAGCAACAACTGCTAAACTACACGGAGACCGTGAAGGGCGAGAGAGAGATAGAAAGATAAACAAAGAAATGAATTTAATAACAGTAAAGAGGCCTGACCAGCATTGCAAAACTTTTGCACGATATTCTGTCAATGCAAAGCAAATTTGTTTAAAGTATTTAAGTTGTTGCAGAACTGGAAAATATTTGTGGCAGAAATCGTTGCAAACTAGATAAATGCATTTATTGAGTTATTAAAGTTAATTCTAAGAGAATTGAAAAACAAAATTCAAACTTGAGGGATAGGGATAGTAGGGATAGAGATAGGGATAGAGATAGGCATAGGGATAGGGATAGGGATAGGGATAGGGATAGGAATAGGGATAGAGATAGAGATATGGATCGGGATAGGGATAGGGATAGATAGACCTCGATTCAGAAAACTCGATTTTTTAGATATATATCGATCTGTGAAAACCCGGGTTTAAAAGAAAATATTCGATTTTCGTTCAATAATTGATTTTTTACGAAAAATGCCTATTAAAATAAAACAAATGGTTTCAGACTTTATTAATTCAGATTCGAATTATTGACATACACGATACTACTTTTCAATATTTTGTGACAGTAAAAACAGTACAAAACTAATTCTTTTAACCGATTTATTAAAATTGATGTTCAATAAAATCGATACAAAAAATCGATAATTAAAAAATCATAATCGCTTACAGTAAAACTCGATTATTTATTCACCACACTATAGGGATTCCTATTTTTTGGGTTTTTACAATTCTCTTTTTTTTGGATTTCATTTTACAATCCTGGAATCCAGAGATTGGTTGTGGGGTTTTGTAATCGATATTCTTTAACAGGTTAGGTTGAAACAAATTTAAAAAATTATTTAATAAGCTAACTAACCTCGAAATATATAACGATAATTGGGCTTTTGATATTTGCTTTTATTTAAAACCAAAGTTATTTCGTCCATAAAAAGGCAAAATCTACCAGGTAACCAAATTGTTTTTTCAAAAGTTTTGATTTAATTAAGTAAATTTTTCCAATTTACATGGTATTTTTTATGCAATTGTTAAGTAAGCTTTTATTATGGCAGATATTACATATAAATTTAAAAGTATAATAATTTTTCTAAATAAATCACATGTAACATATTTACAATCCCGAAAACGCTGAGATTAATATTAAATATGCTTACGTCCAGTTTGTCATCTATTTAAACTAATATTTTGTTGTCTAAAACGAACATTTACTGCAGTTAAAGACGAAATTAATATTTTCCTACATTCACATATTTGTCTCATAATGCACTCAAATCACATGACAAAAACAAATTGCAAAACCAGCCAGAATTTGTAAGCAAAATTTTATGTCAATCAAACTATTTTCCCACTACGAGTATGTCATGCATAACATAAAGTGAATTTATGAAATTTTTATGCAATAAAAAAGTATGCAAATGCAAACAACTGTGCCTTTAGCAGGCCAGATTGTCAAATGAAAAAATCCACGAAAAATTAGCAATGACCCAGTAAGAAAGCTATGCGCGTGAGAGGTTTGGCGGTTGTTTGTGTTTCATATTAATGTTCTTACTTTCTTTCTTTCTTCTTGGTGTGTTTTAGTTTTGTTTTTGCCACTCTTATCTTCTTTACCTTGTTCTTATTCTCTCATTATTATTATTCTCTTATGCTTTCGCCTTTGTTATTTTTATCTTCATAACCTTTTTCTCTTGTCTTTAATATTTTTTTTATTCTTCATATTTCCCTTCAAGTTTTTGCTTATTATTTTCTTCTCTTTTCTTAATTCTTTATTATTACTTTTTATTCTTCTCTCTCCGACTCCTCTTTTCACCTACCTCCTTGCCGTATTTATCCTCCTTTTTGATATCCTCTGCATTTTCCATGGTCTGCCTTTTTGTTTAATCCGTCCTTGAGTTTTCTTTTAACATGTTCAGAATTCTTCTAAACATATAATATAATATGTTATTTTATTTAACTGAACTATCTTCATCATTTCCTCAATTAATCCTGACTGTTTTTTATTTGCATTCTTCTCCTCGTAGTGAGAACCGTATCCTTCTTTCATTTTTCTATTCGTCCTTATCCCTCTTTCAACGTTCCTCTTCTTTCCGATTTTTTTTCTCTCCTTTTTCGTGTCCTTCACCTTATTCTTCTGTAGTCCCTATTATTCTCTCCTTTTCATATTATTCTTTACATGCCCTTTGATTTTCTTGCCTGTCTTTTTTTTCTTTTGTACTTTAACCTTCATTTTTGATGTTATGCTTTATTCTTCTTACGCTGACTCCTCTGTTCCATTTTTCTTCAGTTTTTTTTTTTATATATTCTGTCTTTGTCTTTATTATTTTTGTCTTGTTCTGACTTTGTTCCCTTTTCTCCTGTTGTTATGTATAATATAATCATGTCATCTTTTTTTAGCCTACTTTTTCCAGCCTTTTCGCAATTCATTTCTTTTTAATTTTTTATTTCATTCTTTTTCTACTTTCCAATTCCTCATTTTCCGAATTTTTTAATTCTTTTCGTTCGAATAAATTAAATAGTTAATTAAATAAAAAATATTTTAGACTAAGAATTATATTTTTATTTTTTATTTTGTTGTTGTTGGTTTTATATAACAATCAAGATGCTAAGTATCCGAAGTCCCGATCTATATTAGTTTGCTAAGAACAGGGGCAAAGGGATTGGGTATAGGCGTCCGCGAAGTATTCTACTCATCAAGGAGCATCATATGGAGTTTAAGAGATTCTCTGACGAAGATTATTAGTTGAGGAGTAGCAAATATCGATAAAAAAAAATAAAGAGTTTAAGTCTCTCGGAAGAAATATAATTATTTATATGCAAGGTAAAATATACGATTTCGTGGCCCCCATATCTTCAAAAACTTATATAGCAGTACAAACTATTTTTCATAAAATGCAATACAAGTTTTTATTAAATATCATCGATATGAATTAAAATAAAGACCAGAAAGTGTAGGAAGAAAGCAAAGTAGTGCGCAAATGCCAACAAAAATGTTTTAAAGCATAGCATCAACGAGGCAGGGGTCATGCCAAGCTTAAAAAATTTAAGTGACAAGCTGAAAAAAAGAATCACAGCAATAATCCATTTAAAAGCATTTATGTTGATTGCCTTCATTCAACGTCTCTTTTCCACATATTTTTTTTTTATTTCATTTGGTATTTTGATCCAATATAAAACGTTAAATGTATGCGCTTAGTTCGCCTTTTGTTATTGTTGTTATTTGTCTCTATGCATTCGGTCGCACTCGAAAAATAAATTGACCTTTTCTCCCCCATCCACTGTTCGCTGATGGTCTCACTGCCACATTCATTGACGACAAATAAATTAAATTAGAAACGCGCACATTTACACACTGAGCACTAAAGGAGAAGGGGAAAAGGATGAGCGAGAGTAATTGGCAGTCAAACACGTATTCATATGCAGCATCATCACAACTGTAATTGCGCGTGTTTTTGTGGCACCCACGACAAAAGCTACACAAAACTCATAAATATGTCATATATCATAGGGATTGCTTGATATTTAAGTACTTTGAAAATTATAGAAAGCTGGTGTATGTGTTGGAAGCAGCTGGAAATTACCTACTGCGGATTTGCAAATTACTCTACTGAATGACTCCAGGATTATGATAAATAGCTTTAGAATGTGAAAAACAAAAATGATTCAGTTCAAAATATCAATTGTATATAGGGTGGGTAAATACTGCCCATACTAACAAGGTTCTTTCGGAAGACCACTTGGGAACTAGTTGGTTTCAAATAGTTAATCAAAAATTTCGTTCGACATTCAAAAAGATATATGCCCAGATTCTGCACCCATCATCTACTAAGTCAGTTAATATCAGTAGACATCTATGAAAGGAAATACTATTTTTAAAGTTCATGGAACACGGTTAACTAAATACGATCGGATACAGGTACAGGCCATGAAAGCATAGGTTTAGAGAGAATATTGTTGTAGGAGCTAGGCTCAGAAACTTCAGACAGAACTTGAATCTAGACATGAGTGTACTGAAATTTAGGTTTACTACATATAAGCCGGGTCTATAGTACCGAAACAACCATATATGTATATAATGTATATTGAAATGATTTTAAGTTATAGGCCATATGTTTTAGAGTATTGAAAGTGTATCCTCAAAATAGATCAAATTATAATGTAACTCCGCTTTAAACTCGTCATAGTTAAGATTGGACCGAATTCGCATTAAACAAACACATGCCTAGATTAAAGTGAAGCTATCTTAAAACGCATGTTATAGCTTTGGAAAAAATAAGAGGTAGCTTAGCCGGTTCTCTAATTAGAAAATATGAAAGATCCAAGGAGTCGGAATTAGGCTTCAATCTTTGAACCAAGGAATAGAAAATATATATGATAATGTAGTTTACTTTATATCAGACCTGTTAAATTTGATAAGTAATTAGTAATCAATTAATGAGACGGCTTTTTTGTAGTATTTTAATTGGTTTTCTAGAAATGCAGTTATTAATTGATTACGATTAGAAAAATAAAATAAAAATAAAAAATTATCAAAAAAAAGTCGTTGGATTTTTTTTTTAGTTTTTTTTTATATTTTTTTTTAATAATTATTTTGAATTTTTTTTTTTCAGTATTGTTGATGTGTATATTTATGTGCTTCTACAACAATACCGCAAAAAATAAAAAAATTAATTAGGAGTAATCAAAAAAAATCAAAAATAATCAAAAGTAATCAAAACAACTTTTTTTGATTTTTTTAACACTTCTAAAAAATTATGATTTTTTTTAGTAATTTTTTTAATTACTTGGAAAATAATCATTAAAAATTTAAAGCAATGGTATTCAAACATTAAAAGGATTCTTAAGAAAGTAATTAATCAAGCCGGTAATCATTACATTAGTGATCATTATTTAACAAGTCTGCTTTATATCCATCGAAACTAACAAGTCGTTATGGCCTGCAGTTCTTTGAACTCAATTCTGGGCGTTTAGAGGTAAATAAATTACACGGCTAAAAATATGAGCCTAAATTTAAAACTTTTTGGGCTACATATATGTCCAAACCAAATTTGGTTTATAATTCAAATTATGCCAGTTTTGCAGAAAATGAGCGTGAAGAAAAGAGTTTAAATTTTAAACCATAAATGTCTTAACAATTAAAAAATCATAAAAAACATTTGTATCATTTGACAAATTATTAGCCGTGTACTATATATGAAATCTTCATAACGAGATGGATTATTACAAGGAATAAGAAAAATAATGGAACTGAATTTTGAGAACTTAAACTTTGTTCTAAGAAGTACCACACAATAATGTGTTATTCGCCGAAAAAACCCGTCATACCTTTAATAAACCTTATACTATTCTGAACTAAAAGCTTCGCCCTAAAACATGTACACTCTTCTGCACCTAAAACACAACAAATCAATTACTACTTCAATGATTTCACTGCACACAATTTTCTACAATTTTGGTTTATTATTCATGTAGTAGATGGTACGATTGCCCTCATCAATTTAAATAGTTCATCATTCTATTTGATTAACCTCATGAGAAGGCTCACATTACTATGTACTTTTTCCTTTTCAATTAAACTTGACAATTGCCAGCGCACAATAGACGTCACGTACTGAGGAGTTATTGCGGGTAGATAAAAGATTTTGATGGTTAAAGAATACTCGAGCGCATTGAACAAATATAATTGGACTTGTTATTTCAAATGAATTTTTTTGCTCAAGCAGTGATGGACAGTAATTTGTGTCGTCCCTCCAACGTCTTGAACGTGATGCATTTTTTTGTTGTACGAGCTAACTAGGTTAATTACAATGAAATAGGTTGTTGAGTAGGTAAATAAATGATTGCGTTCATGTTATTAAATTGTTTGAATTTAAATTGGGTAGGAGAAAACCTAGAATTATCTCGGGAAACACCAAGCGCTACTTTTATGTTTGAAATAGTTTTATTAGATCTTTTTAATTTTTGAGTTCTTGATTTCTGAGTGTCGCTGGCGTATGTTTTAACTGTAATCTTCAATTTATACCTCCCTCAGACTTCTGGAACATTACTCTTCTTTTTTTTTGAACTATCAAAATCGATGGTTGTTTAGAATATCGCCTTTTTCTCGGATTTTCTTTCTTTAGAAAGGCTCTGTTGCAGCGTTTCTCAAACAAGTTCTGATGTAAGGATAGTAGACCACTCTATCCATTCAGCCGATATATTTTAAAAATCTATCTAAATTTTTGTGTTTAAAACGAATTTAAGTTGAGATGGAAGCCTGTTGAAAAAAACTCCAAAATACAGTGTTCTTTGTCCGAACTCTGACGCAGGACATTTTTAGCAAACATTTTAAAATGGCAATTTTTTTTTTTTAAACTTGCAAGTTCTGAGATAGAACGTTTTTCAGTCGTTGTCTGAAGTATACTGTTTCGAAGCGGCAGCAGAGTAGACTGATTTGCAGTTCATTCTAAAACAAGCTCACGAATTAGAGGTACCTCCCACTTTCACTTGAGGGATGAGCCAGCGCACGAAAGCAGCTCTGGTCAGCATTTTTTGTTAAAAGCAAAACGATCTATGGAAGAATCTCAGCAAAAAAACTGAACTCAGCCTGTTGCTAAGGAAAGCCAAAATATTTTAATTTTTACTGTAAAGATATTTGGCATAGCGATTAATCAGTCGGAGTTTCGAAGCTGTGTACAGTTATGTTCAATATAATAGTAGTGAAATTAAAATAGATATCGTTCGACGAAACAAGAAGCTTCGATTATAAAAATGTTCATTCAAAATATAGCGAATTCCATAACAGAAACCACAGAAAAAGAAATTTCTAACTTTTACAAATTTACATCAAAATTTCAATATTTTTGGGCTGAATTTTTAGAAAATTTTTGAGTACGCCATTTTATAGCGCATTAAATTCTAGCATAATAATGTGCAAGTAAGAAGTAACTAAAAATTTCCCCTGAACTTTTAGAATTTTTTTCGTTAAGGGTGTTTGTTGCGTATTTTTTCCATACAAAATTAATTTTTCTTCATGCGTTGTATGGAAGAAATCACTCAACACCCTTGACGAAAAAAATTCTAAAAATTCAGGGAAATTTTTGAGCGAGTATGTTATACTAAAATTGATTGGTGTACAAAACTGCGTACTCTAGAAATTCTGCCAAAAAATTTTAAAATTTTGATGGCCATTTTATATTAGTTTATTTAACTTTTCTGACCTTTGTGTAAACTTCTTTTTATGTGGTTTCTGTTATGGCATTCGCTATTTTTTAAATGAAAATTATTAAAATCACAGCTTCTCTTATTTCGTCGAACGATAATTGGGAAAAGATCGCAAAGAATTTATCCAACAAGGCATTGACCGTTCTGGGTACGAACTGATGTATATAATTCACGAGAACAGAGATATCCACTACTTTGTAGGTTGATATATATGGAACGCTAGTGTGATAGCCTTCTAAGTGGAAATAAGAAAGGTGATAAGAGGAAGTTCATCTGGCTTCAACATAGATTTAATTAGTACCGTTACTTCAGATAAAATTAATAAAATAAAGATAATGAAGTGTAGACGAGATTTTTTCAAGTAATCTAGATCAGCTTGAAGAATAATAATAATAACTTGGGAACACTTCAAAGAAGAATATAAAAATGGAAACAAATATTAGTGGAAAGTAGTACATCATAAACAGAATCATAAACTACAAATAACTGTGTTACATACGAACTTTAAAATTTGACTACAACAACTCGATCTTAGGGATATCAAGTGCATGATGCAGATTGGAACGATTTTCCGCCATCCATTGCCGAATATGGCTAGGAGACATCCTACATCGCTACATCTTCAACGAATCATTTGTGTGTTCCCTCTTTTGCTTTAATATTTTGCTCGCATTTTAGGCTATTGAGCCGACTAAGCAATACCCGACAAGCCGCTGGCTGCTGTGAATAGATCTATTTATTTAGTTTGCCTGTTTGTTCGTTTGTCTGTATCGTCCATACGCTATTGGCTAATTTGTTCGAGCTTGTAAAAATATGCAGGTGTGGCAGCTTATTTTCGAATACTACAAACAAAAATAATAACAAAAGCAACTATTCAAAAACAAATTTAATACAAATTTAGTTTATACTTAAGTTTATATATATATGTATATATTGCAGCTTTTCTTTTAGTATAAGTGGGCAACATTTTTTTTAGTATTGCATGAGTAATTTTTCAAAAAATTTTCGCACCATCATATAACTTTTATTGTTAAGGTTTAATTAGTGATGATGCGAATGTGTCATTCTTGATTTCGAATGCGTATGCGGTGTCGGATAAATCTAAATAATCTCACTAAAGTTTAAAGCTTGGTTACTGTGGAACGGCCCATCTGAGGAAAATTTTCATTTAAAATATTTTTGTGCTGAATTAAATTTTCTACAAAATTAAACATATAATTTTAATACAGTTTTAATTAAAAGAAAAAGAATTTTGCTGAATTTTTTTTGCGCCATTCTCAAGCACAACAGATGATTTTTTAGTAGGAACTAACGGCTTATGAATAAAATAAGAAAATGAAATATTTTGCAAACATTGTAAATTTGTTTCGAAGATCAAAATGAAAAAAAAAAATTTTTGAATAAGATCTGAAACTTGTACAGTATTTTTTCTACCATCCAAAAAAAAAGAAAAAAATCCAGTTTAATGCGGATGTCAAGTATTTTCAAAAAAAAAATGGATTGTTTGATTTTTCTTTACATTTTACCAGGTTCCAACATTCTGGAAAGCTGCGCTTAGAATAGGTCTGAAACTTCCACAGTATTTTTCTTACCATCCAAAATAAAAAAAAAATTGTCCCAGTCTAATGCGGATGCCAAGTATTTTCAAAAAAAAAAAAAAAATTGTTTGATTTTTCTTTACATTTTACCAGGCTCAAAAATTCTGGAAAGCTGCGCTTAGAATAGGTCTGAAACTTGTACAGTATTTCTTCTAACATGCAGAATAAAAAAAAATTGTTCCAGTCTAATGCCGATGCCAAGTATTTTCAAAAAAAAAAAAAAAATTGTTTGATTTTTCTTTACATTTTACCAGGCTCAAAAATTCTGGAAAGCTGCGCTTAGAATAGGTCTGAAACTTGTACAGTATTTCTTCTAACATGCAGAATAAAAAAAAATTGTTCCAGTCTAATGCCGATGTCAAGTATTTTCACAAAAAAAAAAAAAAAATTATTGGTTGCCAATATTAATGTTAATTCCGCAGTTCCGCACGTTCTTTAACCGAGTATTCGCCACATTCCTAATTAAAATTAACGAAAAATGTTCTGTATTGCCAACAACAACACGCGCATTATTAAAAATTAAATTCCAATTCTCTTAAATAGCTACGTGAAGAAAAGCGAAAAACGATTTCACAGCGCATAATATTTATAAATAGAGCAAGGTGTTGATTATTCATAGACACTAATGAGGTGTGTATATGTAGGAGTGTTGCTTGTGGTTTTATTTTGTAAGAATTTAAGATTTATTAATACAAAGTGTGTCATCGAAAATTTCTCCACAAAAAGAACTGAAGTAACTAAACATTGAAGTGGCTAAGAAAAGATTAAGACTAATATGTGCATTGTGAACAAGCAAAACTCAAGCAAGGTTGTCTGGAACTTGTTTTTGTTTATAAAATTGTTAGCCAACGATATATCAATATTCTAGAAAGGCTCTCGACGTAGAAACCTGAGTATTTTTGTCTGCAGCGTTGGACAATGACACTGAATGTATCGACTACTTGCATCTCTCATCGTGACAATTTTTGAGAGAAGGTTCAAATGAGCGAATTTACATTCGATCGGTGGAGATCTGCTACAATATGTCGATATTTAGTAAGGTTGCGAATAAATAATAAATTTTTACTTTAATCGGAGATTGTTTTAGTTTTTTTTTTATTAAATTTTTTTAAAGCTAAACATCGATTATGAGAATTCAATATTTTAAATCGATTTTTGCAAAAAGTCCAATTTGCAGCTGAGACAGGGCGCTCTTCAGCCAAATGCTGAGATAGGGCCAATAAAATTATGATGTACAAGTACTCAAGTTTTTTGTAAAAACATGTGTAATTAAATTATTATGTATAACAACAATTCAACTGAATTCTGGTTTTTTCGGCATGTAAGGACTAGAAATGAGCTCAAGGGCAAGAATAATATTTTTCTTCTTTTTTAAGTATTTTTTTACTTGAGTATTCAAAGTTTTTATATGGCAGCTGCCTATAAAATTTCCTTCCTAATTCTAATAACTTTTAACAATCAGTTAAAAAAAAATATTGGAAAATAAAAAAAATCATTACTTTCATAAAAATAAAATGTTATTCAAGGCCTTCAGCTCACTTATAGCCTGCAATTAAATTATTTTTATTGATATTAATTTTTATTGTTATTTATTTTATTTTATTTATTTAAGTTGTTTTATATTAGTTTATTTTAGTTTATTTTATCATTTTTATTTTATTTTATTTTATTTTATCTTATTATATTTCATTTGGTTTTATTTTATTTTCGTATATTTTAATTTCTTTTTTATTCTGATTTATTTTATTTTATTTCATTTTATTTTGTTTTCTTTTATTGAAATTTATTCTATTTTATTTTATTATATTTTATTTTGTTTTATTTAATTAATTTTCTTTTATTTCATTCGAATTTATTTTATTTTATTTCAGTTTTTATTTTATTTTATTTTGTTTCTTTTATGTTATTTTATATTATTTCATTTTTCGTGGCTCTTTTCGAAATAGTACTATAACTATATCCTGTATATGTTTGTTGCTTTCAATTTTTCCTCTAATCAAAAATAATAATAATTAACCATGAGTTATTATCAACTGGTCTTGAGCTCTTTAAACTTACAAAAATATATCTTTTTTTTATTATTTAATTTAATTTATTCTATTGCTTTTTAATTTATTACATTTTGTTTAATTGTTTTTTTGTTTTATTTAAATTTATTAATTTTAATTTATTTTATTTTATTTTTTTATATTTTAATATTTTTTTCTTCTTATTTTATTTTATTTTACTTATTTTTGTTTTATTTTATTTTATTTTATTTTGTTCTCCTTTATTTATTTGAAATTTTGTTTGCTATATTTGATTTTATTTTGCTATATTTTATTTTATTTGGTTTGGGTTTATTTTTTACCTTAACTTAATTTAATTGAATTTTATTTTATTTTATTCTATTATATTCTATTGTATTTTATTATATTTTTTTTATTTTATTTAATTTTATTTTGTTTTAGTTTATTGAAATTTATTTTATTTTATTTTATTTTGTTTTATTTTATTTTCTTTAATTTCATTCTAATTTATTTTATGTTATTTTATTTTTTTTATTTCATTATAATTTATTCCATTTTATTCCAGTTTTTTATTTTATTTTATTTTGTTTTTTTATGTTATTTATTTTATATTATTTTAATTCAATAATTGAGAAATTTTGCATATATTTATCATAAACGCAGTTTGCGTTTTGCTCGTAATTAAAATAAAATGCAATCAGCGCTAGCAAAATACGTGTACTTTTATACACACACATAAGCATACCCTGCAAAAAACGGAAATACTCCTTCAAATTATGTAAAGAATACTCTTTATTGAGTATCAGAGTTCTCCAACACATATAGAAAAGGTAGTGCCATTCAATTAAGGTAAAGTAAAGTTAAGGAAATTAAAGGAAAGGAAAGAATAAAATAAATTTAAAATAGAGACTGTAGAGAGTAAAAGAAAAAATCAAACAAAACGAAAATATGTTAGAGGAAAGCAACGGTATAGAGAGGAAGGGAAAAGAGGCGAATGAGGTCTAGCAAATAATTAAAATAAAGTTTTGCGGTTTGTTTTCAACCACTGGGCGATCTCTAGTTACTATACACGCATACTAAGCCAAATCTCACTTACAATGCGGATATGCATAGAACCAAAAACAACATACTCAGGCACATGTTACATTTTGTTACGCGTAACTACCCCTATACCGGGACAGTTATACCGAGCCCAAAGATGTTTACACATCAAGATCGCGAGTTCTTCAAATATATACATACGAATAAGTTTCCATTATGATATACTCCTATATATTTTGAGCCAAGTAGGAATTAAGTTGTTTTATGCTTATGAAACACTTACCTGAAAAGAAATAAAAAAATATATACATTAGACATTTTTGAAAAGTGAAATGGTATTAGAGAAATAAAATTATATATATCTTCCTAATTATAATTTCTTTTTTTACCCGGGCTGATTTCTCATTTGAGACCCCCTCCCCCAAATATTTGTACATCTGATAATCTTTGACAGCGTTATATGTTTGTCATTTTCATTGAGCAGTTTGAAATTATAATTTTAATTATTCATTGAAAACTGCGTCTTTGGAGGCCCAACTCTATGCATTTTAAATATTTTTGAATCTCTTCTATGCCCGTACACATTTTGCATCGCTAATTTATAGCAGCGCTGTCATATTAACACATTTATTGCCTGCTGCCCACAAAATCTTCCCCAACATTTCTCATTTGCTCTGCAACAAAAAAGCAAAAGAGGCATCATATTAACATAAACATTAAACAAACGCCCCTTGTTGGCGCGAATTGCCAGCCTTTCATCCACTGTCAGTTGTCAGCTAATACACAGTGAAAAAGTTGAAAGGTGTCAACTTTGTGTGGATTTGTTATGAGTTCATGCATAATCTAATGCCAAACTGTTTGTTGTTGGTTGTCTGCTCAACTCCATACTTTCGCTATGATCCTTCAGCTGTGTTGTCATTGCTTGGACTGACACTTTACACATTTTGTTGCTTTTCTAGCCGCCACCAGCCAGTTAGTCAGTCCACCTTCACGCTGCGCGTCTGTGTTATCTGTGATTAGATTTGTCGTGTCTACAACGTCATTTTTGTCACAGACGATCCTGTCATAAATAATGAATATTCTTGTCTTTGAAATCTGTTGCGAACTCTACAACAACAACACGCTGGAAATTAGAGAAAGGAGTTTGACGTTTCTCACAAAAAGAGATGAATGATAATTTTTAAATGTCTAGGAAATTATGCGAGATATTTTATAAAGTGTGGTCTCAAATGCATCTATGTCTAATTTGTTTATAAAATATCTCAAACCCTTACTTGCCGAAAATTGATTTGCTTACATATCAAAAATGTTCCTCCTCTGGCCTTACATGTTCCCCATTCTCCGCTTTTTTCTCTCCTGCATATATTTTCGCTTGCGTTGCCTTGTCCACTTCTTATTTTTGTTCAACTTCCTATTAATCGTTCTCTACCTCTTACTCTTCCTTTAAAGTCAACTAACTATAAACTCACCGATAAGAAACTAGCTACAAACTAGCTGACAAGACACTACGGCTAGAAACTCAGTACCCATGAACTTTCTATCAAGAATTTGAAAAGGAGTTCTGATTATTAAGTTTTGCAGCCTATTCAATTCTAGGCCGTCGTGTGGCGGTAGTGTTGCTGGCCTACCGTACCGAAGGTCCAAGGTTCGTGCTCTGGAACAGGTAACATCAAAATTGGTTTGAAAAAGTTGCTTCAAAACGGGGTCGCCCCTCGGTAGTGGTTTGGCAAATTTTCCGAGTGTATTTCTGCCATGGAAGGCTTCTCGGCAATAAAAATCATCGGAATCGGCAAAAAACTGTAGGTCCCGCTAATTTTTGGGAAATATTAGAAGCAGCACATCACAAGTTCTAGTCTTCACAAAGTGCAGTCTCAAGACTTTAAAATTTTTTTTTAAATTTTTTTTCGAGAATTTTTTGTTTTTTTTTTTATATTTTCTTCCCTTTGAGCTTATCACAGATTTTTAATTTTAATTTAATTTCGAAAACTTTTGCCTCAAAAATAAAAACTTTCACACAAGTTTTTTTTAATTTCAGGAATTTGCATAACCTCCGAAACACCCATTCAAAACATTTTCATCAAAGAATTATCTATACTAGAGACTTAAGCCACAGTTTTTCTTATAGGTCCATTTTGGAAGCTGCTAGGCTTCTTCATCAACGAAACTCTGGCACGTTCTGATGTTCTGTTAACCATCGGGCTATCAGAACGATGGTTTGGTTGTCAGCGAAACTCCTTTTTCTATTCATTGCTATTGCCAAAGTATTTTTATATGGAATTAACAAACTAGTTATAGCTGAAAATTGTTCGTGATGGATTAAAAGAACCAACTGGAGCTGCGGTTAGGTGTAGGTACATTCAATTCAAACTCAAGTCAAACAGTTCAAGAGTTAAGAATACTGAAACTACTTAGCTAGCTACAAACTAGTTGTAAAGTAAGTAGTTTCTAACCAACCCATACATAGCTAGTTTGCCGCTAGTTACAAACGAACTTGTATGTAAAATATAAACGAGAACGAAACTAGGCATTGTAAATGGCAGAACGCCGAAACCGGTTTGTCACAAAACCAAACTTGACAAGGGATTACGGAAAATAGTTCCAACAAAAATCAAAAGAATTTCATGGATTTATATTAGAGTTTTCTTATATTAATTGGAAATCTGGGCCCACTTAAAATTTGTTTCTTTTTTAGTTGAACCTATGAAATTGATTATCTTTGCCAACTCTTGGTCTCAAAACAAGTTTTCCATTTTTAAAAATTCGTTGTTATTAGTATTCGCAAAATATAACCAAACAAGCTAGCAACAGCAGTTAAAACAACCGCTATAAGCGCTTTAAAAGGCATTTCATTAAAGTTGTCGACACATATAAATAACTAAAGAGGTCACAAGCATAACACGACTGCTGATGATGGAATCCATATGGGAGTAGCGTGAAAAAGCCTTAAAATGGCGGTGGTAGCTCTTATCGCCGCTATCATAGGGATATACGACACACACACACACACACACACACAAACACGCACACACACACAAACATACAATAATCCAACTAGGCAAGTAAAGCAGCCTGTTTATCCAACCCTGCTGCTGTAAGCGCAATGAAGCTCATATCCATACCGTCAACCTTTGAGAGCGTGTGCCAGTCAGACACGACCCAAACAACCCGCTCAGCAAGCCCTTATTCAACACCATCAAAGGACAAGTTATTAAACTTTGTTTTTCGGCATATAAACATACATACACACATACGTGCTTACATATATATTTTTTAATCAAAATTCTCTTAAATAATTAATATGCAAATTGCTTGACTACAAATAACTCTTGACAGAGAAGTGAGAGCGCTCAAAATATGCTGCGCAAATAAAGCAAAATGCAAAAACAACACAAACAGTAAGAAAATGTGACCAACGAAATTTTAAGGTAGCGTATGCGTAAGTAAGTGCATGCATATTTGATGAATATGCTTAAAAGAGATACGCAATGTAGCGAATATGCCAAAAAGAGTTTTTCAAGTAAACGTCCTTTGTAGCGTCAAATTTTGGTGATGATGAAGATAGACGAAATGTTGTGCACTGCGTGAGGTGTATCGAAAGATGTGTGCAGTGCAATAAACGAATAAAGAAGGTAAATAAATAAAAAGTGATGTATGTATTCGCATATGTTTGTGCTTTAAAGTCATACAAAGTTCGCAAACAATTTTTATGAAATTTCCACAGTAGGTTCATGTGCTCACTCGGTAGGCTTTTTATAGTTTTGGAAATGTTAGCGATGCCACACCCTCAAATAATAAAAGGCTTGAACTCTTAACAGCTGAAGTAAAGCAAGTAAGATTTCATACATCGAAATATATGTATGAACAGTACATTTTAAAGTAAAGTCGGGGGATAGATAGTTAAGAACACTAAAAATACTTAGCTCACCACAAACTAACTATTACGTAAGTAGTTTGTACCCAACTTGTAAGTAGCTAGTTTGTATCTAGTTAAATACTAACTATTTTGTAGTGACTTGCATGTCAAACGACAGCGAGCAAGCAGTTTTAAAGAGTTTCAAGACAATCTTTGATTACGTAGTTTTGTAGCCCAACCAATTTTAGTTCAGGAATGTGGAAGTCAGAACTCGCTAAAAAATTTCCCTGAATTTCTAAAATTTGTATTGTACAGGCTTTTCAAAATTTTCTTCCATACCAAATAAAATTTTGTTCATGCGTTTTATGGAAGACATCCCTCAACACCCTCGATGAAAAAAAAAATTCTGAAAATTTAGTGAAATTTTTTAACAAGTTCTAACTTGCACATTATTATACTGACAATGATTGGTCTACAAAACTGTTTACCTCACAAATTTTCTATAAAATCTGCCAAAAAAATTGCAGATTTTGGTGAAAGTTTTTGAAGTTTAATTAGCTCTCCTGAGCTTTGCCTAAACTTTGAAATTTCTTTTATGTGGTTTCTGTTTTAGAATTCGCTATATATTAAATTAAAATTATTAAAAGCTAATTTTTATGTCGTCGAGGGATATACAATTCCATTTCACTGCTATTATTGTGAACACAGCTGTATATGTTTCACAAATCAATTGGTTATTAGTAAATTTAAAAAAATTTTCCCATTAACTTTTATCTATTTGTTTCTAAAGCGATTGTTGGAGCCAGTTGAACGAGTAAAGAACACAAGAGTTACTTAGATAACTATAAAGTAACTTTTAAGTAAATAGTTTTTAAACAACTAATAAGTAGGTAGTTTGTAGCTAGTAAAAAATAACTATTTTGTAGTGACTTGTTTGTAACACGATATGAAAAGATAAATTGATAAACAGAATCTACATACGAAAATGCATTAATGGAATCGGAAGAGCGAAAAGAAGATGAGGAAAAGTTGAGCAAAGAAAAGAAACAAAGAAAAAAAGAACAAAATTCTGAATGACATATTGGAGAAGAAGAGAAGTACGAAGGGTGTTAAGGAGATGGATGGACAGAGGAAGCGAAAGCAAGAGATCAGAAGAAGAGAATACACTTTTTCAAATGTAGGCAAGTAAAATATTACAACAGGACGTCTGTCGGACCTGCTTGTACCATATCAAAAGCATTACATGAAGCAGGAACAAGTTATTTATTTTATTTGTATTGAAAATGAATGCCTTAAAGTATGCACGGAGAAGCTACTTCATTATGTTTGAAAACAAAATTACCCACTTTTTTGGTTGGTCCAACTCACTGTTTCTCCAGATTTTTACTCATTAGTGGTTGGCGGGGAGCGCATATTCATGGAAAACATTAAGTGCCTAAAAGTACGCATATAAGCCATTTCATTGCATCTAAAATGTTATCTCTCCGAAAAAATTACAATTCTTTCGGTTGCCCAACTCACTGTTAAACCAGCTTTTAATTCTTTGGTGATTGACGGGGAACGAATATTCAAGGAAAATATTAAGTGCCTAAAAGTATGCAACGCTCATCCCTACACGAAGAACCTATTTTCACCAATAAGTAAACTTCTTCGAGTAAAATTACAAAGTTTTTTGGTTGGCACGACTCATTGTTTATCCAGATTTTTACCCACAGGTGGACGGGGTAACGATATTCACGGAAAACATTAAGTGCCTATAAGTATGCACCTACACATATAAGCCATTTAATTGCGTCTAAAAATTTTACCTCTCTGAACAAAATTTCAAATTTTTCGCTTGACCAACTCACTTTGAATCTAGATTTTTACTCATTGGTGGTTGACATTTTAATATCACTAAGCCGAAATAAATCAACAAAAAAATTATATAAGGGCTGCATATTAACTTCGTTGTAACGTCGATTTAAAACAATTGAAACAGAAATCGTAAAAATAGAGCTTAATTAATAAGCAGCTGTGATCTTACTGCATAGCCATTAAATCTCCTTAACATAGCCAGTTTAAATCTACAGCTTGTTGCAATTTTACTAAACCTAAAGGTAATTTACATATAATTAGACAAAAACTACTTATGCTAATAGTTACAGAGTTAAATGTCCAATGAATTGTAGGCTATGCAAATTCTATCTTATACACGTAAATGGTACATCCGTGCTTAGTTATGCATGAATACATTAATGGGATGTAGGAAAAGGGCAACAATGGGTATTAGTGTGTTTAGTTGAGCATTAAGGTCTGTATATGCATCTACATACATGTATTTTATAATAATTGCCAGGTGGTATAATGAGCTAACGCAAATACAAAAATACATAAAGTGCTGCGCGCACTTTTTCCTTGTGTCAGTCTGTGTACAAGGAAAACCTCGATGACAACCCCCCTTTGTGAGAGCGCATAAATTCATGAACTTATCCATAGTGTTCAACTTTATTTATTGCCCTAGCATTTTATGTAGAGAGAAAGACCCTGCTCGAAATTTGTAGGAGAATTATAAAGTAACGCACTTTAAGCTTTTTCATTTTGAAGGACTTCTAATACATTTCCAAATCATGCGGGGTTCAATCTAAACGACGTATAAAGAAGAAGAAAAAACTTAACAAGGAATTTTCCTTAATCAGCTAGCTACAAACTAGTTTATAAGGAAGTAGCTACAACCTAACTTATAAGTAATTAGCTATAAACTAGCTTGTAGGTAACTAGCTACGAACGAGCTTTTGAGAAATTAGGTACACAAGCTTGAGAATAACTGCAAACTAGTCTATAATAAACTAGCTTCTAAGTAACTAGCAACAAACTAACTACCTCTAGATAGTAGTTTTTTGTGTTAATTTCACTAGAAAGTAGTTAGTTTTCAACAAGCTACAAACTAGGTTATGAGGAAGCAGCTACAACCTAACTTATAGGTAATTAGCTAAAAGCTAACTTGTAGTTAACTAGCTACAAAGTAGCTATGAACCAGCTTTTGAGAAATTAGGTACAACTACCTTGAGAATAACTGCAAACTATCCTATAGTCTACTAGCTACAAACTAACTCATAAGTAACTAAACTAACTATTTTTTGGTGAGTTTAAAATAAAAAAGTAGTCAAATGAAAGTAATATTAAATAGTCTAGACAAGGACAAAATTAGTTATAATCATATTACAAAAATTTGCAGGAGATCATCTGACCATCTGAAGTTACTTACGGAATGAGGGGAACCGACGATGGGATGACTTGTAAGGTTCGTAGTTTCATACGGAATGGATAAAGGTGCTTGTACGCCAAAAACCTAAGGAGATTATTATCCTAGCTGGTATATATAGTCATATATAATTACTGTCTTTAAAGTAACTTATAAGTAACTAGCTCCAAACTAGCTTATAAGTAACTAGCTCCAAACTGACTAAAAACCAGTTAGATTAACACGAAAAAATAGTCAGGTGAAAGCAAATTTAAAAGCATATTACACACCAGGAAAGATTCTGACGATCCGAATTTCCTTACGGCAGTAGGAGCAATATTAAAATCTATGACCTGAAAGATTCGCAGGTTCAATCGCTCTCAAGGCAGCCTACATACCAGAAGATGATAGTACATGAGTAGCCAAAAAGCTTCGGCGTTTATTTTCCTTTTGGGTGTATACCTAAACATGTATGTATATTGATTTCTTGCTGTACCTTATTTATTTTTAACATGCATAAATTCTTTTTATAGCTCTTAGCTTATCATTTTTTATGCGTTTATAAACTCGTTGCCGCTAATGTTCTCAGATGTAGTATTGTTGTATTTTTATAGAGTTACCGTTGTTGCGTATAGTAGACATATAAAAGTATTCAGATACGTGGCATTCCTTGTGTGGAATGTGTGTATACACATAGATTGGCAACAAACAAATTTGAATTTTATGAATCGCCACTAGAAATGCTCTCATGTTTACCCTTTGAATATTTTATAGAATTTTTATATATTCATGACACCGTCGTTGTTAAGGCGTAGGAGCAACAAAATGTTTTGTTTTTATTTTTTGCGATAACAGCGAAGAGAGATTCTGGTTTAATGCTCTTGAATTAATGTATTTTAGAAAATTCGGCAAAAAATCCCTTAATCGAAAAATTCGAGAATAAACTGCTTAGAATCAATGCACTAAGCTCGAAAAAAAAAAATTTCAAATTTATTATTGCCTGCGGTTACAACTTTGTCTTTAGTTTTTCATGTGAGATCGAATTATTATTTCATCTTCGGCAAGGTTATAAGTCTAGGTCAGACATGTTAAATAATGATTACTAATCGTAATGATTACCGGTTTGATTAAATATTTTCTTGAGAATCAATTTAATGATTGATTACCATTACTTTAAATTTTTAATGATTACTTTTTCAATTAATTAAAAAAAAAAACGAAAAAATCATGATTTTTTACGATTATTAAAAAAAATCAAAAATAATAAAAAAAAAAGTGGTTTTGATTACTTTAGATTATTTTTCGACTTTTTTTTGATTCTTTTTAATTTTTAGCAGTATCGTTTTAGAAGCACATAAATATACACATCAACAGTACTGGAAAAAAATCAAAACAACTTGTTCTTGATTATTTTTGATTTTTTCAGGCGACTGCCATGGAAAGCTTATACGGCTATGCCAAAGTAGGCAGGCTAGTGTCAACAGCGCCGTCAGGAAGAATCTCTTCGAATCATTCGAGCCTTATCGAGACTTAATACAAGTCCACTCCCTATCATATGATTTCTTTAACTTCATGCTGTAGAAGATAGTTCGAGAAGCAGAGGTATGACTCTTAAGGAGTGCGAAATTGCCTTGACAAATGTACTTAAAGTTCAGCCTTCTCTGGATTGAAGCGAACATTTACAAAGTTTTACAGTGAAAAAGTACGAAGCGAAGTATTTTCCCTCATCAAATAAGGAAGCGGTGAACGTATACAAATTAGGAAATGTTACGGAACCAGCGCTACCATTGAAAATAATATCAGCTGAGAAATTCGACAGATAAGTTCTTTTCTGGACAGAGTACGAAATTGAGAAGTAAACTGCTCTTTCGGCGAACAAAGTTCACGCTCTTTAAGTCACTGATGATAGCTGTCCGGATGTGTGTCTGGGAATCGTGGACAGTGTAGAGAGAGGTTGGGGCGGCCCCTAATTGAAACGCTCTCCCAAAGATGGGCGGTGCTTCTCATGATATCCCCGACGTATACCTTTACGCATAGAGCAGCAATAACTTCACTGGCTAAGTCCCATTATGCCAAAGGCTTCTTCTGAGTAGGTTGGATATGTTGGAACCGGGCGAAAATTAGCTGAGAGAAAACTAATCAGTCGAAAAATAGGCCTTGGACACATTGAGTTTCTCAAGCATCTGCTGTTCGATAACTACTCAGTAGGAATGGAAAACTATCGTTAGTATTGACATAGTCAATAGATGCTCTTTAAACAAATTCTAAGACAGGGACAAAAGGGATCACTTCAACCCATACAAATAGATCAAAATTGGCATTGTTCGCATGTTCTTTTACGACTCATCCCGGATTCAACCTAGACTAGCCGCAGTTTTTGCAGTTCATTTAGTGGATTTTTGTCGCCCTCAAAGAGTTCTCTGCAAAAAATCGTTCGACTAATAGCTAAATAGAGTGATGCGAGATCAATACCTTTCGTCTACAGTGGGCTACAATTGATCCCAACTATTCCGTTATAGGCATAGCTGGGATAAGTCGATTTTACATTCTGTAGCCTTTTTAGGTGTTAAAAGTAAACTTGTCCGACCGTACCCGCAGGGTAACAAAGAGAGTTTGACCTACACTACCCTTTTGGGCATAAAAGGGACCAAATAGTATCTTCATAGGACATGCTCAAACAAAAGGGATAACATCAACCCATACAAAGAGAACAAAACTGGCATTGGTCGCATGCTTGTTGCGACTCATCCCGGATTCAACCTAGACTAGTCGCAGTTTTTGCAGGAATTCTACTGAAAATTGCGAACGCGAACATAAAAATAGTTAAAGCAATTTCACTTTAACTTTTATTCCACTTCTGAAATGCAACCCATGAAAACGACCAACAGTTTCGCGCTTCATGAAATCTCTGCCCAATTACACATAATTTTATTTAATACCCAACATTTTTAAAAATCTATTCAACACATCATCACTCTTCGTCACTTACATTTTCACATCTCTCACATCTCCCACATTTAACTGCAATTTCAAATTATTATCACTTAACCAACTTCAGTCATTTGTAATGGTCAAAAAGTTGCAGCCATCATCAACAGCAATGGAATGGCTGGGTACTCACTCACTCACCGCTGCTTTTATAACTTGCAGAGTTGCCTGTCAGCGCACACAGGTAATCACCAGCAGCAGCAACATAACGAGGCAAATTCAAGCAAGCAATCAAGCATTTTTAACTCTTCGTATTTTGTGCTCTCAGCATTAAAACATTTTATTTTCCTGTAAAATGTTTGGTGTGTCACAGTTCCATACTGCTGCACACTTAAGCGACCCCACAAATTCCACGTGCATCGTTTATCACATATTCACTCGGTGCATGGCTCACGCTTCGCTCCCTTCATACATCATTTAACTAGCATTTACTACCCGACTGGTGTGTGGTATTGTTACCATTTAAACATTCTTATCCATCTATCAGCTCAACTTAACTCGTATCTCTTTATTGTTGGTTCCCGACGACCATCTTGTCGCTCAGCCGTCAAGTGCATGCCATTACACAGTCGCCGCCCAGGCAAACAACTGACGGATCAACCAAATGCATCACACAAATCAGCTCTGGTAGGTAAAGTCCTCTTTTTTTTTTGTATAAGTATATAGTATATTCTTTCGTCGAAGGATGTATAATAATGGTGCTGGTTCGCAAATCTATCAATCTCATTTTCGTCGTAAGTATGTATACTAGGCTGGGTTAGCAAAAAAATTTGATCTGAAGTAAGATTTTGTAAGCTGACAAGAAAATCACGCTATTACAAAATATTTTTTGAAAAACGCCCTACATCACATTTCTGTTTGGAAACGACCTATTTCGTAATTTGGTTTAAGAACATCCTATCTGAACCAGTATTAATAAATTTTTAGCTGAGTTCGGGAGTTGTTGAAAAAATTTCTGAAATAAGCCATTCTTAAAAATATTTTGAAATAGGGTGATCTTCGACAGAGTCATCGATTTGTACTTTATAAAGAAAAAAAGAAAAATTTTAATTAAATTTTAAATATTTTCTACTCAACACAACAGATGGACGTCTACTCGATTTTGAAACAAATAGTTGAACAAAAAAAAATATATATATTTGACGTTGTTCTAGCTCAAGATAAGAATCAACATTTTAATGAAAATTCTTATTATTTTTTTATAATTAAAATTAATTATTAAAAGTTTTAGTTGAATAGAAAAGCAAAGTTTAGAGACAACCTGCAAAACGTTTCTTGTAGAACCGTTTCAGATGCTACTAGACTTCTTTAGCACAGAAATTTTGGCACGTTCTGTTGTTCTGTTACCCAATAGGCTATCAGAACGATGGTTTTTTGGCAGCTTAACTCCGGTCGGAAGTTGATAAAAAAAATTTCCTGTTATTTTTTAATTTATTTAAAAACTATTTTGAGCCAAAAACAATGTTTCGCTATAATTATTATTTATTTGCTTAAAAGTCGAGTGCACCACCTGAAAACAATTTTCCGACCTACCCTAATATACAGTGAAAACTTATGTAAACGGACACTCTGTTAAGCGAACATATTAGATAAACTCAAATTCTGTAGATTGTTTTTTTTTCTCTCATTAGCCTAGTTAAAGCTTAGGTGTATAATCTTTATTTTTAAAAATTTACTCAAGATTTGTGTTTGTGTTGTTGTAAACACTTCTTTCTGTCCCCTCACGAAATCGATAGATGTTGAATGAGCAATGATTCGGTCCTTCTTCCGGCAGAAACTGACAAGTATTTCTGGAAAGGATTTATCCAGCAAGAGATAAGCTAATACATGCTAGCAAGAAAGTATAAGTGGAGCGGAGATTAGTCCTACAACCAATACAAAGGAGATCACAAGATGTCGCAAAGCATAAAATGGACCGTAATTCATACTTGAAGACAAATAAACCAAATTGTATATATTTTGCTGTCAGTTTGTTCCTGATTTCTCAGCCAAATTTTAAAAAACAATTAAAAGTGGGGAAAATACCCAATAGGTGGCGCTTTAGGCATAGAATTTGTACCAGCAGTAATCAACGAATAATGTATTTGGCCTGTATAGGCATCGCATATAATTGATAAGCAATATTTTTAATAAAAGCTGACTTTTGTTTCAATCGCATTGGTTTCAAACAGGCTTAAGTTAGCTGGCCACTTATGTTCGCATATCTCATGTTTCACTGTAGTTATTAAGTAAGAAACTTGTATCCATCTCCCTTCTCCTCTGCTCTACGTTTTGTCCACTTCTCTACTCTGCTACACTTAATTAATTTTTCCCATTTAGCCAATTCTTTATCAACCACTGCTGATGTTGTTTACCGTTTTCCTTGATAGACTTCTTGATTTTTGCTTGACTCTTACGAAGCAATTTTTAATGTCATTTCAATTACGGTGTTCTGCTTTTAGAGATTATCAACATAAATTTTGATAAATTTCACCTTACATTGAATTTTCTGACAAAGAGTGAAACGAAAGTTTACAGATATTTTTGCGATATAAACACAAATCGCTCGAAATTAGTTAAATTATCTCATGGTCAAAATTTTGCAGTTTGAGGCAACTCGGCAGTTCCGCAGATAGTAGAATTTCCTCTGAATAAGAAACATGTTCGCTGGAACTTTAAAGTATTGTTTTTTTATATCCTTACATAATTTTTTTTTTTCCTATTTTGATAAAAACAGTTGATTAGCGAAAGCATAAAACAATACAACAATTGTGGTGCTGGTGCAGTCCAGACTAAAACCAAAATTTCCCAAGAAATACAAACAAGGTTTCTGGAACTTCAAAGTTTTTTTTTAAATATCCTCTTATTATCAGTTTATTCATCTTTTGACAAAAACAGATGGCTAGCGCAAGTTCAAACAGATCAAACGTTCCGTTAGTGCTAGAGTTAACCCTCAAACAAAAATTTTCTCAGAAAATGAAACAAGGTTTCTGGAACTTCAAAGTTATTTTTTTAAATATCCTCTCATTATCAGTTTATTCAGCTTTTGACAAAAACTTATGGTTAGCGCAAGTTCAAACAGATCAAAAGTTCCGTTGGTGCTACAGTTAACCCTCAAACAAAAATTTTCTCAGAAAACTAAACAAGGTTTCTGGAACTTCAAAGTTATTTCTTTAAATATCCTCTCATTATCAGTTTATTCAGCTTTTGACAAAAACATATGGTTAGCGCAAGTTCAAGCAGATAAATAATTTCGTTGGTGCTACAGTACACCCCAAAACCAAAAATTTCCTCAGAACAAGAAAAGTGGTATCCGGAACTTTAAAGTAATTTTTTTAGATATGCTCTCATTATTAGTTTATTCATCTTTTGCAAAACAGCTGGTTAACAGAAGTTCAAGACAGATAAATAATTTCGTTGGTGCTACACTCCACACTCAAACAAAAATATCCCCAGAAATAGAAACAAGGTTTCTGGAACTTCAAAGTTATTTTTTAAATATCCTCTTATTGTCAGTTTATTCATCTTTTGACAAAAACATATGGCTAGCGCACGTTCAAACAGATCAAAAGTTCCGTTGGTACTAGAGTTAAGCCTGAAACAAAAATTTTCTCAGAAAATTAAACAAGGCTTCTGGAACTTCAAAGTTATTTTTTTAAATATCCTCTCATTATCAGTTTATTCAGCTTTTGACAAAAACATATGGTTAGCGCAAGTTCAAGCAGATAAATAATTTCGTTGGTGCTACAGTACACCCCAAAACCAAAAATTTCCTCAGAACAAGAAAAGTGGTATCCGGAACTTTAAAGTAATTTTTTTAGATATGCTCTCATTATTAGTTTATTCATCTTTTGCAAAACAGCTGGTTAACAGAAGTTCAAGACAGATAAATAATTTCGTTGGTGCTACACTCCACACTCAAACAAAAATTTCCCCAGAAATAGAAACAAGGTTTCTGGAACTTCAAAGTTATTTTTTAAATATCCTCTCATTGTCAGTTTATTCATCTTTTGACAAAAACATATGGCTAGCGCACGTTCAAACAGATCAAAAGTTCCGTTGGTACTAGAGTTAACCCTGAAACAAAAATTTTCTCAGAAAATTAAACAAGGTTTCTGGAACTTTAAAGTAATTTTTTTAAATATCCTCTCATTATCAGTTTATTCAGCTTTTGACAAAAACATATGGTTAACGCAAGTTCAAAACAGATAAAAAGTTCCGTTGGTGCTACAATCTGCACTCAAGCATAAATTTCTTCTAAAAGGCAAACATAGTATCTGGAACTTTAAAGTACTTTTTTTAATATTCTCTCAGTAAAAATCTCATCCTGCGAGTGGCGTCAGGTTAGCAGGTTTCTCTCTCTTGTTTAGTGCACAAATCGCTGATATATTTCCTATAGACAGTATGAGTTCGTGCTTCCTTTCATCTCGTCATCATCATCAGACTTTCAGTTTAATGAAACGAAACCCACAAACTTCAATACTCACGTCGACAGGAATATGTAAATCTCTTATATGGGAGTCTCTCGCATTTATTTAACTTCTATTTGGTGCAAGCCACATCACGTTACGAAGCGAAATGAGCCATAGTTGATGAACCAGCAAATACACAAAGCTTTGGCATTTTGCGAAGCAACCAAGTGAAAGCCCAAAACAAGGCGTGAAAAACACTAACACATGCTCAAGCATAACACACACGAATGCACAAACTACTCCGACAGGAAGGAAAGCAAAGTTAGATTTTAAAACAACATGCAAGTAAACAACAACACATAAAAAACTATTGTCAAGGTTAAGACCTTAAGGAAAAACTGTAGACGCGCGAAAGGTCTGAAGAGGAGATACACCGTGCGATAGATAGGATACAACCATGCGCTTGTTTGAAGCATGAAAACGTGTAAATTTCATTTGAATCGTGTTTATAATGTTAATGGGCGCTCGAGTGAGCTCTGTATGGAGTAAACTTGTACGTGCAACCTGTGATCAGCACAAAGATTTTCGAAAGGATGTTAACAATTTTTTTTCGTTTTTGGTTTTTGTATTTAGGCAATTTTCTTCGAGATTATGGTTGGTTTTGCAAAAACATCTGGTGGAAGATGTTGTTAGTGATTATTATGATTATAATGTTGTCGCCATTAGTAGTAACAAGGATATGAGATATGTAACAACTATGCTGGTGGTAAATATGCAGTAGAGGGACGGTGAAATTTGGTTTTTGCTTAGAATGGGAGGGAAATTTGGATTTTTAAAAACAGAAAACTGCAAAAAATAACCACGTGTTAGACCTTAATTTTCTTCTTTTTCGGGATCATTTGAGGGTCATTTTGGGATTATTATCGGCACTTTTCGCGGCCACTGCGGGATTGGTTTCGAAGCTTTAGGATTATTGCGGTGTTTAATTTTTTGTGTGAAAATTTTGAGACTTTTTTTTGCATTAATTAGGAATTTTTTCGGGACCATTTTGGGATTTTTTTTATCATTTCGAGAATTTTTTGGGACCATATCGAAATAGTTTCAAAATAATTACGGAAAGGATACCCAAAAAGTACTGTTACAGTTCAAGAATATATCCGGAAAAAACCCCGAAATGGTCGTAAAAAGTACCAGAAACAATTTCAAATCATCCCGAAAATATTACAACAATCCCGAATTAATAACGAAAAAGACCCAAATATGATAAGAATCCCGTAACATGCCTTAAAAGTCCCGAAAATTTGTTACGAAAACATTCTTGAAATAATTCGAGAACAATTCCGGAATAGCGTCGAAAACAATTGCGAATCGATCTCTAAAAAGTCCTAAAAAAATCCCAAAAACAGTCCCTAAACGATCCTGAAATGATGCCAAAAAAGTCACGAGAGTCTCGAAAATGATCTTTAAAAATAACCAACACAATACCGGAACTATCCTGAAATGATGCCGAAATGATACCGAAAAAGTCCTACAGCGATTCCGAGAGGGGATCGAAAAAGTTCCGAAACTATCACCAAAAATTTCCAAAAACAATTGCGAAATTATCCTGAAAAAGTCAAGATAACAATACCGAAATAGTCCCCTTACTATTCGGAAGGGATTCCACATAGTCCCGAGAACCATTTCGAAATGGTTCGAACTATTTTAGCCATTTTCTAAACTATCCCTAAATGATCCCCAAAAAGTACCGAAAAGCAGTACGAAATGATCCGAACCCGTTTAACCACTTTACGTAAATTCTACTACAATACTTTGGTACAATTTTTCTAATTCCCTTGCATCCTAAAAAAATTTCGATCTACTCCAAAAAAGGTTCTAAATATCACTCTCAAAAAAAAACTTACATCGCCACCTAAGAAGTTAACTTCAAAAATTGTAATCAACATTGCGAGATTGCACACTCCACATTTTATGAAATAAATAATATTTCCAATAAGAATCTTAAAAAATCTCCAAAAAAAAATTGTCGGAGAAATAACTGTCTGAGTAAAAAACGATCTTTCGCAGATTTCGTTAGGCCGTTTCTAAACAAAGTAAGCGTTCAATAACATAGAGAAGACCTGTTAAATTTGATTAGTAATAAGTAATCATTTAATTAGATGGCTTTTTTAATTGGTATGGATTATTTTAATTGTTTTTCAAGAAAAGGCAGTTATTAATTGATTAAAAAGAAAATCAAATTAATCAAAAAATAATCAAAAATTATCAAAAATAATCAGAGAAAAGTTGTTTTGATTACTTTTGATTATTTTTTTAATTTTTTTTGTTTTGATTTTTTCAGTATTGTTGAATTGTATATTTATGCGCTTCTTCAACAATGCTGGAAAAACTAAAAATAATCAAAAAAAATTGTTTAATAAATAAAAAGTAATCAAAACAACTTTTTCTGATTATTTTGGATTTTTTTTAATAATCGTGAAAAATCATGACTTTTTTTATTACTTTTTTAATTAATTATAAAATAATCAATAAAAATTGAAAGTAATGGTAATCAATCATTGAATGGATTATCACGAAAATAATTAATCAAACCGGTAATCATTAAATAGTAATCATTTTTTAACAGGTCTGGTTGAGAGATATGAAGCTCTTGCAACGTTTTCTAAGATATTATATTCTTACTTTCAGCTCAAAATATATTCAAAAGTGTTCATCTGTGCAATACATTTTTAAAGCGGGGTACTCGGAATTCCCTTTACTATACGCTTCAAATTGAAATGCGATAAATTAAAAAGTATTAATTCTAATACATTTTATTAACTCAAACCACTTTTTTAAGTTTATAAAGAACGTAATTTTCAGCAATTCAGCGCGCTATCAAAACGACATCTATAAAAACAGTAGAGCTAATGACGCTGAACTTTTTTACTATAGCCGCAAAGTGACAGGTGGAACAAAGCGTGATGCAGGAGACAACAAACAAAATCATGAAATAAAAATTACAACAGCAACAATATTTAATGCGCGAAGTAAAATGGCTGATGTATTATATAAGGAAAATACATTTTTGATAAATGAATTTTCAATCAACCAACACTTTAGAACGTACCAATCAAGGGTTGTATGTGATATATGGCAAGTTAGGCGTGGAAGGCCAATTCATTTTATTCTGACACTTAAGAGGGAGGTTGCGTATAAGGCGACGAGTGTGTTGCATAGCTTTTCGTGTTTTTTTTTTCTTTATGATAGTTGGTAACGTAAAATCGTTAAATGACAAAAAAGAGCCGATAAAAATACAACAACATTATTAAACATCATCAATCAATGTCAACATGGTTGGCAACATCTTTTCGTTTGATGTTGTTAATGCAGTTATTGTTGTTATTATATACCGTTATTGTTGCTATGTATATATGTTCACACTAGTAGTAGTTGTCATCATCAATGCGTGAATTTTTTTTAACTTGGATACAGTGCAAATGGTTTCAAGGAGCATAAGAACGAACTTCACTGAGTGCGATAGGTAAAAGTAGCAAGCAAAAACAAAATTACACAGAGAAAAAACTTGACGCACCGAAAACACTGACAGACAGGAAGTCAAACTTATCTCATTTACCAAAGATCTGTCCTCTTATGTCAAGTTGGTTATATGACATAATGATTGAAAAATTGAAAGTATGGCAAAAACTAAGAATTTCTTTGGTTGGTGAAAACCTGTCATAATTTGATAAGAATGAAACAAAACACGGTAGGCAAAATGAAAACTAACAAGTGAAAGGATATAGCGAAAACAATACTGAAAACTTATCTACATGTAACAGAAGCAAATGGCAAAGGATATGAAAAATAAATGAAGAAATGCAATGCTCGTCATATTTTGCGATTTATTCAAGCTGGACAAAAGTTGTAAGAATAAAAGAAAAACCACAAAGAGAAGAAGGCATATATGCAGATAAAAGAAAGTCAGAGAAACAAAAGAACATCAAAAACAAAATCAGCAGCAGCTCGAAAACTTCAAGAATGGTCAAGAATAAGGAATAAAGCAGCAGCAATTATAACACTCGACTCGTTAGAACTAAGAAACTTGTGCATATTTAAGAAATAATAACTTTTACATTGGAAACAGTTGAGGGTGAGTACTAGGGATGACAGTACTTTTTTAGAATCCCGCTATTTTCGGTATTAGAAATATGTTACTTAAAACCTAATTATCTTTTTTTGTTGATGTGCAATACTTTTGAATATTTAAATTTTCAAGTATTCGTGACAATAAATGAATTAAAGGCCAATAATACAAAATTTTGATTTTCTTTTAAATAATTTTATTTATTTATTAAAAGTTTTTTATGTAAATAGAAAAGGAAACTTTAGAGGCAACCGCCTTAGCTTTTCTTATAGATCCATTTCGGAAGCTGCTAGACTTTTTTATCAGAGAAATTTTTCCACGTTCTGTTGTTCTGTTAACATTAGGCTAACAGAACGATAGTTTTTAGATCACCTAGACTCCTAATGCTATTAATTTTAACCCCCCCATTGCGAAAGTACCTTAATCTGTCGACATTATCATTGCTAATGATAAATTTTTGGTTTTAATATGTCCATTTTGATACTCCAATGGGATCTTGGGTTTTGTTTATTTTGTATACCAACAATTAAATTGTTGTTTTTATGGGCTAACAACCCTATTGAGTACATAAAAACAACCCTATTGAGTACATAAAAAATTACTCATATCTCTACTTGAGGAACCACTGAGCCCACTTTAACTTCTTTGCATAATCACAGGTATGGCGCATTCCACTCAACCAGTGATATTTGGTTGTTTCCTTTTATAACCATTTGCTTTCCCACTTCAAACTGGTTTGATATGAAACATTGATACAAGCTTGCAGCTCGAAATAATGAGTCGAATAAACGCGTACAAGGTCTAGGTACTGAATCAAACAAGCAAAATTTAATTTGTCTGAGAAGATACCTTTTTTTCCTAGTGGTCCTGAGACTTATCGATGCCTTTCACGTTGTTCCAAGATTTACTCATCTATTCAATATTCAAGCATACAATCTACTTGAGAGATCTTCAAAAGGAAAATGTGAGCCTATTTCAGTACTGTTCCAGAGACTCCTCTGACATGTACGCGTTTCTTTCGGAGTCGTTATATCCGGTAGCCCAGCTAAGAAAGAAGTTTTGATATGCGAAAGCGACTACTGGTCTGCAAACAATCTTAGCATAGACCCGCCTATTTCTTTGGCTTTCAGTCTAAATTGCGATTTATATTTTGGCATCTAGTTCGTCCCTTTATTCTTTTCTTGAGTTGAATTGAAACCTGTCATAATGTAAACTCAGCAGAGTAAGTTGTAAGTAAGTTGATCCTGATTTAATAAGTCTTTCTGTTATCGTCGATATTTCGTATACCTTCTTTTCTTAGCTTAACTTGAAAGTCATTCATGGCGACTAAATATTTCATCCACAAGCTAAGACTTGTTGTTGATGAGCTTGTTTTGTTTTCCTGACGAACGAGTTTAATTTTGGCAGAGTTTAGAACAAGCCTCTTTTGCCTCGGGAAATTAGATGTACGCGTGGAGTATTTAAGTAAAGAAATCAGAAAGCGGCCAGCTCTGGTGAAAGGGGTTTGAGAGGTATTGCCTCGGGAGCAGCATAGATTTCGATTTACAAAGCTACATCAATTCAAATATGGGGAATATTTATTTAAAACTACTACTCGAAATCTTTATAGAAGAAAACAGTTGTGGTTCTGACACGAAAAAAAATTTACGAATATCCTGGATGGCGCCGGAAATAATAGTTGTTACTAGGAAACCGACTGTTCTTGAACTTACTATTGGTAGTCGAAATAGGAGAATGGAAAGTTATCAGAACTCGAAGCAGTAAATATCAGGGTTATAGCATAACATGGCCCCTGGTTCTTGTTAGGAGTTTTCAATCAGGTCGAACAAACATCTAGTAACACTACGATCAAAACACTTCCAAGTAGTCGCCTATCACAGCACATTGATTAGTCGTAAGATTTTCTTTAATTTCTACACATACATAGGACTACATACAAAACGCCACTAATAAATTTTTTTTTACAAAAAGGAATCGAAAACCATTTTACTGCAACCGCTCAGACAAGGAAATCAAACAAGGAAATTCAGGTCGGCCAGAGGAGACGGTGAAAAAAACTCGCTCACCGAAAAAGCAGACAAAGCAGAACATAGCAAAGAAAGTCAAAAAAACATAAAGGAATACGGAAAATGTTAAACTTCCTAAGAATAAAGCGCAGGAAAAGCCAGCTACTCAACGCCGCAGGCAAAACAAACCAAAAAGCTTTAAAGTCAACATTTCGTGAAGTCCACGCTTGTCGCGCGCATTACACGGTCAGTGCA
Organism: Merzomyia westermanni; assembly: GCA_949987695.1. Lineage (NCBI taxonomy): Eukaryota > Metazoa > Arthropoda > Insecta > Diptera > Tephritidae > Merzomyia > Merzomyia westermanni. The sequence goes on from OX465288.1 coordinate 37,159,791, forward strand.
TTGAATTAGCTCTTTGTGCTTACTACTTTAAAAAGCGAATTGTAAAACGATATTATTTAAGAAGAAAATGCTAACAAATTCTCAATGAATAATGTAAAAAGTTACTCGGTTAGTATTAAACTAGTTGCACTTTACCAACTTTTCCTACGTCTTCTATGCATTTACTTGTCACATTAAGCGTTTCGTTGGGTCACAAAAAGGAAATTTAAATTTAAAGATAACAAGATTGTGCAATAGAAAAATTACAGTGAAATTACAATGAAATAAGTAAACTAAATGCACAAAAGAGCGAAAAGTACGATAATTCTGAGTCAAGAAAAAAGAGTCCATTGAAGGTGAGTAATTCGGCGGAGTCTATCTTTAATATTTACTAGCGATTGTCCAGTGGTTGAAATTCAACCACAAAACTTTATTTCATTTTAGTTTCTACTAATTTCATTCGGCTTCTTTCCCTTCCTTTCTCTGCCGTTCCTCTGTTTTAGTATATTTTCATTATCTTTGATATCCTCTTTTCTCTGGAGTCCCTATTTTTTGTTTGTTGTTTTCTATTTTATTGTTCCTTTTCTTGCTTATACCTTCCTTTCCATCAATTTCAATTTCACTTTCCTTTCCTTTCATTTCATTTCCTTTACTTTCCCTTCCTTTACTTAACTTTCCGTTCCTTTGCTTTCCTTAACTATCCTTTACTCACCTTACTTTATTGCATTTTATTTCAATTCACAAAAACCTAACCACAAAAAATTTAAAAACAATATTACGGTGTTTTATACTCTTTATGAATGATCAACTATTTTGTTTTTGTACATACTGTTTGTATCATCAATGAATTTTACATATTTACTCCGTAGGAGTATCAAAGTACTCCAACACTTATATTCCTTCGTATAAAAGAGATGGTCCAATTTACATGGCAATGTCCTAGGATTGGGTACCAACTCCATCTCGGAGTACTCCATTTCTCTGCTTCTGAATACTTCATGGAGTACCTATGCGAGAGTACTCTCAAAATGCTCCCAAAAGATTACTCCATAGAGTATCCAGCACCAAAGCGAGAGAGGAAGTAGGTGTACTTTTGAGGACCATCACAACAAATTAACAACAATTAAAGCAAACATACATCCCAGCTAACCAAAAGTGCGAAAAAAGACTCCTTTCGGAGCCATAAAACGCACATTTCTCGGAGCTTTACCCTCCAGAATGAGCTCTTTTCGGAGCCCAAATGGAGCGAAAAATCGTTCTACGCGGGCACCCCTAAAAGAGTCATAAAAAAGAGTAGGAAATGAGTACGAATCCGATGAATTTGAATGAAAACTAAACTCAACCTTCAAAACTTCAAAATATACAAAAATGTATGAAAATAAATTTTTATAAAATGTTTTAGAAGAAAGTATTGTTCAGACAAATATTGGAAGTCCAAACCAGTGTTGCCAGGTGATGATAAATAGTAAGTCTGGATATCTAAAAAAAAAAGGTTAGAAGAGGCTTAAATTAAGCAAAAAAAAGTCGATCTTTCAAATACGTGGAAGATTATCCTATTTCTAAATATTTTTAAAAAGCACCGTATCTCAGAATTTATTCGAAACACTGCTTCAGACATTTTTATAACTAACGCCGTAATTTTGAAATTCGTTTGAAGAACGCCCTATCCCAAAAAATATTTTCAAAAACGCCTTTTCTGAACGACATAAGGCGTTATTGAAAAAAAAATTCTAAGATGGGGTGTTGTTTAACTAAATTCTGAAATAGAGAGTTTTTGAAACAATTTCTGAAATAGAAGTTTTTTTTAATATTTTGATCTTCCACTCAACCGTCGAATTATAGTTAAAGACGATATACATAATTTGAAGGTATTATTCTTGTTTGACCACAAATCAAGCACATTTTCTTGAGTTTTCTGACTCTTTTCTAGTTCCGGAGCCTTTTGGACTCTTTTTAAGCCAATTTTTTCCTCCATTTTGATGGGTTTTGCAGCCTTTTTGCACTCTTTTTGGAGTCTCTTATTGATGCTTTAGTGATACTTATTTTGAGTCTTTTGTGACTCTTTTTAGACAAAATTTTTTACTACACTTTAAAGAATAAAAAAGTTTAATTAAAGATATTTGTACAAGTGCATCTAAAAGTATAAATATCGATAAATATATTATTTCGTTTGGTTTTGAACTACAGTTCCCTTGACTTTCAGCTATTGATAGACATTGAGAAAAAACTTTATGTGCTTTAGGTAAAAAAAAACTTCGGAAAATGCTTAAATGCTTTAAGATATTCATATAATTGAACATTGCCGGTCATTCGCTCTGCAACGTAGATTTTCTCACAGTTCTCTTTACGCGTACAAGAAAAAGGATCAGAAAACGCTTCAAATCTTTCATATAACTGAGCCTTGCAGTTTATCCGCTCTACAGTATTCATTCTTTCTCCCAAGGCTCCATGAATCTTCATAAAAAAGTGGGTTTTTTAATGTTTACTAAATAACACTCCAAAAAAGCTTAAATTACGGACTCTTTTTGGATCATTATTTCGGAGCGCTCCGACTTTGGTAAGCTGGGAAGCAACTCTTCGTGCTCACAGGAGAGCCGCTGACGCTGGGCATTGTAACCAGTGATCAATACAATAACAACAACTAACGCAAAAATGCATGACACGTTTACTCACATAACAACGGCTCTATGGTGCGAATTCTTGTTTTCCATTAGTCCACTACCAACTCTTCGTACTCACAGTGAGAGCCGATCACACGAGTAATACAATAATATGCATGACATATCTACTCACACAGTTACGGTTCTATAGGGTGAATACATGTTTGGCATTTGTGTTGGTGTCATTTTCAAACTAATTTTTATATATTACAATAAATTTTTTTAAAATTTTTTTGATTGACGGCACTGCAGTTTTGCCATTCCTATCCATAGATAGATAATTTTTAATACCTTGGATGTATAGTTTGGTCATAAGGTGCGACAATTTCCCTCAACTTGCGCATTTATATTATAGATTTAAACAATTTTCAAATTCATTTTTCCAATTCAAAACCGGTTTTTGTTATTTTACAATTTTATTTGAATGTTTTGTTGTAAATAGAAAATATGGAAAAAAAATAGAAAAGCTTCACTTATCAACGGCGCTACTTGTCAAGCACATGGCAATCAGGTGGTTTTTCTTATGTCTGTTAATTTTTTTCTTTTCTCTTTCTTGTAAATTATTCTCATTTTACTTTACGCTATTCGGGGTTTCAAAAAGTTATATTTAAGTTTATTGATGTTCAAATATTAAACCATTCAATTAATTTTTCGAATTCAAGACCGGTCTATGTTACTTTTGTAAAATGGCTATTCTGACAACTTTATTATTAGTTTTTACTCCACATTCTGAGTTGCAATTCAAAAATACCTTACCAAACAGTTTTACAATTTTAAACTGTCCGTTTGTATGTTTGTTCGCGCATCACTCAAAAACTGCTTAATAAAATTAAAAGAAAGTTTTATCGGTTTATAGCCAGACATCCAACTTAAAGTTAGCCATACATTTTACTCAAAGGAAATATTTGATTTACTCTGCACACAGTAGTGGCAATAAAAGTTGCTCCGTAATATTTTTAAAAGAATAGCTAAATCACAACAGATCCATATATATTGTAGACATTACATAAAAACGCATATTGGAGCAACAGAAACCACGCAATATTGCTCTTAATTACTGACAGTCTGTCTGTAGGTATGCATGTTTGTTCGCGCATCACTAAACAACTACTTAATATAATTTAATGATTTCTCCACCGATGTATGGTTGGATTTATACCTTGAAATATGGCATACATTAAAACTTGTGTGGTTTTATAAAATTTTTATTTGGCCGCCAAAACTTTGGCTGACCGCGTTTATATAGTAGTCATATAAAATATTTGAAGATGAGTCTCTCAGCTATTATGGTGTATATTGTGAAAACGCAGGACCTTATTACTGCGAAATCGGCTTTCATGGCTTTCGATCATAGCCTACTGGTATTTCTATAAAGTTGTGAAAAAAATTGGCTAACACTGTGCCAACAAGTTTACTTGAAAAATGTTGAGGCTCATTGAAAAATTGTGCTTCTATTCCAATAGCTAAATAAAATAAAAAAGGAATTATGCTTTCCCATTTTTTAACTCCCACGAAAAGAAAATTGAGCTAAAAATTTAGCAAATTGTCTATTGCGAAAGCAAGCAATGAAGTATGTGAACGAGTAAACCAACCAAATGCGAACGTTGCTTTTAATGTATGCCACGGTTAACGGCAAAAAGTCGTGGTCTTTGTCACCGAAACCGACTTTTCTTCAGCGCTGCTACCTACAGACCTGCCAACATGCAGACATACATACATATATTGTACCGCAATTGGCTTCGTTGCATGGTAAACATAATTTTTATTCTTTGCATTTGTTCTCTTTTCCTTTCGACGTTGTACTTTATTTTTAAATGTACCGTTATGTTGACCGATTATATAACGGTTTATGTATTTCACACACGACCACAAGACGTACCATGCAGCAGAGGAAACAGAAACTGGAAATGCAAAAGCAAGTTAGCGACGCCATTGCACGTACAGAGTAGTGATGTGTGGTGTCGCCAATTTAAAGGTCCGACTTAGTGGAGTTCGGGTACAAGTGATATTATCAGTTAATTGAAATTTGTAATTTTTTTGAAGTTTATTTTTTAAAATTAAAAAAAGTTAAAAAAAAAAATTTTTTTTTTTTCAATTAAAATGTTTTCTTTTCTTTTATGTTTCATAACTTTTTTTTTTAATTTTTACATTTTTTTGTGTTTTTCATTTTATAAGGTTTTTTGAAGGGGAAACTTTGTTCTTAATTTTTTTACTTCCAATTTTTAATCTTGCTAAACTTTTTTTAATTTTTTTTTCATTGTAATTTTAAATAAAATTTTTTTTTTACTATATTTTATTTTTTTCAAACATAAATTTGTTATTTTTTAATTTTTTTTAATTATATATTTTTAGTGTATTTTCATTTTCTTATAAATATTTTTTGAGTAAAATTTTGTTTAACTTCGTCCTTTAGATTTTTTGAAATTTTTTTCTTGATTTTTTTTTTTTTTTCAAGTATTCATGAAACGAGTTCAAGGCCAAGAATAACAATTTTTCACTTTTTGAATTTGTTATGAAAATTATTATTGTTTTTATTTTTTGTTTTCATTCAATTTTTTTTGTGTTTTTTTTTTGTTTGTAATTTTTATACTTTCTTGTTTTTTTTTACATAAAATTTGTAATCTTGTTTAAAATCTTTTTTTTATGTTTTGCATTGTAATTAAAAATTTTTTTTTAAATGTATATATTTTTTTTGTTACCACGTATTGTTAGCTTAATGGTTAGCAATGCGTGCCAAAATTTCTCTGGTGAAGAAGCTTAGCAGCTTCCGAAATGGATTTATAAGAAAAGCTATGGCTAGTGTCTCTAAACATTTTTCCTACTCTATTCAATTAGAAAACTTTTAGTAATCAATTAAATGATTATTAAAAAATAAAAACATTAATAATTTTCATAAAAATTGAAAAAGTGAAAAATTATTATTCTTGGCCTTGGGCCAATACTTGAATTTTTAAAATTGTTAAAAATCTTTTTTTTTATATTTTGCATTGTAGTTTAAAATTTTTTTTAAATGTATATATTTCTTTGTTATTTTAATAATTTTTTTTTTACTTAAATTTAGTAAAATTGTTTAAAATATTTTTTTTTAATTTTGCATTGTAATTCAAATTTTTTTTTATTTATACTTTTTTTCTTATCTTTATATTTTGTTTGCTTAAAATGTGTAATCTTGTTTAAATTTTGTTTTTAATTTTGCATTGTAATTTACAATTTTTTTTAATAGAAAATTTTTTTAATATGAGTTTTTGTTTTCATTTTAAATTATTTTTTTAATCTTTAATTTAGTAATTTTTTTTTTACTTTATATTTGGTTGGTTTTTTCTTTTTTATGAGTATTTTTTATTAGTAAAATATTTTTTGATTTCTTTTTCTTACTTAAAATTTTTAATTTCATTTAAATTATTTTAATTGTACTTATCAATTTTTTTTTCATTTTAGTTTGCCTTTCTTCATTTTTTATAAGTAATTTTGTATGAGTTTTTTCATTTTCTCATAAGTATTTTTTGAGTAACTTCTTTTAAAATTTTAGAAGTTTTTGCTTTAATTTTTTCCTTCAATTAAAATTTTTTTTTTAATTAGTATTTGCGTTTTACTTAAAGATTTTATACTTCAATTTTTTTTTTTTTGAATATTTGCATTGTAATTCATTTTTTTTTAATAAAATTTTTTTTTAATATAGTTTCTTTTTAATTGTAAATTATGTTTTTTTAATTTTTTTATTTTATATTTTGTTGGTTTTTTTATTTTTTTTTTGTTAATATTTTTTTATTAGTAAGATTTGGTTTGAATATTTTTTCTACTTCAAATTTTAACTTTGTTTAAATTTTGTTAGTTGTATTTTTTTTACTTCTAGTTTTTTTTATTTTAGTTTTCTTTTTCTTAATTTTTTATAGTTATATTTGGTTTAAGCTTTTTTTAGTTTAAATATTCAGTTTCGTCAACTTCTTTTTTTTTTTAATTTTTAAAACTGTAATCTTTTTGAGCTTTTCATTGTTTTTAACTTTGTTCAATTTTTTTCCAAATTTTATTTTCAGTTTTTTACTTTGTTTTTTGTTAACTTGATAAGCATTTTTTTTTTATTTTATATAAAGGATCTTAACCTACCCTTTTACAGTGTTATCATTTTAGGAACGTTTTTGGTTTTTTAAGAGCGGTTTGAATAGATTCCTTCTACTGGGTCTTGTTTTTAGCTTGTTTGGAACTGATTTGGGTTTGTTTAAAAAAATGATTTTCATACTTTTCTATCGGCTTTTGTGAGATCAGCATTAGTCTTTTCAGCAAAGCACCGGGTTTTCTCGAACCGTTGCCTCCGTACCTTTCATCACTACAATGTACCTCCAATGTGTGTGCCGGTGGCTTAGCCACTTTGTGGCATGTTCGGCTTACTGTTTTGCACTTGGCCAAGTTTAAGTGCCGACGCTGCACTGTGAAATTCAGCCATAGTGAAATGCAAGACAAAAAACCAAAAACGAAGCAATAGAAAAAAATAGCAGCACAACAACAAAAGTCATAAAGTGAAAATTACAGATAATAGTTTTTGTATGCTGGCGCCGATTGCGCGCGTTGTTGATTCTCATTGCCACTTATTTGCGTTTTTATTTGTGCGAGGAGTTTATTGTTTCCGTTTATAATTTGTGAGCCCGCCACACATAATCCCACAATCTTCATGCACTGAGCAAGCACCAGCAGCAGAAGCAGCACATTTGGGCCCTTAGTTTGCATTTTCTGAGTTTTAATTTTTTCTCAGCTTTTTTGGCCATTTTTCAATGCAGTTAACTACCGCGTTTCCATTTCGCGCATTGTCGCACATTTCCTTTGGTTGAATTTTTTGGGTTTGGTAGCGCATTTTTTTTTTTTGCTGTTACTCAGCGGCAAGGAGTTCATCGCTTTGAGAGCGCATTTCATTTAACTGCATTTGCTGATTTTTTTTTTTTTAATTTTTTTTCTTGCCTTCGCAAACTTTTGTGCCGCCAACAGATTTTTGGGCAACTTCAAGTGGCGTGCGAGCGTACGGGGCTAGCTGAAATTTAATTTGCATTTTGCTACCGCTGCTGTTTTTGTTGTTACAACTGAATTTGAAACAATAACTGGCAGCACAAAGAACCTTTTGCAAAGTTTACAGTTTTTTGCGTCTCTTCTTCTTTTGACTATTATTCGATCGTTGCTTTTTTGGCTTGCATGCAATTGTGTGGAAACTAGAACATGGTCGTCAAAACGGCTAATGAACAGTGTTTTCGAAATGCAAAACTCTTGGAGATCGAATTCAAAGAGAAGAGTAAGCGTGTTGAAAAGGGCAGCGATAAGCAGAGAGTAGTGACGGCGTAGAGTTTGAGCTAATAGGTAAGAGTCCGAAAGTTCTATACATATATTTGGTGAATCACAAGAGGTATGAAGATTAGGCGCAAACTCTCGTCAGAACTACAAGGGTGACCTAGTGACCGATGACCAGAAAATACCTGGATTGTGTACCGCCCAATCGAAGCTATGGCGAGCCAATATACCGATTAAGAAGCAATAGATATGGGGCGCTGATGGATTACATGATGAGTTCAAGCACGATTGAAGCAGAGGAATGGTTTAGGCCGCCATCACAATGATCGGAACTGTGATCGTAACCTTGACAGTGAATTGAATAGGGACCATGAAATAAACAATGACAGTGATAAAGTGATAAAGTAATAGTGGCAGTTATCTAAGAAATTACCGTTACAGTGACAGTGAAAGAAACTGTGTCACAGACAGTGATCTCGAAAGAAACAGCAACCACAATAGTGACAAATAAAGTAATAGTGGCAGTTATCTAAGAAGATCGTGAAAGAAACTGTGACAGAGACCGTGACCGTGTAAGAAACTGTGACAGAGACAGTGACAGTGACCGTGAAATAAACTGTAACAGAGACAGCGACCGTGAAATAAACTGTGACAGACACAGTGATCGCGAAAGAAACAGCGACCGTGAAAGTGACAAATAAAGTAACAGTTGCAGTGATCGAGGAAGACATCGTTATAGTGACAATGACCGTGAAAGAAAATGTGACAGATACAGTGATCGCGAAAGAAACAACAACCGTGATAGTGACAAATGAATTAACAGTGGCAGTGATCTAAGAAGATACCGTTACAGTGACAGAGACAGTGACCGTGACTGAAACTGTGACAGAGACAGTGACCATTAAAACAACCGTGACAGTGATCGCAAAAATAAACCAGCACAGTCATTGTGAAAGATACAGTAACAGTGACTTTGAAAGTAATCGAAACAGTGATTTAAGCCTGATGGTGATGGGAACAAGGACCATGAAAGGAACGGAGAACATTAAAGTGAGCGGAAAAGTATCTGTAACCCTGATAGTGACTGGAACAGGACCCATAACAGCGCCGTAGTGTTGGGAACAGGGACCAAGACACAAACAGTGACCGATAGTGATCGTAGCCCTGACAATAGCAATCGGAACTGTGATTGTAACACTGCTAGCGACTGGAAAAATCAACGTGATAGTGATCACTACCCTGGCAGTGGCGGAAACATGAAGGGAACAGTAACAATAGCTTAAAAATAAATAGATCTTTTTTTTACATAAAGCTTCAAAAACACTTCCTACTCACGCCTCTTTTTTTAACAATCGCTTTTCTCTCGACCTTGAAATTTCGCAATTTCTATCGAACTCAAATAATTTTAATTTTAATTTCCGAGTTCGCAAATATTCTTCTCTTACCACACTGTACATTTACGACTCCATAAAAGTTAACTTATTAGCCAAAACCTACCACAAATCCAAAGAAAGTGCACAAAAGTTAATGGAGAAACGCCTGTTTTGATTAGTCTTTCGTAGAAAAATCTATTTGACAACATTTAATTAATCTAATAATGAAAGCCAGCAGCTAAAATAATTATTCACAAGAGCATAAAGTAGAAAAAGAAAAATGTATATTTAATTAAATATTCTTTGGCCATATATGTAGATGAATTAATTGAATAATGACATTAACATTGTTACCCAAAACTAGTACAATTGGGTATAAATATACTACGCCTCACACAACGTGAGTTTTACAGTTGTACACGCGCACACTACCTATAAGCTGCTGCTTCCAATGAATAAGTTTCTTTTTATTATTTATATCTCAAACGAGGGTCAGCGCAATCAGCAATTAGCAACGTGCCAAAAACTTACGCGCTTAAGCCGACATTTTCGAGTTTTAGCTCCTAATCAATTAGCGAAACAAAAAGATAGTTGGGTGACAGTGTTCGAACTTCTACCTCTCTTCTCCCAAATGAGTCATATGTGACTCGCTCATGATTATTGCAGGAAGACAGTGAGTCATATACGAGTCAACTTTTTTTTTTTTTTAGATACGTGCCCGTATAGCCAACCTTACCTCTCCTTAGCCGTCATTTTCGAAGTTTTAGTCCTTAACTAATTAGCAAAACAAAAAGTCAGTTGGGTGACTGTTAGAACTTCTAGATTTAAAGAAGTTAGAATTAAAATTTTTTCTCAATTTGAGATTTTACCACTTCCACCAGCACGCTGGAAAAGACACCGTCTTCTAGAGAAACTTAAGGTATTTTGATGGAAAAACTTTTCTGAGCAATGAATCATAAGTGACTCACATGTGATTGGTGCAGTAAGATAATAAGGCATATGTGAATAATTTTTGAGTTAACGTTCAACCCGTTTTTTTATGATACATAGATGTATACCAAACCTCTGCTGTCGTTAGCCGACATTTTTAAGCTCAAGCAAGCTATGCAAAAGAAAGAGCTGGTTGGATGACGGTGTTCGAACTTCTACGTTTAAGGTTTTCGATCTTTAGTTCTTGCTAAATTTGACAGTCTACTACTTTACGATAACTTTCCTGGCCGGCGAGTCCTATGTGATTCATAGGGGTGCATATAGGTAAATTTATGAATCATATGTGACTCATTTTGAGTCCAGTTGCAGACAGGTTTTAAGTTAATTCTTAGCTATACATATTTATTTAGTTTTTTTTTAAGATATGTGCACGTATAGCAAAAACACAAACTTTTAAGGATTTTTATGGAAGGTAAACACGTAAATCAGGAGAAGTACCACGACGATGAATAGGAGGAATCAATTGAATCAAGGAATGGTTTAAAGACGTGTTCTACAAATCGTATTATCTCCTACATTTATTCCAAACTTTTTTTTTTTTTATTAACTAAAATGTTGCCTTGGTTACTCTTTTAGAAAAGCAGTTAAGTCGCGGCGTTGATGTGCGTGGGTTGACCTTGACCCAAAGTCGACTGCAAGTAGTTTAGTGTTGAAGGCGTGCTTGGTGATTTATTAAATGAAAGACGCCTTATATTGTACTGAGTTTATTTGTGACAAATTGTAGTGAAAGTTGCAATTAATTGCAATTATACTGAGCACTCAATAGAAAGCTGATACAAATATTTTATAAGACGACGTTTATAGAAATGAACAAAAATCAGACGTTACTTTCTCCTGAAAAAAAGAAGGTGAGAAGGTGAATAAATCTTGGTTTAAGGAAAAATTTGCATTGGTCTATTTATAAAATGGTAGTATTATGGAGTTTTGGCTCATGTTTTCAGTAACCTATCGGATTTCCTAGCTACATATCGATACTTTTCAAAAACGCCCTATCTCAGAATTTCTTTGAAGAACTCTCTATTTTAGAATTTGATTCAAAAATGCCCTATATCGGAATTTTTTTCAACTTCCTGTCTGAGAATTTGATTCAGTTGAAAAATATTTTGAAATAGGATAATCTTCCACTCAGCAGGCGATATGCAATTGCTCTGAATTGTTTTCGATGATTCAAGAGAGGCCCGATTATCATCAAAGTAATAGCACGAAAAGGGGGCCTTTGGCATGTAACGATTACGTAACTGCCACCAAATGCATTACTTCGATAAATAAGTAACTTTATTTGAGAAATTTTTAGCCTCCGCGAGGTAGTTTCGACCACTAATGGTTACTTTGCAAACATTTAGAATTCAAGTAGCATTAACGGTATAGAGAACGTCGTCGTTACTTGTAAGACAACCTTTGAGTTTTCAAAACTTGAAAGTGACAAATGACGGTAGCGGCGACTAACTCATGTTACTTGAAAGCAACTATAAACTTTCAGCTAGTTTAAAGTAGCTGTAATAGTTTCCCTTTAGATAGACATCATTGTCAATGGCTACTGCATATTGCATAGGAGAGCACGTATGCTAAGTGTTGTCAACACTCTCATTTCGCCCCCACTAAGAAGACTAATAAATCTATAATATAAATGCGCAAGTTGAGGGAAATTGTCCCACTTTATGGCCAAACTATATATCTAAGGTATTAACAATTGTATATCTATGGATAGGTATGGCCAAACTGCAGTGCCGTCAATCAAAAAAATTGAAAAAAAAATTGTATTATAATATATAAAAGATTGTTTAAAAATTACAACAACACAAATGCCAAACATGTATTCACACTATAGAGCCGTTGTGTGAGTAAACGTGTGTAAACGTGAGTGCGAAGAGTTGGTAGTGGACCAATGAAAAGCAAGTATTCGCACTATAGAGCCGATGTTGTGTGAGTAAACGTATCATGCATTTTTGCTATAGCCGTTGTTATTACATTGATCACTGGTTACAATGCCAAGTGTCCGCGGCTCTCCTGAGAACACGAACTTCATTGCTGATACCTACAAACAGTGTTTATAAAAACAAAATAAATGATTATTCATAAAGAGTATTCAACACCCAAGTTTGTTTTAGTATTTGTACTTGGGTTTGTGTGAATTTTAATAAAATAAAATAAATAAGAAAAATAAAATAAAATTTATGAAAAGAAAGTGAAGTGAAGGGAAGGGCGGAAAACGAAAGGAAACGAAAAGAAAGGGAATCAAAGGGAAGGAATCTATAAGCAAGAAAAGATAACAATAAAATAAATCAAAAATAATTAAAATAAAATAAAGTTGTGTGGTCGAATTTCAACCACTGGGCGATCTCTAGTTTCAATAAAAAACCACAAACATTTTTTTTTTCGTAAACATCGCAACTTGTGGATTAATTTTTATTAATTATTTATTATCTATTATTTAAACAAAATATTTTTTGAGAATTTGTTTCATATTTTTGAAAAAATGTATTATTTTATTGTGAGTTTAACGTTTTGAAAAAATATCAGCATGCGATAAAGGAAGTATTCGTTAACATATGGAAATCAACTGATAATCTATTGACTACTAAAAATTAACACTGTTGTAGAAACTAATAAATTTAAAAACCACTGCTTTGGCAACACTGTTACAAGTATAAATACTTTGCTGATAAAACCATGAGTTGGCAGCGGAAACTTAAAACACGAAATTTTTGGTAGTCATAACGTTGTCACGACTTCAAAGTGACGCTATATAAGCACTTGGTACTTTGTAGTAAATATAACTTTAAAGTTACAAATTTTTAGTGCGCGACAGTATCGTCAAGTATTAATTAATTTTGAATTGCGCTTTTTAGTTATTCTACGCAAAAGTAATCCTCCTATCAGAAAATGCTATAAGTTTTGCGATTGGCCCCTAAAGTCAGTTCTGTTTTGACATTTGTGTTGTAAACACATGCGAAATACACGTTAATAAACAATGTTCCAGAACGCGGAATATTGCTGACTATTTATTTGACCAATAATCGGTCGGGGCCAAACGGTTACTGTGAATGGTGACTACAGAGCAATGATCAACGAGTTCTTTTTGCCGCAACTTGATGAATTGGGATTGGAAAACATGTGGTTCCAACAAGACGGTGCAACAGCACACACTGCACGTGCCACAACCGATATGCTGAACATCGGAAGCTTACTTTTGCGCCACCTTGTACAATGAATACTTTCAGATATATATGTGGTTCGGAAAATTTGGTTTTCATGGTCCAGTGGTCCGGATTGTGAATCTAAACCATGCTCGAGCCCACTTGAGTATACAAAAAAAATGCATCAATATCGGTTCAGGGGTTTAGAAGGACTTCAGTGACAACGGACTTACGCACAGAAGATTTTTATATATTAAGATAACTCATGTGATAATGTGTGCCTAAGTTGACGCCGAAAAATATAGTGTGGCGATTATTCTCAAGCATGTACCATCCCTAACTCAATAGCACTCCCACCACTAGTTAACACAACCGAGATAACGATGGCTACGCTTATGCATGCAAGCGTATAACTAGGAAGAGGAAGAGAGATGGCGCGAGTGTTTGCGAATACGATGCAAAGAGGAGATGCTAATAAATAAGACCGACCCTTCCAGAACACGAAAAGCGAACAACCAAGAAAGTTCTCGGTGCGTAGGCAAGCACCCTGTTGGACTATATAAGGCGGTGACCAAGCAAGGCAGGTTGATCAGTTTATTTTCAAGCGTTCAATAGTGAACTACTGTAAAGTTATCAAACTCTTAAAATTGTTTTGCGTTTATTACTAGTAAATAAAACTAGCTATTACTTACATTATCTGTGCGTGTGTTTATTCGACTTTATAGTGATCGAACCCAGGATTGATAATCAAGGAATCATCGAATTCGTCACAATTGGTGTCAGAAGCGGTATTGTTGAATAAATACCAGTGAATTTAAGGATAACAAGGACATGGCGAAGCTGAATGAATTAAAGATTCAGCAACTCAAAAATGAGTTGGAACAACGGGGACTAAACACTACAGGCAATAAATCAGAGTTACAGTCACGATTGCGAGAGGCTATGGAAGCAGAAGGAATCAACGTTGATGATCATGTTTTTCATCTTGTCGAGGAGGCACCGACAAAAATGGAAGAAAGAAAGGAGTCTTCGAGTCCAATAGCAACCGTCGACACAAACATGATATTGGCTGTATTAACTCAGATGTCGACTAAAATGGAAGAACAAGAGACTCGTTTTTTGGAAATGTCGACGGAAATTTCTACCCAGGTTTCATCACAAATCTCTGCTCAACTAGAAGAACAAAGGACTTATATGTCATCGCGGCTGGAAACACAAGATGCAAAAATAACAGAAGTGCAAGAGATATTCAGAGAACGGCAGGACAAAATTGAGGCCGAAGTGGATGCTTTGAAGGGCCGTATCCAGGAATTGCAACTAAATCGCACAACTGCTTTAGCGAATACTCCCAAGGTAAAACCACCTTCCTTTGATGGTTCTGTTCCATTCCAGGTATTTAAGCTGCAATTTGAGAAGACGGCTGCGGTGAATAATTGGTGCACTGAAGATAAAGTTGCAGCACTATTCGTGGCATTGAAGGGACCTGCAGCAGAAATCTTACAGACTATTCCCGAGTCCGAAAGGAACAGTTATGATGCATTGATGGGTGCAGTTGAGAGACGCTATGGTAGCGAACATCGGAAGCAGATATACCAAATAGAGCTACAGAATCGCTTCCAGAAACCTAATGAGACTTTACAGGAATTTGCATCGGATATCGAGAGGTTGGCCCATCTAGCGAATGCAGACGCACCTGTAGAGTATACGGAGAGGGTAAAAATCCAGTGTTTCATAAATGGAATACGCGATGTAGAGACGAAGCGGGCCACATATGCAAACCCGAAAAGGACATTTGCTGAAACGGTATCGCATGCTCTGACGCAGGAAACAGCCTCGCTTCTGAGTAAACCTGCATACAAGGCTCATCGCGTAGAAGTGGACACTCCGGCTTGGGTAGACAAAATTTTGGAAGCGTTGAACGGAGTACAGAAAAAAAGTGATGGTGCCATTAAATGCTTTAAGTGCGGGAAACCAGGTCACATAGCACGTTATTGCGGCACTGGCTCCAGTAACCCCAGCAATTCAGGTGGACGAAAACGCAAAGCTGAAGGAGATGAGCAAACCTCCCAACCAAATCAATCGTTAAACTAAATCGAGCCAGCCGAAAGGGGCGTGGACTGGCTCCCGCAACTGAATGCCCCGTAATCTCTGTCTCACAGATCGGAAGGAAAGCTAGTAATGTTACTGTTGTTGCATATGTAGATGGAAAAGAGCACGTGTTAACTGTGGATACAGGCGCATCGCATTCCATAATTCGATCTGATTTAGTCAACAAGGAGCTGAGACCATTGCATGGAGCAAAGTTACGTACGGCCACTGGTGAGGACACCCATGTCCTAGGAGAAGTAACATGTGAAATCGCAATTGGGAACGTGGCCGTTCTACACAGTTTTATAGTAGCAGATATTGTTGACGAAATCATAGTTGGTGTGGACTTCTTAAGCGAGCAAGGCATCAAGATCGACATGCAAAACAGGATTATGAATTACCAGAACATGGATGTGCCATTAAATTTTGGTTACGAAAACAAATACGTTAGTAAGCGAGTGCTTGTGGAGGAGAGCCAACAAATTCCACCGAAGTCGGAAGCAATCATATGGGCAAAGATTGATGGAGATTATGGGACAAACAAGTTGTGGGTTGTCGAGGCAGCAAACAAATCAAGGACGAACATATTAGTAGGAAAAACCCTGGCCATGACAAAACAAGATGGACGTGTACCGGTAAGAGTACTTAATGAGTTCAAATCGCCGATAAAACTTTCCAAAGGAGCAATATTGGGACAATGCCAAGAGGTCGAGGTAGTTATCAATTGCGAACAGCTTCAGGAAAATGATTCTACCATCAAGATTAATCTTTCAGATGATATCACGTCGTGGACGGCAGGACTCGAAAAAGATCATCAGAAAAAGGCAAAGGAACTTCTATCAAAGTACTCGAGCATATTTGACAAGGATGGTTCTAAACCAGGTCGGACCAAAGTTGTGAAGCATCAAATTGATACTGGTGATGCAAGGCCCATCCGCCAAGCTCCTCGTAGTATTCCTTTGGCCAAACGCCAAGTAGTAAGAGAAATTATACAGGAAATGAGTTACAGCGGTGTGATCGAACCATCAGCTAGTCCATGGAGCTCACCGGTAGTACTAGTGAAAAAGAAAGATGGAAAAATGAGGTTCTGTGTGGATTACCGGAAATTGAACGACGTAACGAAGAAGGACAGTTATCCATTGCCAAGAATCGACGATACTCTGGACTCGTTATCTGGCACGAAATGGTTTTCCACACTGGACTTGAAAAGCGGCTACTGGCAAGTGGAGGTAAAGGATGAAGATAAAGAGAAGACGGCTTTCAGCGTTGGAGAAGGGCTTTGGCAATTTACGGTAATGCCCTTCGGGCTATGCAATGCTCCAGCTACTTTTGAGAGACTTATGGACCAGATACTAAAAGGATTGCACTGGCAAACATGTTTGGTGTACCTCGACGACATCATCGTGCTGGGAAAAAGTTTTGAGGAACACCTAAAGAACTTGGAGGAAGTTTTCCAAAGAATAGCTGGTGCTGGTCTGAAACTAAGTCCCAAGAAGTGTTCCTTGTTTAAAAAGGAAGTAAGTTATTTGGGTCACAAGGTAACTGCGGAGGGAATCTGCACTGCTAAGGAAAAGATCGAAGCCGTAAAGGATTGGCCAAGACCGAGAAATTTGCATGAGTTACGGAGCTTCCTTGGGCTGTGCACGTATTATCGCCGATTTGTACCAAATTTTGCCAGCGTAGCTAGTAGTCTCCATGACCTTACAAGGAAGAATATGAGTTTTGAATGGAAGAAGGAACAGGAGGTGGCTTTTCAAACATTGAAGGAACGACTATGCACTGCCCCGATGTTAGCATATCCAATTCCAGGTTCAAAGTTTATTCTGGATACAGATGCGAGTGGTTATGCTATAGGAGGTGTTTTGTCTCAGATTGTTGATGGACAGGAGAGGGTAGTTGCATACTACAGCCGAACAATTGGGAAGCCTGAAAGGAACTATTGTGTAACCCGGAGAGAGCTGTTGGCATTGGTAGAGTGCGTTAAGCATTTCCACAAGTATCTCTATGGGCAGCGATTCCACGTCAGGACAGACCACGCAGCGTTGAAATGGCTCTTACAGTTCCGTAATCCGGAAGGTCAATTGGCACGGTGGATAGAGCGACTGGAAAGTTATGACTTTTCCATAGAGCATCGCAAAGGTAGCACCCACGGAAATGCTGATGCAATGTCACGAAGACCATGTAACTTGGAATGCAAGCATTGTTCCAAAGCTGAGGCCAAGGAAGACATTATAGATGTGCGGCTCATGACTATAACATCTACGGACGAATGGAACATTGATCAATTAAGAAGGTTTCAGCACGAAGATCCAGATCTTACACATGTAATGCAAGGAATCGAACGAAACGAGCGACCATCAAGAGAGGAGATGTCAGCAGAAAGTCCTGTTGCCAAGTCCTATTGGGCACAGTGGAATAGTTTGCAATTAGAATCCGGTTGTTTGCATCGAATATGGGAGAGTGAGGATGGTCAATGTGTTCGAAAGCTGATAGTCGTCCCAAGGAAGAAAATCCCTGATGTACTCAATGAATTACATAACGGTCCAAGCGGAGGTCATCTTGGAGTCACCAAGACCTTGGAGAAAGTCAAGCAAAGATTCTATTGGGTTGGTTGCCGTCAATCGGTCGCGGAGTGGATTGCCAACTGTGAAGTATGCATCAAAGCTAAAGGACCGAAATCAAGGAGCCATGGCCAAATGAAACAGTATAACTCAGGTGCGCCATTTGAGAGGATAGCCATGGATGTAGCTGGTCCATTTCCTACTAGCAAACTCGGAAACAAATATGTCCTGGTAGTTATGGACTATTTCAGCAAGTGGCCAGAAGTGTACCCTATTCCAAATCAAGAGGCAGAAACAATAGCAGAAGTGTTTACTAACAATTGGGTAGCTCGGTTTGGTGCACCGATGGAGATACATTCTGACCAAGGCAGAAATTTCGAATCAGCTGTGTTCCAGGAAATGTGCAAGACATTGGGCATTCGGAAAACTCGAACAACTGCACTACATCCTCAGTCAGATGGCATGGTGGAACGATTCAATAGAACCTTGGAAGAGCACCTGAGGAAAGTAGTGGATAAGTTCCAGAAGGATTGGGATACTCACATCTCCTTATTCCTAATGGCATATCGCTCTGCAGTACATGAAACAACTGGTCACACTCCTGCAAAGGTAATTTTCGGGAATGATCTTCGATTGCCAGCTGACTTGAAGTTTGGGATAAACGCTGATGCAGGAGTAAATTCTCGGAAATCTACTAGCGTTTTGGAAGAAGAAATGAGAGAAATTCACGACTTTGTGAGACAGCGGACTAAGATCATGAGCGATAAGATGAAGGCCAGGTACGACAAAGCAATAAATTCAGAAGGTTTTATAGAAGGAGATTTAGTGCTGCTATACAACCCACAGCGTAAGAAAGGTTTGTCCCCAAAACTACAATGTAACTGGGAAGGCCCATACAAAGTCATAAAACGGATCAACGACGTGGTATATCGCATACAAACTATGGGAAGGCCAAGGAATAAGATGAAGGTGGTCCATTTGGAAAGGCTAGCTGCGTTTGGTTCCGGCAATGTGTCTGATCGGGACGATCAGACTTAGGTGGAGGGCAGTGTGGCGATTATTCTCAAGCATGTACCATCCCTAACTCAATAGCACTCCCACCACTAGTTAACACAACCGAGATAACGATGGCTACGCTTATGCATGCAAGCGTATAACTAGGAAGAGGAAGAGAGATGGCGCGAGTGTTTGCGAATACGATGCAAAGAGGAGATGCTAATAAATAAGACCGACCCTTCCAGAACACGAAAAGCGAACAACCAAGAAAGTTCTCGGTGCGTAGGCAAGCACCCTGTTGGACTATATAAGGCGGTGACCAAGCAAGGCAGGTTGATCAGTTTATTTTCAAGCGTTCAATAGTGAACTACTGTAAAGTTATCAAACTCTTAAAATTGTTTTGCGTTTATTACTAGTAAATAAAACTAGCTATTACTTACATTATCTGTGCGTGTGTTTATTCGACTTTATAGTGATCGAACCCAGGATTGATAATCAAGGAATCATCGAATTCGTCACAATAGGATCTGGCAACTACTGCTATTCTCTGTGCTTTATTAAATTAAAAAATTCGTTACTTTGCATTTTTTAAATTTCATTTCATTTGTTATTTTTTTTTTTTTTTTGTGTCTTTTACATATCTATCAATTTGTTTGAATTGTCATTGCTCCAGCAATTAATCGCTGTTCAACCGTATAATTACAAATCAATTAACGCATTCACGACAAAGCATTCCAACTCGATTAATTTGCATCAATGGCCAGTTTTTGGCTCGCATTTGTTTGATTATTTTTATTGTTGCATTTACGAAACGTCAGCGTGAAACAGCAATTGCGCATGCTCACTCTCAAATTTTTTATTGGGCGATCCTACGTAACCTATACGCTGTAGTAGAGCTGGAAAGATCTCGATGACAATATCTGTAATCGATGTTTTTGGATGCATATTAAAGAGATACCGAAAGACGGAATTGAACCAATTTAAACGGACAGAACTATGATTTTAAGGCTTCTTAAATGCAACCAGCACATTTTTTTCAAATGCAGAATGGCTGTATTCAATCATTATTAGAATTTCAAAAGACTTTTTGACTTACTTAAATACTTTGCCCATAGCAAATATCCACAGTTTCCTCATCTCTACTTTTATATTCACAACAATTTTTTTTTTTTGCACGCATTTAATTATAATTTTCATTTCATTTGCCGGCATGTTTCTTTCAGGTTTCAAATGTCAACGATCTGTCAAAGCGTGACATACATAGCTATTTTAACTGCGCATAGATGTCAAGTGGATATGCACGAGTGGCGTTTAACCACTCCCACACTAAGCTCATTGAGGTGTTACGAGTAAAACGTCAATACGATTTTATTTTTATTTGATGTTTGTTGAAGCTTACATACCCTGTGTCTTTATATTGACTAGACAGCTGGGGGTTGAACGTGAAATCTAGAAGACTTTGATTTAATATTATTATAATATTTTATTTCATTGTTGTTGTTATTGTTATTTTGTTTTATTTTATTTTGTTTTATATTATTTTATTTTATTGTTGTTTTCATTGTTAATGTTATTCTACTTAATTTTAAATATTGGTTTTTTTAGACAAAAAACTTGCGATTTTTTTTACAATTATTGGACCTGAAGCCAGCTTCTAAACACATTCTAAACACATTTACTTAATTTTATTTTATATTATTTTATGTTATTTTATTATATTTTATTTTACTTTATTATTTTCTTTAATTTTATTTTATTATATTTTTTGATATTTTATTTCATTTTCTTTTATTTTATATT
This sequence comes from Merzomyia westermanni, assembly GCA_949987695.1. Taxonomy (NCBI): domain Eukaryota; kingdom Metazoa; phylum Arthropoda; class Insecta; order Diptera; family Tephritidae; genus Merzomyia; species Merzomyia westermanni. The sequence goes on from OX465288.1 coordinate 37,180,646, forward strand.
ATAATATTTCCTTTTCTTTAATTATTTTGATTAAATTTTATGTTACTATGGTATTTTATTTTATTTTATTCTTTTAATTATATTTTATTTTATGTTACTACAATATTTTATTTTATTTTACTGTAATTTTATTTAATTTTCTTTTTTGCGATTTTATTTTATGTTATTTTATTTTATTTTACTTTATTTTATTTTATTTTATTTTATTTTCTTTTATTTTATTCTATTTTTACCTTTTTATTTTATTATATTTTTTTATATTATTTTGTTTTATTTTATTCCATTTTATTTTTTTTTTTTTGTATTATTTTTTTTTAATTTTATGTTATTTTGTTTTACTTTATTTTATTTTATTCTATTTTATTTTATTTTATTTTAACCAACAAAGAGTTGGAATAAAAAAGCAATAATTAAAAAATTTTATTTTATTTCATTTTATTTTATTTTACTTTATTTTATTCCGTACCAGCGGTAATGGGGGTGGTCTCGCGTTTATAACACACCACACTGTACAATATAATCTATTTGTTCCCGACATCGACCAGAGGAACTCTACCTTAGAATGCCAAGGTATAGTGGTCAGGTCAGGCGATGTACTCCGAATTATCAACATCTACATTCCCTTTGTAACATGCTGCCCTATCACCCCGACATAAGTGCGTTGCTAAGAGGTGATAACCGTTTAATCTTCGGTGACTTCACCCCACGATCTCTGACACTCCAATCTGCCAGCAGACAGCAGAAGGCATGCACTTGACGAACAAATAGGTGCCCCGGCATTCTGTACCGTAAACGGAGACGACCCACCAGAGTGGCAGGCAACTGCCACAGCTCGCCAGACATCTCAATCGTAAGCGCAGGACTTATAAACTGCGTCAACTGGGGACCGATTCTGACATTGGCATCCGACCACTTGCCAATTATGCTCTCAATCGAGCGACAGACATACTTCATAACCTCTGAACGAAGAACCTTCATCAACTTCAGCAAAGCGAACTGGGACCGTTTTACGGACTATAATTATTAAAAAAAAATAATTTTTTTTTATTTGCTTTATTTTATTTTAGTATATTTTATTTTACTTTATTTTATTCCATTTCGTTTTATTTTGTTTTATTTTATTCTATTTTGTTTTATTTAATTTTACTTTATTTTGTTTTATTTTACTTTGTTTTATTTTATTTTACTTCATTTTATTTTATTTTAATTTTTTTTATTTGACTTTATTTGATTTTATTTTACTTTATTTTATTTTATTCCATTTTATATCATTTTATTTTGTTTTATTTCATTGATGTTTTCTTAAGGTAAAAAAAACGGCATAGATGTACATTAAACTCACACCGTCTCCTCAGAAATGCCTCAACTATCTTAAAGGCTAACTAAAAATATGCGCTTTATGTATGATATCACTCAAGGAAAAATAGAACGGCTGTCAATAATTAATAGCATACAAAAGTAATAATCAAAAAATAAAGAGTTTTATAATCTCACACTGAATTCGTAATGAACAGCGAACAATGTGAAATCTTTAAATAAGTGGCACAGACCGAGCTGGTATTAAAGAAGACAAGCGTAGAATTACGTATAAGTAACGGTATAAGCGATGTACATAATAAGTAGTGAATCAATTATACGTAAGTATGTTGAGGTGAATAAACTCGAAAGCAATCAAAATAAGAAATGAAATTAAAAAAATTAAGTAGCTAAAAAGAAAGAATTGAGAAAAAGCCAAACGTATTGTTGCTGTTGCTGACAGCCTAGCAGTCACTTATAAGGTTCTCAAGTTTCTCTGGTATACATACAGATAGTACGAATTATAAAAATTCATTTGTTAGAACTGCATAAAAAGAAGCAGGTGGACTAGAGATATTATGTTATTATGTCTTTTCTGTTATTTTTTTCAATTGCAAATCATTGAGAAAAACAATTAAAATTAAAACGTCGCTTTATATAAGGCTTACTCAACGGAAGGTATCATTCGGGAAGGCTCATATGCCATAGCTAAAACATAAGCTGAGACGACGACAGTGATTCTTTAATACGCGAATAGTAACATGCCTCTAAGGTTATGGAAAAATGATCAACCTAAAGGACAAAAATAAGAGCTTGATTTTCAACAAATTTGTAGCCCGGGGTCAGCTAAGATAGAAGAGATTTAGAACCTAAGCTGGTTTATCCACCTTCTTGGCTGTCACAATATTGTCACTATCACTGTCACGGGGTTTGAAAAATATTCAGTACACTCCACATATTAGCTCAGATAAAAACCATTCATATCTTGAGCTGGTGTATCCAACTTCTGTGCCTAAATTTGTAGCAGTTAAAGAGACCTCTATTATTAAGAAAGGATCATATGCACTACGATGCAACTATTCTCTTGATCGATTTTACTGCTGATCGGATCATATACCGAAATATTTTAGTTGGAAAGTCGTACAACTGAACGATTCATCTACCCAAGTACGTGTGTCGGGTAATGCATATAAATGATCGGTTAATATCACTGGTTCACTGGTTGTACAGATATGAATTTCCTTGGATATCACTCTGTTAAAATTTAACGATGAATTCAGTAGTAAGACCCCACTTTGTCTATTACAAACTCATTTCTTACGTATTACGTTTTCCTACTGGGCATTAGTTTATTATCACTATAGACGCTCTACTTTGCTGTTTCTTTTTAGTCATCTACGCCTTCTTCTTCGGTTAATTTACTTTTTCTTTTTCAATCTTCTTATTTCTCTACTTGCCTTTGTGATTTTCTTTGTTCTTTTCTTTTCCTTTATAGCTGTAATTCGCTCTATAGTTTACTCCTTCATTACAATTTCTATGTCCCTTTCCTTTCTGTTTTCCTAAATTTTTTAATTTCCTATTACCTTTCCTATTCTTTTTCCTTAACATTTCTTTTCCCCTTCTGGATCTTTTTCACTTTTCTTTTCGCCTTCGCTTTCTCTTTGCCTTTCAATTTCCCTATGCGATTTTTTTCAACTATAACTTTCCCTTTCCTTATTCTCTTTCCTTGCCCTGTCTCTTGTCATCTTCTTTTCTCCTTTCTTTTGCTTTTGGCTTTTTCTTTTACTTTTCCTTCCTATATAATTTTCTTTTTCCTTATGATTTTTTCTAAGTTTCTTTTCTTTCTGTTTTACTTAACTTCTGAATTGTATGTTGATTTTTCTTTTCTTCTCCCCTTAACTTTTAATTTTCGCTTTCCCTTTCTCTTTCTCTCACCCCACGTTTTTACTATTCTATATAACTTTTCCTTTATCTTAACTTTGGTTGCCTTCTCCCTTAATCTTTGCCCTCCCGTTTATGTTTCCCTTAACTTTTATCGTTATCTTTCGATTTCTCCGGCCCGCCTCTTTTCCATACATTTTCTGTTTTTACCTTTCCTTTTCTCTAAAAATTCTCTCTTTTTCTTGTTATTGTTCTTTTTCCGTTTCTTTAAGCCTTTTCCTTTCCACTTTTTCTTACATTTTCACTATTTTTGCTTACTTGTGCTACTAAAGCACTGTTGAATTTGATTTACCATTTCATTATAAACAGTTTTACCTTGCCCATATTTAGCACTTCCTTCCTAGCCATTTATATGCCACTGACTTTCCATGTCTGCTCATACTTTCTTTGCTTCTTTTTCTATGTTCTTTAGTTATTACTACTGCTAATTTACTTCGTTAGCTAGAGGTTAATGTACTCGATTACCACATACTCAAGCTTAGGTGTTAGCTTTGCGGTTTAGATAGTAATATACAAATGGGTATATCCATATATATATTTTTTTTTTATTCTTTCGTTTTCTACATAATTTTTGTTTTAAACTACTTTTTTGTTTGTCTACCTTTCCTCTCATTTTGCGTAGCTAAGTTTGAATCTTTTTCTTTTTTTTTTTCTTTTTTTTTTTTCGACGCGTTTAGTACACATACATCTCAGACAACGTTATTGTTTTTCGTAGAACTACCTTTCTGTTCCATAGCGCAGCTACAAATTCCTTCTTTTTTACTACCTTTATTTTCTTTTTGCATTACAACTAGCTGCGAAAATGCTTTATAATATTACATATTTGTTACAAAATAAAACAAATTTTTCGAGTTCACTAACTTTTTTTAATTGTGTGAATATTTTTGATTTTTTTGTCCGCTTTTTTCTGCGTGAGCTGCACAGGCAACCAAACTTTTTCATTGCATTCTTTGATCTCTTTGCTTACTACCGGACAGTTGTGTTCAATATAATAGTAGTGAAATTAAATTGGATATCGTTCGACGGAATAAGAAGAAGCTGTGTTTTTAACAATTTTTATTTAAAATATAGCGAGTTCCATAACAGAAACCACATAAAAAGAAATGTCAAAGTTTACACAAAGTTCAGGAAAGCTAATTCAACTTTTAAAATTTTACATCAAAATTTCAATATTTTTGGGCAGAATTTTAGAAAATTTTAGAGTACGCGCTTTTAAAGCTCACTCAATTTTAGCACAATAATGTGCAAGTTAGAAGTACCTCAAAATTTCAATGGAATTTTAAAAAAAATTTTGTAATGGATTGTGGTTTTTTTTTCCATACAAAATTTTTTTTTCTTCATGCGTTGGATGGAAGAAATCACTCAACACCCTTAATGGAAAAAATTCTGAAAATTCAGTGAAATTTTTGAGTGTGTTCTAACTTGCACCATGTTATACTAAAATTGATTGGTCTACAAATTTGCATACTCAACCATTTTCTAGAAATTCTGCCAAAAAATTTGAAGATTTCGATGGTTATTTTTTAACTTTCCTGAACTTTGTGTAAACTTTGAAATTTCGTTTTATGTGTTTTCTGTTATGGAATTCGCTATATTTTATTAAAATAACAGATTCTTCTTATTTTGTCGAACGATATCCATTTTAATTTCACTACTATTATATTGAACACAGCTGTACGTCTTCTGATTGTAATTAACAAACAGTTTGCTTTGTAATTCATAGTTCTACTCTTTCTATATAACACTAGTCCAGTATTCTTTTGGCTCACATTATTACTATTATTATTATTATTAAATACTGTTGTATTGACCGTTGACATTTTAAAGGCTATACTTCACTTAATTTTTCTCTTGCTGTGCGGAACATTGGTCTTAATGGAATTATGAGTTTTGTTTCTTGATTAAAACATTCGTTATATATTATAGCAGTGAACTACAAAAATATTTTTATAAAACGAGAAAGCTTCCTTATAACTCAAATACTATCCATAGATCAGGAAACAAGTTTGTTAAAGAGTCTGGCAGGATAGCTCCACTGCAGCTAAGCTAGGAACTTATGTATTTAAAAAAAAAAGGGACTCACGAGAGTACACAAAAAACAGTTAAGCTCCAAACCAGTTGGAATGAAAAGACTGGTTCAGAAAGATTATTCTATAGTACAGACATATCTTCGTTGAATTCAACAAGATGAGTTGCAGTACAGCAAGGCCAAGTTGGAATACATAGACTGGAATGAAATACAACAACAAGATTGACTTAAGAGTGCATCGAAATCGCTTTCGAGTAAAATTATCTTACGGAAATACCAAAACAATAAACCGATAGTACAAAAAGAAAGTTGAAATATATGAAAACCGGCCAGGAGTACTGCTAAGTCTCTCTCGCATCACAAAGGGCCGCTTTAGAATACACAGACAACCAATTTAGGAAGAGAAGCTAAGTTGGAGTAGAATTAGGTCTGCTCGGAGTGTGCAGAACATCGAGCTTTGCGTGCAGATAAGCTGCCTATTAAATTCAAATCCTGCAGCTAAATTAAAGTACTGTTCGAAAAAGACATGTTCCAGGACTGGATCGGAGTGAGGTATGATATGTTTATTTTTAACCACTGTGACCATTTAAAGTAAGATTAGCAGTCAAAGTGTAAATAAATTTAGAAAGTGGAAAGATTAAGCTAAACTTAATTGACAGTCGTTTAAACTTTCACTGAAAGACTGGGCCTACTCAGGTAGTTTGTTCGGTATAGAGAAACTAAAAGTGGCAGAAAAGTATAGCTCCGCCAGCATAGAATTTACTATATAATAGGTGGCGTCGAATTATAGATACTTGCATCATGCTAGAATAATGAAGGAAATTCCATAAATTCGCATTATGGATATGTTGTCATACACTTTATGAGACCATATGGCCTGACATTTAGTTTTTAGGGAATATTCCGGCCTTAAAACCTAAATGAAAAATTTTATAAATTGTAAAACAAATCTCTACATATAATAAAATTGTAAAAGGTCGATGTACGTTGCAGATATTTAAGAAAAATCGATAGGAGGGGCCATTATTAAGCCAATAGAAGCCAAATCAACAGTTTTAGAATTTTTGTCTGTCTGACGTAACGAAGCGGGCCGGGTTTACTAGTATATAAATAAAACATTAAAAAGGTTATGTTCTTTGACAAGACAGATATTTAGAAAGCGTCTTTACTAACACAGTCAAAGGCGTGTTTCGTTAACCTATTCAGCGCCAGAGTGTGCTTCAACCATATTAAAAGAGAGAGGGTATTCTTCAACAAAGTTTTAGATAACGCTTCTTGCAAACAAATTCTAAGGGAGTCGAAAAAAAGCATTTAGTAAGACTGTTCTTCAAACAAGTTCTTCTATAAGGCGTTCTTCAGAAAAATCTGAGTTAAAGAGTTCTCTAGCCACATGCTGAGTAGAGTGTTTTTAAACCAGCATTCCCAAAAAGGGCAATCTTCCGTACAAACATCAATATATTACGTAAAACCGCTGGCTTGCTAAAAAAAAAATAACACACATAATATGAAAAATACGAAAAAAAATGTAACTAAACAAAAACAGCAAGCGAGCTGAACTCAGTACAATAATAAAGAAACAAATGTTGCATGAATTATCTAAATGTGCCACAAATCACATAACGACTGACTAAGTTAAGTACAATGATGACATATTTTATATTTAATTATATTTATTGTCGCCTACATGTATATTTTTTTTTTTGGTTTTTGCTAAGCAATTCAATTTTGCAGTTAATTTTTTTGAACTTTTGCCAAAGCGTTGATAATCTGTTTAGTCACTTTTGGCACAAATGTTTTGCTTTTATGACTGTGAGAATATCACTTGATGCTCAAAATAAGCGACAATGTTAAAGTTAAAAATATAAACTAAACACTACAGGTAAATATTTAAAATAAAATTGCCAAAAAAAATCCTAAAAACAGATAGCTAAAATAGAGTCAACAAAATTAAAATAAAAGTATTAAAGAAAAATATACGAGTATGTGGAAAAAAAAACACGAAAACAAAAAATCGAGAACTGAATATTTTTAAATAAAAATAACAAAAAAGTGGCAGGTGAAATTTTCAAAAAATAAATATTTGTCGACTATATTTTTCAACCAAACAAGCATACGTAACACAGTTATAAACCAAAAAAAGATAAAAGAATTGCTATCAATCTTAAATAAAAAGAAGAAAGATCGCTATGGAAAACAAGAAAAGATGACGCTCTGGAACATGGGACCACATGTCAGCTTATGCCGAAAAATAATCAAATTACTTTAACCTAAATTCTACTGAATTCTCTTAGATTTTTTTCAAAACTCTTCGAAAATCTCGAGGAGTAAAAAAAGAAACTAAGAAAAGTCAGTTACTTCTCAACCTGATCTCCAACGAGACTTGCAATCAAAGTACGCCAATTTCGGCCAACTTCAGAACACAAAAGGCCAAGTCTCTCTGACTTAATTGTCGCACAGTATTCATATATAAACGGTGTAGCTTTTTTCACAAACAATTCCTTTTCAATTTCATCGACGCCATCCATTATATGCTCTTCTTTGAATTTTTGCTAAATTTCCATGTCTGTTCATTAACTTGTCACAAAGTCTTAGTAACATACATCAGTTGATCACTAACATTTGACTCATTTAGCATGACAGAAAATATTATTGAGCACACCTGCTTGCACCTGCATACTTATAAACAGAAAAACAGGTAAGAAAAAAACTTAAATATATATATATTTTTTTTTTTTAGTTTTTAATTCTTGAAAATTGTTTATTCATTTTCTCGAAATTTGCATTTTATTACTTTTGAGATATAATTAAAAATTTTTTTAAATACAATTTTAGTTTTTAAATATTTTCTTAAATTGCTTTTTTATGCCAACAATTTTTGTTGATCTTCTTAAATTTTTTATTTATTTTCTCGCAAATTTTGGTAAAGTGTTTTCTTATTGGTTACGCTTTCAATAAACTTATAAAAAAGTTATCTTTATATTTTATTTATTTTTAATAAAAATTTGTTATTTGTTATTAACAATTGTTTTATTTTTTTTTATGTTTAGCAAAAACATATTTGTTTTCAATTATTTGCTTTAAATTTTTATTTTTTATTTATTACTTTTGAGACACAATCTATATTTTTTTATATAAAGTTTTAGTTGTTAACTAATTTTTGAGGTTCTTGCTTCTTTTTTGGGAAATTTTTTTAAGTGTTTTTTTTTTATAAGCTTCTTAGTACTATATTTTATTCCTATTTTCTAACCTTTTTTTTAATAAGTTAAAAAAAAATATGTTAAGGTTTTTTACCATTTCTTTTTTAATAATTTCTGTTTTTCAAAAATTTCTTAAGATTTCCTTATTAACTTTTTCGAGTTTTTTTTTATATTTATTTATATTTTTTTGTGTAATTTATTTTTAAAAATTTCTTTAAATTTTGAATTGTTTTCTTAAAATTCTTATTTATTTTGTATGCCAACAATTCAGTTCAATTGCTGTATTAACGGGCCTGTACATTTTGTAAAATACTATGACTCAAGGCGAAGCATAATAATTTTTATTTTTTATGGAAATTATTATTGTTTTTATTTTTTAATTAATTTTTATTATTTTTCACTTTCGGGAAAACTATTTTATATTTTTTGCTTATAAATTTTCAATTGCAAAATATCTTTTTCAACATTTTTTAATTTTGCCGGAAGGTTATTAAAGTGTTTTTTCATTGGTAAACGATTTTATATATTTGTTGGCGCTAAAGTAATCCTCCTATCAGAAAATGCTATAAATTTTGCGATTGGCCTCTAAAGTCAGTTCTGTTTTGACATTTGTGTAGTAAACACATGCGAAATACACTTTAATAAACAATGTTACGCTACACTGCTCCACAACGCGGAATATTGCTGACTATTTATTTGGCCAATAATCGGTCGGGGCCAAACGGTTACTGTGAATGGTGAGCGCTACAGAGCAATGATCAACGAGTTCTTTTTGCCGCAACTTGATGAATTGGGATTGGAAAACATGTGGTTCCAACAAGACGGTGCAACAGCACACACTGCACGTGCCACAACCGATATGCTGAACATCGGAAGCTTACTTTTGCGCCACCTTGTATTTTCCTTGAAAGTTATTATTTAAATAATTTGTGAATTTGAAAAATTCCTTTAAATTGTTTTATTTTCTTGATTTTTTTTTTCATTTCTGATTAATTAAATATAAAAATAAAGTAATTTAATTTTTTTTAGAAAAATTTTGAATTACTAAAATTTTTGTTTTATTTTAATTTTTATATTGGAAGTTATGTTAAGTGTTGTTTCGTTTGGTTAACGCTTTTCCAAATTTATTTATGTTTTATTCACTTTTTATTGAAACTTCCTATTTGTCCTAAATATTGTTTTTTATTTTTTGCAATAAAAATGTTTTAGTTTTACTTATTTTTTGAAGTTTTCAGTTTTTATTAACACTTTCGAAATAAATTTGTATTTTTTATAATTTCGTATTTTGAAAAATTGCTCAACATTTTTTTTATATTTTTGAAATAATACTTAATTTTTTTTTTTTGCTTGGTCAAACGTTTTTATACAACTTTTTTCTATTTGTTTTTTTCTATTTGTTTTTTTCTTTTCTTTTTTTTGTTGTTTTTTGAAATATTAATCACAGACTCGCGCTCTTATTTGCTTGCCTGTCACTGTACATGCAAACTCCTCGCTATAAAAATGAAAGCCATCTACTATTTCAAAAAGGTTTAAACAAGCCGCGTGAAAATCCATGACTTTGGAAATTTTGCGCTTGAATCCGGTTAGAAAATGATGACACTCAAACAGAAAGCTAAGTGCTTGCAAGTATTTGTTTGTTTACCTGTGCGGGTGTTTATATATGCGCGCTGGTGAAAAGTGGGTTAAGTTGAGCGCCATGGAATTCACACAGTTTCAGCATCATAGCGCTTTCAGCTAAAAGCGTAAATACATAAATTTGGTAACTACTTTTTCATTGTTTTAGAGGATTTTTTAGCTTCAATTTAATGTTTGCTGAAAGTTTAAATGCTTAGCAGTAAGGTTTTAAGAGTCGGCACAGAAGCTATTTTTAAGCACGTCTTACAGCTTGGCAGAGATTTTTGCTTAAGTTTTGAAAGTGGAGACTATTTGTTAGCAATACTTGGTTAGGTGAAGAGAATGGCGAGATGAAAAATTGAATAGACAAAAGTATATATGAACATATGCTTAGGAGAGGTGGAATTTGAGCTCAGAATTCTAGGAAAATTTTTACTGTTACTTTAATCTGAACTTCAAGCTTACTCTTTCTAATCTTTGGACTTGCGTATCGCTTTCTGTTTTTTTTTTCCAATATGACTCTCCTCTGAATGCTTTTACTTCCATTTTATTTATTATAATTTTCCTTACTGTTATTTCTGATCAAATTTATGTTTATTTTTATTTTATTATCGTAATAGCTATTATTGATTGAAATTTGTTCTTCGATTTTAATTTATTTTGATATATTTATCGCTTTCGACTCTCACCATTATATTTCCAGCTCTTTTGCAAAATATCATGCCTTCCATACATATCCAGCGGACTCTGTATATACCTCAAATATACTGTATATATTTAAATTGATTTTATTAACTTCCGATTATACATAAAATCAAGATAAACTAGTAACTGGTCTAAAATTTTAATCAATCTTGTTTTACGGTATAAATTAGAGCAAATGAATAGAAGTAAATATGAAACCTGTATAGTTTTTTTAATAACGTCAATAGTTGACTTATGGATTTAACATGAGCTAGCGTATTTAAATAATGATACAAATCTAGATTGTATATATGCCTATTTTCTAACTTAGAGCTGGCCAATTGTCGATAACCGATAGCATGACTTTGTTTAGCTATGATAGTTTTCCAACATAAACATTTTTCACTTGCGATAATTTGAAGCTGGTGTTGGTGTACTCAAACCCAAGTTGGGTCACAAGGGCGTCAAAATTACCATTGAAGTGAGGACGGTAAGTAAAATTTTTAATACATTTTATTAAAGAGTGGATGTATGATATTTGCAAATAAATTTTGAAGGGAAACTAATTGTTTAAATTTTATTCATTGAAGCATTTAATAAAATATTTTTTTAAGAGGGCGAAGGTCGAGGGCGAACTTTAGAATGTAGCTGAAATATCGACTAAGTCAACATCAATTATCGTATCAAAATAAAAAGATTACTTTCATTTGAGCAATGGCCTTGATCTCGTAAATGTAAATAAAGAAGATTGACTTAATCAAGCGTTGGGCACAACAAAGGCTGTGATTGCCGTTGTACTCAAGAGGCTCTCCTAGCGTTGTCATCAAATGACTAACAAAACATCTATGGTCGCATTTGATTCCCAAATATCTACAGACAATTTGATATTTCCAACTTAACTATCGGTAGTTTTGGTAGCTTACGATGTCACTAACAATGACAGTTTATACTCATAAAAAATATGAGCTATCGATAACAATGCTAGTACCAGTGATAACATCAATAGTGCCATCGATAACATCCATAGTAGCATCAAGACTTTGCCACTTCCAAACCAAATAAGCTTAATAATGAGGTGAAGTGAAGTCCGTTTAAAATAGTTTTCTGTATCTGAATTTTCAATTCCTCTCACTTTGAAATCGATTTTAGTATATCCGTTTGTACATCTTTTCGAATGAAAACTAAAGCAAAATTTGACGTGACGCAGTACGCTGAAAAAACGGAGGAAATTGCTAGAAAGCCATGCCCACTTTTTTACGGTAGTGCTGCAAAAACTTTCAACATAATTCGCACATCATACCGGGTCTTACAAAAAAGGATTCAAAGAGGAAAAAAGTATATCAAAGAGGATATGTAATTTGTTTGTATGGATCTTAGAATATTAGAACGAAAAGTTGTCCGGAAAATGTATGGCTCCTTTCACTAATTCCACCAGTAATTGTCGAAGGAAATTTGTCTATGATTTGTATGAGCTATAAACCGATTAGAGCCAAATGCTCGAACTAAAGGATACTGATGAGGGTTCCAATCGACGACCTATTTTTGAACCAAAGACAAAATAGGGACTCCACTGAGTGGGGAAAATACTACTCTTTTGATGTTTCTAATTGATGAGAGTTATCGGCAAGAGGACAATGAATTATTTATCATCTGTATATATAAAAATGAATTGCTGTTCGTTAGTCTCGCTAAAACTCGAGAACGGCTGGCAAATTTTGGTCTTGAATTATTCGTGGAAGTCCAGAGAAGGTTTAAAAGGTGAGTAAATATAAAAAGTTGTATAGGGACAGGGATGGGGGTAGGCAAAGGGATAGGGATAGAGATAGGGAAAGGGATAGGGATAGGCATAGGGATAGGGATAGGGATAGGGATAGGGATAGGGATAGGGATAGGGATAGGGATAGGGATAGGGATAGGGATAGGGATAGGGATAGGGATAGGGATAGGGATAGGGATAAAGATAGGAATAGGAATAGGATAAGGATATGGATATGTATAGGGGCAGGGGCAGTGATAGGGATAGGGATAGGCAATGAGTTTATAAAAAGCATGGAAGCCGAAAGATGGCAAAAATTAATAAGAAATAGAAATAAAATGCGTGCTACTTAGGACACGAACTTATCCGTTCTAATGCGGAAATAAATACTTTAAACATTCTATTTTGAAATTTTCAAAAAACAACAAAAAACTTGTTTTTTTAGTCATATAACACAAAAATACCTGCAAAATATTGTCAGCTATGCTAAGGTCGACATGGCAAGTTAATAAAAATAAACACGGTGAATCATAAAAAAAACCAAAAAGCAATTACATGTCAAAATGTGTACGAAATAAGCAAAAATACTGATGAAGATCAGCGGCACAGGTGTTAGAAGTTAAAAAGTTAGGCGTTGCGCAACACAACGAACGCACATTACAGCGCTGAGTGTCACTAGATGATGAAAGGTGCCGGCAGAGCAAACAAACAAATGTCACAGGCAGATGAAAAATAATGATTTCAAACAAATTTTTTTTGTTCTTTGCAGCAGTATTTAGTAATATAACGAAAGACTTGAATACCAATGAACAACGAAGATGAACTTTCTATTTTTAATTTTAATTTTGAAGGTAAAAATATAGTATATATATATAGCATACGTATATGCGCTGTTTTCGAAACATGCTGGAATTTATAATTTATGGCCAGCTATAATATAAAATTTTGTTTAGAAGTACTTCTACTTATTCGCTTTTATTAGGCTGCATATTGATTGCTACACTTTATTCGACCCAAAATCTAAACAAATTTCATTTCAGCGCCAAATATCCAAGAAATGCATAACCACATAGCAACAGCAATTATAAAAAGTTATTCTACATTTATTGCTTGATTTTAAAGCATTTCAACGTTATGCGCAAATTTAATTTTTTTTTTATATTTTTTATTTTTTTTTATTTTTTTTTTTCACCACAAACCTAATCATCATTTTTTCGTAATAAACAGTATTTACCCTAGTTTTAGTTTTTTATGGTTTCAGAACAGGAGCGTATTACAAAGCAAACACTTATTTTTTCTTTTATTTATATTTTTTCTTTCTTTTTAAATTAACAAAGCCATTAAATTAATAGCGAATGCTTATTTTATGGTATGTTTATGCATATATACTTCTTTGAAATATTCAAAGCACCGACCGAAGAACTATACTTTAATTGTTTATATGTCTCATGATACGCATTGGATATTGTTTTCAAAACTGGTTTGCTAAAACTAGTCTCATAATTTGTGTTATGCATAAATTGATGAATTTAAAGTAATATATTAAAAGCTTCAAAACCAGTTCATTGCACACTAAGATTAAACTTAATAAGTTCAAAATTTGATTTGATGTTCTACTCGACAAATTTTTGTATTCTAAAGCGAACAGATATCAACTATAAACAGTTGTTAACTCTTGAATTCTAAAATATCTATTATCTGTTACTACTGTATGAAATTAAGGCTTAAGAGAATACTCGTATTACTCTGATTACTTACTAATTAGAATACTCGTCCCCCCCATCAGCAAATTTGAGAGTACGTCAGTGATAACAATATCTTTCTGGTTCTGAAGTTCTGTTAATAAGAGCTTGGAGAAACTTGACTATGAATCACATACCATTGAATGCGTATTCCGCTGTTCCCTGCTCCCACAGAGTGGTTCTCTCGTTGTTGAACCAGAGCAAGCTTAAGAACAACACATTTTTTGGTAGCAACAGTGACATCATTTCTAACTTTTCTTTTCGAATAGATTGAATCCATCAATCACTGCTTTATTGTTAGTACATCTTTTGCGCATAGCCTCTTGGTTTCGCAAAAAAAAAAAAACAAAAGGCTTTCAAATTTCAGGACCATCCTTCTCAAATATGCTAATTACCCGAAAAACTCATAAATTATCAAAATTATATACACACAAAAATAATTAATTTAAAACAAAAATAATAATAATAAAACTGCTAAGTATAGTGTGATAATTATTTGAAAATATCCGGCAATCAAAAATGCAAAAGTATATAAGCAAAAGTATAAAGAAAATAAATAACCTCAAAGGTGTGGAAATTAGGCAGAGTTTTGTTTGTTTACACTAAAATTTAGGGCGTTCAAATCAACACCCACTTTTTTTTAAACGATTACGCATCATTTGTATGAAGTGTTTGTTCAGTGCGTGAATGATTGATTTTTTTTTTCGTGAACACGTTAAATTGATAAATTTGATTCTGAAGGTATTTCTATACGCAAATTTGCTAGAGATTGCCAAAATGTATGGCCTTCTAGCAAGAGTGCTATGCAAAGTAGAGTTTATTTTCTTTAATGAGCAAAAAGTATTAATTACACTCAGCCTCATAAAAAGTGGTTTCTTTAATTAGAAGGTGTACTTTAAATTAATCTCTTAAATAAATTAGCTAAGCGGTAGCTAATTTTTTGTTGTTTTCGTCGTTTTGTTGAAGTTAATTACTGAACAAGAATTCAATTAATTCGTGCGTATAATCTAATCTTCTGGTTAAGTAAAAACCAACATTCAAACTCAATTAATATTAAACTTACGTAATAAGCTGAGTGCTATATTAATATTTTTCTATATTTTGTATAAACATACATTGTCACCTACCTGTAAAGAAAAATGAAAAAAAAAAAATGTATTAGTAAAAAATTCAGAATTCCAATAAACAATTTTAGATAATAACAATAATAGCAAATACAATAAGATAATAATAAAATAAAATAAATGATATTAATAAAAGCAACACTGTATAATCTCATCAAGCCAACAGAGTGCGTAATGTTTCAAAGGCCATAATTCCACATGAGACCACCAGGGAACAGGATGTTTCCAAGGGCATAATTCCGTATGAGGCCAACATAGAACTAATTGTTTCTAAGAACATATGGATTTCTTCATAAGGCCAGCAGAGAACTATTAGATGTTCCCAAGCACATAATTCCTTATGATCCGAAGAGAGACCTAGATGCTTCCAAGAGTATGATTTGGCAAGAAACCAGCAGAGACCTGGATGTTTCCAAGTATATAATTTCTCATGACGCCACCAGAAAACTGGATGTATCCAAGTAAGAGGCCAGCAAAAATCTGGATGTTTTCAAGAACATAGTCCCTCCTGATCCCAACAGAGACTTGGATGCTTCCAAAAATATAATTTCTTATGAGGCCAGCGTACAACGGGATGTTTCCAAGAACATAATTCCTTATGAGCCCAACAGAGCCCTGGATATTTCCAAGAATAAAATTTCTAATGAGGCCAGAAAAGAACTAGATTACAAAAATATTCCACTTCAAAACTGCTGAGTGCCTAGTCAGTTTTGCAACACAAAAAACGTGAAATAAATTAAAAAACTTTATAAGTAAACATGCCACAAGAATTCCGCTAAAACAACTTTTTCTTCGCTTGCTAAATACAGCAGCGAACTACCACCATAACAATTCAAATCCCGAGGCGAAATATCTTAATCACTTACAAAAAATGTAAATACTTTCATATTTTGTGTGAATTACAGAGCTAAAGTAAACAAATCAGTATTATATTAAACCAAAAAAAAAAAAAATTCAAATTTATTGCTCGTAGCAACATTAAGTAAACACAAAATCAATGAAAAGAAAATAAAACAAATTTCAAATAATGAAAAAAGTGTTGAATTGGAAAACGCGGAAACTCTGAATATGGGAAGGCAGAGAAAAAATTACTGAAGGGAAAAGTTACAAGTAAAAAATGTTAATTGAAATTAAAACCGAATCTGCCAGGCGAGCGAATGTGAAGAATAATTTGCACAACACCACAGATTATTTACGCTATGCAAAAAGATTTAATTTGTTAAAAATCATAATTTAAATAAAAATTGGAAATATATTAACAAAAAAATGGTTTGCAATGAGCGCAAGTAAAAACAGCAGAGGTGGAAAGTTATGACCATGAATAATGAATATATATTGATATGTGTATCAAAGAGCTTAAGGGGTTAAGAGCTCGCGTAACACAAAATAAATTTAGGGTTGCCTTTTTTTTTTTTTTTTGCTGAAGGCATGGAGTTAGTAAAAAATGGAATGCGGCAAGTGAACCAAAGTTAACAAATGTATGGTGCAAATGAATTCCATAGCTGTAAGGTGAGTAATATGTTTACAATGCATGGAAAAAAATTTGTTCTACCTATTGCATATGATGCAACATGAATACATTAGTGCATGCATGTTATTAATGTTGTATGAGGGATTTTGAAATGCAGCTCAGCCCCTTGGGTAAATATTTGTTCTACGTACATGCCAGAGTTTATTAAATGAGGCCAACATGGACCTGAATGCTACCAAGAACATAATTCCTCATGGGGCCAAGAGCAAACTGGATGTTTCCAGATAATGATTCGTCAAGAGGACAACTGAAAACAGGGTGTTTCCAAGAGCATACTTAGATGGATCGGATATTAAGTAATGACTTTCGCAAGGTAATTCCATGATATCGTAAAGAGCTGCCTTTTTTCATAAATTTTTTCAAGGGGCCATTCGTAAAAAAAAAATTACCTGGAGCCGTAAGAAACTGCTAAGAAGTAGTTTAATAATCTTATCTTCAAAGTAATTTTCCTCAACAAACGGAACAGCCTAAATTTGGTTTATCTACTGATTTAAGTAATATACTCTAGAGAACTGAAACAGTAATACAATCCATATTATGTGATACCCGCAGATATGATATCATATTGGGAAGCAGTTTAAAAAGCTGTCTGAGGTGGGGTGTTGGGGTGCTTCCAAATGTGGTTGTAGATATAAAGAGACCAACACAATATGAACCAATGCTAGCTGTGATATCGAACCAGTATCCGAAGAAAAAAGAAAAAAACAAAGAGAAACGAAATACCTAATGAAAAGGGAAATAAAGTAAATACCACACGCAGCAAATGAAATAACTCAATCAATCAATTCTAGGAAATGCAACTACAAACAAAACGCGCTTAAACACTTCAAATCAGCAGAAACATTTAAATTATATGTAAAAAAAAATGCCTGAGTACCAAGTACTGGTGGAGTTTGATGTGTAGGCATGTGTATCCTGTACATAAATTTAATTTAATTGGACCTCGCCCAATGGTTGAATTTCAGCCACGAAACTTTATTTTATTTATTCAACAGTCTCTATTTTTAATTTATTTTATTATATTTTATTGTTTCTCTTTCTTCCTTTCATCGCTTTCCTTTCCTTTCCTCTTCGTTATCATAGTTCTTTTATAGTTTTTTCTAGTATTTTTTTTTTTGATTGGTTTTATTTTATTTTGTTTTAGTTTATTTTATTTTATTTTGTTTTATTTTATTTTATTTCATTTTGGTTTATTTTATTTTATTTTATTTAATTTTATTTTATTTTGACTTATTTTATTTTGTTTTAATTTATTTTATTTTAATTTTGTTTTATTTTGTTTTATTTTATTTAATTTTATTTTATTTTGTTTTAATTTATTTTATTTTAATTTTATTTTATTTTATTTTATTTTATTTTATTTTATTTTATTTTATTTTATTTTATTTTATTTTATTTTATTTTATTTTATTTTATTTTATTTGATTTTATTTTATTTTATTTGATTTTATTTTATTTTATTTTATTTTATTTTATTTTATTTTATTTTGTTTTATTTTATTTTGTTTTATTTTATTTTATTTTATTTTATTTTGTTTTTATTTATTTTATTTTATTTTATTTTGTTTTAATTTATTTTATTATATTTTATTTGCTTTATTTTATTTTGTTTTATTTTATTTTATTTTATTTTATTTTATTATATTTTATTTTATTTTAACTTATTTTATTTCAGTTCAGTTCATTTCATTTTATTATTTTTTATTTTGCTTTATTTTATTTTATTTGGTTTATTTTAATTTATTTTATTTAGTTACATTTTATTTTATTTTATTATATTTTATTTATTCTTAACTTATTTTATTTTATTTCATTTCATTTTACTATATTTATTTTGCTTTATTTTATTTGGTTTATTTTAATTTATTTTGTTTTATTTTATTTTATTGTATTTTATTTTAACTTATTTTATTTTATTTCATTTAATTTTATTATATTTTATTTTGTTTTAATTTATTTTATTTTATTTTATTTTATTTTATTTTATTATATTTTATTTCATTTTACTTTATTACATTTTATTTTATTTTATTATATTTTATTTCCTTTTACTTTATCATATTTTATTTTATTTTATGTTATATTAGTTATTATTTTATTTAATAATTTTCTTTTATTTTATGTTATATTAGTTATTATTTTTATTTTGCATTTTATTCCATAAGTATAACCACAAAGATTACACAAACAAAACAAATTAACTGCCATCTTGAGTATTCTGAGCTAAAATAAATTTTGACACTTATTTTGTTTTTGTAAACACTGTGTGTATTATTTATGATACAAGCAGTTGCCTTCTCCTTTTGCGAATTGATAGCTTTCTTCGTGTTAAGGCACGATTACCGAATAATAACAACCATGAAAGCACTTGCATACACACACACCCACATAAGTAGAGCTTCACATACATATAAGCAAAGCAGTCAAACAAGATTTCTATACACAAGGCACAGACATAAGCACGGTTACAAGCACAGGGAAGAGGCACGGTTACAGGCTGCGAGGCGTTACTTTTCTGGACAGCCCCTACCGAGACCAAAGATGTTTACACATCGAAAAAGATAGCTTTAAATTAAAAAAAAAAAATAAAAAAAAGTGTAAACCATACAAAATTATCGCACACCATAAAGCTAGCTTAGCTGGGAAAGTGCAAAAACACATCAACATAATCATGATACCACAAAAAAAATATCTATAATAAAATAAACATCATCAACATTCACTTACTTGAAAGCAAAAATGTACGGATAAGCATGTGGGGTGACCTAGTACATCCGCCTAGCTAAATGTCACAAAAACAAAATACTTCAGGTAGGTACATACAGACTAAATTCAGCGGAAAATTCGCCTTCCTCAGCATTGAGAATACTCCATCAAACATGAAAACACGCTACCAAAAGCAGTTACACCCATCAGCCGCTGCTGTCTAAAGAGCGTTGTGCATGTGACATCATCCTGTTTGTAATGTGAAAGTTGCACGTTTTTGAAAATATAAAAAAATGTAAACCCTTTTACGCATTTCCGAGCACGCTCTGCAAATGATGCTTTCAAGTGTATCGCATCATACTCTTGAAATCACCCCATCACACGTTGCTAGAGAAGGATGTGTATTGCTGTGTGCGGGTGCTAACGCGGCGCATAAAAAGTACTCTCATTTAACGGCATTACTTTAGCACAGCAATAAGGTAATGGTGGGTGATGAGTTTAATGATACCGTGATAGAATAATAATAGGTATGCGAAATGTGAGTGAGTGTGAGGTCAGATGTGATTTGAAAGTTTGTTCACAGCGTATTTTGCTGATAATGAAATGAAAAAATCTTTTGCTGACTAAAAATCCTCAGACCCAGTGTATGCAGAACGCGTGAGGAATGACCATTTTCAACGAATGCATGAGCAATCTCTCACGAGTGTTGTTAGCGTAGTCGATTCGGATTGCAGAATCGATCGTTCGTTGCGAGCAAGCGTAGCGAACACTAAGTAAAATTGAAAAGAACGTTCGCGCGACTGTTAGCGAGAGCTCGTTGTACATACATTGAAAATGAAAGAGCTCGTAGCAAGAACGCACGGGCAGAAAGAAGCGATGACTTGGTGATAATGATCAAGGGTAAATTCCTGCCAACGATTAGTGAACTAATGGAAACAGCACTTTGCGACATTTCACGGTGGGCAGGGAAAAGTGGACTGGGGTAAACCAGACAAACATGAAACTCTTCCTGTTTACTAGAGGAACAAAAATCCCCTCTTTCAATTTGCCCAGACTGAAAGGTACGACGATAAATCTTTCCTTTGAAACCAAATATATTAACATAGTTCTTGACGAGAAGCTAAATTGGAGAAGGCATATCGAAGAGAGATCAAAGACGGCGTACTACAACTGTAAGAGAGCCTTTGGGAAGAAATGGGGACTATAACCGTACATAATCCGTGGTATGTAACGTATGAAGCCCTAGTCTTGTGGAAGGCACTAGACAAAAAAGCAATCAGGTGAAAACTGCGATACAAATACAAAGGCAAGCCACCCTGGGTATTTCAGGCGCGCTAAGCAGCGCCTCTCAGCAGGGGTAAATGTCGTCTTCCACCTGGTGCCGCTGCACGTGTTAGTTCAGGATTTGGCCGCAAAGGGAGTTTTTAGACTGAGGAAATCTAACATTTGGTAGCCAGCCACTTAGGACATGCGAAGATACTAGATGCCATGGCAAAGGGTCTAAACGAGGTCAGAACCCATATAATAGCCGAAACGGATTATATCAAGTCAGTAATTGACTTCGGGGCGCACAATGTACAGTATCTCTCGGGGGAGTAATGGGAACACAGCTTAGTCACTGGTAGAGAGATTACAATCTACACAGACGGTTCAAAAATGGCAAATGGAACGGAGGCTGAGCTGTGCTCTGAAGACATGCAGCCGGGAACTCATATCGACTCCGTGACTCGTGCAGTGTCTTCCAAGCAGAAATATATGCCATGGAAAAGGCAGCTGGATTGCTCTGGACTACTCTGAGAGAATATAATACCAGCGACAAATGTAAAGATCTTTGTTGACTGCCAAGCTGCTTTAAAGTCTAATGCCTTGTGATAAAATGTGATATGGTTCGAAGGGACAAACTTCGCTAAAAGCTCTGGATCATCTCAGCATTTACGAAAGAGCTGATGAGATGACCAGGAAGGGCTCCAAAATCGATATACACGAGACAGACAACTTCGTGCGACCGCTAACGAAACTCGATGAGCATAATTTTAATACAACGAATTTACTATGGACCAACCGGGATGACTGCGAAGTCTCAAGGTTCATATGGCCATTTTTAGACAGAAAAAGAACTAGCTTCCTTCTCAAACTAAACAAATCTGCGGTAAGGGTACTTACAGGTGGCATCACAGGACATTGCGCTATCGCACCAATGCTTCGACGATGGCGTATGCCAACAAGCTCCCTATGTAGAAGGATGAGAAGGAAGGAGTCGATCTATCACTTTCTTTGTAGATGTCCAGGACTACTGTCAATGCGTCTTGAATTTCTGGGAGCACGATTTTTCGACAGTCTGGCAGATGTGAGGGAAGTGGATCTTTCGCGCCTTCTCAAGTTTATAAGGGATAACGTGAGAAATACCTGGTCCAAGTGGAAGTTTCGGATATCCCATGCGCGCTCTCTTAACCTTAACGATTAGTTTACAAGCTTTCAACAACGAAAAATGGAGCTACTGTTTTAACGAAGGTTCATTCAACTTAGCAGGTATTGCGAGAATTTACGAGCGCAAAATGAGAAAATATGACAAAATAATATTTTTGAGAATTCGCTATTAAATTTTTCCTTACTCTGTTTAGAACCAACTTAGTTACTGCTGAACTAGTTTGTAAATTGTTGTTATTGTAAAAATATTGAAATTTTGATTTATGGTTTCAGTTATGGAAATAATTAAAATCACAGCTTCTTATTTCGTCGAACGATATACATTTTAATTTCACTACTGTTATATTGAACACAGCTGTTTATGAAAACGAATCGTGGTTTGTTCGTCAAGCGAAAACTTGAAAAAGGCTGAACCAAACTCAATACTTCCTTTTAGGAAAGGCGTTGCACCTCCTATAAGAAGTTGATTTTTCAAGCTGAATATCTCTATAAGTATTCAAGGTAGTAATTGGTATGGAGATATACGATATCAATACCATACTCACGGAAAACAAATTAAAATTATCGGAAAAGGGGCGTGGCACCACAAATTCGAACTCAATTTTAAAGCTGAATATACCTAGAGGGGTTCAAGGTGGGGACCTGAAAATTGATATAGAGATATACGATTTCAATACCATACGCACGGAAAACAAATTCGAGTTATGGGAAAAGGGGGCGTAGCACCTACCATCCAAATTGATTTTACAGGCGTTATATCTCCGAAAGGGTTCATGGTAGGTATTTGGAAATTTAAATGTAGATATACGATATCAATACTCTACTTACGGAAACCAAATTAGAGTTATCGCAAAAGGGGAATACTATGCTTCCCTATAAAAACTGAAGAATTCTGACTCCATGTTTCTAAAGGTATTTGTAGCAGAATATCAAAGCTTGGTGGTAGAAGATTTTTGGTAGAGTAATAAAACATGGGGATCAGTACCAAAATTATGACAAAAATGGGACTTATTTAATTTTAATCTTTGGTTTAACAGGATTGCCACCTAACTGATTATTTAATGAAATAAGATATGCGATAGGTGGCCACAGTGGTCTGGCGGTAGTGTTGCTGGCCTACCACACCGAAGATCCAAGTTTGGAGCCCTGGCACAGGTAACATCAAAAGTGGTATAAAAAAGTATTTAAAAAACGGAGTCGCCACTCGGCAGTGGTTTGGCAAACTCTCCAAGTATATTTCTGCCATGGAAGGCTTCTCAGCAAAAATTCATTTGCTTTGCAGATGCAGTTCGGAATCGGAAAAATTAAAAAGCAGCACACCACAAATTGGTAGAGAAGCTCGGCGTTACTCTCCTCGGAATATTTCTAAGTATGGTTAGCAACTAGGGTTGCCAGCTAATTATTTTAAATTTATTGTTATGTATATCCCGTATTACCTCGAAACCGACTTAATACATTTCGATCAAATTTTGTGTGCTACAATCTAAGCTCTCTGAAGCGTTGTCACTAATGGTGTTACGGGGTTGCCACCTATCCGTAACTTGTTTAAAAAGCTTTTGAGATGTGCCTATATGGTTCGTATTTCAAAAAAAAAAAAATATTTCTAGATAAAAAACAAATGTCTGGATTAAAACCTATCGTTGGCACCTTATTTTGTTATACATATATATTTATAGGAATCACCCTAGCTATCAGCTAGCGGCTAGCGGTTATTCAAATACTTACAGCGCTTGCCATGAAACGTAAAAGATATTCGCATTTTTAAACAAAAATTCTTGTGTCGCATCCAACTCTTTTACATTTGTAGTTGGAATTCACATGTTTTTACTTTCATCAATATTTATATGTAACATTTTTTTATTTTAATTATTTTGTTTGTATTTTTGGTTACAAAATCTTCAAACACGTTGACAGCTGTTGGCCACAAACCATCACAGCCGTGCGGTGATTACATGGCTCGGTCTCACTGAAAGCGCTAAAGCCAAAGACACACACACACACATTCAAATACCGACATCTCTCCGCAAAACCACAACAAATGCGAATTACATTGTAGTAAAATCGTGCATGTAAAGCCGCCTTTGGAATGTGCGCAATGCTGCAATAACAACAACAAAATTATTATTATTATACGAAGGTATCCTTTTGTAGCAAAGTTTCTGTTCTGGCATTTGCTCCTTTACGCGCGTGCTGGGCGTTTGTGTAGAAGGAGAATTGGGTTTAAAGGCTCAACTGAGGTGACCTCTAACCTAATGGGATCACGAAAAAAATGAGCGAAGAATAATAATAAAAAAAATGCAGCTACAGTAGAAACTGTATGAAGTTTAAATTCATGTTACTGCTGACAGCCTGTAAAATATACTCACACTTTCGCTGCAATACGCGACCGCACGCTCCACATGTGACATGTGAACGAGTGACAAATATTTGAAAAAGATTGTCGTGGAGCAGTATAAGCTGCCCATTGGGTGGCATGCAGCATTCAGTCAACAGGCGTGCGCTATGGGTCTTCGTGCCACTCACCATGCTCTTGATTGTGCGCTTTTGTTTACTCTGCTCTATGATTTATTAATCTGCGTATGCATAAATTCTTTATTTTATTGAACGAGCATAACAAAAAAGACTAAATAAAACAACAAGAAAAACTAAAAACTTAAATGTACAATAAAAAACAAATGAAACAATACAAAAGGCGATAAAATTGACGTCCTTTTTACGGACTGCCGCATTGACGAATTTCCAATGCGATTACTGTTGTACAATAAAGCAGCATTTACGCACATATATGCAGGTACAGTTGTGCGTAAACAAATAGTAATGAAATATTTGTTGCAGAAGGTAAAAATAGCCAAAGTCGAATTTTAGAAGTTTACAAGACAGCGTTTTAGAGGTAAAAATATCCCTCATATGAGACGACATTGAAACCTTCAAAATCAGTAGTGTTTTAGTTAGCTATTGGACTTTCAGAGCACAATTCATTTTATTTAGAAAATATAGAGCTAAAGAAAAAACAGCCTTTTTTCTCAAAAAATTTTTTTTTTTTTTTAAATTTTCAAAACTAATTAAAAATTTCAACACTTGTATTTAAGGTTACACACCATAGCAAGAAATAAAATGTTTCATACTTAAGTTGACTTTGGTTGTTAAGATTAAAAAAAAAAAAAAAGTTGCTCTCAAAGATTTTTATAACAAAATCAAGCAACCAAAAAATAGAATTTAGCTGTTTGTTTTTTGGTCAATAAAATGTTGAACTAAATAAAAGAGACGTTAATAACTAGAGATGTTACGGAAGTGAGTTCACCAAAAATGTAATACAACATTATGGAGGGTGTGACAACAGTTAGGAGGGGTGTGACAAGTTTAGCATGAATAAAGAAATAGGGAGTAGTATACACTATACTATCTGAATTTCTAAAAAAAGGGATTTTAGTTCTTTGTTTCATAGTTTTTTTTTAATCTTGTTTTTTTTTAACTTTTTTTTTGACATTTTTTTTATTTTGTTTTTATTTTTAAATTTTTTTTATTTCGTTTTATTTTTTTTTTTATTTAATTTATTTTTTATTGTTTTTTTTATTTTTTTTTCTTTTATTTCTTTTTTATTGTTTTTATTTGTTTTTATTTGTTTTTATTTGTTTTTTTTTTTTTGTATTCCTCTTCTATTCAGTTTATTTTCTGAAGGCTGTGACAAGTTTAGTAAAGGGCTAGAGACTATACTATTATACACTATACTACCTCTCAAGAAAGGGATTCCACTTTTTTGTTTCTTTTAATTTCTTAATTTTTTTTTTATTTCCTTTCAATTTTTGTTTTATATTTCTTCACTTTTTTATTTCTTTTTTAGTTTTACTTTGTATTTCTTATTTTTTATTTTTTTCCATTACCCATTATTTTTAGAGCCTTAAAATTATTATTTTTTATTTCTGTCAAATTTTTTTTTAATTTCCTTATTTTTATTTCTTTGTTTAAATTTTTTTTATTAAAAACAAATCACAATTATTTTGAAAGCTTCAAAAATTATTATTATAAAAAGTTCACAAATATTTATTAATAAAAAATTTTTTTTTTAATGAAAAAAAAATACAATTATTTTTAAAGCCTTCAAATCTTGAAATTATAATTTTTTTTATTTTTCTTTTATTTCACAATTTTTTTTATTCACAAGAGCTTTAAAATACTTATTTTTTAAAACTTTTTTTATTTTCATTTCTTTTTTGTTACTCTTTTTTTTTTTTGCATTAAAAAAAAAACAAAATATTTTTTAATGCTTTCAAATTATTATTTTTTCATTTTCTTTTTTTTTTTCAATTGATAAAAACAATTCATAATTATTTTATATTTCAGTTTTTAATTTTTTTACTTAAAATAAATCACAATTTTTTTTAAAGCTTTTAAATTATAATTTTTTTTATTTATTTTCTATTTCCACTTTTTTCATTTACTAGAAAAAAATATAACTAGCTAAAATACAACTTAGAGCTTTAAAATATTTTTTTTTTTTTTTCATTTAAAAGAGAATTTTCTTAATTATTTTTAGGGCTTAAACTTTAGTTTTTTTTACTTCTTTTTTTTCTTTTATTTAAAAAATGTATTACTATTTTATGACCCTTAAATTATCTAAACCAAGTTCAGAAAGCAAATAAAAATCACAAAATCCCGATTTAAATAATCAAAACACCATACCTATTTTTCTGCACGCAAGTGTATATGCAAACCTACACACACAAACGTGAGCATTTGTAACAACTTTTATTTCGTTGCAGCAATTTCAATTTCATTTAAACAATTTTTTTTTCACAAATTTTACGCTTTTGTTGCAATTCTTTTTTATTACAACTTCTGTGACGGCTGCATTGCAGTGGTATGTAACAAATAATAAAACCAGAAATAAATTCATTTCAGTTCAAGCCACAACTTAAAAAAGACAGTCCAGGCCACAGTGTGACGACAGCAAATGCAAATATTACAAAGCAGCGTTGCAAGCATTTGCTATGTTTGATGTGCCACATTCATTATGAGAGCAGTTGTTGCAAATTTATATTCTTACTTATTGCACTGACAGCTCAATTAGCAACTGGACAGTGAGCCAATTGAGCAACTGCAAATTTTCACGCTTACTAGTATGCCGTGCCGCGCTGCTCATGAGCTTTTTTCTCCTGTTTTTTTCATTCTCAAAGTCTGATATATAAGCTGGTAACACTACAGTAGCGGCGAATTGTTTACTAATTATTATGTAGAGCAATTTATGTTGTTACAATAACAAGGCTTAAGTGGGCCACACACAGAGAGTATTTCAAAAGTCAATCAAACCTTGCGGAAATGCTATGTGGGCATCGCTGACATTTTTTTAAATTTAATTTTTTTTTTGTAATTTTTTGATTTTAAGTACATATGATTTGTTGGTTTCTGGAAGCACTTTTTCAAAATATCAAATAAATATCAGATTTTATTAGCGCCTGTGAAAAAACGCGGTTCCGTATTTTTTTTTTTTTTTTTTTTGTGGAGGTCCGTCTTTATAAACCAACGATACCAGACATACAGTCTACTAAATGTATTGAAAATATTGAGCTAAAATTGCAATTGCAGTAGCGTAGCTGTGGTTTGCATTGCATAACTTGAGCGAGCTCATGCTTGATTGAAGTTTTATTTGCATAACAACTGCAAAATTACAAAAACCCAGTACAGCATGCGGTTATTTGAAGCTGCTATGAAAGTAAGTGAAAAAATGTTGTAGGAACTTATTTATGACACGAATCTATTGTTGTTCAGTCAATAATTGTTTAGCTCTCGAGCACGGTTTTATTTTTCCGAAGTTGTCAGGTGAGGAAGCTGTGATTGGTCCGCTTTGAAGAAGCGTTGGAAAAACAATAAACCTGGAGGCGCAAGCTCTAAATTTTTCCAGTTAAAGAGTAACCCAGTCTATTAAGAGAGAGGGCTTATCCTCACCTAAAAATGTTTGCCTTTAGACTACTTTGTTTGTTTGACCTAACTGTGACAGTTTTTGCTCGGCAGCAAATTTAAAGCCTCAAAAACCACGTGAGTTTTGACAAAAATGGAAAAAAAAAGTTTTTCCGTGAAAACCAAAACTGTTAAATAAAGCTTACTAATCGGAATGATTACCAGTTTGATTAATTACTTTCTTGAGAATCCACTTAATGATTGACAATTACTTTCAAGTTTAATGATTATTTTCAATTAATTTAAAATATAATAAAAAAAATATTAATTTTTTACGATTAATAAAAAAATCAAAAATAATCAAAAAAAAAGTTGAGTTGCTTACTTTTGATTATTTAAAAAAAAAATTTTATTAATTTAGATTTTTTCGGTATTGTTGTAGAATCACATTAATATACACATCAACAATTCTGAAAAAAAAAATTTAAATAATGAAAAAAAAAATAAAAAGTAATCAAAACTTTTGTTTGATAATTTTGGACTTTTTTTGAATTTTTTCTCATCGTAATCAATTAATAATTACGCTTTCTTGAAAAATAATTAAAATAATCATTACCAATTAAAAAAGCTGCCTAATTAATTGATTTCGAAACAGCTTTCATAAACTATTAATTATTGCTATAATTTATTCCTCGAAACTGGCAGATGAAATAAGAGCTGCTGTCTGCCCATATAAAAAGGCATTCGAGTTTTTTGAGTGGAAGGCTTGGACATTTCAATTGTCTTGGGGGGAGGCCTAAAACATTTCAGTTTTTTCCGATGGAAGAAAGTAAGCGAAACAGCGCAGCTTACCGTGTTGACCCATAAGTAAAATAGGACTGCAAGTGTGCCTCACAAGGTGGCAATCCTTTTATATATATTTTTTTTTATAAGTTCTCTTTCAACGACTTCATCTATTTTTAGAAACTTTTCAAGCCTTTCACTAGATTTGCAACTAACCCTAAATACAAACCTGGTTACCACAGCCGGGTAGGGGTTTAAAATATGCCTGAGGTAGGCATACCGGTAGTATGAGGAGACTAAAATGATTAAAGGTAATGACGGTGCAACCCGATGGTTAATCTACGGATATGATGCCTCTCACCCAGAACTGTTAAATATTATTAGTAATTAGTAATCAATTAATTAGACGACGTTTTTAATTGGTAATGATTATTTTAATTGTTTTTCAAAAAAAAAGGAGTTATTAATTTATTACGATTAAAAAAAAAAAACTTAAAAAAAACAAGAAGAAGCTAGTTATACTAGCGAAACGTCGGGTTGAAATGATGAAATAATAATCTTTTATGTGCATCAAAACCACAATGGTCAAAAAAGCCTAAACAAAATATAATATATAATAAATTGACCGGAAAATCTTTATTTAAAAAATTTTTAAATTAAAAAAAAAAATAAAAAATATAAAAAATTAAAAAAATTATTGTGATTACTTTCCATATTTTGTTTTTTTTTATCCTTTTCAAGAAAATAAAGGCAATTATTAATTTACAACGATTAAAAAAAAAAACAAAAATCAGAAAAAATCTAAAAAAGAGTTATTTTCATTACTTCTGATAATTTTTTTTATTTTTATAGATTTTTTTTGAATTTTTTCAGTATTGTTAATGTGTATATTTATGTGCTTCTACAGCAATATTTAAAAAAATAACAATAAATAAATAATAAAAAATAATCAGAAGTAATCAAAGCAATTTTTTTTATAATTTTTTTTTTTTTTAATAATCGTAAAAAATCATGAACTTTTTAATTAATTTTTCAATTAATTGCAAAATAATCATTCAAAATTTAAAGTAATGGTAATCAGTCATTAAATGGAGTCAAGAAAATAATTAATCGAAACGGTAATTATTACGATTAGTAATTATTATTTAACAGGTCTGCTCTCACCTCGCCTCTCAGTACCCATGACCTAGAAGGTTGCACTTCTCATACCAAATCGCTCTTGCGACAGTTGGGCGTGTACCGCAAGGTAGTACCGGAGCGTACCGGGTTTATATCCGGCAAAGGACTGCCACTTTGGATAATGCGCGCCAAAACCTTTTGGGGAGTGTTTTTGTAGTTAAAAACAACAAACAACAAGCCTGGTAAAAGGCACAGGTTCGAGCGCTGGTGTTGAAGACAAGTAATTTTAAACAATTAAAAATTAAAAATTCAAATTTTTGTTTTTGAAGATATGGAATTTTTATGACCAGTTTGAGATTAGTTAGATAATTCTAATTGTAAACTAGTATCATATCTCACTAGTTTGTTGCTTCACTGCAGCGCAGGCTTTTAAGTAAGTCTGCGAGGCGGCGAGTAAAATTTAAATGCTTTACATGCCTCAAACCATACCTAAATATGGCATTCCTGCACATATTTTCCATCTACATGAGTAGCACTTGCCGTATACAGCTGACTTTTAAACTGCCTAAATATCTGTCTATGGTCTATCGTCCTTCCTTGCCGCACCTCAACTGCCTTCTCACGCTTGCCACGTTTGCACATCCTTCCCACTACATTTTAACTGTCTCGGTCGCGTGCTGCATTTCCTTTCTTGTGCGCGTCTAAAATGTGACTGCTTCGTTTATTCATATTCATATTTCTGATCTTCCCTCATCATCTTCCTTCCTTCAGTATAATTTTTCGAATATTTTTCGGTTTGTAAAATTATGCGCTTGTAATTCGTAGAATATCATTTTCCTTAAGGTTTACAAGGCAGACATTTGGCTATGTGCGTGTGTTAGCAAAGAAGCAATGCTTTTGTGCTAGGGTATTGTGGGCGTGGCAATATTGGTATATGTGTCTGTATGGCATTTATAGTATAACAAGGAAGCAATTTCATGTAGGACTTCATTAACCGTGAAATTGTAATATATTTTGCATGAAGAGTGGGAGGCATTTACATGAATATTAAGCGCTAGCAAATTTTAAAAGTTTAAATAATCACAAATTGTGCTCAATGAATAGCGTAAAATCTTCACGGATTATATTGGCTGTTGTGCATAGGGAATGCTTTTGTTATTTTGAACGTTTATTTGGTATGCAAAGTAAGTACCACGATATATGTACTGAGTTACGCTAACAGTGACTAAATGGCTGTTAGGTTAAAAGTTATTTGTTTTGACTGAAATTGAGTCTTTTCAGAGATTTTCTATTCTTTCGCTGGCTGAACTGCTGTTGAAAGTCTCCTTTGTTTGTAAATGAAAGTTTTTGTCTTGGCTGTGTTAGTTTTCACACGCTCAATAGAAGTTTCAGATCCCTACAACGCTTTCTTTTTCCTTTTCATTGTTTCTTTATTTCAATCTATTCCATTCCATTTCGATGCTCAAACTTTTTCTAGAAGAATTTTCCACTTAAAGTTTGAAGCATATTTAAATACAGCAAAGTAAAAAAAAAGTATCAAAACTTAATTAGTCAGAAAGAAAGAAATATCTCCTTTACTTTACCTTCTACCTTTCAGGTAGATTGCAGTTATATCAATATATTTTGACAAGTTTTGATTGATCGCCACTAAATCTGCATTAAATTAGTAGTAACATGACAGTCTAATGAGTTATGAAAGTAAAATTTGTTTAGGTAAATAAATGTAAGGTAAGCGCCACTTTCTAGTCAATTTTACTTTTCTAAAATACTTATGACTTCAAACCGCTTTAAAAGAAAGGCTATATTTGAAAAATAAATAAAACTAAAAAATAAATAAAACTAAAAAATAAATAAAACTAAAAAATAAATAAAACTAAAAATCAAAAACAAATAAAAATAAATAAATAAAAAAAGCACGTACAACAAACATAAAAGTATCAATAAACAAACAGACACTAAAAAAACACATTAAATAACCCAAAGTAAAAAATTTACTCATTTCTCCCCACATCTATCTTATCAATCTTAGGGGGCGTCCATAAATTACGTGAGCCGTTTTTCAAGAATTTGTGACCCTCGCCCCCCCTTCGGTGAGACTTAGTGAGATTTGGTTAGACCCCTCCCCCTATTAAGTAAGATTTACGCTAAACATGTTCGATCAATACAAGGATAGTCGTGTACAGTTTCGATTGAAATTATCGAACACATGTCATCTGTGGTTCCAGTAGTGCAAGAAGACTGTGTTTGGAAGTGTATATCCTACATTCAAAAGACAAAGCAGCTTCTTAGCACGGCGAGTCACCACACGCGTTGGTTGAATCCTGATGGAAAATTATCGCCCAAAACAAATTGGTTTCATATTGGAATTAGTTCATAATTTTGAAGTTAACGTGAGACTTTCGACCTCACGCCCCGGTTTAAGTGGGGTTTAGTAAGATTTTGTTGGAGGCCTCACCCCCCCACCCTCTTTAATCTCACGTAATTTATGGATGTCCCCTTATAACTTTGTTTACCCAAGAAACGGCTTAACCGATTTGTATGAAATTTTGTATGTTGTAAGTGTAATAAGTACTAAAACTTTCTATCAAGGCGTTGCCACTGAGTATGGTTTTATAAGTTTGCCACGTATTAGAAGTTTAAAAACAAAATTAGTGAGACAGGCTAATTTGGGTAGCAAACCTAACCCTATTATATTTAATGCAAATTCGCTTTTTAAGTATTGCCACTAAAGCTAATTTTAAGGCGTTGGGATTTATCTGAATTTTATTTAATGGAAATGAGTTGTGTCAATATTATATTTACGCTTTTGCATAACTGATATTAACAAATTTGGATGGAATTTTCAATATATACTAGAGGGCCCAGAAATTTACCTGAATGGATCTAGAAATAATGGCTATCCCTATTCCTATATCCCTATTCTTATCCCTATCCGTACCCCTGTGGCTACCCTATGTCTATCCCGCCCTTCTCATATAAAAGATCTCTATAGCAAATATTACAAAGCTCGTAGAAATAATTACGGAATAATATTAATTTAGATTATATTAAAAGTCTTCACGCCTCCTTTTCCCCCCACCGACCTTTTTTCTTAAGGTGGTAGAGATTGACTGAGGGAGGTGCCACGCCCACTTTTCCCTTCCTCCCCTTTTTTCTTGATATGTTATGATTAACCTCTTATAACACTGCACCAGTTTACAGAATTTTGCCACGAATAATTCCAGAGACATTCAGTTCGAAAAATGTCATTTGTATGTTAGGTGGCACGCCCGCTCCTACCTTCCTCATTTTCTTTATTGAGGTGTTAGAGATTGGTATCGTTTAACTCCTTACCAATTTTCAATGTCCTACCATAAATACTTCCGGAGATATGCAGTATGGAAAATTGCATTTGTATAGGAGGTGCCACGGCCACTTCTCCCTTCCTCCCGTTTTTCTTGAGCTGTTAAAGATTGGTCTCATTTAAATCCTTAGCAATTTTCAAAACTCTACCATAAATACTTTCAGAGATATGCAGTATGGAAAATTGCATTTGCATAGGAGGTGCTACGCCCACATCATCCAGTGGCCCGGATTGAGAATCTAAACCATCCTTGAACCCAATTGAGTATACAAAGAAAATTTCATCAATATCGGTCTAGGCATTTAGAAGGAGTTTAGTGACAACGGAAGCACAGAGGATTTTATATTAAGATATGTAACATTTTAAGCTCTTCACTGAGTATGCTGTTGAAAGTCTCCTTTGTTTGTAAATGAAAGTTTTTGTCTTGGCTGTGTTAGTTTTCACACGCTCAATAGAAGTTTCAGATCCCTACAACGCTTTCTTTTTCCTTTTCATTGTTTCTTTATTTCAATCTATTCCATTCCATTTCGATGCTCAAACTTTTTCTAGAAGAATTTTCCACTTAAAGTTTGAAGCATATTTAAATACAGCAAAGTAAAAAAAAAGTATCAAAACTTAATTAGTCAGAAAGAAAGAAATATCTCCTTTACTTTACCTTCTACCTTTCAGGTAGATTGCAGTTATATCAATATATTTTGACAAGTTTTGATTGATCGCCACTAAATCTGCATTAAATTAGTAGTAACATGACAGTCTAATGAGTTATGAAAGTAAAATTTGTTTAGGTAAATAAATGTAAGGTAAGCGCCACTTTCTAGTCAATTTTACTTTTCTAAAATACTTATGACTTCAAACCGCTTTAAAAGAAAGGCTATATTTGAAAAATAAATAAAACTAAAAAATAAATAAAACTAAAAAATAAATAAAACTAAAAAATAAATAAAACTAAAAATCAAAAACAAATAAAAATAAATAAATAAAAAAAGCACGTACAACAAACATAAAAGTATCAATAAACAAACAGACACTAAAAAAACACATTAAATAACCCAAAGTAAAAAATTTACTCATTTCTCCCCACATCTATCTTATCAATCTTAGGGGGCGTCCATAAATTACGTGAGCCGTTTTTCAAGAATTTGTGACCCTCGCCCCCCCTTCGGTGAGACTTAGTGAGATTTGGTTAGACCCCTCCCCCTATTAAGTAAGATTTACGCTAAACATGTTCGATCAATACAAGGATAGTCGTGTACAGTTTCGATTGAAATTATCGAACACATGTCATCTGTGGTTCCAGTAGTGCAAGAAGACTGTGTTTGGAAGTGTATATCCTACATTCAAAAGACAAAGCAGCTTCTTAGCACGGCGAGTCACCACACGCGTTGGTTGAATCCTGATGGAAAATTATCGCCCAAAACAAATTGGTTTCATATTGGAATTAGTTCATAATTTTGAAGTTAACGTGAGACTTTCGACCTCACGCCCCGGTTTAAGTGGGGTTTAGTAAGATTTTGTTGGAGGCCTCACCCCCCCACCCTCTTTAATCTCACGTAATTTATGGATGTCCCCTTATAACTTTGTTTACCCAAGAAACGGCTTAACCGATTTGTATGAAATTTTGTATGTTGTAAGTGTAATAAGTACTAAAACTTTCTATCAAGGCGTTGCCACTGAGTATGGTTTTATAAGTTTGCCACGTATTAGAAGTTTAAAAACAAAATTAGTGAGACAGGCTAATTTGGGTAGCAAACCTAACCCTATTATATTTAATGCAAATTCGCTTTTTAAGTATTGCCACTAAAGCTAATTTTAAGGCGTTGGGATTTATCTGAATTTTATTTAATGGAAATGAGTTGTGTCAATATTATATTTACGCTTTTGCATAACTGATATTAACAAATTTGGATGGAATTTTCAATATATACTAGAGGGCCCAGAAATTTACCTGAATGGATCTAGAAATAATGGCTATCCCTATTCCTATATCCCTATTCTTATCCCTATCCGTACCCCTGTGGCTACCCTATGTCTATCCCGCCCTTCTCATATAAAAGATCTCTATAGCAAATATTACAAAGCTCGTAGAAATAATTACGGAATAATATTAATTTAGATTATATTAAAAGTCTTCACGCCTCCTTTTCCCCCCACCGACCTTTTTTCTTAAGGTGGTAGAGATTGACTGAGGGAGGTGCCACGCCCACTTTTCCCTTCCTCCCCTTTTTTCTTGATATGTTATGATTAACCTCTTATAACACTGCACCAGTTTACAGAATTTTGCCACGAATAATTCCAGAGACATTCAGTTCGAAAAATGTCATTTGTATGTTAGGTGGCACGCCCGCTCCTACCTTCCTCATTTTCTTTATTGAGGTGTTAGAGATTGGTATCGTTTAACTCCTTACCAATTTTCAATGTCCTACCATAAATACTTCCGGAGATATGCAGTATGGAAAATTGCATTTGTATAGGAGGTGCCACGGCCACTTCTCCCTTCCTCCCGTTTTTCTTGAGCTGTTAAAGATTGGTCTCATTTAAATCCTTAGCAATTTTCAAAACTCTACCATAAATACTTTCAGAGATATGCAGTATGGAAAATTGCATTTGCATAGGAGGTGCTACGCCCACATCATCCAGTGGCCCGGATTGAGAATCTAAACCATCCTTGAACCCAATTGAGTATACAAAGAAAATTTCATCAATATCGGTCTAGGCATTTAGAAGGAGTTTAGTGACAACGGAAGCACAGAGGATTTTATATTAAGATATGTAACATTTTAAGCTCTTCACTGAGTATGCTCTCACTGATGCCACTGAGTACGGTTCTTTCATAGTGTTGCCACTTATTTTTTTTTTAATTAAGTGAGTTATGTAAGTCTGGTTATCAAACGGAAGGTCTTTCTAGTCTTCTTGCAGCAAATATAATTTTGGATAGGGGTATCACCTAGGGTAGCCACCTATTTCAATTATATTTAATATTTTTTATATCCTACATTATCTCAAAAACTGCTTTGAACATTTCCATGAAATTTGTTAGACAGCTTATAGCTAAAATTTAAGCTCTCTTGCTAGAGTTTTGCCATTAAGGTTGTTTTTACGTGGTTGCCAGCTATTAGCAATTTATTGAAGAAGTAAATAAAATATCAAACGACAATGACCACTGTAGAAGTTGTAAGGACATGACTACCAAAGATACATTTCCTGTGCAAAGATAGGGATTCAAACATCCTTGCGTTTTTCAAAACTTTGGTTGGTTGTAACATACTCGTATATCCGTACTACTTTCAGTAGGGTCGGATATGCAGTCGCTGTTGGTAAAGAATGTCTTTAGTGTAGAGTAACTCGAACGACACGTTAACCAAACACAGCTTATTCTAAATTTGTGAAAGAAAAGGGGCCCACAAGAAACTTCGTCATTCAACTTTTTAGCTTATGTACATCTGAAGCTTTGGCTTTGAATTTAAGCTTCTAGCAAAAATTAAAAATGAATCGAGCGCGCAGTTCATGCTAAAATTTCGTTTCATGATTTTGTACAATATTCGAACTTTTTTATATAATTACACTTATACTTCTTTTGAATGCTTTTCGTTGGTAAAATCAGCCATTCACTTTGTGGCTTTTTGTAATATCCAATTTTTAAAGTTTTCAAGATATAAAAACTAAATTTGAACAAAGCGCAAATATGGTTATAAAAGGCTGAGAAAACAAAGAGTTTGAAATAAAAAAAGTTGCGAAAGACAAATAAATAAAAAAAAAAAGATTTTACTACTACTTGCAGTTTCTCTTTACTTTTTGTAGAAATTTTCGCAAGAAAATTAATGAGATTTGCGCGTAATTTGAATGCTTTGGGCACAGTTTGAAAGGCTTGAAATGGTATGGACACATTTGCTGCTGCTTTAATGAAAGATAAATACAAGTTTATTGTTTGCCAAAGCGTAAATTTCTCAAAGGAAATAACGCTTTAAAGTCGCTTTGATCCGTGACTCAGTAGGTAAACCTTTCAAGGCAGTTAATAAATTTGCCTTCAGTTACCAACCAGCATATTCTTATTATAGGTATGTCGTATGTAATTTTCTTCTTGGCACAACCTGCATCATAATCAACTCTAATATCAATTTAATTTGTAGTGTCAACAAAACAATTTAACTACGAAACTTATGCTTTGCCCTTATGCTCGAATTTAGCACACAGTGACTCATGCGTATATTTCTAGAAAATTCTAAACATTCAGTAGTTGCAATCCTTTTTCACTTAATTATTCAAATATGACACGTGATAAGTTTAAGGGTTGCTTTTATTCAGAGTACGAACTTAAAGAGGGGAAACCGTTAGTAAAAGTTAATCACGTGCATCTGGTTGGCAACACGTGTCAAGCAGGGTAGAGACATTGAGGGTAGCAAAAACTTAGCGAGCCACAAATGTGTAAGAAGAGGGCGTGCAAATGATAAGAGCACAAATGAATAGCATAATATCAGCACTTGAAAATACTTAAAGTTAGTTAGATGACTGGCAAAGCAAATAATTGGAACTAATTGTAAGAAAGGCAAAAACACAAAAGTGTTTCCAAAAATGACACAGCATAACTGCTGCAAAGGAGTTGTAGTTAGTAATAAATTGGAAATGCGAGCGGGGACTGCGGGAAGTATCACAATTTTGAAAAATAAGAGTGGTAAAAGTAAGAGTAAACAAAAGAACTAATAAAGAATAAGATAAAACTAACAAAAAAGGAAATCAAAAATGAAATAGAATAAAATTAAATTAATATATATTAAATGAAAACAAAAAAAAAGTTCAATAGTAGGGTAGAATAAAGTATGAAGGATAATGAAACCAGACCTGTTAAATTTGATTAGTAATTAGTAATCAATTAATTAGACGGATTTTTAATTGGTAATGATTATTGCAATTGTTTTTCAAGAAAAGGCAATTATTAATTGATTACGATTAGAAAAAATTAAAAAATTATCAAAAGAAATAAAAACAGTAAACAGGATATAAATAAAAAAAAAAATGTTTTTAAATGTAAAAAGATACAAATAATTAAAAACAACTGTTTTGATTACTTTTGATTATTTTTTCGATTTTTTTACATTATTTTTTATAATCTTTTGCTTTTTTAAGTTATTTTTTAAGTATTGTTGATTGTGTTATTTATGTGCTTCTAACTACAACAATACTGAAAAAAATCCACAATAATCAAAAAAAAATATCAAAAATAATCAAAAAAAAAAACAAAAATAATCAAAAGTAACTCAAATGTTATTTTTTTTATTTGATTATTTTGAACTTTTTTTTAATTATTCTTAATCGTAAAACTCGATTATTTTTTATTTTTTTTTTAACTAGAAAATAATCATTAAAAATTTAAAGTAATTTGTAATCAATCATTTCTCAAGAAAATAATTAATCAAACCGGTAACTTTTAAGACTAGTAATCATTATTTAACAGGTCTGAATGGAACAAAAAAAAAATTATATTAGGATTTTTTTTATCATTCTTACAATAATCATTCTCAACATCATTCCTTTCAACATCAACGATATTATCATCAACCTCATCATCACTAACATCATCGTAAAAAATAACAACAAACATGATGATCAAACAAACAATTTGAACTTATTACCAGGCTAAAACTGACATCGAAAACATACCGGCTTATGGTCTAGGATAAGCGTGGTATACCGAGGCAATCTTAATTTATTACCAGCATTGAACTGAAGTCAAGAACATAAGGACTAATGGTCTAGAATAAAAGTATGATACGAAAGCAATCTTAATTTATTATTCTGTTAAAACTGACATGAAAAATATAAACACATTTGGTCCACGTTTATGGTCTGATACCGGAAAAATGCAAAATTTATTATCATGTTATAATTGGAAACCATAAGCTCTACGATAACGGTATCATACACGATAATAAAATGGTAAAAGGTCTGTACATTGCAGATATTTAAGAAAAATGTATAGCAGGGATCATTATTAAGCCAATTGAAGCCAAGTCAACTGTTTTTAAGATTTTTGTCTGTCTGTCTGTATGTTTGGGCGCGTATCACTTAAAAACTGCTAAATGGAATTGAATGGAACTTTCACTGTTCTATTACTAGAAGTTTAGCTTAAAATTTAAGATGCAATTTGTTCCGATAGCTCTATTAGTTTAGGAGCTATCGACCGATTTGTGGACCAAGGTGACTAAAAATGTGTTTAGTACAATATGGGTATCAAACGAAAGGTAATAATGTGTGCTGCAATAATAATAATAATAATAATAAGGATAAGGATCTGATACCGAAACAATGTTAATTTTACCTGGTTTGTACCGAAATGAAAAACGGAAGTACTAATGGAAGCAATTTAAATTTTTGTATGGATACATATGAGTGGTATGTACAAATCATGAATTTCAGAACATTGGGTCTAGAAGACTACCAAACCAACGGGGTTTTTTTTAACCTTTTACTACTACATCATTAACAATATCGTACACCTAGACGTAACCCGGAAGTCAAAATAGATCGCCGAGTTCACTCTAACTGAAGATGGAAAATTTTCAATTACTCATTTCTATCATTTTTGTTAAATTACATAATAATGCAAGAGAACAGAAATAAAACAAGGACGACGTACAGCTAACAGATATTTAACGCGTAAGAGCATTTCTGTGGGAACTATTTCGATATGGACGAGAGCATCTACTGTGCGAATTTTCAGTTTGCGTCAGCGGTGCATAGAAACAGGCATTGACTACGACGCCATAGCAGAACGGTAGACTTATAACTGAGCGTATTAAAGGAAAATATCGTGCTTGATATTACAATCGGTCTTCGGATGATTTCTTCCACAAAATTTTTGATAAAAAATAAGATAGTAAACATTTGTTTTTTTTTTTTTTGTAAAATCGTAGTGATTTCTGAAGACTGTGATATGTCTGATAAGAAACAGAAAACCAAAGAAAAAAATAGAAACAGACCGTCCAATAAACTCTTTTAAGCGGGCGTGGGTGTGGTTATATTGATAAAGTCGTCATACATTTTGTTAACAACAAGGAAAGATTTTCTCATTCTACAAAACGATACGATAAAAGTATATTTCTACTTCCGAAAAAAAGAAGTAAGAAACTAATACCACATGCTCCGAACACATTGACAACTGAGTATCAAATTTCGTTTGAGCGATTGATTGCAACGCTTTAGCAAAGGGTTAGCGTACTCAGCTAAGAAACACTGCATATGAACCTAACAAGATAAGCTGCATGACGTGTGCACGCCTGTCGATGGTCATAGAAGATATTGATAAACTACAAGCAATGTGTTAAGCTGTAAAATGATCAAATATTTAGAGGAAATAGGAAGGAATACCGCAACAAAAAGGGGCGTCTACAAGCAAAATGCGGAAAGAAAAAAGGACAACGCTGACCCAACGACTTGGGAATTTTTCAATTTTTCATATGTGATATTTCTTGCTTGTCAGCACTGTGTCAGCTAGGAAGTAGGAATCTTCCATAGTTTTGTTGTTTTCTTTCATTTCTTGTCTTCGCAAGCAGCAAACTTATCACCACCGCAATTTGATCGGAATCAATAGTCAAAGTGTATGTAGCCAACCGCACAAATGTGAGCGCTATGCAACCCGGCTGCATTGCGCTCTTTTTCTTTTGTTGTGCAATCTTGGACAGCTTGGACATATTTGTTTATTGCTTGTTGTTGTCATAAATACAAATACAACGCGCAGTCTTGTGGTTTTGTTAAGCTTTTAAGCATTGCCGAAGTGGCCACAGCAGCAGCAGCACACAATGGCCAACGACAAGCAACTAAGGGACGGACCCTGGAGTGCTATCAATGTTTGATATTTTTACTGCATAGCGTAGAATTTTGGATCTATCTGGCAGATAATGGAAGTAAGGACAGATGTGTCGGCTATAAAAAATGTGGGTTTATTAGATAAGCTTGTGTCCTTGTAGGAAACTGTGTAGGTTAATTGATGTTGTTTCGTCATCGCTATTGTTATGGAACAATGAGGTGAAGTGTGCGCTTCATAAATTAAGTACCCTGCCAGGTCGCGATTATTCTTAATGAGGGATTCCTGTCAGTCAGCATCTAAAGCTCCCCATACTTTCGACTTAATCATATTTTTTTATACATTGACATCAAGGGAAAACGATTTTGGGTAATCGCTTGAAGCACCTTACTGATTTCGAACGCTCCAAGGCTGCGCGAGGTTGGGAGTAAGCTCTATTTGGAGGACAATACCTTAAGAAAGCTACTTTTACTTAACTTTTTTTTTTGAAGGGTTTGGAAGGTAAGCTTCAGCGCCTGCGCCTAAGAAATGCTGGCTCCAACAAATACTAGTCTTGAGCGTTATATGGTCACCCAGTAGAACACTAATCCAGACTATCCGTAAGTTCTGCGATAATTGGAACTCGCAACCAAACAAAAAAATGTCCAATTCTACAGCCTCTTAACGACATAAGCCATCAGAAAAAAACCCCTTCAACAGCAGAGCTTCTCCATTAATTTCTCTTAAGCTCAGATTTAAGACAAATTTTGTTACAGACTCATCAAACAATTTAGCTAGTTTGTTTTTTGTTTTTGCGCTCCTTTTATATATCATCCTTGCATTTCAGCTGCTTACTAGGGCATGGGTAGGATGGATACTTAGTAAAATGCTTAACATTTTGTTTTGCGCGCTGTCAATATTCACTTAAAAACCATCAATTTCCAAGTTTTATTACTATAAAGTAAGCAGAGTAAAAGCGCAATGAAAAAGCGAAAAGCGTAGCAGCAACAAATAGGAATAACAAAAAAAATTATAATTTACCAAAAAAGCAACTTTACTTACGACCAGAATAGTAACAAACAACAAGAAAAAAACACACCAGCGAACCAAAAAAGTTGTTGCAGCAAAAGCGTAAATTGCTTGACACTTCATTGTTAGATTGGCGAAGAAGAAGAAGTTTGTTGTGAAGAAAAGAAAATTCACACACTGAAAATAGTGCCAATGACTGCTGCATAACGGCCATGTGTTGTTGTTTATTTTTGTGTTGCTGCTAGAAATTGCTATCTCACTCTTAACACTTGAAGCTAACAAAAAAGTATGTATGCCGGCGCATACGTATGAGAGTTTAGCGGTATTTAAACCAGGGATGTAGACAGATTTCGGTACGAACAGGAGTGTACGGAAGAGATTTCGCGTAAGTATTTAGTAGGGTTTTTTGGGCACTGCTTCTGAAAATGGTTAACCCTACACCTTCTTGGCACTACTTTTCTAAAATAGGCTCTAAATTTCCACACACCACTGCTGAATCCGTTTAACTCTAAATTTTTTTGGCACTACTTTTCTGAAAGCTCCAAGTTTGCATAAATCACTGATCAATCTGATCAACCGTACATTTTCTTGGCATTACTTTTTTGAAACAGCGAACCTGGCTCCCAGTTTACATAAACCACTGCGGAATCCGATTAACCCTGCAGCTTTTTGGCACTACTTTTCTCAATTTTTTGCCATTCCTTTTCTAAACCTTTTTGGCACTTCTTTTCTGAAAGCTCGAATTGGCTCCAAGTTTACATAAACCACTGATCAATCAAGTCAACTGTACGTTTTATTGGCACTACTTTTTGAAACCAGTTTCTATACACCACTGCTGAGCCCAGTTAACCTTGAATCTTTCTGGCACTACTTTTTTGAAACATCGAACCTGGCTCTAAATCTTTTTGGCACTGCTTTGATGATACATTCAACATTCCCCTAGCACTACCTAATTTTACAGAAACCACTGCTGACACTGGTCCACCGTACATTTTCTTGGCACTACTTTTTTAAATCTTATTGGCACTACTTTTCCGAAACAGCGAATTTGGCTATAAGCTTACATAAACCAATGATAAATCCGGTTAACACTAAATATTGCTGGCACCAATACTGAGTTTGGTTAACCCTAAACCTTTTTGGCACTACTTTTCAATCCCGCCCTAACAAAGTTTACATAAGCCATTACAGAATCCGGTAAACCTGAATACTAATGTTTTTTGGGCACCTAAACGGATTCTCGATGGATAGTGCGCTGTTAAAACCAAGTTTGTACCTGTCCAGAACTCTTGTAACAATACTTCGTAGAAGTTTAACAGACCAGTATTGCCAACGGCAAAAATTCCGTCAAGCCAATAACACTTTTAAAAGTGTAGCGATAACGCTGAGTCTTGCTAGAGCAGAAACCTCACTTACGCCGTACCGCCTACGCTCCTGCCAGCAGCTATGCATACTCTTAGCTAGCCTTAGACCAGCATATGTTACGCCATTGTTCTTAGTCAATTCGGATAACCATGAAAGCGTTAAATTCTCTTGACAGCAATAAAATTGCATTTTACAGTAGCCCAAAAGTGGTTGAGCTGATGTGGCGGCTGTTGCAGCATGTACGTTAACGCTGAAACAAATCGAGTACTTGTACGAGCACACTTGAGCATTGTGGTTGAGTTGCTAAACAATTTTTATGCCATACAATTTTTTTGGGAATCTAATGGCTTGGTGTATATGTATGTAGCTGTGGCTGCTAGGAAGGAAGTTTTCGTAAGTAGAGGAAATGAAAAGTGGTATTTACTCGTTTAGAGGGGAAAAATTACAATTTCCAATGGGGCGCCCAAGTGAATCACTCAAAGTGGTAGCATGACAATGGGGGTATAAATGTAGGAACGCTGTTAAATTGATGCAGCAAGAACTGCAACATCATTATATAAATTGCAATATGTCACATATGTCGGACATTACTGGACCCAAACCGAATGAGAGAAAATTAAGCACATGCATCCCTGCAAGAAAAATTTATATATTTGTTAAAATTTCTGGGAAGAAGTAATGAATGTAAGTAACTGCAGCAGTTGTTATCACCAGAGATGGGTGCACTTACTCATGTTTTAGTGGTCTACAGTATAGACGTTTTGGTATCA
The DNA here is from genome assembly GCA_949987695.1 of Merzomyia westermanni. NCBI lineage: Eukaryota > Metazoa > Arthropoda > Insecta > Diptera > Tephritidae > Merzomyia > Merzomyia westermanni. The sequence goes on from OX465288.1 coordinate 37,224,774, forward strand.
AACACTTGTCCAATCATGGTCATGGTACGATTTACTTGAAGGAGAAGAGTTTTATTTGTTTTTTTCTTATTATCGGCATTTCACTTTTAAAAATACGCCTATATCCCTTTGTGTCACAAATAACTCATTTTAAAATTTCAATTAGTGAAATCGGGCTGCTAGATTGCTTGTTTTGCTCTAACCAAAATTTGCTTATAAAACTCTCAGCTCAACATACCACTTTTAAAAATAACCCTATACCCTTGCGTATCGCGAGTATGTAATTTAAAAATTTGAGAATTAGAGCAATCGGCCCAGTTGATTCGCTGTTTTGTTCTTACGAAAATAGTATATCAAGTATAGATATAAATATTAAATAGACTCATTCCACGACATATTTATATTTTCTAACGATTTGTATACCTAGTAGTGCTACGCACACAAGGCAACGGTGGTATGTAACGGCATAAACGGATCGATATAGATATTGATTTATATATATCAAAATGTTCAGGAGGAAAAGAGAAATTGATTAAGCCATGTCCGTCCGTCCGTCTGTTAACACGGTAACTTGAGCAAATTTTGAGGCTCCTTAGCACTTATCTCCGAACCCTATTTAAAATGGGCGAAATCGGATGATAGCCACGCCCACTTTTTAAAAATGTGTCGCCCCTCGGTAGTGGTTTGGCAATCTCTTCGAGTGTCTTTCTGCCATGGAAGGCTTCTCAGCAAAAATTCATCTCCTTTGTAGATGCGGTTCGAAGTAGGCAAAAATCTGTAGGTCCCGCCAATTTGTAGGAAAACATTTAAAACGGCACAACACAAATTAGAAGGAAAGCTCGGCGCAAAAAGCTCTTAGGAGGTTTGTGATGGTAAACCTGCTGTATATATTTATATTTTTTTATAAATTAATTTACCCCTCGAAACTCATAACAGAAGTGTTTTTATTGATGGCTTCATAATACGAACTGAAAAGTATTAAAATAGACCTGCGTACATTGGGATGCCATAATAGATCACTACTAGGTACATTGGGATGCCATAATAAATCACTACTAGGTATATAATGTTCGGTTCCACCCGAACTTAGACTTCCTTACTTGTTAACAATCAGTTTTTAGATATGACATACTCCCTTAAATTATATTCCAGTTACAATAAAGTGCTTTTTTGCAAACAATGAACTTACCTGCAAAGAAAAGAAGGAAAGTAAATATTAGTAATATTTATTAATACTATATATACTCGTATATACAAAATAGTATTTATATTAAAACTATAGGACATTAAGCACGTTAAAAATTAGTTAAAAGAACTAGCTACGTTGAATCTAAGAATTTAAATGCTGGTGAGAAAAAGAGAAAGCGAGTGTTGTTTGCTGCTTTTCTTCCAGTATTTAATTTTATATAGGTGCGAGCGAATAGCATCTCTTTCCACCTGCCACTATGAAATTGTTTTTGGTGCCTTATGTTTTACACTACATTGGAGAACCATCCAAACACCCAATGACTTGCGCTTTTTAATCTACTGATTGTCGACACGATTGTTCCTATAACATATCATGAATAGAGAGCTTTAGGGCATTGATGGGCAAACACTTTCTTGCGACCCTTAGTACATCGGCTCTTTTACGATACCACCCGAAGGTAAAAAGCAAGAGCACAGCAGAAAAAAATGTGATTTTAATTCAAATAATTCTAACACATAAAGATTCTTTGCACAAATTGAGAATCCTATTTTTGCCGACCACTGTTTTAGAGCTATGTAAATAAAGATATTTTACATAAAAAAAAGCAAATAGAGGGAGTCGAATGAGCAATGAAAGTTAGGAGTAGGCAACAGGAAGTTAGAGCATCCTAGAGGAAGGAAGAAAATATGAGCAGACGAAACTAAGAAAATGAATGACCAGCAGTGAAAGAGCAAACGTGTTTTTTTTTTGTAGAGGGTTTTATGTTTTCAAATTGTCGCTTGTTTCCTTGCTCCCTGGCAAAACAATACAGCGCAAGTTGCGTGAAGCGTCCTAGAATTGTAGTTAACGAGCCGTGAGTTTATATAAAATTCACTACAGTTTTACATATTTTTCAATGACGGCAGTAAGTGCTTTCCAGATGCACAAGTATAGAGTCGCCGGCTAAAAAAATTGGATTTGTAAATTTTAGTTGTAATCATTTTTTTTTTATGAAATAATTTTTTGTCAAATACCTCTTGTTGCTGAATATCATCTTGCTTCTTTTTTGTCTTTACTTTGTCTGTACTTTTCATTCTATTTGCACCCTTTTTGCTATTCTCTTCCCTCTTATTACTTTCCCATTTGCCTTCTATCTTCGTTTTCATCTCTCTAGGCCTCTTCCTATCCCACTCCTTCGACTTCATATACATGCATGATCTTTATACCAGGTTTTGGATAGCTTTTACAAATTGTTGGGGAGATATAACAAATCTACCTATTCCCTAAAAGAGGGCGTGGCTCAATAATTTTTAAAGAATTGTTTACTGATTTTTATGTACATAGAATTATATAGCAAATATCATTCATCTGAATCAAATATAATCAGAGTTATGAGAAATCGCAATTTTATATTGGATAAGGCATGCCACAGTCTACTTTTCCAAAACAATTTATAGACTATGCTGTAACGAGTGACCATAAAAACTTGCTGTGTAAATTTCATAAAGATCAATTAGCGACTACGGATGTTTATGAAGTACAAACACACTAAACCAATTTTTGAAGTGAAAACTTCTTTAGTAGTGTTGCGGTTTTTTTGAGTGAAGAAAAAAGGATGCAGGTCGCGTTACTTTTACTGTCACTGAAACCTCTGTATATAGTTTCTTTGATTTTTAAATTTAGGCTGTAATATGAAACCCCTTGGCCTGCAGTTGCATATCAATTTTTTCGAAAGCGTTGCCACCTGGGCCAAAATTTATTTTAAGTGTGTTAGTTATACCATTTATAACGCAAAGAACGGTTTGTACGATTTAGGTGGCTTTTTTTGTTTTTGGATTTGTTCAATTCGGTAATAGGAAAATAAGTATTAAAATGTGGTATGCATAAAAAGGGTTGCCACCTGTATAGTTAGTTTATATCTTATAACTTCAAACGAGTTATTCTTGTATATTTGTATAGTTGTATATTTGTATATTTGTATATCCACTACTATCTCAGGAACGACTTAACCAATTTGGATGAAATTTGGTATATGGGTAGTACCTTTGTTTTAGGATTTTCTACTTTGGTGTTGCCACTTGGGGTGGTTCACAGGGTTGCCACCTACATAATTTTTTTTTAAATATTAAGTAATATATGGGAATATGGGTATCAAATGATAGGTATTTTAGGCCGTATACCAACCAAAGTATGTTCGAGTAGGGTTGCCACCTAGGGTTGCCACCTGACCGCATTTTATTTATTCCTTCAGATACAGACCACTATCTCGGGAACGGCTAAACCGATTTCGATGAAATTTGGTAGATGGATAGTATGCTTCCTTCTAAAATTTTCTACTTGGATGTTGCCACTAAAGGAAGCTTAGAGGGTTGCCACCTTTCCGAATTTTTTTTAAATATTAAGCAATATATGGCAATATGGGTATCAAACGGGAGGTATTTGAGGCCGTATACCAACCAGAATATTTTTAAGTAGGATTGCCACCTAGGGTTGCCACCGAGCAAGGCTCGGTCACCCAGGTACTAGTTAATAAAATGAGTAAAACACTTATCATTTAAGATTATTTTCTGCACAATAAAATATTTTCAGTCTACTCAAAAAATACAAATTGAATTCAAAAACAAAAATCTTAATCTTTTTTCTAGTTAACCCTTTTTAAGCCAAATTGTTATAAAGAACTAACAAGTTACTCAGAAATATAAATTTTTTAAACTATTCTACTCTTATTCAGTTGTTCGCAGCTGTATATACTGTATATTTAAATATTATACACTTCCCTTTTTTCTAATTTGCTTCTCACCCACACAGTGTCATATTCGCACGCCGTTGGCCAGTCATTAAATATTATGAATTTGTTTTTAACGAGATATGCGCGCAACAGCATCCTTACTTTTTATTATTGTTTTAATTATGTTAATGTAAAAAAAATATTTGTAGTACAAAAGCAAAATGAACAATCGAGAAAATTTAATCAAAATGTTTGCAAAGCACAAACTTACAGTAAATGATATTATTTCTATGTAATTGTGGCAATATGGGGATTCGCATTTGTGTGACATGGACTCAATCTAATAAGCACATTTGTGTTATCTATGTACATATGTATCTATGAGAGTATGTCCCATGAAGCCTGCAAATAGTATTAACAATTTATGTAGCATTGCAGCAACGAATTCTCCAAATATACTACAAATGTTCATTTGGTAGTTGGAAAAGCAAGGAAATCTTTACCGAAACTACGCTGCTCGGAGCATATTTTATTGTAATATGAATTCATATCTGACTACATATTTATCTATGAACATATAGAATGCGTTTCATAAGTAGAATACACTTAGAATAGATACGTTTTAAGCGTTTATGTGATATAACACGTTTTTTATTCATAAGCACTTAACAGCTGGTGAATAAAATGACAAATACATAAAAAAAAAATTCAAAATTTGTAATTTTCTTTAAAAAATTAAATTTTACCAGAATTTTTTTCGTAAGCACTTAACAACATGCAAATCAAATAACAAATTTATTTAATTTTTTTAAATTGTGGACGTTTATAAATTTTTACTCGCTTAGTTTTTGTCTATTTTGGATTTTAAAAATATTTTGTGTACGCATAAAAAAACTTTCATTATATGAATTTCAATATTTTTCTTATAGTACAGATCTATAAGAGAGCGTTTCTTAGCTTCTACACTTCTTTGAGAAATTCACAAAAAATTTGGAAAAATAAATTCTGACATATTTTAAATCACAAATACAGTTTTTAAAAGTGGTAATTTGTTTTACAGAATTTGATGGGCAACAAAACTGTATTTTCGGGTTTTTAATTGTAAATATTATTTAATTATACATTTTGAAATTTTTTTTTTTTAATTTTAGATATTATTTTTCAACTTTTCAAAGATTTGCACAAAATTTGCAAAATGATTACATTAAATTATTTTTCTATAAGAAGAAATATTGAAATATAGCTGTATTTTCGGTTTTTTAATTTACAATATTTTGAAATTTTTTTTTTAATTTTAGATAACATTTTTGAACTTTGCAAAGATTTGCACAAAACTTTCTATACGATTATATTAAGTTAGATTTCTTTGAGAAGAAATGTTGAAATATAACTGTGTTTTCGATTTTCTAATTTAAAATATTTTGAAATTTTAGATAACATTTTTGAACTTTTAAAAGAGTTGCACAAATTTTCCAATAACATGGAAATATAACTGTAGTTTCGGTTTTCTAATTTAAAATATTAAAACTTTTTTTTTTAATTTTTGAAAACATTTTTGAACTTTGCAAAGATTTGCACAAAACTTTCTATACGATTATATTAAGTTAGATTTCTTTGAGAAGAAATGTTGAAATATAACTGTGTTTTCGATTTTCTAATTTAAAATACTTTGAAATTTTAGATAAGATTTTTGAACTTTTAAAAGAGTTGCACAAAACTTTCTAAACGATTATATTAAATTAGATTTCTTTGAGAAGAAATATTGAAATATAACTGTTTTCGATTTTCTAATTTAAAATATTTTGAAATTTTAGATAACATTTTTGAACTTTTAAAAGATTTGCACAAAATTTCGAATATAATTATTTTAATTTAGATATCTATGACAGAAAATATTGAAATGTAACTGATGATAAGAAAATGTTTGAAGCATATCATTTCCCTGAGCGCTATATTTATGAATAACACTATATATGAAAACATTAACTAAATGAATGTGGTATGGACGTCAAAGTGAATTATGGCGGCTGTGTAATATAATACCCGTTATACTGAAACTACAGCACATATACACATACAAATAGTAGTAGCAATGCTAACATTAGTACTATTTGTAGTAGTAAAAATTCCCACGACAAGATGGTGTATGGCAAATCCTCAGTACAGAGGCAATAGTATCAGAAATGCAAATGCCAGTTGAAAAAGCTACAAAAAATAGCTCTAGAATGAAAGCATAGCATGAAGGAAGCCGCATGTTGCGGAGTGTGTACCTACACTTACGGGAATAATCTTAGTAGTGCCTAACTTTAAATAGGACAGCGTTTAGCGAGCTACAGCTTTGATATAGTTCTTTTGATTTTTAGTTTATTTACTTATTTTTCGGATGAAAAGAGTTGCCAACTTTTAAAAAAATCCGTATTACAGTAGTCTTTGATTTTTAAGTTTGAAGCGCCATATGAAAGGGCTTGATCAGTAGATAGAGCCTATACTTTTTTTGGAAAAGGTTGCCACCTTTTCAAAATATAACAATAATTTCTAAATTATAGCTACTTTGATTTGCGAATCTAACTAGTCATATGAAAGGGCTTAGTGCATAGCTAAGTATAAGCTATAATTTTTATAAAAAAAGGTTGCCACCCGTGCAAAAAAAAAATATTTTTAAATGGTGTAACTACATTTGTTACTCAAAAAGGGCTTGTCCAATTTGTATGATGCTCTAAAAGGGGTTGTGCCAATTGTTCAAATATTAAGTTTTACGGTAAAGTGTTTCGATTTATGATTTGAATTTACTATATTAGAAGGAAAATAACATATATTTGCTAGAAAAGTTTGGCACCTTTGCAAAAATTTGCTTTTACCTTTGGTTTATTTTTCAAATTCAGGTATTAGCTCATAGATGACTAATAATATGTTATTTTTAAAGAAAAGGTTGCCACCTGTTTTAAAAGCTATTTTGACAGTATAGTTAGGCCGTTTTTTCTTTGCAATTTCGATGCCAAATAAACTTTTCTGCTTTCCTAAGGAAATTTATGAATTGAATATTTATATTTTCAAAAAAAAAAATTAAAATTTAAAATACTTTTTTTTATTTTATTTATAAGTCGCTAAGTGCTTGCGAAAAAAATTGGCTGCAGTTTAACGACTTCATTTAAAAGTACTTTCTGAGCAATAAAATGTTGCCAGAAAACTCAAAAAGTAGTTAAGTTTTTTTTTAATTTATGCTACTACTACTTCTAAGATTTTGATAGCAGCTGTAGATTTTTATGTTACTGCGATTTGTGGTTTATTCACTTAGACGCTTATATAAATACCTATATATGTACAGTTCTACTTATGTACAAATGTTTTAGCAGCTAAGAGATTTCCCAGAACATAAGTAGAACGGATTTCAGATATTGTCTGGAGAGACATTGTGCAGAAAAATATTTTCAGTAAGTTGTTAAGTTGCTGGTGACATGAAACAAGAGCAGGTATGTGGAGATAGAGCAAAAAAGTGCACGAATTATTTTATGGAATCTAATAATTGAATTTGTTCTATGTATAGATAAGGAGGAAGTTTTAAGACAATTATAAAAAAATTAATTTATTCAACTTCGATTCAAGTAATGATTATGAATATTTATATGATTGTCTATTTAATTAAAATTAATTTAATTAGAATTTGGTTTTTGGTGTAATTTTTACTGCCTCTTTCCATTTTAGCCTTATATTTTGTTTGCTTTTCATTTACTTTGCTTTCAACAAATACAATGCAGACCGTAAAAATGTTTCAAATTCTTTTAGCTCAACGAAACAAACCCGAAAAGTACAAACAGGTCAGTCACAAAAAGTTTAAAATGCTAGGATGCTAAAAATGCCAGGATTTCATTCCTAAAAACCCGTTATCATAAGTATGGGAAAAATGTTCTTCAAAATTTCAAAACTCTTAAAAAAATAATTAAGGTCCTATTTGATTTCGCTTTTTTGGTGAAGAAATAATTTAAGTTTTAAATAAACAAATTTCAAAATTCAATAACTTCCTGTATACTATTTTAAGGCCAGTTAACTTCTCAAACCATAGCTGGGGGCCTTGTTATTACGATTACATTTTGGTTACTAATGATTACGATTACTGTAATTCTAATCCTAAAATGTTGACGACTACGATTAAATTTCAATTACGATTACTGTAATTATAATAAATTAATTTAGATGGTTACGCTAACAGTAATCGTAATCATGTTTTTTTTTTTATTACTATTACAGTAATCGCAATCCTACAATTTGTGAAATTGCAACTACTTTAATGGCAATCAACATTTTGTCAATTACGATTACTGTAATTGTAATCCTAAAATTTTTACGATTATCTCAATCCTTATGAATATTTTCATGATTACGATACTGTAATAAATGTTGGGATTATAATTAGAGTAATCGTAATTCAAATCTTATTGTAATCCTTAGTTCCCCAGCTCTGTCTCAGACAATGTCTATTCGTTTTTCAATTTTCACTATTGGAGAATAAGGCATACCCAAATCTCGGGGCAAAGCGCTGTAGTCTAAAATCAAATCCCGAAAATACTGGCAATGCAAAGAACCAAAAAATTGGCATCCCTAGCAGCTACATAGAACGTGTTCGAACTGGCTAAATTCGTAGAGAACAACGCGAAAAACGTCAACTAACGAAACCATTAACACAATCTGCACGAACGAATCCTTAATGATTCGTGCGGTCGCAGCAACAATTGTGGTAACAGCAGATGCTGTGACAAAGTGATCAGCACGCCAAAGGACTTACTTAGTGTATTACAACAACAAAAACAACAAAATCGAATGTGCTATGCTAACTCCTGCGCTATCTAAAGCAGTGATAGCCGAAGGACAAACATGCTCAAATAACTTCATTCAATTGTTTTGGGACATGAAGAGGGAGCAAACTCAAATAAAAATTGGCAAACCACATTCTCTAGAATTTTTAATATTTTTTTTTTAAATACAACGGAGTCATGAACTCGTATACACCTACAATTTTCTGTTAGTATATGGCAGAAACTGTGGTTATACGAGTATGTAGCCTGTGACAATTATGTTGCCGAAAATCGAAATTGAATCACGTGACTGTCCTAACAAAAAGTCAAAAGTTGTTGCAATTAACAGTGCCCGAGTAAAAGATAATGTAACAAATTAAATATGTACAAGTCTACAAAGCTATATACATTAGTAATGGATATCTGCATATAAGCGGCTTGTTACTCCTTTGACGTGAACAGCTCGATAGCATGGTTCATTTCATGTAGTTTTAGTGAGAATGTCACCCGTAGGATTGGAAAAATCGATTTGGCATGTGCTTGAAAACAAAAAAAAAATAAAAAATGTTTGTCCAAAAGTTTACAACAACGTCTGCTACAGGTAAAATTAATTTAGTTGGTACTGTTACTATAATTGAGCACAGAGCAGTGAAGGAAGAAAATATAAACTCAACCAGATGTGGCAGAGATAATGGAAAAATTTAAGATCACGTACTACGACATGTGAATAGCTAAAGAAGCTGTGACATTTATACTGAATATACTTTTAATTAGGGTGGGTTGAACAAAAACAAAATAAAAATAAATTTCAAAGTAATCATGACTGTAAATGAGCACGATCAAGAATAATAATTTTTATTGTTTTTAAAATAATAATTGTTTTTCCTTTTTTAGTAATTTTTCAATAATGATTAAGTTTTTTGATTAAACAGAAATGTCAAATTTATTTATAAACGCCATACCCTTTCTGCTAGACTTCTTCGTCAGAACCATTTTTGCACGTTCTGTTAGCCATTAGGCTATTAGAACGATAGTTTGTTTTTCAGCTAAACTCTTATTTCTATTGATTTTTAACATCCATTAGGACCGACCGCCAGTTGTTGGCACAATCCATGCTTATTGTAGATTTTTGTTTTTATGTGTCCATATTTGACACTCTGACTGTGCTATTCGGTTTTCTTTATTTTATATATCAACAATTCAATTGATATATAACTGCACATTTGCCCAGAATATTACGTCTTATGAAAATTATAAGAAGCTTTTATTTGAAAAGAAAATAAAAATTTAAATACAACTGCCAAAACTTTTCTAATCGGTAAATTTTGGAAGATGCTAAACTTCTTCATGAGAGTAATTTTAGCAAATTCTGTTGTTCTGTTAACCATTAAGTTATCAGAACGATGGTTTTTTGGCAGCTAAATTCCTTTTCCTATTCATTTTTTTACTATAACATTGCGGAAGAACTGACATTTGTTGACAAATTGCCCCTGATAGATTTTTTGTATGTGTCCATTTTGCACAGTCACACTTAAATAATTTTTTATATTCTTTTCGCTTCATAAAGTACAAATTGTACCCCTATACTAATAAAAAAAATGATCACGATTGGCAGGCATAATTTCGAAATAGTTTAGGCTTAGCTTACCAACAAAAATGCAAGCCTAGAAATCCAACGAAGAATTACTCTTGCCAGCAATTGCTACCTCGGACTGAGTAGGCAATTGAAAAGTAAAGTCCTCTCTCGACGAACGAAAATAACACTCTACAAGTCACTCATCGCACCCGTCCTGCTATATGGTGCAGAAGCGTGGACACTAACAACATCTGATGAGGCGGCTCTGGGAGTATTCGAGAGAAAGGTTCTTCGAAAGATTTGCATATGCGAGGGCAAGTCCCGAAGAAGATTTAATGACGAGCTGTATGAGCTATATGCAGACACCGACATAGCCCAACGAATTAACACCCAGAGAATTCGTTTGAAAGGCAATGTAGTGCGAATGAATGAAGATGCTCCGGTCCAAAAGGTATTCTTAGCAGCATTAGCCGGTGAAACCAGAGGAAGAAGGAGACCACCGCTCCGATGGAAGGACCAAGTGGAGATCGATTTGCCATCCCATGGTGCTTCAAATTGTCACAGTTGGCAGAGCAAAGAAACGGCTGGCGTGTTTCTAAAGGAAGGCCAAAATCGTTTCGACGGTTAAGCGATATTTAAAAAAAAAAAAAAGAAGTAATGCCGACGCTTTAACAGCATTGACAAAAGGGCGCTGTGTGATTCATTGATATTTTTTTGTATGAATATTTCATGACGATTCACTTTTTTTATGCAAAAAAAGTTAACTAAGCCCCCTATAAAATGGTAATATTAAACAGTCATACCAAAGATTCTTGGTCTGTGAGTGTTGAATTATTCAGTATTTTTGAGCTTAAGACCGGTTTTGTTATTATATTTTTATACGCAGCGTGTACTTGTACACAGGGTATTATAGTTTTGGTCATATAACGGTGGTTTGTAATGGTACAAAATAATAGAGTTAGGTATGGAGTTCCATATATCAAAGTTCTGAGAATGAACAGAGGAATGCATTAAGACATGTCCGTCCGTCCGTCCGTCCGTCCGTCCGTGGACACGATAACTTGTGTAAAAATTGAGACATTTCAATGAAATTTGGCACACAGGTTGCTTTCCGGCCGAGGTAGGTTGCTATTTGAAATGGGCGAAATTGAACCATAACCACGCCTTTTTTTTCGATATCGAAAATTTCGAAAAACGTATAAAATGGGTTAATTAAATAATAAAAGCAGCTACAATGATGAAATTTGCTAGGTTTATTAACTTGGTTGTCCCATTCACGATTTTATAAAATTTTTGGAAAAGGGGCGTGGCACCGCCCACATATGAGTCAAGCAATTTTCAAATTCGACCGTTAATAACTTCAGAACGGTGTAAGATAGAATTACGAAACTTAATACGAGGTACACTATAGACATTTAGCGTACGCCCTCCGAAAATAAGCAAAATCGGTGGACGACCACACCCACTTTTGGACCAAAGTTTTTTAAAAAAGAGGTAGGAAACTGGAACATGCCATATCTCCTTCACTGATGCAGATAGAATGCTAGAATTTCGTAGTTAGAATTACCTGATGATCTTATTAATGATTTTTTAATTTTGGAAAATGGGCGTGGTACCGCCTACATATAAACGAAAAATGTCAAATTTCAGCTATTATTAACTTCAAAGCGGTGTTAAATAAAATTACGAAACATGATACGAGGTATACTCTCTACGCTTTTCAAAATTATATATAGCCTATGCTGGAACCAGTGAACCCAGGAATCTACGAGGAAAATTTCATAAAGATCGGTTAAGTACTTTGGACGCCAAACACATAGACACACATTCATTTTTATTTATAAGATTGCCCACATGGTAGTAGAAAAAGATTAAAACCTTTATAGCTCATAACTCCACAACAATTTACCAATTTACCACGATTAATTTTACACAGCTTGGTATTTAATGTTCGGTTCCACCTGAATTTAGACTTCCTTACTTGTTTTTTTCTTTTTTTTTTTTTTAGTTTTAATTTCTTGCTTCTTGCACTCCGTTGTCAGCGTATTCAACATTTTCATGTTAGAATATTTTTCTTTATAAAATAGCTAAAAGAAATAAAGAATTGTTTAATTGCATTCCATTTTTTTCACACACAGGTATGTACTTGTAACTATTTTAGTGCTGGAGTTATTGGTTTACTCTATGAATTACTAGGCTGGAAGGCAAAATGATAAATTCTTATATGATTGCTATATGTACTATAAATATAATATGCGAACTTTTCGGGCCGCTCTCCCATCACTAGGATATCTGAACGATATTCATTTCACTGCAAATATTAAAGCTTCTTTTTATATATTTTTGTATTTTTATTTATTTATTTAGTCAAAGAAACTTTACTTTCTTACAGACTATAAGGACCAAAAATTTTATTATAACTAATACTATATATATTTTAAAAAAATATTAAAAAGAAGATTTAAAAAGCTTGTTTTGAAAGAGTGAAATCAATGACGATACTTTCTGATAAATATTAAATTCCCTCATAGAACGCATCAATGGGGCATTTCCAGCAAATCTGGTTTTTACTTTGGCCAAATAAAATGGGTAAGACACACAAAGATTACGTCTAGGTACAGTTGTGTTCAATATAATACTAGTGAAATTAAATTTTATATCGTTCGACGAAATAAAAATAAGCTGTGTTTTTAATTATTTTCAATTAAAACATAGCGAACTCCATAACAAGAATTATCTAAAAAGAAATTTCAAATTTTACCAAAGTTCAGGAAAGTTAATTAAACTTTTGAAAATTTACATCAAAATTTTGTGGGATATTTTTGAGTACGCAGTTTTATTGCTCATTTAATTGTAGCATAATAATGTGCAAGTTAGAAGTACCTTAAATGTTCCGCTGAATTTTTAGAATTTTTCTTAGTGAAAGATGTTGGGTAATTTTTCTCAATTACGAATCTCTTATACATAGTATACTCTATTTAATTCTTATGCAATAACGAGATCCCCTTCTTACCCACAAAGCGACTGCTGTATGTATACGGAAGGTAAGCTCATCCAGTTCAAGTACTATCATGAGCAAACTGAGAAACAAAAAAGAACACTTGCCCTCTTCATAAAACAAGAAGAAATAAAAAAAAAATAGAAAAAATCCTACAAGAAAGCAGTCGTAAAGCATCTTGATAAGTGGAACACATCAATTGTGCTATGCTCGTTAGAAGTGCCTATTAACCTTGCAACCATCGACGTCATGACCCCAAAAATACAATCAGCTTGAGTCGTATTATCACAGTAAATTCGACTCAATGCATCATAAACTTGTACATAAATATTTAGTTTTCACCCTTAGCATGGTTGAGCTCACATAAAGAAATAACTCGTCATTTACTAGTGCTTCTCAGCTTTTTTTCACCCTCCCTCCCTTCGCACATTTCTCTTTGATTTGCCATTTTACGCCTTTCTTTGTAATTAATTGGAAAAGGTATCGAATAACAATTGACGATGCGTAAGTTGTTTTTAGTTGTTTCGTGGTTTGTTTGTTTAGTATTTGTATTTCTCCTCTGTTTTTAATGTAAGTAAAAATGAGGCCTTTCTTGTTTGCTTTTTGCTGTGTTTAGTTTGGTCTTTCTAGCAGCTGATGGATTTCACATACCCCTACTAGCTGGAAAAAATCTGATATTGCTTCTGTGTAAATATTTGAGATTGTGGTGAGGTGAGTGGGGGAAGTTTTTTTTTTTTGGCAACCAATAAAAATCGAATAGAAACAGTTCAGCCATGAAATTGGCAGTGTTTTAGAAGAGCAGGTTGCTTGGGATCAATAAAAACAGCTTTCAGATCACCCAACTAGGCTGACAATTCGAAAACGACCTATCTCAAAATATTTCTGACAAACCCCCATAGGTGAATTTGATTTTCCTTAGAATGTGCTTGTTTACAGCACTTTCTCTAAATTCGGTTTAAAGAAGTATTAAATTTTTGATAAGTAACGCTTTTACAATAAACTCTGAAATGACGTGTTTTCAGTCGTTTCCTTCGCTGGGATTTTTCTGATCCGAAAGCTGTGATAGGCTGAGCTAGTTGAGATACTTTTTAACTAATTTGGTTGTGCTCGCCATTCAACTTTGAATGAGCAAAGTGCAGAACGTAAATGAACACTGAAGATGGCGCAGCGCCAAACCCGCTCTAAGTCAAAATTTAATGATGGCGGGAAATAATTCAAAAGTCTGTCAGAGGAATCTGTATTAAAGAGATAACAATTTTCTGGATATTAAAAGTACCGGGATTTTCGGAATCTAGTCCCGGGACCAAACCTTTTAAATTTGATTAGTAATTAGTAATCAATTAATAAGACGGTTTTTTTAAATTGGTAATGTTTATTTCAATTGCTTTTCTAGAAAAGGCAATTAGTAATTGATTACGATTAAAAAAAAAATTTTACTAAAAAAAAATTAAATAAAAATTGAAAAAAAAACTAATACGTAAACAAAAATTAGGAAAAAAATGGTTTTGATTACTTTTTATTATTTTTTTCTGGTATTGTTGTTGAAGCTAATAAATATACACAACAATGCTGAAAAAAATCAAAAAAAAATTAAATAAAAATCAAAAATAATCAAAAGTAATCACAATTTTTTTTTATTATTATTTTATGTATTCATGAAACGAGCTCAAGGCCAAGAATAATAATTTTTCACTTTTTGAATTTTTATGAAAATTATTATTGTTTTTTATTTTTTAATAATCATTTAATTAATTATTAAAAGTATTAAAAGTTTTTTAATTGAATAGAGTAGGAAAAATGTTTAGAGACAACCGCAATTATTTTTTTATTTGTTTTAATAATCGTAAAAAATAATGATTTTGATTTTGATTTTTTTTTTTTTTTTTTAATTTTCGAAACAACTTTTTCGAGATATTTTAACTGGATCATCTTGATATTCATAGTTTTTGTTAAAAGTATATTAAAATAAACTAAAAATTCCGAAACTCCGGAATTTGTTGTTTAGAATAAAGTTGGGTTTTAGGTGCCGACATTTTCTCACAAAAGCGGGATTTTCGGGACCTAAGAAAAGCACGGGATTTGCATTTCTAACATGTAAATTTTCTACACCCTCACACTTCCTCCCAATTCTTCAAAACCATGTTAAATCTCTAAAAGTTCAAAAAAAATGCATTTAGTGTACCGAAATTTCTTGTTGTTATCGTTTTTGTATCTCCTTTTGTTTCTTAGCTATTACTTCCGTTGTGTTGTTCTGCTATGTCTTTTGCTTAGCATGATTTATTTTTCACTCATTATTAGTTAGTTACATACTTTTATTCAAAAGTTTATTACCCTCTTTAATAACAATTCCTGCATGCGTTGATTTCGCTTGTTTTCCTGCTAGTTTCGTGCTACTTTTTTGTAGTTGTTGTTGTGACAAAACGTAATAATAAGTTTCAGGCAGGAAAACTGCATATTCATAGGATGTAACTATGCTTTGCACAGAGAGCCTGCACCCAAACAGGCAGACAGACGCTGAGTGCCTTGTAATGCTACAACACAGTCGTGTAGCGGAATTCTTTACGGAGATGGATGCTCTGCTTGTTGTCTCTTTGTTTTTCTATGCTGAATTATTTTATTCTCTTTTTTTTTATTCTATTCTCTACATTTTAGTTGTTGCTGCTTCTTAAGTAAGCAGGCATGCTATGCGATTGTAACGACTTCCCACAAAATGTGTTTTTGTAATTTTGTTGTTATTTTGTTAGATCTACCATTTTCTTGTATTGGAGATGCTGCCGTTCTAACAGTAGGAACAAGTCAACGGATTTTATTATTTTATCTCTTTAAATATATATTTTCCTATACAAACTAGAGCGAGGAAAAACTTTTCTTCCCCTAAAATAATGACGGAACTTGTATAAAAAAAAAAAAATTGAAACAAAAAAAATTTACAAAAAATTTTAAAACAAAAAAAATTAACTAAACATTTTAAAATTAAATTCTTTAAACAACAATTTGAAACCTTAAAATTAAACAAACAAAAAACCTAATATATAAAAATTATAAAAAAAAAAATAAAATAAAAAAATTAAAATAAAAGAAATTAAATTTTTTACCAAAAGAAAAATAATTAAGAAAAATTTAAAAAATAAAAACAGAAATTAAGATATAAAAAAAATAATTTTTCCAAATTGGTTAGCTAAATAAAGAAATAATAGTCGATTTATTTTAACAAAAATTTGAAATATAAAAGAAACTGCAAAACCTAAAAACTAACAAACAAAATTTTTAAAATTTAAAACATAAGTTTTCAGAAAAATTTTATTTTTTGTTACTAAACTGAAAAAAATGTACCGTTTTTAGAAAAATGTAAAACATAAAAAATTTTATGGTTATTACGGTCTGTATATTTTATTTATTTTTCTAAGTTTTGTGTGACCAAATTGCGATAATTTAAAAAATAAAAAAAAATTTCACAAAAATTAACAAACATTTTTGTTTTTAATTTAAAAAGTAAAAAAACATTTTAACTCTCTTGTGAAATAAAGAAGTTATAGCCGAGATTTTTTGTAAGCACTGACATGACATAAGTGACATGCATTAAATAACAAAAAATTTATTTTCTTTTTTTTTTTAAATAAGCCTTGATATTAAAATGTGAAGTTGTCGTTTTTTTGTTGCTTTCAATTCATAAAATTTTTAGGCAATTAGCAAAATTGTATCTAGCATCGAAAATCACGAATAAAAAACGACCCATTTTTGCAACAGAATCGTAGAAAATATTTAAAATTTTTCGAATGTGATTTTTTCAATCCTCTTTGAAATTTTAGCTGGTGAAGATAGTTATGGAGGTTGTGGGTGGGATGAAGTAAAAGCTTTCAAGTTGCCATATCAAATCGTTCGAATGAGCACTCGAGTTAGTGCAATATTACCCGAGCGTTTTAGATTAATACACGCAAAGGATGGCACCTTTCAGAAACTGTTTACAAAACTTTCAGGGAGTGTGCTCTCAAAACAGCCACATCTAGTTATCCGCTTAAGAACTACTTCACTCTAGCGTATTTTGCTTTTTTGAGCTGAACTTAAAGTATTACCAGGTAACCCAATAACCAGCTCTATGTGAATACTCCAATCTAAGTATAGTTATATATATTTTTTTATGGCGTTGTTGATACAACAAAAGTTCCAGCAGCCGTTACTATAACGGTGTAATGAGGAACTAACATCTGTTGTGTTTTCATTTTTTTTTTTTTTTGTTGCCGTGCTGTAAACTTATGTATGTTTGTTGTGAATTGTAGTAAATGGCATGCGACGCTATAACTGCACATTTGGTTGTACCACATATATACACTGGAGGTGACAATTTGATAGTGCTGACTAAATATTAGCCGATATTTTTCGCACGCGCTTAGCGACTTATGTATAAAATACAAAAATTACATTTTCTTTATGAACTTATGAATAAAATAACAAAATGAAGTTTTAAATTAGATTTTTTTTTTAATCAAGTGTGAACTTGTCGCTTGTAAGCTGTTAAGCAAAATTATAAGTGCTTATAATTTTTTTTGTTGGCTTATTTGCTGGTGTTTCCAATTCAAAATTTTTTTAGGCGAGGATCAAATTTTTTATCTAAATTATTGCTTGCTCAACACTTTTAATATACTGTACTTGTTGTTGTGTTAAACATTTTCTCCATATGCACAGTTATTTGCTGCTATCGCATTTGCCTTAGATTTAGTTTATTTAACTGCTAATCAACATACTACGTACTGCGATTTTCTACAAAGCTCGCTATACATAAAAACTCGACAATTGGTTAAACAAATATGTTTGCATACCCATACTTTCGACTGGGCAAAATTGACAAATTTTTAAAATAATATCTTTAATTTAGAAAAATATGAAAATTTTTAGTTTTTGATCGCTCTGGAACGGCCCACTTGACAATAATTTTTATACAAAACATTTTTTTATCGTATTCCATTTTCTTTAAAAATTTAATCAGGTTTGAAAAATCTAAACTAGCAATGATAGATTTTTTTTCGCAACCAGCTTCGCGACTTATGAATAAAACAACAAATTGAATTTATTAATATTTTTTATTGTTATTTTTATAAATTTTTATTTTTATTTTTTTTCTTATACAATTTTTTTTAATTATAAAATTTTGCTATGAAACTTACATGTGAATTTGTCGCAACCAAAATTGTGAGCGCTTTTAATTTTTTCTTGCTTGCTTATTTTTGCGTTGCTTTCAATTCAAACATTTTTTTAAGCAAGCAAAAAAACAATTTCAGCTAGCATCCAAATAACGAATACAAAACGGTCACTACTATCAATATAATAATTTAAAAAAAAATTGTTTCTTTGACCCAGTCTAACATACATATGCATTTCACTAAGCGCCTTCATTTGTAAATTCTTGACTATCTTTTTGCATTGTTTAGGAAAGTAGGTTAAATATCTACGACTACGCTGACGTTATAACAGTTTTTTGTCATTTTGTCGATTTGGCGGCAGCGCCAACTAAGGCTTGTACACTGCATTGCTTTGCTTGTCGAATGATTGTCAGTCATGTCAGTTGATTAGCGACGTTGATTTCAGACGATGACGTCTCTGAAATATTTGTAGGTGGTGCATTTGTATTGCTTTCTAGTGCATAGCATTAGACTTATTGAAAGTACACTTCTACTTGGCTTAACTGTGTCTTGAAGTATCTACTACGTATGTAAATATGTTTGAATGTAAATATCTTTAAGCACCGACTTACAGCTAATATTACTGCGATGCAATTTCTCCGTTGTACTTGTCTGACTGTCAATTGCTGGAATTAACTTTTGATGGTCGTTATGGGTGTTTTTATACTTATTTTGTATGTAAATGTATTGACATTTGTATGGATTATATGGTACGTGCATTTCTAGTGGTGCATGCATACATACGTATGTAATCACATGTGAATTATTGTAAGCACTTCCATGCTAAACTCAAATATGAGGTAGAGATTTGTAAAATCGGTAAGGCATTCCAATTTACAAACTAGTTGATTGTTCCAACTGAATTTTATGAATCGCGACGATAGAGCGAAGTAAATGAAGAGAAGAATCGATTTTATAAGAAATGCTTCAAAAATTAAGAAACAAATCAAAATAAATGATCTTATGTCACATCGTTATATAACAGGTCACGTTATAATTCTAGATTCGTTCGCCCCTCCTTGTGTGTAGCCTGTGTGATTTCACATGAAGTGTAGAGGGCGTTTTTTGATTGCAGATGATGATCAGGAGGTGATGTGATGTCACAACAGTTACAAACCAGTCTTATCATATTCTGGCTTGTCTATTTGCTACGTGTATGAACGAAATACACATTACGTGAACAAATTAATGCTGGTATTTTCAGATCACATTATTTTTTGAACTGCTGATATTCGATCGAAATAAAATTTATCACAAGATTATACTGGTAGTCACTTCATTTCAGGTGATATACCCCATCATATGATTAGATATTCGCAACTAACACATCGCAAGTAAAATGATAGTAAGTACGTTGGTATGATGTCACAACACGTGCAAACGGATCATATGATATTCATATCATACATGTATTTTTAAAATGACATATGAAATCATGTGATGTAATACGACACAAGAATGATTTATTTTGTTGTTGTTGATACTTGATGTGATGTACAATACTGATATTTATTAATTAGATTCCACATCACGTCACATCACATTCAAACAGATCATATCATAAATGTATTTTTGAAATCATATGATATTATCAAACTTAAAAAGTCCCAATTAAAACTTCGTGACTTAGCGTATGTGACATTATGATGTTGAAAAATGTTAGATCGAATGATAGTAAGATGAAGTAAGAATGACTTCCTTTGTTGTTGTCGTTGTTGTTCTAATAGTACGTCGGCACATCCAATCATGGAATAGGACGTGATCAGAATAGGACGAGACCAAAGAGGTTAACTTTTCAGTAAAAATGTTCACATCACTAGCTAGCACCTCAAGCGTTATTTTTGATGTTACAATCACATGCGATGTACTTGCTAGAAAATCTCTTGGTTAGCATTGTTGTTTTTTTACACTTTGAAGTGACAATAGCGCTTTTTTTATTCGTCATTTAGCTGCTAGATAAAAATTAGTATGCAACAAACATTAAAATCACTTACAACTTTGGTTGCTTATTCACATGCAACAAGGTCACATTTGATTTTCAAATAAAAAATAAAAATAAAAAATTATAATTTTTGAAAAAAAAATTTATTTTGTTATTTTATGCATAAGTCGTTAAGTACGTTCGAAAAAAAAAACTGTTATTCTAACATTTTTGACAGCTTAGAACAAATTATTTTCAAATATTCAAATTATTGCCAGAATGTCATTATTTCACTTCCTTTTGTCAAAGCGCATAATTGTATTTGCGTAGCTAAATATTACTATTTATTGCTTCAATTACTCAACGATTCTTTTTCTCCAGCTTTAGTCCCAA
The DNA here is from genome assembly GCA_949987695.1 of Merzomyia westermanni. NCBI lineage: Eukaryota > Metazoa > Arthropoda > Insecta > Diptera > Tephritidae > Merzomyia > Merzomyia westermanni. The sequence goes on from OX465288.1 coordinate 37,245,504, forward strand.
GCATATTTTAGATAACAAGCAAACATAGATATTTATAAAGATATTCCAAGAATTGGCTTGCTCTTTTATGATTCGTTTTGCTTTTGTAAATCGTTTTGCTTTTATGTTAACGCAATTTCCAAAAATTATTACACATAAAAATACAATTTGTGTAATTTGATGGTTCTTTGCAAAGCAAGTGAAAATAATTTTTCTTCCTTCCTGCTTTCATAGCATTTAACTAGTTTAAAGCTCCATAGAATAAGAAACGCCTTGTGGCGAAACACCGCTTTAAGAATACAAAAACAGGCGCCTTAGTGAATGCTCAAATGAATAAGAAATAAAAAAAAAATAAAAAGGCAATTGACATTTGCTAAGTACATACCAGTTCTTGTAATTCCAATAATTTGTGAGAATTTGTAGACAAAGAAACCGAAAGAGGCTCTTTATAAATTATTTTATAAAGTAGCAAAAGTGTTTCTTCTAAACAAACGCTAGCGAATTTATGGCATATCAGCTGTGAGGGTATTTACTTAGATGTGACAACTTTCAATGGACAACTGACAGCTGTCAAGTGTCAACCTCAAGTATTAGCCGCCCAAAATTTAATTGGAAATTGATTGCTCACTTTAACAATTTTATATGAATTGGCTATATCGCATAAGAAGAATATTTTTATTTCATTTTGTCAACAAAGGGGACAAGTGTTGCTTCATTCATCTCAGTAATTTTTTTTTATTTTGATAGATCTCTACTTATGCTTAAGAGCCGCAGCTGTAGCAGAGCATGTTCTGGAATAAACCATGCTCTGGAACGGAAAGACAGACACCGATGATGTATGCTCTGTTTGATATATATATGAAATATCACTTCGTCCACACTTTTTATTCTGCTATTTGCAAAAAAGTAAATTTTATATTGCTCCCAATACTGCTCTGGAGGAGGATATGCCCTCTTTGATATTCAAATAATAACTCGTTCACATTTTTAATTTTACTATTTGATCTTACTACAACTCTAGCTTATAGCAGAATAGCCAAAAATATTATCCAGGTTTCCGCAAAAGTTTTCTTTTGTTGTTTCCAGATTAAAAGAAAAAAATTGTTTCAACTGCAGATATTCGGGTTCATAAGAAGACCATATCGAACGAAGTAGTAACAACATAATCCCATTCAGGCAACATTCAAATTAGGGAATACTAGATACAGATCAAGGAACAAACGTTTTTTCTACTTGAAAAAGTCTAGAAGAGTCTGGAATAATCGTTTTTAAACTTAGGTGACACTAGACAGAGATCAAGGAATAAAAGGTGTTCTACTTAAAAGATTCTGGAACAATCGTTTTTCTACTTCGACGATTCTAGAACAATCGTTTATCAATTTAGGGAACACTGGTCAGAGACCAGGGAACCAACGTTTTTTTCTACTTGGAAAAGTCTGGAACAATCGTTTCTAAACTTAGGGAACACTAGACAGAGATCAAGGAAAAAAAGGTGTTCTACTTAAAAGATTCTGGAACAATTGTTTTTCTATTTCGAAGATTCTAGAACAATCGTTTATGAATTTAGGGAACACTGGTCAGAGACCAGGGAACCAAACGTTGTTTTCTACTTTGAAAAGTCTGGAACAATCGTTTTTAAACTTAGGGAACACTAGACAGAGATCAAGGATTAAAAGGTGTTCTACTTAAAAGATCCTGGAACAATTGTTTTTCTACTTCGAAGATTCTAGAACAATCGTTTATCAATTTAGGGAACACTGGTCAGAGACCAGGGAACCATTTTTTTTTCTACTTGGAAAAGTCTGGAACAATCGTTTTTAAACTTGGGGAAAATTAGACATAGATCAATACAAGTTTTTCTACTTAAAGATGCTGGAATTGGTTTTCCGCTTCGAGAATTCCGATTATGAAGAATTAGTTTTTATTTATGCTTGCAGACGTAATAATATAGCAAAAATTTTAAAAGAGACTAATAGAAACAATGTACTTTGTTTGCCTTGAAAAAAACAAAAACGTACACTGACAAAAAGCAGCAATCATATTTTTGTTCTAGACAAAGAAAAAACAAAACGCTCCACAGAAAGTTAATCCACTCTAAGTAATGCCCGCAACGAGCATCAGCCACATTTTGATCGGAGAAAATGAAACGAAAATAAAATCATAGTAAATCTATAAAAAGTAAACTGAGACACAAAAATACACTTACAAACACCCACGACTTCAAGGAATATGAAATCTATCACGTAAAGGCTAATAAAACAGCAACAACAAAAAAAAAAAAAAATAAAAACCAAATAGCCAACATAACAACTTTACTAATAAAGTGTGAACATTAGGAAAACGTTTCACGCATATATACGTAAAAACGAGGAATAAAAACATGATAAGTGGCTTAAACATTAGCAATAATAATACTGACATAAAAGTGAAAAAGTTTTGCGCAAAAAAAAAACAAAAAAAAAAAAAAACAAACAACACACAAGGATATCATGTTTGTACCAATAAAAGAAAAAACAAACACAAACATACAAAAAAAAGATAGGAGTAAAATGCAGAGGCTAAGAAGTGAGTAGCGAGAGAAGTTTGATATACAACAGAAACACAGCACAAAGGAATAAGAAAAACCAACAAAATCACTGATGAACAGTACTGCAAAGGAAAGCACCACAGAATCTAATAAAAAACACATTTGTGCTAATACCAAAGTTGTGGAAGAAGCAGCATGAAACACGACACAAAAAATCAACAAAAAAAATATAAATAAAAAAGTTCAAGGCAAATTGAAAGCTAAACTCAAATCCATGTTGAGAGCGTGACGACAGTCGGAACGAAAGCGCGTGAAAATTCTTTAAAAAGTCCATAAAGAAAAAAATACGCATCTAATAATAAAGAAAACTTTGAGCTCTTAGTAAATGCAAAAAGGAAAAAGCGAATGTTCTAAAGAAGTGTAATCGAAGAGCACTAAAATAAAGATGAGCAAATTTTAAGTTGAGGAAAAGCGTGAAATTATCCTGCAATACAAACGACAGTGAGCAAATTTTACTCGGTTTACAAAATAATGCGCTTTCTCCCCGCTACCTTACACGCTAAACCCTACTTAATGCACTCATAGCAATGCGCATTTTTGATGATGATAGCAGGACTGAAAATGGTTCGTTAAATTGTTGATAATACCAGACCTGTTAAATAATGATTACTAATCGTAATGATTACCAGTTTGATGAATTACTTTCTTGAGAATCCATTTAATGATTGATTACCAATTGCTTTCAATTTGTAATGATGATTTTCCAATTAATTAAAATAATAATTAAAAATAAAAAAGCCCAAACAAAAAATTCTAAAATAATCAAAACTTTTTTTTTCAATTATATTTAATTATTTTTATTTTTCTAATTTTTTTGATTATTTTATTTTTTTTAATTTTTTCTATTCGTAATTAAATAATAAAACAATTAAAATAATCATTACCAATTAAAGAAGCCTTCTAATTAATTGATTACAAATTACTAATCAAATTGAATCGGTCTTGATAATATTACGTTGGTTTAGCTTTGAATGATAAAAAGTCTGCAAGAATAAGGGACGCGATTTCGGAAACAAACTGTAGAGATTATGGATAGTAAGTTATGAATAGTAAGGTAGATAATAGAGAGCAAAGAATATTACAAACTAATAAAACTTAAATTCACTAATCTTTGAGTCGAGCAAAAGTAATATTTCTGTGCGAAGGTTGGTCAGATCTCTAGTGTTTTCTAAAAAATCCTTAAAAATGAAAAACGAAAAGCAGCAAAAGTATTGAAAGAAGGTATGCAGATACTTCAGAATAGTCGTTAAGAATGGAAAGGAAAAAAGGCAAGATTCCAACAAACATTTCGCTAGACAAGTTGTCCATAATCTCTAGCATAATCAGGATGACTTGAGATATACACGAAAGACACTAAAGATATATAGCATTTAAAGAAAAAGTTATGGTTTCAATTTTCAAAAGGAATTACAAAATGATGTCTTAGTGGTGGTCCCATCATGTGAATGCAAATAGTTTTACTTTCTCAAATCATTCTGTCGTTTTATAACACATTTCTTTATTCAAATAATTACCCTAGTTATCTAATGAATCTATCAACATTTTTCTAACTTTAGAAACTCTGTTTACTGGAAATATAAATTAGGTTTTAATATACTTTATAGTTCTAGAAAGAAGCTCGAGATAGAAGGACCTCCTTTACCTACTTTTCGAAATTAAATTCCGTAAACCCACTCATATATGGACGGTGGAAACTTTGCAAGTATTAAGTTGGCTCCTAGAGCTCTGCGTTGAAGCCAGACCTTTTAAATAATGATGATTACCGGTTTGATAAATTATTTTCTCGAGAATACATTTAATGATTGATTGCCATTACTTTCAATTTTTAATGATTACTTTCCAATTAATTAAAAAAATAATCAAAGAAATCATAATCTTTTATGATTATTAAAAAATCAAAAATATTAAGGTTGTTTTGATTATTTTTGCGTTTTGTGTATATTTTTGATTTTTTCAGTATTGCTGTAGAAGCACATAGATGCTGAAAAAATCAAAAATAATCAAAAAAAAAATAAAAAAAAGTCCAAAATAATCAAAAATAATACAAACAACTTCTTTGATTATTTTAAATTTTTTTAAATTTTTTCTAATCGTAATCAATTAATAATTGCCTTTTGAAAAACAATAAAAATAATCATTAACAATTAAAAAAGGCGTATAATTAATTGATTACTAATAACTAATCAAATCTAACAGGCCTGGTTGGAGCCAAAGATTTTCGGGGTTTGATAAGGGATATATTTTTTTAGGATCATATAGAGAGAAATAAACTTAAAAATACTCTTGGAGGACGACCTGTAATATATAATTGATAGCTTATTTTTGGACAAGTCCAGAAAAAAAAATTATTTAGAAAGTTAAGATAACTGCGCTTTTAAGCAGATTAAAATATTTAGCTAATACGACTCTGATCAAGACGATAGGTGATATCGATCTAAGAAACAGTAAAACGAAAAAGGGATAACAAAATCCGAACTGTATAATTATTGTTAATGAAATGAAGAAACAAATTTTCCTTTGTAATCATCTTTCAAATATACCACAATAAAGTTTTCACACAACTAATCGAACATTTATGCATCCCTTCACATCTTTAAGGAACTAAGAAACTTACTTAATCAGACTCAACGGCAAACTTATCCGGCTTCCGTTGCTACACTGCTTCCAAATATCAGTCTTGGTTGGAAGTCATTGATTTCTCAAACTTCTTGTAATGACAAAATATTCACTTGTCGTACAACAAAAGGTGGAGGGTAAAACTCGAATAGAAGACACGTCTCGTCCAAAGCTAATGCACTTCTGATGACCGTGTTGACAAGAAATTCAAGCACGATGAGCTAAGTTCAAAAGGATATAAAAATAAGCAGCCATAGATTGTAGGTGGAGGCGTTGAAATTAAAAAGCGAAATTGCAGTCGAAGCAAAAGAAGTGAAGAGTAAAGGAGGTTGTGGAGAAGGAAGAGGGGAAGACGGAAGAGGAGGCGCAGAAAAAGATACGCATTCGATTGCGCTATTCGTGTGATGCTTGCATTCAATCAGGTGAGAGTTGATGAAATAATGAAATAAAATTCGATAGCGGTAAGTGCTAGATTTTATTAGCTAGTGAAGTAAATAAAATTGAAATGGTAAAGGAGTGATGCTTAAGTTATTTAGAGTTTTGGTAGCGTTTTTATGACAAGTCGAACTCATTTGTCAGGTCTTAACTAGGAAGAGAGCTTGAGTTTCGTTTTTGATTCATACTGAAATTGTTAGATTTTAGAGACTATTTTTAGAGGCAATGGTTAAAGTCAATGTTACTTACGGTGACTGGAAATATGAGCTTAAACAATCCATTGAACAGCGACAGTAACCCTGCCAGTGTCGAGAGTTGGTCGGAACAGTGGGGCTGAACGAAACCATGATATTGACAGGAATTGTGGCCATTAAAGGAACAGGTGACAGAGATTGTGACTATGACATTAGGAAAGACAGTGACTATGAAATTGACAGCGATCAGGAAAATTACAGTTACTGCGACCGGAGCAGTGACTATGAACGAAATTGTTATATTGGCCGGCAGCGTGACATTGACCATGACTGTGACCATGATAGTAACAGTGGCCATGAAAGTGGCCGTTACATTGACTGTGACCCTGACAGTGATCATAAAGGATGCCTTACACTGACCGGCAATGTATATTTACAGTGACCCTCCAGAACAATGGCTTTGATCGGAGCAGTGACAGTGACCGTGACAGATACAGAATGTGCATACACGTATGAAAGTACCTGTAACGGAGCTTGATTCAAAGTAAAAGGTTGCCATATGCATTTATTAAAAACTTTTAATTACAAAACTCCTCAAGTAAACAAGGAACGAAAACTACTAAATTGCTTCGAAGCTAAAAACGGAAAAAAATATATCAAAATTATATTTAACGATTTTTTTTTCTCAAAGCTAAATTTGAGGCTGATACATCAAAGAAAATCAAAATAGTAAAGAAAATAAGATATAATAATAGTATGTTGCATAATGTAATTTGAAAAAACTTCAACACAAGACTGACGCATGTCAAATCCTGACTCATTTTGGCCTAACTGGAGCGCCTGGAGCGTACATCAAACGAAAAACAGCAAACAAAGTTGAAAAAGAATACGAAAATCAATCAGTACAAATTCAATTCAATACGGAAAAGTTAATAAGACGAAAAAAAAACTATACGCAAAATTTAAGAAGAAGAAAAATAACGCCAATAGCGAAAGAACAGCAGAAATATATAGAAGTGTAAAAGTCGCTGGAGAACTATGTATTTATGTATGGAAAACCGCTTTACCACGAATGTAAATGAAATTTGAGTGGAATTCAATAGAAAAATGGAAGTCAAACGAATCACAAAGCAATTTAACAAAGAAATATAATATATTTGATGGAATAAATGTTGAATTATAGTAGGAGGTACGTACAAAAAAAAATAAGGCGTAGAAAGGGTAGAGAAAAAGAGTGAAGAAAAAAGTTCAGCCTAAAAGTATGCAACCTTAAGTGGTGGTATAAAATTCAAAGAACAAATGAGCGGAGAAAGTAGCAGAAGCTTTGGCTTAGTCTAATTTTAGGCGCAAATCTTTACTCTTTTCAATTTAAACACTTTCATGCTGAACAAAGGTATGTGATAGCTCTTGGTGACATAGCTTTAAACAACATTAGCATAATGTAAAACTCTTTGCGAAATATGCAGAGTTCAAAGACAAAGTAAGTTCCTAACAACGCCCACAGTACTACCAAACTACGTGAAACCCTCATTATTCACAAAAAAAAAAAAATAAAATTACAAAACAATTTAAAAAAAAAAGTTCTTCAACAAATTGGGTCAATTAAAAAATAATCTTTACTAAGCGTGTCAAAAGCACCCAAAAAAGAAGGGAAAGTAACACGCCAACGTTATGGTTTCTAGAGATTTTTGCTTTCACTGCGAGTATCAGCACCTAAAAGTATGCAGTGTAGAATAGAACTAAGCAAACGACATTGTAGTTATGCAGTTAGCTAACATGAAGCTCTAAGCAAAACACATTTCCAAATCAAAGCAAAAAACCAAACGCCAATAGCATCAAGAACAAGAAAGCGAGCGCACAGGCACAGAGGTGGTTTCCTCCTGTGAAAAAGGTGTGTAAAACTTTTTCAATTAAACTTTTTTGCACCAAACGCTTTTTGGCTTCTCAATGCAGACTAACTGGCTGATTGGACGATGATGCCATACCGGACTAGCTCAATAGCGAATGACCAACTACAATTTAAATAGGTGGATGCCTGTCGAAAGCAACAGTGCGCGCTTTGTCGAGCAAGCGTCAAAACAAAAACTTGTGGTGACAGCGTGAAATGGCGGAAAGACAAAAAAAAAAAAATCGAAAATTATGAGAAATCTGCACACAAAAAAAGTCGTATAGAAATTGAATTTTAATCGATAAAGAAATATGCGACAGGGAATTTGGTGGAAGCAGAGCGCAGACAAGTTGGTCGAACTTGTAAGCTGGCTATTTGTGGAAAAGTAAAGGAAGTTTTTTTTTTTTGTGTTTGTTGTATACGGCGATTGGAAGACTTGAAAAAATACAAAAAAAAAATCGAGAAGTTTTGCTCAAGAACGTAGAATGAAGCTTAAGTATAGAGCAGGGGGGGAGGGCGCGGTTGTCATGCCTATTTAGCATAAAATATTCCAGAAAAAGTTTGAGGCGTGTTGCTGAACTGTTGGGTTTAGTACAATTACAGGTCCTGCCTGTAACGCAGATTATTCGAAAAACTACTGGTGATATGAAACAGTATTTGTTCAGTATTGTTTTTTTTTTGTTGTTTTTAAATTAAATTACACCATCTTTGGACTTTATTTAGCCCTTTAGCCCTTAGAAAGTCCCGTCCTCAAGAAAAGTTCATATTAAATAAAAGAAAACAAAATTTTAATAAATAAAAACAATAAATAAAAAAATAATTAAAAAAAAAATTTTAAAATAGTTTTAAAAAAATTTTAAATAATTAAAAAAAAGTAAAAAATTTTACAAAAATTAAAGAAAAATGTAAAAGAAAAAAAATAAAAATATAAAAATAAATAAATAAATTTAAAAAAATTAAAATAAAAAATTAAAATAAGTATTCAAAAAAAAAATATATAAAATAAATATATAAAAGAATAAAAAATTAAAAATATAAAAAAAATAAAAAAAAAATATATATATTAAAAACATAAGATCGCACCAAAAAGAAAAATACCAATAAAAAATATTTCATATGCCTGTTTAGAATAATTAAAAAAAAAAATAAAAAAGAATTTTTAAAAAAATTTAAAAAAAAATAAAAAAGAACTTTTTTTTAATTTAAAAATATTTTAAAGAAAAAAAATTTAAAATAAAATAACTAAATAAATTTAAAAAAATTTAAATAAAAAAATTTAAAATAAGTATTCAAAAAAAGTATATAAAAGAAATATATAAAAAATATAAAAATAAAAATATAAAAAAAAAATTAAAAAAATACATAAGATCGCACCAAAAAGAAAAATACCAATAAAAAATATTTATATGCCTGTTGAGAATTACAGACACATATATGAAAAATCAAGTAACCAAAGAAAAATGTAAGATATGCTACTTAGAGATTTCTTTATTTAAGGGATAGAAAACCGGCTGGATATAGTATTTTATCGAAGCTGACACACACTTTAGGGTCTTTCAAGGCTTTACTGAGCAGCTAGTTCACTAACACTATACGAGGTGTGTTCAAAAAGTATCGCGAATTTTGTGTTTTTTCAAAAATTATTTATTTATTCATGAATATCTATTTTGTCCCCTTCAAAGTAATCCCCATGAGATATTATACACTTGTGCCAACGGTTTTTCCAATCTTCGAAGCACTTCAAAAAATCATTTTTTTGTATCTTGTTCAGCTCCTCCTTCGATGCCGTCTTTATCTCGTCAAGAGAAGCGTAACGTCGTCTTTTCATGGGCCTCTTCAGTTTAGGGAACAAGAAAAAGTCACAGAGGGCCAGATCTGGGGAATACGGTGGCTGCGGCATCATTAGTGTGTTGTTTTTGGCCAAAAAGTCGCGCACAAGCAACGATGCGTGAGCAGGGGCGTTATCGTGGTGCAAAAGCCAATTTTTGTTCTTCTTTGCACATCTTCTCGGCCTTCTGAGAACATTTTGTACCACCGATAAACGTTGCTTCGGTCCAAGGTAGCTTCTCCGTATGCCACAGTCAACATTCGGAATGCATCCGCGCACTTAATTTCGTTTTTCACACAAAATTTGATACAGGTTCTTTGATCCATTTTTTTGAATAGGTAAAAATCGAAGGCGATCCAAAACACGTGCAAGCAAAGCAGCTGTCAACAATTAACTGAACATTCAAAATGGCCGAGCTTGTCGGCATAAGTGAGAGACATGAGTACCAACATAACTCCACAAAAAATTCGAAATTCGAATATACGTAACCAGCGAAAATTCAAAATTCGCGATACTTTTTGAACACACCTCGTATACAATCGACGGAATGATACATAAAAAGTTCAAAATTTTCAAACTAAATTTTCCTTTTTTTTAATTTTACCACATACTTTTTTTGTTTAATAAGATAAAAAAAATTTTTCTATTTTAGTATAAAGTTTTGTCTTCAATAAAATTTAATCACATTTAATGAGTGCACGTAAATTAATTCAAGCATATTTCCTCTTATTAAAAAATCTATGCATTTCTCTTCAGTCATACTCCCTACTTTTGCATTTTGCATTTAATTTCACCATATGATTACGAAAATTGTAAAAGCCACTAACGGTGAAAAAAAAATAAATATACAGTCGTACTATTGGGTATTTTGAACAAATGTATCTCAAAATAAAGTAACTATACCGAAAACGGCTACAGCTAGGTTAGATAACTAAAACAAGTTTTTCAGCTTGCAAATATGAGAAAATAATAATAATAAAAAACTAAACTAAATTTAAAAATCCCATTTTTTCATAGAATTTTTGGTACTGAGTGCAAAGAAGTAAAAAACCAGAAATTTTGAAACTGTTTACGAAAAAAAAATAACATATTCAAAACTTAAAAATAAAACTTTGCGAAATGGTTCTAAAAACAATCCCACAAACTGTACTGAAAAGACCCAAAAACGGCTTTGAAATTATCGGGAAAAAAATCTCAAAAATCGTCAAAAAAAAAGTCAGAAAAGCCATACCGGAAAAGTCCCGAAATAATATAAAAAAAAGTCCCAAAATAATAATCTCAAAAAGTTCCGAAATGATCCGAACCCTTTCCAATTCTGCTACAATGAGCTACTTTTGTTTATGCAATCTACCCGAAAACGACCCCGAAATGTCCCGAGACTGTCCTGAAAAAGTCAACAATACCGAAATAGTCCCAAACAATTCTCGAAAAGTCCCCAAATAAGCTTGAAAAGCCTCGAAATGATCCGAACCATTTCCAATTCTACTACAATTAGCTACTTCCGTTTATACGATCTACCCGAAAACGACCCCGAAATGATACTGTTATGATTCCGAAACTATCCTGAAAAAGTCTCGAAATGGTCCTGAAAGAGTCAAAAATTATCCAAAAAACTCCCGAAATGATCCGAATGTGCTACAGTTATTTATTTCCGTTTATGCGATCTACTCCAAAAAAAAGTAAAATGTCACTTCATGAAACGGCCGTTTTGTATTTTTTAATTTCGAAGTTTATTAGAACACACGAAAATTAGGCTACTCGCAATTAAAAAGATATGTCTGTATAAAATTTCTTTTTTTAATTTCTGAATTTTCTATTTTTATATTTTCAAAAACATTTTTCAAAACTCAATTTTGAAATTTTAACAAATATTTCTTTCTTTAAACATTGGCAAATAATTCAATTTTAAAACTGTTTATGCTTAGCTATTGTAGACGTGATATTTTATTTTAAGCGAAAATTCTGCGAAATACCCCACAGGGCAACGATTTGCAACAATGTTTTGCAATTTTACGCAGTGGTTTGACTCATTTGTGGCAAATTACTGGTCTGTATGTCGTGCACATTTTCATAAGTATACGATACCAAAGCATATTTGCAACGCCAACTACAAATGAAGCGCATTAATTTAGAAATGTGAACACAATGGTGAGGAAAAAATGGTTCAATTGCAAAAGTGCTGCGTTGTGTTCCTTGACTTGAAGTTGTAGAAAACGCTGTGCAACGCAAATTATTAAGAAACTGGGAAACAAAAAGAAAACAACAAATTGTAGTAAAGAGAAATTAAAAGATAATAATATTATATTATGAATGAGCAATCAGTGGCACACATGAGTAGCTGTAGTGGTTGTCTGCATGAACATACAGCTGTGTTCAATATAATAGTAGTGAAATTACAGTGGATAATGTTCGGCGAAATAAGAAGAAAGCTGTGATTTTAATTATTTTCATTGAAAAGTATTCATGAAATGAGCTCAAGGCCAAGAATAATAATTTTTCACATTTTAATTTTTATGAAAATTATTATTGTTTTTATTTTTTTAATAATCATTTTTTAATTATGTAATTACTGAAAGTTGTTTGATTCAATAGAGTAGGAAAATCAACAAAAAATGGTTGGTACAAAAAAGCCATTTTTATTTCAAATATAGCGAATTCCATAACAGAAAACACATAAAAAGAAATTTCAAAGTTTACACAAAGTTCAAGAAAGTTAATTAAACTTTAAAAATGGTCAACAAAATCTTCAAATTTTTTTGGCAGAATTTCTAGAAAATTTTTAAGTACGCAGTTTTAGTATAATATTGTGCAATTTAGAACTCGCTTAAGAATTTTCCTGAATTTTCAGAATTTTTTCCGTCAAGGGTGTTGGGTGATTTCTTCCATACAACGCATGAAGAAAAATTCATTTTGTATGGAAAAAGATACCCTACATCCTTTCCAAAAAAAATTCAGGGGAAAATGTGAGGTACTTCTAACTTGCACATTATTATGCTAAAATTGCATGAGCTATAAAACTGTGTACTCAAAAATTCAATCTTAAAAAATATTGAAATTTTGATATACATTTTTATAGTTTAATTAACTTTCCTACACTTTGTGTAAACTTTGAAATTACTTTTTATGTGGTTTCTGTTTCTGTTAGGAAATTCGCTATATTTTAAATGAAAATAATTAAAAACACAATTTTTTTTATTTCGTCGAACGATATCCAATTTAATTTCACTACTATTATAACGAACCTAACTGTATGTACAGTAATGTGTAAAATAATAACAATCATTTTTGCTGAAAATACATTTAGTCCAGCACCCAGAGTAGTTTTTTAGTTAGACCATATGAACAAAAATTGTGTCCTAAGAAGATATCTGTGCTTACTATAGACGATTTTTTTCGCAAGCATTTAGCGACTTATGAATAAAATAACAAAATTAAAATTTTTTTTAAATTAAAAATTTTCTTTGAAAAACCAATGATTCTGCTTGCTTTTTTCCGCTTTCAATTCAAAAACTTATTTTAAGCAAGCAAAAAAAAATGTATCTAGCATCGAAATGACGAATAAAAACGGCCTGTAAGTACTTAACAAAGCATTTTTATTAACGACGACAGCGCTGATTGCAGTAATTAATTTTGTTTAGGAAGTGAGAAAAACCTTCGTTTAGTGTTTACATTATGAGCTCATTAGTACGAAGGTGCCAAGTACTTTGTTTGTTCTTACAAACTGGTTAGTGGTCAAGGCTAAGTTACTTATATTTAAAGATTAAGGTACTTATATTTGCCCTTATATACTGCTTAGAGCTGACTTTATAAACTACTCAGTTAAATGTCGCAAAAAAAAATCATTTCAGCCGTTACGAAATGCTTAGGGCCTAGGCTTATAGTACACATATTTGCCCCTATAAATAGCTCAGTAAAAAGACTTTACAAGAAGTAGAAATATTATATAAATCATTGTCCTCTGAAATTTTAAAAATTTCCTCAATATTTCCTGGCGCAAAAAAAAAACAGAAGTTCATGAAATTTGCATACGTTTGGTCCAGCGGGGCCTCGTGATCGCTGCAACCTTAAAATGAATATAAAATAAAGCCTAGAGGTGCTAGTCGCTATAAATTATTGTCATTTCAAAGTGTTGTTGATTTGAAATTTTAGAACTTTTATCAATTTTTTCTTCGGCAGCAAAACGGAAGTTGATGAAATGTTTATACATTTGGCACAACGGGGCCTCGTGACCCCTTTAGCCTTAAAGTCCACATAAAATAGAACTTAGAAGTGCTGGTATTTATGTCTGCTGCAATTGGCGCTAGACCGACGATTCTCTCTTTTTACGCGCAGCTAAATAGCAACAAATTCCTTTACATTAGGCAATGTGCTTATTATTTTTCACACAACTGTACCTATACATGACACAAACACACTTTGCAAAGCGTTGCAGCAACAATGGTAGAAATGCAACAAAAATTATTTCTTTTATTTTTACTTCTCTGTTGCTTGAACATAGTCTTTGACATACAACAAAATACCCAACAACACAACAAAAATGTAACAGAAATACGCAGCCAAGCGTACGTACAGCAGCAATACTCATAATACAATAATAATATGTAGCATGCAACATAATTGAATTCATGTTTGAAAATTACAATTTGCAAATAGCAAAGTAAACATAAGAAGGCAACACACAAGAAAGTCACAAAGATGTTGGTTGGGCGAATTTGTTGCTTGCTTTGGTTCGTTAGTTGTTGCAACAGCTGCACACTGTGTGACCATGCTTTGGGTGTGCACTTTTGCAGCAACAAATGCAGTGCAGTGGCGCAGGCAGCACGTGCGCACCCAACGTCGATAATTTAGCAAAACATTCAACACTGAAGTGGCAGCAAGTGCCGATGGTTACTCTTTGTATGTGTAGAAAAGCAAGAAAAAGCTGCTTTTGAAACAGGAAATCAGTGCTTGATATGCACGAAATTCAAATATGCAAAAGTAGGTGGGGGAAACAGGGGAAAGTGTAAGCAAGACCAAATATGGCAAAGCAACTCAAATATGAATTGAACACTTTGCAATGCAATATTTCTGCCAATTTGCAACACGCGCAGCAAGTGTGATCAACACAAATAACTACTCAATGGCATAAGCTGGCTGTACAGTCTGTTGTGGTACAAATGGGAAATTAAAAGTATTTAAAAAAAATTTGTTTTTTTTTTCCAAAACAACACTGATTAAATCTGCTTTCGTTAAACTTTAATAAAATACAGTTTCGGTAGCTGTGCAGAAGTTTAACTCAATCTTGGTCGACGGTTCGCCAAACCCTTATCTTAGAATCTGTTTCAGGAATACTAAAGGTTATGATTTAAAAACAATTTTTTTTTTCTTTACAACAACCTTGAACTGATTTCGTAATACTTTAATCAAATAGAGTCTCTTCAGCTGAGGAAAAGATTACATAATCATGGCAACGACAAACCATTGTAATAGAATTTGTTTCAAAAACATTCTATATTTAAAGAATTTTTTTTTTTTTTTTTCTAAAGTCAAAAAGTATTGAAATGTGTTGCAAAACTTTGTTTCGTAAACACAAAAAATTATCCATATGCTGACTTGATGTGAAGTGATGATGATATCTGGAGGAAAGGCCAAAGCTTGAAAAAGTGCACAAATACGAGGATTTTCACTAAAAAGTTACCTGAAAGGGCTTAGGTGTGAGATGGTAATTCAATCGAAGTGTTGAACAGAGAATTTTAAGTGAAGTTACATCAAGTGTAGTGAATCTATTAGTTATGCAAGCAACTAGTATCTGAGCTCATTAAAATGACAAATTTCCATAGTGGTTGAATTAATTTTAAAATTCACATATTATATGATGCCTAACGAAGTGAAACTTTTTCACTGCGTTTTTCCGTAAGCACCTAGAGAGCAAGGTGGAGAGCTGAAAACACCGCAATGGAGGGTGAGTTTAAACTATAATTTGATAAAAAAAACTAGACAGGAAACTTGACAGGCTCTAAAAAGGGGGAAAAGTGACACATTCGGCATACCTACAGAAGTGTAAACTTTACTAGTGGTGTACATATTCTTTTGAATAATAAGGAAATCATTTATGAACCGTTTGAAAATATCTATTGCGCAGTAAATAATTTTAAATGAAGCGTTTTTCTATTATTATTATACACAAACTATAGGTACAGTTAAAAATTATTTTTTTTAACAGGTGGCAACGTTTTTGTAATAAAAGATAAAGATAATATCGATCAACGGGTAAAGCTCTTTCGTATGACTGCTTATATTTTAAAACGAAAGGTTGGCAACATTTTTATAATATATTTTAATAACTATTATATGTTTACCGTCGAAAAAAAAAATCCAAAACGAAAAAATCCTCGAAATTGGTTGTTCTTGAGTTATAAATAGAATAACTAACACATTTCAAATACCTTTTTGAATGGGTGGCAACCCTTTTTATAGAAATTAATATCGTATTCATTATATATTCTAATAACTAGATATGAGCTACTGTAGCTATTATTTCCGCCGAAAAGAAATCCAAAATGAAAAAAAATTAATTAAGTAACTAACACATTGAAAATAATTTTATGATTAGATGGCAACCCGCTTTATTTAAAAATGATATTTTATTTATCATATATATTTTAATAACTATTATATGTTTCCCAACGAAAACAAATCCAAAACGAAAAAAACATCAAATTGGTGCTTTTTTAGTTATAACAAATTGAAAATACTTTTTTGAACAACTGGCAACCCCTTTTAAAAAAAGTTTTATCTTATTCATCATATCATTCCCGACGAAAACAAATCCAAAACGAAAAGAATCATCAAAATTGGTTGTTCTTGAGTTATAAATGGAGAAAATAACTTTTTGAACAGATGGCAACCCTTTATATAAAAACGATTTTTTTTTTTAAACCAGTACCACTATTGAAAATAGCAATGGTGGCAACCTCTTTCAAAAAATTTGTATCTTATTAATCATATCATTCCCGACGAAAACAAATCCAAAACAAAAAAATCCTCAAAATTGGTTGTTCTTGAATTATAAATGGAGAAAATAACTTTTTGAACAGATGGCACCCCTTTATATAAAAAATTATCTTTTTACTCATATACAGCTTATGCACATTCATATGACATCTAATATTCAAGTATTAAAGAAACTATATACTATATAAAGAAGTATCAGGTTTCAACGCGCCGAAAGAAGTTTTCATTTTAAAAATAAACCAGTACCACTATAGTTATGACCTACTGTATCTATTTGTATGCTGTATAGTAAATAAACACGCATTCGAACACTTTCGTATTTACACAACCAAATGGCAGTAGTTTCATCTTCTTGCCAAATGCAACACGCAAAATTAACAAATAAAAATAATTGTTGTAATATTTTATTGCCACTCATTGTTAGTGTTGCTAAAGCTCCTGCGCTTCTGTTGCTGTGGAAAACATGTCTTTTCCTAGCACATGCATAGTTGTAGTAGTTTTACAATTCATAGCAAACGGAGTATAAGGCTGGTTCGAAAAAACGCTGCTTTCCTAATTCTGCTGAACAACTTGAATATCGATGGCTAGCTCAGTACGTGGGGCCAAGGAGAGCGAGTGCTTAGCAGCTTTAGTACTGAATTGGTTGCCTAGGCGAAAGTGTGTTGACTTTATTTGATGTCATTCTTTTGCACAAAGTTTTCTTAATGATATCACTCAGTCGTTTACCGTGTTTAGCTCACCCTAACTCAAGCACTTGTAGTTTCGTGTGGCTGCTTAGTTGCATACATAGAAAGTTAATGATGTGCATCTTACAATGGAAATGCGTACAAATAACATTGCTGACATGTTAAAAGCAAAACAAAAAAAACATTTGAATTTAGTTTTTCTTCTACTGTTAGTGAAATCAGAGTAAGAAGTAGCAATTAGGAAGTGAAGACCAAGTCACATGCTCAATTAAATGGAAGAGCAACAGCACACGAGAGACTTTCGCTTCATGAAATATTCTAAATACAATTTCAAATTGTATAACATTTATAATAGAGGGGGAAGAATTTATCCAGTTGCTGTTGTGCGCTTGGAGCTATTTTTGGAATTTTTGCTTCACCTACATTTTGTAGATTCATAGTAGAAGTGTATAGTGAGTGGTGTAATTATTTCTAGGAATTATTGTAGCACGCACTTCATTCATCACCTCATATTGTATGTATGTATGAATGAAGGTCTTTGGTCTGCCAAAAGTTGTCAGCTGTGTTCGTCTGATTTCTGGAAATAAACAATATGCTTTTGGGGTTTTATTTTTTTGTTTTTTGAAATTTCTGAACTCTTGAAATGCATGAGGTCGTAATGACTATATAACTATATTATTTTGTGAATTAGTAAAAAGTCTAAATTTGTATGTCCTGCATATTACATTACGTACAACTTGAAGCCAATTTCTTTCACTTTTCTCTGTAGCTTTAACATGTCTTAAACGCATCGCACTTACCTGCAAATAGAGAGAGAGAGAGAGAAAATATATTAGTTTGTGAATATAAGTAGGAATATGAATACATGCAAATTTATTGTTTTTTATTCCGGAAATCGAACAAAGTATTACTATTTAATACATTTTATTGCTGTGATTGTGATAGAATAAAATGTAGTTAATTTAATTGCGCTGAAAATTTTATTTGTTTTGATACGACAACAGCTAACCTGATCTGATTTCATTTGATTTTATTTATTTATCTCATAGTTTTTCATTTGCTCTTGATGTGATTTCATATTATTTTAGTTCATATGACCTTATTTGTTTAGCAATCATTTCATATGAGTTGACTTATTTTGATGTGCGTTTATTTGATTTGATATATTTTCCTTTTTATATGATACGACATCACCTGTTCCAATCTGATCTGCTTTCATTGCTTTATCTAATTGAAACAATGATTTGATATGGCAGGATCGAAACTTATTGATTATTAATTTCAGCTGCTTTTGACTTTTTAAGTTTAATAGAATTTGAAAGGATTTCATTTGACTTGAGATGATATTATACTGCTTGAACTTGTTTGACATCATTTTATCAGATTTGATATTATTTTATTTGATATGACCTGATTTTTTGAATCGACCTGATTTGATTAGGAGAGTCAATTTGTTGTTATATTACTAGATTTTTTAGTACATGTCTTTATTCGTTCCGAAAAGATTGATTTGATATGATACGTCATCACCTACTCTGTTCAGATGTGATTTAACTTAATTTTACTTGTTAATCTAATTGATACAATTTGGTTTCATCATAATTTGGTTTGATATAACTTATTTATTTCATATCGGTTGCTCTTGTCTTTTTTAATTTAATATCATTTGAAATGATTGCATCTGATTTGAAATGATATGATAAAGTTTGAAGATCTTTCTCATATGATATGATTTGTTGATATTTGTTTATTTCATATGATATGCTGTCATTTATTAGCAATCATTTCGTCTAAGTGAATTTATGTTATTTCATGGGATCTCATAATATTTTAATTAATTTTATATGATTTGATTTGATCTCATGTTCCTTCATTACATTTCATATTTTCGTACTCGGCCTCACATGGATTGATTTTATCTTAAATAATCTGCTGTGATTTGGAAAATTTGTTTTTTGCATTTGATAAATTTTTTACGTTATGTATGTGATCTGGATTTACTTCATTTCTTTTTTTTATGTTTTTTTTTTAATATGGTTCGATGATATTTGTTGATTTGATACTTTTAAATCATAGTTGATATCATTTGTTACGAGCTGATTTGACTTCATCTGATTTGATTTCATTATATTCGATGTGATATTTTTTTACTCGTAGTACAAGGTGGCGCAAAAGTAAGCTTCCGATGTTCAGCATATCGGTTGTGGCACGTGCAGTGTGTGCTGTTGCACCGTCTTGTTGGAACCACATGTTTTCCAATCCCAATTCATCAAGTTGCGGCAAAAAGAACTCGTTGATCATTGCTCTGTAGCGCTCACCATTCACAGTAACCGTTTGGCCCCGACCGATTATTGGTCAAATAAATAGTCAGCAATATTCCGCGTTCTGGAGCAGTGTAGCGTAACATTGTTTATTGACGTGTATTTCGCATGTGTTTACTACACAAATGTCAAAACAGAATTTACTTTAGGGGCCAATCGCAAAATTTATAGCATTTTCTGATAGGAGGATTACTTTTGCGCCACCTTGTAGATGATATGGTTTTATTTATTTTAGTAGGATGCGATTTGATTTCATTTGACTTTATTTTATTTGATATTAGTTGGTTTGATATGATTTCACTTCATTTGTTTGATGCGAAATTTTTATTTTGATATCACTTGATCCGAATTGATTTGATCTGCTTTAGTTTTAATTGATATTTTTTATTTGATTGATATTATTTGATCTCACTTGATCAAATGTGATTTGATTTTATTTGTATTTATGTGATGATGTGATCTGAACGGAACAGGGAAAGGGAAGATCATGAGGTAGAGAAAGAAAAAGAAGTAGGGTAAGGCGGAGTTATAAGAAGAGAAAAATAAGAAGGGCAGACAGGGCATTTTTCGGGCAGCACAACGTCTACAGGGTCGCCTTGTACGTAAATGAGAAAAATCCAATAGAGAAGAATTTTACAAAATGTAACGCAATTGCTAGACAAAGCATTGAGCCATGGAAGGCGATATTATGATGCAGTAACAACAAAGAAAAATATGACTTGTTTTTAACTCCAAGAAAAGTATACGCAGACAGTGGCTCACACACTCTAAAACACGTCATCTCTAATTAACATACATAGATACATCAACGAAGAGCAGACAATTTAAATGAGCAGCCAAAGTAAGCAAACCTCTGCGCATGAAACTTCTGAAGAAAACTTAACCTAACACAACTCAAACTCTGCGCGAATTAAAAGTAACTCAATAAGCCAAACGGCAGTGATCTAAGTAGAAGTTCATATATTGAAGTCTCAAAGTCAAAGTCAATACCAAATGTTGTAAATATAGTTAGATTTCGTTGTTTGTTGTATTTTTCTTTATTGTGCTGCGGCTGTGCGAAAAAAAAATTCGCTAATACAGGGTGTTACTAAATGATTTATTATTTCGAAAAATGTTTGATATTGAAATCGCGTTAGGCGGTTAGATCAGATTGTGTCATATCACATCATTACATAAATTCAAATGAATTTAAATAAGTGAGATCAGATAATGTCAATCAAATAAAAAAAATATCACTTAAAACTAATCAGATCAAATCAATTCGGATCAAGTGGTATCAAAATAAAAATATCACATCAAAACAAATGAAATATAATCAAATCAAATCAACTAATATCCAATGAAATAAAATCAGATAAAGTCAAATGAAGTCAAACTACATCCTACCAAATAAGATAAATCAAATCATATAGGCAAAGTAGAAATATATCACATCGAATAAAATGAAATCAAGTCAAATGAAGACAAATCCATTCGGATCAAGTGATATGATAATAAAAATATCACCCCAAAGCAAATGAAATATAGTTAATCAAATAAACACAACTAATATCCAATGTAATAAAATCAGATAAAGCCAAATCAATTTATCTCCAAACGAAATTTGACTAGGGAGGACGGAGAATCGTTTCAAGATACACCATGTTTCGTGGGCTTATGCGGTCCCACAACACAAATTTTATAATCTAATGGGAACAACAGTGTTTTGGAGACTTCTTCAAACCTTACGAATATTTCATTGTTTTCCAATCCTGTCTAGTTTTTATGGATCTGCATAATCTTGCTCACATCTCTATGATCTTCAACAACGTCAAGTCACAAGTCAAATTGCCCCTTCGCATTACTAACATCTTTGCTTCGGTTTCGAACAGTTTCATACTTTTTTAGTCCCGCTAGAGTTTTTGTGTCCAAAGCTGTCTACTAAGAGATCTGACTTTGATAGATTCGTCTTGACACGCTGCCTACTTTGCATATATCTTATTTCCCCGATCTAGCTGAATTAGTTTGTTTTCAAGGCTACACTTGTTTTGAGTTAAAAAATATCGTCTGAAAACATAAGTCACACCCTGTGTAAATACCATACTTGCAAATATACCCACATACGCGGTTAGTTGATTGCCTCTGCATGAGTATATAGCAATTGTTGTTGTTCACTAGCTGAAAGTTAAAACCTCTGCGGCCAAACTAAAATACTATCAGCGCGTAAAAGATGATAAACATAAGCCGTAAGAAACTTACAACAGGCAATAAGATGCAACACATCAAATACAAAAATATATGTTTGTATGTACAGCTGTGTTCAATATAATAGCAGTGAAATTAAAATCGATATCGTTCGACGAAATAAGAAGAAGCTGTGATTTAAATAATTTTTATTTAAAACATAGCGAATTCTATAACAAAAGAAATTTTATAGCATATTCCATAACAGAAACCACATAAAAAGAAATTTCAAAGGTAAATAAAACTTTAAAAAATGGCCATCAAAATCTTCAAATTTTTTGGCAGAATTTCTAGAAAATTTTTGAGTGCGCAGTTTTGTAGACCAATCAATTTAAGTACAACATTGTGCAAGATAGAGCTGGCTGAAAAATGTTCCTGAATTTTCAAAATTTTTTTTGTCAATGGTGTTGGGTGATTTCTTCCATACATAGCATGAAGAAAAATTAATTTTGTATGGAAAATACCCAACATCCCTGACAAAAAAAATTCTAAAAATTCAGAAAAATTTTGAGGTACTTTTGTTTTGCACATTGTTATGCTAAAATTGACTAAACTATAAAACTCACTACTCAAAGATTTTATAAAAATTCTTTCCAAAAATATTGAAATTTTGATGTAAATTTTTAAAAGTTTAATTAATTTTCCTGAACTTTGTGTCAACTTTGAAATTTCTTTTTATGTGGTTTCAGTTATAGAATTCACTAAAGAAAGAAAATTATTAAAATCACAGCTTCTTTTGATTTCGTCGGACGATATCCATTTTAATTTCACCACTACTATTATATCGAACACAACTGTATGTATGTATATAGATGAACATATGTAATATGTAGCAGTCAGAAAATAACATTGCAAATGAGTTCCAAATGCTTACAACTTTAATGATATTTAGTTTTGTAACCGCAAGGAGGCATGCAACATAAGCAAGAACAACCACAACAACAACAAAAGAGACAGCAACATTTGTGCATGGGAAATGACAAGAAGCAGCTGCAAATACTCAAACAAGTTCACATCCATCAAGCTACTTGCCACAAGAACATAAGTACGTACATATGTACTTAGATTACATTAAATCAGCACTCAAGGCTTCAAGTTAAAGAAATTTTTAAAAGCAAGTGAAGAACTTATTTTTCAAAGTACAAATGCAATGACTTCAAACTTGCTCAGATAAGGGGCACGAGTTAGTAAGAGTTAAGTGGAAAGTGTTTGAAGAGGAAAAGGGGGAGCGCGCATATTTCTATGCTAAACTTTAAGCTAGTTGGAAAGAAGTTATGGCAGAAAGTCCAGCACAAAGGCGCTTTCTTAAATATTGCACTGCGATCACATCATAGCATCATAACACGTCATATCATCATATCACGTCACATCATCGTATCACATCATATTATCACATCACATCGTCACATAACTCGCAAAACGCCGCCTGCTGCAGTTTTTATGCAGTCTTCTTGCACTTAATCTAACATAAAGTCTAGCTTGACACACGGCAGCATTGCTCTCTATTAAATAAAAGCAAAACTACTACTGAGCCAAATTCTATTATACAAACTTTAAAACGACATATTCCTGTTACACCCGAACATATTCTTATTTTTAAAGAGAAACATTAATAACTAAACAAATAAAATTAATATTCGAATTTTTGTAGAAGCAAAACAATACATCCACTGCTCCAAATTCTCTGATTCAAATCTCAAAATTAAATATTGGTGCCAGATAAGAACATGGTAGGGTTACTAGAGAGGTGTAAAAAAAACATATAACTTCAATATCCAAATTTTTGTAAGAGCAAAGCTAACAAATCACATATTCGTACCATACATGGACACAGTGGTATTTTATAAAGAGCTGTGTTAATTTAAAAAAAAAAAACAAATAAAATTAATATTCGAATTTTTGTAGAAGCAAAACCACAAATCTACTGAGCAGATTTCTCCAGCTCTCATTTTAAAATGGCATATTTGTGCTACACGAGGACATACAGGTTTTTTAAAGAGCAATTTTAATCAAAAAAAAAAGAATAAATCCCATATCCTAATGTTTGTAGGAGCAAAACAAGCCAACTACTGCGCTGATTTCTCTAATTTAGATCTGGTAAATTTGATTAATAATAAGTAATCAATTAACTGAACAGCTATTTTAATTTATTTTAATTGTTTTTCAAGAAAAGACAATTATTAATTGATTACGATTAGAAAAAATCAACAAAAAAAATCAATATAAATCAAAAACAATCAAAAAAGTTGGTTGGATCACTTTTGATTATATGATTTGAAATTTTTTTTTATTATTTTTGATTTGTTTCAGTATTGTTGTAGAAGCACATAAATATACATATCAACAATACTGAAAAAAAATCAATAAAAAATTTAAAATAATCAATTAAAAATCAAAAGCAATACGGATCTACTAGCTTTTGATAGTTTAATTAGTTTCTCAAACAAATTTTTTTTTTTTTTTCAGATTTTCAAATATTCCACCGAAAAGTTAAAAGAGGAAAATTTTTTGCTTTGCCAAACCAAAAAACTCTTTACTCCACAGAAGTATGCGCAAATACGAAAAAAAAGCATTCATTCGAAGTGCGTGTGTTACATACATATTTATTTTTTCATATGAGTGAATACGCCTTCATGGTAGAATGAGCATTGCACAGTCACGCAGAAACAAATGCAGTATAAAAATAAAAATAAAAAGTCAAAAATTTCAGAAAATTAAAAATTACATTTCCATTTTAGCTGCTACACCTACGCAATGTGCACAGCGCACTTCACACATCCAACACATCACGCATTTCATTGCATCGCAACGCTCTAGAAAGCATTTTTGTGCAGCATAAAATTGTCGAGTGCGTGTTGCATGCAACAACGACAACACTTTAGGTGCGCTGCAGTACAGCACAACAAATCACTGACCAGCAGTGTAATGGTAAAAGAAAACACAAAAAAAAAGGGGAAAAGAAGCAACAACAAGCAATGAACTAAGAAATATTTTTACGTTATTTCTGCTTTCTCTTGAAGCAATGGAGGATGAAGAAGAAGTGGAAAAAGAACAAAATATATTATACTATACATATTCAATGCAATAAAATAAAATCGGACAGCAAGAAAAAAAACTAATAACAAATGATTATAAGAGAAAAAACGAAGAAATTGGGAGAAGAATTGAAGGAAAAAAAAAGAAAAGCGAACAGAAGAAGGAAGTATATGAAATGTAATGGTAGTACTAGACAATACGTATTTATGCATGTCTGAGCTGGCCTTATAATTACTGTTTTTTTTTTTTAAATTTTTTTTTTTTTGGAAAAAGTCGAAAAAACAAATATGAAAATTTTTTCTGATTGAGACTACTACGATTGCCAAATAGTATGGTTTTCTTCCACGCTGTCGGGATTTGTGTGAACTGAAGCACATCCAATGGTTAGTGCAGTACGCATTTCAACTCAATATCGGAACATTTTCACATTCGTGATTCTGGAAAGAGGGCGACGATATAATAAAATTTGGATTTTACAAGCCGATAGCAAGCGATTTTCTGTCAAAACATCAATAGGTTTTGTAATATGTTTAATGAGAGTTTTTACTTATACGACGTGCATCACTTAAATAGATATCATTTCGATCACATCACTCCATATGATATGACTTTAATTAAAATAATAGGACGTGTGGAGATGTGATATGATGTAAAATGATGCGTTTATACTGTCCAACCAGTTGTAAGATGTTTGATTCTATCACGCCTTAATTGTAATTCCGTGTGACCTGTTTCAATGTCAAGTGATCTTATGTCGCGTGATAAAGTTTTACTTGATAAGGTGGAAATTTCTTGTATTAAGGGATGTGAACTTATACCTTCGAGTGTGTTGCAATGTAAATATTTTCACACGATTCAATTCATCACTCAGTTCTTAATAAATTTTACTAGATGTGGTCGATGAATTGAATCCGATCTGACTGATATATCATGTCGTATGATACAACCTATTTAATTGGATGAAATCAGATTTAAGGTAGGTAGAAGATATTTTGGAATATTAAATCATCCATTCACAACCGATTGTGCTTCTACTTAACAATACTGTTAAGTAGCGGAGGATATGGGTTGAACCAAAAACAAAATGTCATTGGTATGACATCACTTGTTGTGATGTGATCTGATCTTACCAATACATTTTGATGTGTCTACATTAAGCATATGTAGTATGTGTCTGAATTAAAGAAAGGCGGGGAAGAGCTTAAAAAATCAATTAGAATTCAGACTTATACCACTCTTTTATGAGAAAAATATTGCAATTCACGTTAAAACATGTAAACTTTGAGTATGCTATACATATGAAACACACCGTACTTTGTAAAAATCTACGAATCAAGCGAAAATAATTGAATAACAATTTTCGTAATCCATTTCAGCACTGAATTGCTAGTTAAATGTTGCTTTTTAAAACGAATACTAAAAATTTATAATCAGAGTTTAAACAAAAAACGGAAATGGCTAAAAAAAATGTAAAAAAAAAAGATAACAAAAAATGTCAAAAACATATTTCTATGATATGATGTGACAAAGCAATGCTTTCATTGTAGTAATACTAAAAAACAAATAACTTTAGGCGATATTTCCGCATTTGCGAATAAAAAAAATTTAACTACAAAAGAGCAAGCCTACAAATCTAAAAAAAAAAACTAATAAACATTTTTGATATGCAAAAAACAGGGAACAAAAACGAATTTAAAAAATCAGCGCAAAAAGCTGTTGTTAATTTGCGACAAAAAAAAAATAATAATAATTTCATAAAAACAAGCGACAACTCGCTGATACGCTGCAACCGACATGAATGTTATGGCCAACAGGCGCAACTTGAAATTTCAAACAACAGCTGTTTGACAGCAGAAAGCACAAAAAGCACATTAAAAATTCGAGCAATTTTTCGTTTTACTAGTTGTCAACTTGATGCTTGATGATATGATCGAGATTTTTGCATTTTAATTTTGGTTGTGCTTTTTGCGCCTTTTTCTAGGCTACGAGTTTGCGGATATTGAAGATAAAATTTTCTTTTTTAAGTTAAATAACAGTTTTTCTATTCGTTCAAAAAAATTCGGGTTACAAAGATGGATACGCAGAAAAATACCAAGAAAATGCTACAGAGATAGTCTGTTTGGAGTTTGGGGTCAAAATCTCCTTTTTATAGGTTGGTTCAAAATCAACTAGGGGCTACAAAACTCCACCTTTTTAAAGCTTCATTCAATTTATTTCAAAGCTCCCCCTTTTTAAAAGTTGAATTTGTGTTAGCTAGCTGATTTTGAACAAAACTATGCAAAAGGGGGTTTTGACCCCTAACTTCAGATCTTGAGAACACATTTGGTTTACTGAACTTAAAGGGGGAAAAAACTGCAAGGGTTTGTCCTTGCATTTAATTCAGCTAACAAAATATCGCTTAAATGGAAATTGTTGAGTTTTGTGTAGCCTACAAGATTTTAAATTTCGACGCTCTTCAAGGTCAATAAGCATCGAATAAGAAGGGGAATCAACACGAATAATCCCAGACTCTCAATTCACGGGGAATAAATTTACCAGACGGCAAGAAAAGTTGATCTAATGTAGTACTTATAGAGGCGAATTTTGTTAGATGCAGGAGGTGAAGTCTGAACAGAAAAGTCGGTGCCACCAGAATACTTATACATACAACCCTGAAGACTCGACATTGATTAAGCAGGCCAAATTCAAAGGAACGACTTTGGAAATAAAAGGTTCTAGCGAGGTGCTAATTGCCAACGACTTAAACGATTTGTAAGTCTTAGCAGATAAATAGCAGATATAGCGCCTTGGAACCATATATATTGTGTTTTTAGCCTGAACTTATCTTAACGCACAAACCCCATAACAGTCGACAAAAGTAATTGGGAAAAACGAAGAAGCTATTTACCATAAGATTTTATTGCGAAGTGTGTCATATATGACATTGTGGAACAGTCGGGTGAATCACTATAAAGTCATGTAGTATCTGAGTGCGGCTAGAGACCACCGTCGTTCGCATTCCCCAAAAACTTTGACTTACAACAACAATCCAGTCACTGATTGTTTCTAGAAACAAACAAGAAGTAACAATCCATCAGCCATCCATCAGTCATGGTTAAAAAAGAGTGATTTGAAGAATATCCAATTTCAGAAAATGCGTCATTCAAGCTTGTCAGTCAAAAGCACGCGATATAAAAAATAAAACTACAACAACGAGTTGTAACTAAATTGAATAACAGCAAATAGATCAATAAATTAATCAATCGATCAGCTAAGCAGCTACTCAATCAGTGCAACATTTAAATCTGTCAGTAACTAAGTAGTACGAAAGAAGAAAGTAACCGTATACGACAAAACAACAAACAAAACACAGGCGAAAGCGCATACAAAAAGGCAACAAAACAAAAGAAATGTAATTTTTCCAGACTCAAACAACGAATAAAAAATGAAATAAATAAAAAATAAGTTTGCAAAGGCAGCAATAATAATAGCTTTGCAACTAAAACACAGTAACAACAAAAATTTATAACAAAAAAAAACAAACACAAAAGGGCTGCAAAAACCTGCATAACAACAACAAATGGCCTAACTTAGTCACACCGGAAACATGCAATCACCCTCAAAGCAGGCGGTAAATAAATATCCACTTAAATTAGAAATAAAACGAAATATGTAGCAAACTCTGAAACCCCTAACAACACCAGCATACCACTTATATAAACGCAAGCGCGCTTAAGAACAAGTGATGAATCAAATATTAGCTGCCACCCTCACCAACACCCTACTACTTACTAAGGCGCATTAACAACAACGAGGCAATTGTGTTGATAAAAAGTAGAAAAACACATTAATCATCAGCTCATATATTTCAACAATACAACAATGTCAAAAAATATTGAGCGCACAAATCATGCAAAACGAATATTTAAAAGGAAACCATCAAAATCAACAACAATAAAAAATTACTTAAAAGAGGCAAGTGTGTTTAAGAATGAATAAGGTAAACGACAAGGACAAATTACAAGTGGCAAACACTGTGGAAAATTATGTGAGTTTTTAAGCAGTATAGTAATATATTCGAAGGATGACGAAAGGAAAATGTAAAACAAAATTCAAAACAAGACTTAAATACGCTCTTGAGGAAATTATTGAAAATTTTCAGTTGGTAATAATCCTTATTTGTACAGAAGTTTCCTTTGACATATTATGCGCGTTGTTCAGGTAAAGCGAAGTGTGAAAGAACATGAAAACATGCTTTATATTTCTAAGAAGTCCTTGACTAACTCGGAGAAGAAAAAATAATTCACTTAAAAAAATGTTTTAGACCAATACTTTTTTTCCAAGTATGACGAAACAAAGGTAGTTTTAATAGAAATAGTTTCAACTTTACACAAAAAACCACTTCTTTACAAAATTGCACTGCTACTTTATAACATTTTTTATATGTTTTCCAAGCAAGGCGTATAGAAAAGTATCCTCTTTCGAGAGTTTTATACGAAAGGTAATTTTGAAACCTTGAAAGGATAGACTGTTTAAAAAAAAAAAAGCAACAAGACAAAGAAGAACGCAGTAATTTTGAGTAAGAATACTGTATTTATAATAATTTGACTTATATGTACTTTTGTTTGTATATGTACGTACTTATTATTAATTAACCCTTAGTTGCAATCCAAGGCCTTATATACCAAGTTTTATGTTTTATGTCACTAGGCCCTGAAGAAGACCACAAATAAAAGGTCGAAACGTTGGCGAAAAAATAAAAAAGGCGTTTTTCCGATTTATTGGACTGTAAACCCGAAACCAAACAAAGTTGAAACACAAAGAGCTTCGCTAGAGTCCGAATTAAAATGGCCAGTTAATCAGTAGAACGAGTTCAAATACCACTCTGAGGCAATAGCTCCTTGGAGGATAACCAATTCAGAAGAGACTCAGGAACGACACAATAGAACTTTTCAAGTTCCATAGGACTTCCAATAGAAAAATTTAGCAACCAACAATTCGTTGCTGAAATGGATTATAAAAAATTTTGTTAAATAATTGTTCCTTGCTTTGAAGATTTTCACAAAGTATGGCGTGTTTCTTATGTATACCACACCCAAGATTTACATGTTTTAACGTGAATTGCAATATTTTTCTTATATAACAGTGGTATAAATCTAAGTTCTAGTTGATTTTTTGGGATCTTAACGCCTCCTTCTTTTCTTTAATTCAGGCACATAAATATGTTTAAAGTAGACACATTAAAATTTATCGCTTCATATCAGATTACTTTGTGATGATGTCATAAATTTCAGAATGTACATTAGGGTGGGTCGATTTGTATGGACGAAAGTTAACCGATATCGCGCCATCGATTTTTCGAAAGGTTTTGGGCTCAGGAAAAAAAGTTCCACTACGCATACCCAAAAAAAATTATTTTCGAGCCTGCGAAATTTCGTTTTTCTTTGACTTTTTTCGACTTTGATTTTTAAGGTTTTTTGCATGACCTACTAAAAAAATTTTCATTTGATTTAAAAATTTTCATGTATACCCGGTCCGACCAAAAATGTCCGCTAAAAACGTTGGCGATAACAGTTTTTAGAAAAAAAAATATTTTTTGGGTTTTGGGGAAGGTTTTGGTCAAAAAATTTACCCTTTCGCCATTTTTTTAAAGAGGTTTTTCAGCGTACATGCAAAAATGTTTTCGATGAAAACGAATTTGTCTCATATTTCCTGTCCCACTTAAAATTATGCGCTAAAAATATTGGCGATAACAGTTTCATGAAAAAAAAACCTTAAAATTCAAAGTCGAAAAAAGTCAAAAAAATTTTATTTCGCAGGCTCGAAAATTATTTTTTTGGGTATGCGTAGTGGAACTTTTTTTTCCTGAGCCCAAAACCTATGGAAAAATCGATGGCGCGATATCGTTAATAAATCGACCCAGTATAATGTACAAAGTTGCATTAAAATCGGTAAGATCGGATCATATCACAACAAGTAATATCATACCAATGACATTTTGTTTTTGGTGCAACCCATATCCTCCGCCCCTTAACTGCATTGTTAAGTTGAAGCACAATCGGTTGTGAATATATTATGAATATAATATAAACAATCTAAATAAAATATCTACTAACTACCTTAAATCCGTTTTTATTAAATTATTTAGATCATATCATATGACATGATATCATATGAGTCAGATCAATTTCCAAGTCATGGACCAAATCAAATAAAATTTATTAAAAACTAAGTAAATGTATGAAAAGATTTAAATTTTAACACGCCCGAAGGTATAAACTCACATCCTTTAACACAAAAAAAGTCCATCTTATAATCAGTAAAACTTTATCATACGACATAAAATCACATTAAAATAAAACAAGCTACACCCAATACAGTGAATGTTGCCGTGATAAAACTAAATAGGGTACAAATGATTGAGCAGTTTTAATCGAATTTCATATCATATCACATCACAGCATATGCTCAAGTTCAACTAACGTCATATCATAACGAGTCATGTGAACGAAATCATATCTTTTAAGTCATGCCTATATCGTGTATAGCAAATCATGTATGACTGGACCAGGGTTTAAGTCAAATCTGATTTTAAAAACATCGTTACCCACTTGACAGAAGGCACGGAATGTGCAAATTTTACAGCTTTTGCTTCTTCTTTATTACATATATTCAAATTTGAGTTGTTATATGAAAGGCATTGAGCGGTAGATAGAAAATGAAGCAACAAGCAATAATTTACATTTCAATATAGAGAATTCCATAACATAAACAACATAAAAAAAAAAATATTTCAAAGTTTACACAAAGTTCAGGAAAGTTAATTAAACTTTTAAAAATTAACATCAAAATTTCAATATTTTTCGGAATAATTTTTAGAAAATTTTTGAGTGCGCGGTTTTAAAACTCATTCAATTTTAGCCAATAAAGTGCAAGTTAGAAGTACCTCAAAATTCCCCCTGAATTTTTATAATTTTTTTGTCAAGAATTTTGGGTATTTTTTGCCATACAAAATTAATTTTTCTTTATGGGTTCTATGGGCGAAATCACTCAACAGCCTTGACGAAAAAAATGCTGAAAAGTCAGGGAAATTTTTGAGCGAGTTCTGACTTGTACAATCCTGAACTAAAATTGATTGGTCTACAACACTGCGTACCCAAAAATTTTCTGGAAATTCTCCAAAAAAATTTTAAGATTTGATGGCTATTTTCTAAAGTTTAACTAACTTTCCTAAACTTTGAAGTTTTTTTTATGTAGTTTCTGTTATGAAATTCGCTATATTTTAAATTAAAATTATTTAAATCACAGCTTCTTCTTATTTCGTCGAACGATATTCATTTCAATTTCACTACTATTATATTGAAGACAGCTGTAAGTACTTATACTACAACCACGTACGGGCGAGGGGGTGTACATCTGATACGTGGGATGAAAACCTAGCAGAGTTGTATCTTGATATGATATCATCGAAAAAGCGGTAGCTTTGTAATTACTTAATAAAAGAAAAGAAAGAGATTTCCTCTAAAAGAGAACGGTTTGAGATTAAAATACTATATGTACCACCCTGTGTGGTTTTAGCTAAAGCTAACGATTACAGCTGAGTATGAATTGTTCAATTGCACCCACACTTAAATGGGCTGAATTGTTAGAACTTCCACGCAATCAATATCTACCCTCTTCCCTTTACTGACAGCTCAAATAGAGCACTACATAGCTTTTATTAATCCACAATAAAACGAGAAACCCAGCATTGAAAGACTCCCATTATAAGTGCTTACTTACAATTTGCTCCTTAAGCTCTTTGCTGCGTAACGGTCCCAGCCATTGATGTAATCCGATATAACGTTTTGGCACCATTTTTAATGCGGGGGCACCCTGTGCATAGGGGCCGCCCAACAAAGCGGCAGTCTCCAAAACGACCATATTGTTGCTATTTCCGTTAGGATTTTCCGGTTTTCTTTGTATTATATTTTATTTTTGTAGTACTTTTTTGTATAGTTTTTGTTGTAGTTGTTGCTGTGATTTAGTGCTGCAGTATTTAACTAAACGATTTCACTGGCTTTTTGATGTTTAGAATTTTGGTTTTGGAAGCGCTTTTAGTTTTTGTTAGAATGTGCGCGAATTATTGATATTTATTGCACTCACACACAAACATGACAGTTAATTTTTTGCAAACAAAATTTTATTACTTTCTTTTTAGTGAAAGAACTTTGAAACAAAATGCAGAAATTTGCTTTAATTTGTGGTTGATTTGAATAAATTTATTTTTTCTCTTAATTTTTTTTTTTTTTTTGGTTTGCTCTCTTTTTTACTGCTTATCGTCAGCAGGAAACTGATTTATATTTGTGCGATTGTTTTTATTTGTTTTTAAATTAAAGCATCCGGTTGTTGTAGTTGTTGTGGACACACACTTACACTTACACATACATACATACACACTGCACTGATATAAACGCACAAATCAGTAAATTTATAAAACAACAATAAAAAGTTGCAGTAAAATTACAATGCGCTTACGCTTTGTGGCTCAGCGGGTGAATTATGTGTTTTATAGTTAAATTGTTATTGTTGGCGTTGGTGTGCAGTTTAATGCACAGCTAGGCGATAAATTTTAATTTAAATATATGTACGTTCGCTACGAAGAATGTTGGTGTTTGTTTTTTTTTTCTTAGCTAAACTTTTTTTTTTAATTTTTCTAAAGTATTTTGCTGTTTTGAAAATATATCAACTACTTTCTTATTTGATTTTTTATTACGTGCTTTAGTTAGTTAGTTTTTAATTTAAGCTAAATATTTTTTTAATACAATTTTTTTTTGTGTAAATAATATTTTTAAAATTTAATTTTTTTTGGCAATTGTTTACACTTTTGTGGTATTTTAGAATTTTTTTTCTAAAAAATATATTTTTTTGTTGTGAAATTTTGCTAATTAATTAATTAATTAAATAATTTAAATTTTTACGTAAAATTGTCTGCTAAGAAATATGTAGTAAATTCTTTTTTATTGCACTTGCGCTTGCATTTAAACTTTTTTAGAGTTGTAATCACATACTTCTTGTACAAATTTTGTATTTTATACTTGTGTTTTGATTTTAGAAGCTTTTTAAATATAAGATTTTTGTGTTTTTAGTTTGTGACTAATTTTCTTTAGTGTATTTGTATATTTTTAGAAGTCTCCAAGTTGACTTTTTTTTTATTTGTGACAAAATTTTGTTGCAGCGTATTTGTTGTAACTTTTGTTGATAGTGTTTTTTAGTGCAGATAATTTTTTTTTTTTTTTTTGTCACTGACAAAATTTTTGATTTTTGTTGGTTACACTTTCAGATTTCAAAAGAATTTTTTTAGTTTTAACTAATTTAGCTGTAAATAACATTAAGGAAACATATTTAAAAAAATTGGTTTTTTTTTGGATTTTTTTTTTCGCATATCAATTACATTTTAGCCAGCTGGTTACCACAACCAATAGTCCGGTTCCAAAAAAAAAGTTTCACGGGGAGTTTTTTCTTGCTTTTATATAATTCGTAAACAAAATTTTTCAAGCGGAAATTTTGCTCACTTTCATATAATTTGTACACAAAATTTTGGGTTGTTTTAATTATTTAGAATAGCGGTCTAAGATTTTTTATTTTTTTAAATATTTGTAAATTTAAGAAAATTATTTTCTATAGTAAGCATTTTTTTAACATTTCTTCGAACCCTATTTTACTTTGTTCTCAGTTTCTATTAAATTTGTGAGCAATAAAATTTTTTTTTTTTTAATACTAATTTGAATAAAATTTAAATTAGTTTTTCGGAAACTAGTTTTTAGCTGTTTTTTTCTCACTAGTACGTTTTGGAAGGCTTTTTGAAATTTTTACAAAAACTTTTAAGTATTCATGAAACAAGCTCAAGGCCAAGAATAATAATTTTTCACTTTTTGAATTTTTATGAAAATTATTATTGTTTTTATTTTTTAATAATTAATTCTTGGCCTTGAGCTCGCTTCATGAATACTTGAAAATGTACAGGCCGTAAATCAACAAAAAATTGTTGGTATAAAAAAGCAAAATTTTTAAATTTAGAAAAATATATGTGTGACTTCTGGTAAGCATTGTTTAAAAAATTGGATTTTTTTAGTAAAAAATGCTAAAACTTTTTTTTTCACACGCACATTTTGCTGTGTTTTTTATGTTTCAAAATTATATATATTAAATTTTTAAAAATACCTCACAAATGTTAAGTATTATAATTTTTTAATTTTTTGCAAAGCCTTTTCATATATATATATATATATATGTATATTTTTTTATTTTTATTTTTTTATTTTAGTTTTTCAATACAAAAAAATTTGTTTTTTTGGATTTTTTAATAGACCTCGAAGAAGCTTGATATTTTTCTTCTATTTAAAAGCAAAAAAAAAAACATTTCTTTTATATTTATAAAAAATATGTACTGATTAAATTTATAAAAAGTTACTTCAAAAATTTTAAATATTTTTATATTTTCAACACTTTATGAAACTTTTCGAAAGTATTCTAAATTTATACATATTCAGAAAAAAATTTTCAGGTCTCGAAAGATTTTATACACTTTTTGCAAGCCAAATTCAGTTGAGAATCTTATTAATATATTTCTATATTAAACATATTTTCTTTTCAAAACATTCAAAACTAAAAAGAATTCAATCTCCTAACAAATTCTTTGGAATTTTTCTGAATATTTTTTTTTTTTTTAATTTTAATTCTACCCAAAGCATTTTTGCACACTTTCCACTTTCTTTTTTGATTAAATATTTATAAATGATGTCGTTA
Organism: Merzomyia westermanni; assembly: GCA_949987695.1. Taxonomy (NCBI): domain Eukaryota; kingdom Metazoa; phylum Arthropoda; class Insecta; order Diptera; family Tephritidae; genus Merzomyia; species Merzomyia westermanni. Next base: position 37,281,057 of record OX465288.1, read on the forward strand.
TTTTATTGTTGTTATTCTTTCGTTTCATCACAGCACATAACAAATTCTCTTACAAGCCAGTTTCAATTAAATGTAATCCTATTTTACACTGCAAAAAGCAAATAACATATAAATGAATGACGTTATCATTTTGTTTTTGTTATTGTTTACGACATGCTCTACTGTGATTGCCACGCGTCTGACTGACTGTCACTCTTTGCTGTTGCCGTCTTTGCTGTTCATGCTTGTTTGTCTGTTTTTGTATTTGCGTGCAATAATCTACATCAAATCCTTTTTAATCTACACCAAACACGCACACACACAGGCATACATACATAGCCACTCATAAATGCATGACCGTAGAGAAAAAACACTTTTCAAGCACGCGAAGGGCGCGCAATGCGGAACGCCATGTTGATTGTTGGGGTGTATGCGCGCTGAGGGGAGGGTGCAAGTGACGTGTAGAATATCACGTTTATGCATAACAATGCAGTTCAAAATTTGATTTTTATTTGTTAATGTTGCTACTGTTGTTGCTATTATTGTTGTAATATTTATTGCTGTTTTTTTTATTGTTAATAAAAATACTAACAATTCCAAAATCGTTAGAAATAATGTGAAAGCACGTTTTAACGCTTAAATGATTTTAAAATTTTCTCTTTATTCGTAAAAGTAAAAAAAATTAAAGCATACCACAAGGCGTTGTACAGCTGTTTTTTTAAATGCCTGCTCTTAGCACACACCCAACAAGTGGAAACGTTGCGCAATAGCAGCAACAACTACGAAAGTGGCTACAAAAGTGAAGATACAGAGAAATATTCAAAAATGTTCTATTTTAAAATTTTTTATTTACTCAAAGACTAAAATAATAAAGCAAACCAAAAAAAAAATGTTTTTCAAATATTTAATTTTTTTCCTGGTCTGGTTGGCTTTTTTTTAACAAAGAATTTTTTTCAAGATATTTTTACTTTTATTTTCGTCTTTATTATTTTTTACTGCTTTTTAAAAATAATTTTTTAAAAGTTTTAGATGAAACCAAATTTAGATTTCATTCGTTAAGTTAGGTGTACTTTTTAATATTTTTTATTTTAAATTTCTTTAAATAATTTTATATTTTAAATTAACAATTTTTTTTCTAACTTTTAGTTTTACTTGTTTCATTATCTTAATAGATTATATGCTTACAAAAAGAGACCTGTGGTAAACGGCTTATGATGCAAGATACTAACTTTTGACCCAATCCTGAGAAGGGACAAATTTTATAATAAAAATTCCCGTGCTTCACTAACGAGTGTGTGAAAACATAAAATGTTGATTTCAAGGTAAACGGAAATATAAATAATTTCTTTGGATTATAAAAACACTGCACAGTGTTCCCAAATGGTCTGTAAGCGGAACAGACTACATTTCATCTGTACACCAGAAAGCAGGCGAATGCATTACAGCAGATTTAACAAGGCAAAGTAGCACACAGAAAATTGGTATTATATATGGATCTAATAGGATCAGAAATGCCTTTGAATAATATACCTATATACCTAATTTTAAGGAAGGACACATCTGCCTTTCTCGATGGGCACTTCCTTATAAGGTGACAGGCATGAATGTAAAAATGTTGTTGTTGTTGTTTAAGCATAACACACTTCTTCTGAGATATTCGAGATTCTGGAACAGGAGACCATAAGTAGAAGTAAATGCTAGAATTAAGTTTCTGGGCACCTTTTCCGGATTATTTAGGCCAGTCTAAGAAGGTTACTATGGAGGACTTAATCTGTTTCGTAAAGCTTTCTGGTTGGATCAGTAAAGAAGAATAAACCAATTCAAGTTTTATTTTAGGATATTGGTTTCATAAAAATATTATAGTAAAATTTGCTACAAGTTAATTTGCTGTCCTAAAAGAAGATCTTAAATATAGGTAAGTGTGAGATCTAAATCCACGACCCTTTTTTAAACAAATATAGAAAATTTCGTCAAAAAGAGACTAGACAAAGGCACTAAAATGTTTAAATAGAAAATTGTGACAGAGTTCTTAGTGAACGGAATGGGTGTGACACTGCCTACTATGTGGAATTTAAAGGTTAATATACAGATAAAAGAATTCTCGAAAAATGGGTGTGGCAGAAGTTGGTAAAGTCGACATTCAAAGGTGGAAGCAAAGGAAGAGGGAGAGAGCAGCTATCAATTTAAATTTATATCTAGTAAAAATCCTGTGAGAGTTTCTCCACCCGATGCTGTGTTCTTGACAAATAGTCAATATTGATAAATTGTTGGGAGTTACGTGTCCATACTTTTCGGTTTAAAAAGAAATTCTATAAAATTAGTATCTTTTTTGAAAATTTTTTTTTTTTTTTTTTTTTGTCAAAAGCAGTTATATTTGTCTTTAAATTTGAATTATTCGTTTAATTTTTTGATAGTTGTTTTCATAATTTTTGAATTTGTGTATAGGAAAATGTAAAAAAAATAAGGAAGCAAAACACCAAGCTATGCGGCTGAATCTATATCGGAAGCTGCTAAACTTTACTTATGTATAAACTTTTGGTGCTGGTTGTCAAACACTTGACACCTTGGCGTTATTATTTTCTATTTATTGTAGCATGGTTTTAATTCTCAGCTCTTGCTTTGTCATTAATGGTTTCACTGTCGTAATATTTTTTTTTAGATATTTAGAAAAAATTTTTTTTATTTTTTAAAAATTTCGAAACAAAAAAAAATGTCACTTCTTGTTTTTTTAATTTATTGCGTTATTTTTGAGACAGAAGCAGCGCGTACAAGAAATGGTACAAACTGTTAAAATGTCACTTCCGCTAGAATAAAGCTCAACTTGGTAGCACTATAAAAAAAACTTAAAAAGCACTAGCTCTGTTTTTTGCAATGAAAAACTTTACAAGATTTTTTTAATATATTTTGTTTGTTTTTAAATAAAAATTTTTCACTGCTTGCCATGCTTTTTCTAAAAACAATACATTTTACTCACTTCGCAAAGTATAAACACAACTATTAAACCTAAGAAAATGCGTGCAAAAATATTTTGTTTACTTCACTTGGAAAAAAATTTTCACAACGAAAATTTTCTAACTAACCGAAAAATATTTTCGCACAAGAATGCACAATTAAACACTTTTTTCTTTTAAATTTTACTACTTTCAATATTTTGGTTTTCTCATTAAAACCGACCAAAAGGGCGACCGACAACGACAAGACGAGACGAAACGAGCGGAGACACGTTAAAACGTTTACGACAAATATACTTTCTTCAAATAACGGGAAAAATACGATCCACAATGTTCAAAGTTCCATCGCGAACTGAAATGAAGTCGCAAAGTCTGCAATGAAAATTGCGGTAACAACCCAAAAAACAGCTCAGAGCATACAGTTTTTGATTGAGTTTAACGTGTTGGGGCAGTAGCAGGCGAAAGCCGACAATCGTAAGATAAAAACAAGCAAAATCACATACATATACATACAAAGAGAAAACGAATACACCCAACAAACGACAAATGAACGAAAGAACAAACGAACGATTTGGCTGAGCAAACGAGCAACAGTAGGGGGCAAATATATGTGCTTGTATGCAGCACACAATACACATGCAAACTATGATAGACGAACTCGGTGAATGAAGACTGACGTTGCCATATGCTGCAAAATTTAATTAAGGGAAAGAGGAAATAAAGAGTTTGTTAGCTTAAAAAGTAAGAGAGTGGAAAGATGAAACATTTTGTATAAAGAGTGAACAAACTAATATTTTGCATCAACAAAAATTCACCAAATTTTGTGTGTTTAAGAGAATGCAAAGAGAAAATCGGTGTTGCAAGAAAAGAGTATGCGTGTGGTAGAGTTTATATGAGAAAAGTAGCAACAAATTACATTCATAGCATGCTTTTGGTTCTGAAAAATTTCTGCACAAGCACGCTCACGCGACATACGTACGTCATCAGGTATTATTATTTTCCTAAACTCATAGACGGCACACCCTCATTAAATGCACTTTCAACTCTGGTATAAAATATTTGATTCAAAAAATCTCAACTAAAAACCAAAGCAAATAAGCTTGCCCGTACTTGTAGGAAATCAGATATTTTAAAAAAATACCCCAAATATTTTTATTTAGTACTAAAAATTATAAAACTTGTTTTAAGCTACGATGGTAATATGATAATTTAAATATATATCCTCATATGGTGGCATACTCAAGAAGGTTATGCTAATTTACGACAGTGAAAAAGTGTCGACTGTTTGAGCCCTCCAGTATAGTGACGATGCAATAAAGATTATAACAGATAGTATAGACAATAGCCCAACGAAAGCTTACAACGCGCACGAAACTGTTAAAGGTTGTGAGGAGGAGAGTAGCGTTAACTTCGATTGAAAATTACTAATCTGGAATCATTCCACTTTCAAGATAGTAATGCGCCACGCTATCAAGGACTTCATTTTGGTTTCGTATGAAAAAGTCTATTCTTTCTATAGATTAAAGCGTCTCGATTTATGAGAAGCCAGAGAAACCCCAGTGGTATGTAATTTCTTCATTCAGCTAGACAGACAAATTTGCACAAATGCCGCGCTTGGTAGATCTGAGAGCGACGTCTTTCACTGAGTTGAAACATAAAATGTTGTACATGTGTTAACAAAAGAAGCTTAAGTTTTTTCATTAATTAGAGGTGCATTCCTTACCAAAAATTGGTTAGACCTATAAAATGTTTTTTTCTTTTAAGCAAAGGCTATAAAAACTTAAAAAAAAAAAAAAAAAATTATTAAAAAAAATTTAAAAAATTTAAAAAAATTTAAAAAATTTAAAAAAATTTAAAAAATTTCAAAAAATTTAAAAAATTTCAAAAAATTTAAAAAAAAAAATCATTAAAAAAAAATAAAAAATTAAATAGTCATGAAACGAGCTCAAGGCCAAGAATAATAATTTTTCACTTTTTGAATTTTTATGAAAATTATTATTGTTTTTATTTTTTTAGCAATAATTTTTAATTACTTATTAAAAGTTTTTTGATTGAATAGAGTAGGGAAAATGTTTAGAGACAACTTCCATAGCTTTTCTTATAGATCCATTTCCATAACCATTAAGCGAACAATACTTAATATTAAAAAAAAACTATTCCTGAAAAAATCTAAAAATTCACTGCGACTATTATCGCTTATTGCCACACAATACGAGTATTATTCACAAAATAAAGAACACCGATTTTTTTTTTTTTTTTTTGATGAAACCTGTGTTGCTACATTAGAATTTCATACCGAAATTGTGGTAAAGATGCTACTTAATTTCTTAAGACCTGGATGCTACATCAAGAAAAATGTTGTTCAGCATTTCTTAAACGTCACTTTGTATGGACTTTTTGCTTTCCCTGAAATAGGCTCTTAAAAAGATGTATATAGTATCATCCCAATATTATTTATGATCAAACTTTCCATAAAAAAAAAATACACTCAAAAGACCTCGAGAGCGTTAACTTGATTTTGATATGAACCAGCAGGCAATGCTTTTGCAGATCCAAAATGTGTTTCACAAAAACTTTACCAGCATTGCCCCCGTATCTAAATGGACATACCAACACATCAAAACATATCTACATACAACAGCTTTTACCGTTAGTTTATCCATACATTTATATTAATAAACATGTATATGTAGCTGTATTAATTTTGTGTAGACTACGCTTGTTGCATGTGCTCTCCACCAGAGCGGCGAAAAAGTCAACAAAACATAATAATTGTGCTCTCAGCTAAAACACATCTTGCACTCTCTGTGTTCAAATGTATAGAGTGAGTGCTTACTCCTGGTTGGTGCATACGAATTGGCATTCTTCTGTTCTGCACTCAAGAATACTCGTACTACGCTCTTAGATTCTGTTGTCAGTCAACTCCTCTTTATTCCAAAACTTGGTAAATTAGATAAAAACCAACCCCACTAATGTGACACGCTAAATGAATTTATCTGAATTAACAGGTTGGTAGCGAAATGCACATATTGTGGATAAATGAAAAATGAAAAAAAGTAGAAAGATATTTTAGTTATTAGATAGTTTGTGTCAGTAATATTTATACATATATGCTAATTTTAGCTTTGACGAGTTTAAAAGTCCAACTTCCGCTCCGTTTTGAGTTGTATGCTCTACTTTTTTAACACAAATGGAGTCAATTTTAATATGACCGAACCACTGCTGAATGTTTCTTTGTTCATAGATTTTTCACAGCAAAACTTTCATATTGTGGGTCAATGAGTCGCAACCGTTGACATTTAGATGGAGATGGAAGAGTGGCATGTGTTGACTTTTACCTTACACGGATTTCTTGTTAACGAATGTTGAGACTCAGGACGCGATATTGAATCCAATCTGGCACTAATTGCTAGTAACGCTCTAAAAATATCAGGTAACACTAAGCATTTGAAAAAACCACACTTAACATATCGCTAAATATTTCACAAAATAAAATAATGTTCTACCACGAGTGGGGGCGGCCATGAACCCCATCAAATTTAAATCGATCGGAAGTCGAAGAAAAACATTGGGATCGAAGCACAATTGAAAGAACGGACCCAAACTCAACTTCAAACAAAAAAAAAGTCAGTTGAAGCAGTTATGAATGTCCGTTTCCCACGACGTGATACTCATGAATTTAAGCAATTATTGAACTGCCATCGATCCCTGTTAAGTTCACAACAATTTATTAGAATATAGATGTTAGAAGTATCAAGCAGCAACATCCACTTTCCTAAGGATCGCCCCATGAACTAAAAAAAAATTAGTTAACTGTCGTCGGTCTCTGAAAAGTCAAATTGCCCCCATTTCTGGCTGGCCCATGGATTAATCAAGTTGTTGTTCTTTCGTCGAACTTTGATAAGCGTCTGACATTACATTTAGGTCTAGGCGTTTAAAGTTATCAAGCAGCAGCAATCGCCTTCCTCTTACAACGCCATAGCTACGCCCATGAACTTGTCACATTATTGTATTGTTGTCGGTCCCTGAAAAGATGTTCGCGCCTCAGTTTTCGAGTCAATACCAAGTTGTTCTAATGAGAAAAAGATTCGCATAACGCCGTACACTCTCGGTCAAAATGCCATGATTTTCTCATAATCATCAAAAATCTGGGCCACCAAGTTTTGTGACGTTGCCGTATAATTTAGTTTAGAGACATTCTGGTCGTTTTTGTATATAGCTTTATTTACCAACCTTGTGTATTAATCAATTTGTTTATTTTTTTTAAGCAAGGTGGCAACTCGGTAAAAACCTCCTAAGTGGCAACACTTATGTAAGAGAGTTAAGGTTGTAGTAAATCAATGTGTCAAGACGTTTTTAGAGAAAATAGCGCATATCTCAAAATATATATATAATGAGACTAGGTGGCAACGCAAGGTGTAAGACTATTTATAAATCTTTGTGCGGAAATATGACGTCAAATATCTTGCGTTTGATACGCATATTGGCAAATCTCACTCAATTCTTTAAAATTTCAAATAGGTGGCGACACTGTCAAAACTTGCAAGTGGCAACACTTAAGAAAGTGGTAATACTACCTAGATTTTTTTTTTTAAATATGACGTTAAATACCTTTCTTTTGATACCCATATTGGCATAACTCATTGCTTTACAAAAAAAAATCGGATTGGTGGCAACCTCATAAAATCATTCCGAGTGGCAGCACCTTAATAGAAATTTATAGATTGTAGTACACTATTTACATATCAAATTACAAGATGAGCTCTTTTAAAGTTATACGATAAGATTATTTGGTTGCTTTCTTCTTACTGTTTTGGTGGGTCGTTAAACGTATTCTAAGCCCGGTTGAGACTTTCTGTCTTAATAAAATAGGTGGCAACCTTTAATAAAATGTTTTCCTTGATTTCGGTCTTCTCTTAATAGTATAGTAGCTTTTCAGATTTTCAGACATAAACTGCAACAGGATCAAGAAATCTCAAGCAATACACCTCAGCTACGCAGAACTCTTATGAATCGACTTTCTTCTTCCCGTCCTTACTAAATACCTTATCTTTCGGATACTGATCTCTTATATAATCACCTTAGCATTCTTACACAAACTTTTGATTGAACTTTGAAAAACCATAATCTATTATAGCATTATTTCATGGATTTATAATCGTTTCGATGGCACGAGCTTATGACTAGATGCTCTCTAAGCTCTTTGAGGATCGTTAAAGAACATGGTTTTTGGTTTAAAGCAATTTCCAAAAATCGCTCTAAAACTGTACCGATATGTATGCATAGCTCAGAAAGGGTTTTGGGACCCGCAACACGAAATGGAGCACCTCACACTTTAATATTTAACGGGGTACTTGACGGCGACTGGTGTGACAAGTTGGGGTTAATATACAAAAAGGGGAACAAAAGGAGCTCTTAGAAATCAGGCGACGTGACATCTGTGTAATAAAAAAATTTTGAAAGAAATATATAAAGGAAGTCAAGACTGCGATTAAGCTAAATCTGAAAGAAATTAAAACAGCAAAAAATTTTACCAAAATAGTGAGGCAGTTGAACTGGAGGAGTTTCAAGCATCATTTACTCTCCTTTGTATGAATTCCAGTCCAGTCGCATCACTGACTTCACATGCGAGCACACAGCATCAGGAAACATGATGCTGGCCAAAAAGAAATAAAATTAAACTGCCAATGAGCAAAACCTAGTGGAATTTCTAAGCCAAGCTATGATTCAAGACTAAAAATGGAAGAAACAACAAGAAAAAACATAGGTGATACACAAGAATTGCAAACTAAAACAAAATAAGAGATATTGAAAAACTAAACAGCGAAGAAACTCTGGCACACGAATATATATATGCAATAATATTATTAAATGGAAGCCAAAAAATAAATAAAACATTCGTGGCGACAAGCTGGTTTTGGAATTCAAGTGCCAGCGGGTATTGGAGGGTTACAGCCATGACCATAACCGAAGCGGCCAATGTCAGTGGCACTTGTGTAAAACTCGTTGGACGGTGCGTATTTGTGAATTCTATGAACTAACTGTAAACGCCAATCTTGTTTTTTCTAGTTACAATCAAACGGATACGGTCACAAAAGCGATGTCAGCTTATACGACGACTGTTGGCTGGCTTTTTGTTTGCTTTGTCCAGCAGAGTTGCTAAGACCAGCAAAGGCTAGCAAGTGAACGATCATTAAAATGCATACAGTTACGTGTAGGTAAATTGGGACAGCGAAGTGATCAAAATTGATTTCAGATTTTTAAGAATAAAATTTTTTTGATCATTTTATTTAAAAAAAAACCTAAATTTTTTTGATCATTTATTTTATATTAAAAACTGGCTACAAGCTTTGGTTTATAGTTTCAAACTTTTATTACAATTTTAGAGAATTAAAAAAAAAAATATTTAAAAAAAAAAATTAAAAAAAAATTTTTTTTAAAAAAGTTTTATTCAACAAAAAAATTTTTTTCGAAAATTTTTTGTTTGAAGTATTGAACAGTTTTAAAATTTTCAATATTTCTACAAATTTCAAAGTTTATGCCTTGAAAAACAAATTTTTTTTTTAATTTTATATAATTATTATATAATTATATTATATAAATTTTAATAAAATATTTAATTACTTCAAAAAATTGTCTCTCTAAATTATATGCCTATCTGTAATAGTGATAGAGAAAAGTTGATTGTTTTTTTTTTTAGAAAATATCAATATTTTTAGAAATTTTACGAATTACTTATTTGTTCAAATTTTTTAAATAAAAAAATATTTAAAAAGTAAAATGATTAAAAAAAAACATTTAGAAATTTTTATAAAATTGTGCAAGTCTTTTTACAAAATATTTTTTTTTAGAATCTTTAATTTTATTGAAAATCCTTACGTTTCTCTAATATTTGAGATAATTTCGAAAATTTCGAATGGTTCCAGGTATCTGATTTTTTTTGGACTTGAAAAATTCTAGTACTAGAAAGATTTAGAAGTTGAAAAAATTTCAAAAAAGTACGATATTAAAAAAGGGAATATTTAAAGACGATATGAATTTTTGAATCTTTCTGAATGTCTAGAAGAAAACTTAGAAATATATACTTTTTTCTTTAAATATTTCAATAAATTTTTCGAGTTCAATGGAACTTTTTATTTTTAGCATAATTTTCTACTCTAGTGTTATTTCAGAACTTTTCAATGTAAAATAAATAAAAGAATTTTTATATTTTTGGTATTTAAATTTTTTTTAAACAAGTGTGAAATTTCAAAAAAGTTCGAAATTAAAAAAAAATGCAATATTTAAAGACAGTAAGTTCAAGAAATTTCAAAAAGTTCGAAATTAAAAAAAAATGCAATATTTAAAGACAGTAACAATTTTTAAAACTTTCTGAATATTGAGAAAAAATGTTTTAAATATTTTTTTTTTTAATATTTTTTTAATTAGTGTATTGAGTTCAATGCGATTTTTTATTTTGAGTATAATTTTTTAGTCTAGTGTTTTCCAAATCTTTTCGTTTTAGAATCTTCGAATGTAAAATCGAAAATAAATAAAAGAATTTGTATATATCAAAATATATATTAGATATCGAAACACTTAAAAAATAAATAGTGGAGACTTTCAGAAAATTACGGAGCATTTTTGATTTAAAAATTCACGTACCTCATGAGTTATTTATTTTGGTTTAAAATCAGTAATTGTTTGTAAATCGGCATTGGTCAAAATTTTTTTCTATTTTAGAACTCTTCGTTAAAAAACTGTATAGAGGATTTCAACACATCAAAAATATTTTAAAAATTTTTGAAAAAAAAATTCTGAATTGTGAAAATTTCAAATGTCCGCAAAATTTTCGAAAATACAAAAAAGAATTTTAACATTGCAAGTTTTTAGGACTATGCTAAAATTCCTAGATATTTAAAAACTAAAAAAAAGATGTTTTCAGAAAATTACAGAATATTTTTGATTCTAATAAAAATTAAGCTCTTTTTCATAAACTTTTTTTTATTCAAAATTAGTAATTATATTTATTTTATTCATAAAAATGGTTAAATAAGTTTTAATGACCCTTTTTTAATGTGATGTAGTGTACTTCGCAAAAAAATGCGGAAATGCAGCACAGCTGCAACATTTTATAGACAAAAGTTGCATGCAACAAAATAGACTAGACAAACAGACAGACATGCATAGTCGGTCGAGCTAGCTTGCTTGATGTGTGCTTTTTTTTCTTTTGGTTTCTTTTTGAAGTCCAGTGCTGTTGTAACAGGAAAGTCGGAACACCGCAGAGAGATCCAGAGATGCAACATTGTATTTGCAAATTATTGTTGGGGTGTGCGCGTTGGACAACTTGGCATGCCAGCAACCAAGCTAGGCTTGGCTTAGCATGACCACATGAGGAATGCTTCTAAATATGGCAGCGAAAATAAGAACATAACACCAACAAGGGAGCAAACGAGCGAGCACCAGACGTAAGAAATTTCTTAATTGAACCCAGTGGGAAAGAAGCTTTATTATTTAAATGGCCTAAGAAGAGACTGGACACCTAGCGATCATTTTACCGCAATATGCTTCAGTGAGTAGGCAAACCTGATTCCGCCCATTTGATGCATGTCAGACCACTTAAAAAACACCTGTTTAGCATAGAATGCCTGCTGGGTTAAGTGAAGTGCAGCAAGTCAGCTACCTCGATCACTTATAAAAGTAACAGAGCAGTGTCTGGAAAGAGTAAAAATATAAGAACGATCAACTCAAAAACAGAGTAAAACAACTGGAAGCCTCTGCAAATTCCATAACCAGCAAAGGTCAAGTGTGTGAATTATGCAGAAGTGCGCAGAAGACGGATTTAAGTAGCACAAATCTGTAACTTGTTATGTACGGTTTGAAGCGATGTTATGAAAATGCGTAGCAAGTATTTCATAGGCAATGCGTAGTTGACTCGTTTTGGCGTGAGCTAGATCCATTGCATTGCACTTAGAATAGTTCAAACATCGTACAGAGCCGACACGTTCAATCCGGGAACTCACATCAAGATCTTCCAACGGAAAGTCTTAAGAAACCAGTAGTCTCATCAGGTTTGGAACTCAATGATACTCCTGTTAGAAGGTTTTCTCTTGATGAATTGTTGAATAGGTGTTGTGTGGCGTGTGCATTAGATATGTCTGGAATAGGAAGAAGTTTAAAATATAACAATATCTACGTAGAAGAACATCCAACTCGCTCAGGAAGACCATTACTCTGCAGCTATTCGTGGTGATTAAGTTAGTGCCTTCAGGCTCAGGGGATGATCCATGAAGACCACTGGATCAAATTGCTGTTATATACTCTTATGACAGAAATATCAGAGGCGTCGTCAAATTGATTAAAAAGCAGATCTGTTTCAAGGAGATGTGTGATTTTGTGTAGTAGTCTTATGTTGCAATCTTCAAAGCTGGTGATGGCTCAACCGCACCAGCACCACCAACTTATTGGCGACAGAATCGGAAAGTACCTTGAAGCCTAAGGCATTAGACGTCCAGCTATTTCGATTGTGTTTCACCCCAGCCTACTGCAGTGTCAAACGCACCAGATAGCCTAAGGATCTCAAGTCAGTCAACGGTTTTGAAACACTCACATAGGGCTAGCCTACCAATTCCCAAGCCACGAGTTGTTCTCTTTAGACCCGCAGGACAGGGGCACTTCTTGTAGGGAGCGATTTCTCTTCACGCATTTTCGTTGGGGCTATCAACAGCCCCTAATTCAGATATTGGAACTATTTATTGTATATAGCTTTGTGAACTCCTATTGGTGAAGAAGAGATTCGATGGTTGGAATAGCGGAGATATGACGCCCCTGGTACACCTTGTGTGAACGTCTGAATTATACAGACGCCGGTGATCTTTTCAGATGTTTAACAGTCCCACTTCTTAATTCCGTGCGCAGCAATGTCTTTTCTATATCTTGGACGAGTGTTACGTGGTTCAACGTTTAAAGCTTTTGATAGATCGAGTACCACTAGAACAGTCCTAAGTCGAAACATTTCTTGTTTGGAACCACAATTTATTGGAGATTAATAAAAGTTCACTCCTGTAGCAGTCAAGTCAAGACAGCGATAGACTTGTTTGGCACTGCAGATACCTCGGGCAGTGGATGTTTGTCGCCTAGGCATACCTTACCGCGGGTATATTCTAAACCCATTAAATATTCATGAAACGAGCTCAAGGCCAAGAATAATAATTTTTCGAATTTTAATTTTTATGAAAATTATTATTGTTTTTATTTTATTTTTTTTTTAGGAGTTTAGATGACATCAAAACTAGCGTATTGTTAGCTTAATGGTTAGCAATGTGTGGCAAAATTTCTCTGATGAGAAGACTAGCAGCTTCCGAAATGGATCTATAAGAAAAGCTATGGCGGTTGTCTCTAAACATTTTTCCTACTCTATTCAATTAAACAATTAATTTAAAAATGATTATTAAAAAATAAAAACAATAATAATCTTCATAAATATTAAAATGTGGAAAATTATTATTCTTGGCCTTGAGCTCGTTTCATGAATACTTAAAAATAAACAGGTCGTAAAATCAACAAAAATTGTTGGTACAAAGAAGCGATAGTAAATTTAAATTTTTTTTAGAATAATTAAAAATTTTTTTTTAGAATCAACTAAAATTTCTTCTTTTTTTTTTAAATAAATAACAATTTTTTTTTAACAATAAATAACAATTTTTTTTTTAGAATAATTTAAAATATTCATGAAACGAGCTCAAGGACAAGAATAATAATTTTTCACTTTTTGAATTTTTATGAAAATTATATTGTTTTTTTTTTTTTTAATAATCACTTTTAATTAATTGTAAAAAGTTTTTTAATATAATAGAGGAGGAAAAACGTTTCATGAATACTTGAAAATATACAGGCCGTAAATCAACAAAAATTGTTGGTATAAAAAGCAATACTTAAAAAAATTTTTTTTTTAGAATAATTTTACATGTTACAAAAAAAAAAATGTTAGATATTCTTAAAACAAAACAAATTAAAATTTAGTCTAAAAAAACTCAAAATTTTAATTTGTTTTGTTTTAAGAATAACTATTTTTTTTTTTTTTTTGTTAGAATAAATTTCAATTATTTTTGAGTTTTCCTGTTTATTCCTACCGCACCGCACTTCCTCGTTTCAGCGCGTTCCAAAAGCATTCTATTAAACCTTTCACGCTTTGAAATTTGCTACTCAAATCGCATTTTAACTAATGCTTACAGCACTGCTTCCCAACTCTCCCACACTTCATATTATACGCTTCGCTCTACATAGCTGACGCCAGCGAGTTCATTCCAATCTTGATCGCGTGTTATTGCTGCCACTTTCCAGTCAGACTACTTTAAGTTCATTCACATTGAAATCTCAACTCGGTCAGTTGAATGCTGATGGTGTGTTGCTGTTGTTGTGTTAATTTATTATTGCTTTGCTTTTGATGCGATCATCATGAAATTTTTGTTGTGACTGTTCGTGTTGTTTTTGTTCTTGTTTTGGCTAACAACATTTCAGTTTATAAACAAAAGGTAAATAACTTGGCCAAAACGTGAAAGCATCAATACACTCCCAAAGTACGGAAACAGGTAAAAAGAGAGAGAAATATGTTGAGTGTACGATCGCAATGATTGCAGCAAACAAAAACAATTCATTCATACTTCTTTTGAGAGTACTCTCTTAGCACACTGCTTTTCTCTTTCGCGCCCTAACTAGTTCAAGATCATTACAATACATGCGCGCTCTTTACCGAAATGAGATATATGTACTTTCTCTTCTACTAAATTTTTGTGTTTGCTTGCTTTAAACTTTACACTAGCAAATCTATTGATCGTGGTTTTAATTTCTGCATCTGCATTTACTTCTAGTCCTAAGTCTTCTATTCTTACCGCGTTCAATAGCAGGATTGCAATACACCAGACAACCCCATCATCGTCATTATCATTCTTTTTTATGGTTACGACTAGGAAGAAAATTGGCAGACCCTATATGCCATTATCTGGTGTTCATATAGCGTGTTAAATGATCGCATATTCGTACTTAGCAGCTTTTGCCATCATCACCATTATCGCCATACAAATGCGATGTTATATAATGTAATGGATCGTTTATGTTGTAGCGGTAACCAGGAGATGGGGTTGTATAGGTAACCAAGACTCATTATTCCTGCTAATATTCTTAACGCTATAATTACTAAGAGGTGTTTATTAAAAGTTGGCTTATTTAGCGTGAAAAGTAATAGTTTAGAATTTTATGACGATATAAAAGTATGACTTGTTTATACAAGGTGGCGCAAAAGTAAGCTTCCGATGTTCAGCATATCGGTTGTGGCACGTGCAGTGTGTGCTGTTGCACCGTCTTGTTGGAACCACATGTTTTCCAATCCCAATTCATCAAGTTGCGGCAAAAAGAACTCGTTGATCATTGCTCTGTAGCGCTCACCATTCACAGTAACCGTTTGGCCCCGACCGATTATTGGTCAAATAAATAGTCAGCAATATTCCGCGTTCTGGAGCAGTGTAGCGTAACATTGTTTATTAACGTGTATTTCGCATGTGTTTACTACACAAATGTCAAAACAGAACTGACTTTAGGGGCCAATCGCAAAATTTATAGCATTTTCTGATAGGAGGATTACTTTTGCGCAGTAACCGTTTTTCACCGACCGATTATTGGTCAAATAAATAGTCAGCAATATTCCGCGTTCTGGATCAGTGTAGCGTAACATTGTTTATTAACGTGTATTTCGCATGTGTTTACTACACAAATGTCAAAACAGAACTGACTTTAGGGGCCAATCACAAAATTTATAGCATTTTCTGATAGGAGGATTACTTTTGCGCCACCTTGTACCTGAAATATTGATGAAGACTTAACAAGATGATGAGACTAAGCATACAAGAACAGTTAATGTCATTCATAAAAGAAAGCTATCCCGCCATCTTTCAATGCATTTAAGAAGGCTTAGTTAAATAATTTTTTTTATTTCTGTCCAATTAAGTTTTCGAGCTCAAGATCTTTTTTGTTATTTTTAAAAATTATCAAAAGACATCATAGTTTTTCGGCTAGATCGAGAGTTGCCAAGCTTCACTTCTCTTACCCGGCTAAGGGCTATTATTTCAGTGTAACCAAGTGTAATCTGTCCTACCCTCAAAATGTCATCCACGGAGCAAACCCTTGCAGCAGGGTTGCTCCATTATACGGTCGCATTCTGTTCAATGCGTCAAGTGTAAGATATGCCTCTACAAATCTTGATGCTAAGGGCTTAACCCTGACATTCACAGACCCCGTACTTTCTTTAGCACCTTCGAGGCACCATTATGTTCACACCGTTGGGCATCGCACGGTACATGCCGCTCTAGCGCAAACCCCACCGCTCTTTCTATCTTCAAGCGACCTCAATGATAGCGCAGTCTCCACGACTAGCAGCACTGCTACAATGTCCTCACCCACTCCTGACTGCCCCTCACGCTTACATCGTTTTCATCTCCCACAGCCGCTCATCACTCCTATCCCAGACATGAGCACTGCTGAGCGTCAGTCCCCTCTGTCTCTGCCCTTATGGCCAACCTACTTCCAGCATGCACATTGGTCAGGACCACCATCTCATTGTGCCTTTCACAACGTGCACTGTTTGTCGGCAAGGATTATATACGGCTGCGTCATCGGCCCAATGCAACAAACCTGCTTTTGGGCAGACACCAACATGGCTTCCTGAAGACACACAGCATAACATCTGCTTTAAATGCCATAACGGCGAAGATAAACTATGGTCTCAATCAACATCCTCCAAACCATAGAACGGTGTTCGTGGCACCTCACCTCTCGAAAGCCTTCGACACGGTCAATCACGCCACGCTTCTAAGAAATCTGAAAGAGACACCGCTCCCTGCCGCCCTAAAAAGGTGGACCTCTAAGCACGTCAACGTCGGCAGGCGTCAGTTAAGTTCAGGAACATAAAATCTAGACCATAAAGAATCAAACAAGGGGTGTCACAGGGTGGTATCCTGTACCCCCTTTTGTTTACTTTCCATATTTCGAGGCTTCCTCCCCCACCAGAGTGAGTGTCCATTGTATCCAATGCAGGGTTATGGCTTCGGGTAAGGGCCCTTCATTGACGAACTCTGTACGAGGATTAACTATTACCTCCGAGACCTTTCCAGCTTCTTCACCGAGCGAAATCTGACCCTGACGTGAAATACGCACATGGGACAAGAGTTACACTCCCATGTAGATGGTGTACCTGTACCTACTGCCCACCACCCTAAAATCTTGCGTGTGACGTTCGACAACAGCCTCACCTTCGCTAGTCATGCCACAGCAATAGCCTCAAAGGTGCAGAGCTTATGTGTCTACTTATGTCATCCGAATCTCACCTTCACCAAGAGGCTAAAACTGCTCAATGTTAGCGAGCATACGGAACTGTTGAGCAGATAGTTTTTACTGAACTGCCACAAACCTAGCCATCAAAACCGTCATCTAGGAGACAGACAAAAATATGTATGCTTCCATCAAAAGTGTAAACCTCGCAACTCATTAATTTAGGAAGAAGGGACTCGGGTTTTATCCGCCAAAGGGATATTAATTCAGTATAACCTGTCGCTTTTATGAACTCAAAGACTAAACGCCGGTTTACGTACTCTACGAACTCAACCTCCGGGTCGTAGCTTTTAGTCGCTTTTTACGACAGGCATTCTTTGCCACGGGCATATTCTAAGCACCTTAATCCACTCAAGTCCTCTTTCTTCAGAGGTCTCTTATCTTAGCGTTCCGGAATTGTGCACAGGAGCACCGTCAGAAGCTGCAGGCGATTTTCATTGTCCCCGGCCGATGCGAGACACACGGTTTGTACTCTCAGCACCTAAATAATGGGATGAACTCAACACAAACTCTCTCCGTTTCAAGAGATTAATGAAAATTTGGAGAGACGTGCCTATTAGGTAGAAAGTACCGCTAATTCAGAAGTACCGGACAAGCATTTATTTTCAACTTACTGATAGCTGCCTTGAAACAGACAATGACATAAATAAATTCAGGTGGATTATTTTCGTGAGCTTTTGAAGCTGATATACTCGAGAGTTAAATTAGAAAAAATTCCTTGTAGAATGACGCAATGTCTTAGTTACGAAAAAAAAAGAAAAAAAAAATCCCTCCTATATATTTGACGTGAAGAAGCCAATAAACATATGTAAAATGAAAGAAAAGAAAACTAGCAACATGCCAGCTAAAATAGAAGAAGCTCGCTCAACGAGCATTCAGCGCTTAAAGAAAACCCCAAAGAATAGACTTTAAAGGTCAGTGACATTTAATGTTTTCTTGCGCCAGCTAACACTTTGCTGCGCATAGAAATAGCAGCAGGAAACATCTGTGCATGACTTGACATCTTAATGATCTTGTCGAGATCGTGGCAAGATTCTTGTTGCTGATTTTATTTTCATTTAATACGTGTATAAAGCCAAGCACACAGCGGCAAAACATTCAACTATTCAACAACACCAGTTTCCACATACCATAGTAAATTGCTAGAGACGGAGATGTTGACTAACTTGGACAATGTTTAAAATGTGACGAAAGATTAATAACTTAAGCTGCTTAAGTGTTTATTTACTGTTAGTAATAATTTAAGATAATAGCTAGAACAAATAGCAATTTAGCACTTTTACAGGAGGGAGTTGATTGTGAGAGAAAAAAAAAGAATATAACAAGTTGAGCTTCACGTTGATCTTATGTGAGGCGAGGAAACGTGTTGCTCAACAGAGATGGAGGGTAAGAGAGCTATGATACTTCAATTAATTAAAACAAATAAGGTCACCAAAAATGAGATAAAAGGAATCTAGACAAGGACAAAAAGGGGTTTAAGGAACACAGGTTGGTGATAAGCGTTGAAGATAACAACTTTGACAAGTTGGGTTAAGATATAAATATAGCTTGGCAATAAAATAAATATTTAAGGATAGAGGTATATTTTATTTTACCCTATGTTATTTCATTTTATTTATTTCATTTCATTTTGTTTTATTTTATTTTAGTTTATTTTATTTTATTTTATTTTGTTTATTTTATTTCATTTCATTTCATTTCCTTTCATTTTATTTCATTTCCTCTCATTTCATTTCATTTTGTTTTATTTTATTTTATGTTATTTTATTTTATTTTATTTTATTTTATTTTGTTTATTTTATTTTATTTCATTTCATTTCATTGCATTCATTTAATTTAATTTAATTTTGTTTAATTTTATTTAATTTAATTTTATTTTGTTTTATTTTATTTTATTTAATTCAATTTTCTTTTATTTCATTTTATTTTATATTTCTTTATTTTATTTTTTTTTTGCTTTATTCAATTTATTTTATTTCATTTCATTGCATTCATTTCATTTCATTTCATTTCCTTTCATTTCATTTTGTTTTATTTTAATTTATGTTATTTTATTTTATTTTGTTTTACTTTATTTTATTTTATTTAATTTAATTTTATTTTACTTTATTTTGTTTATTTTATTTCATTTCATTGCATTCATTTCATTTAATTTAATTTAATTTAATTCAATTAATTTTATTTTATTTTATTTTATTTTGTTTTATTTTATTTTATTTAATTCAATTTTATTTTACTTTATTTAATTCAATTTTATTTTATTTTATTTCATTTTATTTTATATTTCTTTATTTAATTTTTTTTTGCTTTATTTAATTTAATTTTTTATTTTTTACATTTTATTTTATTTCACTCTATCTTATTTAATTTTGTTTTATTTTATTTTACTTTATTTCATTTCATTTTATAGTACTTTATTTAGTTTTTTTTTGTTTTATTTAATTTTTTTTTTAATTTTTTTTTATTTCACTCTATCTTATTTTATTTTGTTTTATTTCATTTTATTTTATATTACTTTATTTAATTTTTTTTTTTTGCTTAATTCAATTTAACTTTTTATTTTTTACATTTTATTTTATTTCACCCCATCTTATTTTATTTTGTTTTATTTTATTTTACTTTATTTTTCTTTATTTTATTTTATTTTATTTTACTTTATTTTATTATAGTTTATTTTATTTTACTTTATTTTATTATAGTTTATCTTATTTTATTTTACTTTATTTTATTTAATTTTTTTTTTAATTTTTTTAATTTTTTTTTTCATTTTATTTTATTTTATTCTACTTTATTTCATTTTATTTTATTTTACCTTATTTCATTTTATTTTATATTACTTTATTTCATTTTTTATTTTTTTTTAATTTTTTTTTGTTTTATTTTATTTCACTCTATCTTATTTTATTTTGTTTTATTTTACTTCAATTTATTTTATTTAATTTAATTTTATTTAATTCAATTTTATTTTATTTTACTTTATTTCATTTTTTTTTATTTTGCTTTATTTAATTTTATTTCTTTCATTTTATTTTATTTCACTGTATTTTATTTAATTTTGTTTTATTTTATTTCACTATTATATATATTATTATATATATTTTATTCTATTTTACTTAATTTTATTTTATGTTATTTTATTTTATTTTATGTTATTTTATTTTATAATATTTTATTTTATTTCAAACCGCTGAAAGGTGCGTCCGTTGTGAGATGAAAATAAAAACCACTGGCCGATGTTTAGGGGTTAAGTGTTGCATTATCACGTTATCACACTCATTCCGCACCCTCCATATGGTTGAAAAGCGACCATACGACGGTGTCCCCTGGGTGATTTCATCTAAGAAAATTCTGCAGATGATCGGAAGGTTTTTTAACTCTGTAAACTGTCGCATTACCCACAGCGCTGTTTAAATATGGAGATATGCCTAGCAAGTATCGGAAGAATTTTACTGATTTGCTTTACTAGCTCTATGCGGACAAAGTTCCGATGGCTAGGATATGGTAAGCAACTAGAAGAAAGTGCTTCGGTCTGAAGGGACGGCACTCACTAGGTTGCGAAAACATGTGGATAAGGACTTGGCAAGTTGGCGTTCCCCATAGGCTACAAATAATGTAAATAAGTTATTATTGCTGAGCTTTGTTGAGCTCGTCCAAAAACGCCAAACTATACGAGAAATCTTAAACAAAAAATCCAAGAAACTAAAGTTATCCAAAGCCGCTGTAGGTACCTACCTTCCATTTGAACAATGTTAGATACGAAAATAATGACACGTTTTACCCGCAGATAGCGATGTATTCATCTCTTCATTAGTTTTTGCAACGACAGCTGTGATAGAACAAATAAAAATGCAAGAACTTCATTAATACTGAATGAAAACTGATTTCCTGCATTTAAATACCAACTACCTTTTTCAGCCTCAACTTTTTCTGTTCATATAGATCGCCTTAGCCCAGTCAATAAAAAGCTAGACGCCACAACTAAATGAATTGTCTCTGTCGGAAAGTGGCTCGTCGACCAATCATCATCCTACAAGCAGCTTATCGTCTATGGTTATATGGTCATGACATTGGACGGGTGTGTGTTTGGAACATCAAATGTCGTGAGTATACATACATACAAATGTCAATTAATTTCACATTGCTTTCAATTAAAATGATTTTTTAATTAAATTTTGTATACTTTGATCGGCTGAGGTAAATAAAAAAGTATAAGCTGGGCAGACGTACTATGGGATTTTTTGCAAACAGTGTACTCAAAATCGGTCAAACAAAAAGTGCCAAAAGCTCAGATATTTGCAAATAAGAAATATAGAATATTGGTAAAAATTACAAGGCCCAGAATTGAAACACGTTTTTGAAAAACATTATTTAAGCACTCGCGAAATTCTTGCCCTTAGAAATTATAGCCTTCCTTAACATTTATGCTCATGAAAATATTTGTATACCTAGTAGTGCTACGCACACACGGTATATAAACTTCATTCGCCTAACGGTAGTATGTAACGGCATAAACGAATCGAGATAGATATTGACTTATATATATCAAAATGTTCAGGACGAAAAGAGAAATTTATTAAGCCATGTCCGTCCGTCCGTCCGTCGGTGTGTGAACACGATAACTTGAGTAAATTTTGAGATATCTTAGTGAAATTTGGTACGCGGGTTCCTTGGAATTCATCTCCGAGCGCTATTTAAAATGGGCGAAATTGGATGATAGCCACGCCCACTTTGTATATATAGAATATTTTAGAAAACACAAAAAAAGTGATTACTTAATACATAATACACCTATAAGGATAAAAGTTGGTGACTACATTGAGATTGAGGTATAAAATACATTTTTCGAGAAATTTTTGAAAATGGGCGTGGCACCGCCCACTTTTGATTAAGTCAAATTTAGAAAAAATATTAATCATAAATCAAAAACCGTTCAAGATATCGAAACGAAATTTAGCACACATATATTTAATAGGTAATAACTTTGCGTACAAAAGTTTATATCATTTCTAGTTCACTTTCAAAATCTCCGTGAAGGAAGAAAGTCGAAAAATATACCCCTTTTATAGTGGATTATTTCACAAAACTTTTTATACCACAAGTAGGACAAAAATTGATTTATCGAAACGATATTTGGCGAAAATGTTGAACATATAAAGGTAAATGTTTGTTGTAAAAATGATCGAAATCGGTCAACGGCCACACCCAGTTTTTAGCATAGTTCTGAGAAATTTGTTTGTAAAATGTAAAACGCTATATTTTTATAAGTATGCAAGCTATATCAATAAGATCTTGCACACAAATTAAGCGTTTTAAGCAAAAGTCGACCACAAAAATTTTTTGTGCATTTTGGGAAAGTAGGTGTGGCGCCGCCCACTTTTCAGCATAAAAGCTTTTCTATTTTCAAAGATTTTGCTTGTAGTTTCAACTAGATATTTCAATGAGTCAGCAGCTTAGCTCCTTCTCAATAGTATGAAGTATGCTCTTGCCAAAAATTATCCAAATCGCAGAATATCCCTCCATGAACACGAAATGTTTGTAAGTATAATAAGAATAAGTATACTGAAATGATAAGAACGATGAGCTAAGTCGATTTAGACATGTCCGTCCCTCCGTCTGTTTGTCCATATGTCCGTCTGTCCATTTAACGCAAAATTTTTAAAATATATGCATGTATTGGATTTTTCAAAAAATGTGGTAAGCAGCGGTTGGTAGGGAACCTATTTATATACAAATAAATTAATTTACCATTTAAAACTCATAACAGAAGTGTTTTTATTGAAAACAATCAGCTGGCTTTACAATACGAACCCAAAAGTATTAAAATAGACCTGCATAAATTATGATGTCATAATAGATCACTACAAGGTATATAATGTTCGGTTCCACCCTTACATAGACTCTCTTACTTGTTCAATACTATTATTTAAACCGTTTTTTATAATTGATATTTCTTATTTTTGAACACTTCAAAATTTATTGAAAAAAAATATTTTTAAATATTGCTTTGTTATTAAAAATTAAAAAATTATTTTGCTGCCCATAAAGTATTAAGAAATTTTCAATCATGAAAGTTGCACTTAGCAAGAAAGGCTTGAACTTTGCTGGTATGTTAAGTGAACATTTTTATTGCAAACTGTATTTTTTTTATATAGATACAATTTCAACATCTCAAAATTCAGAACAGTTTTGATCGGCAAAAAGAAAAAATAAACAAAGGAGAGAAAAAAAATTTACATTTGTTTTTTGGTTCGTAATTAAAAACCAACAAAAAAAAATTTAAATTAGGTTTTAAAAAAACTTTTTTCAATACTTAATTTACAAACTTCGAGCAACTTTGGCTTGATTGCTTTAGCTGCACTTTATCCAACATTCCCCATAGTGCGGTGGTTGAATGAATGATATATGGCGTGTGTGGATGTCTGCTATCATTTAGCCACTCGATAAGCATCTGTTAATAGTATTTATCGCTTCTTTTTTTGCTCATTCCAATTCTGTTTTTGTTTTGATATTTTTTCATTTAGTAGTGCATAATCAGTGACAGAAAAAAAATGTTATTAAAAAGTGCAATAGTAAACAAAGAACGATACACAGTTAAAACCGGGCTGATAGTTTTTTAAATAATGTTATTTGAAAACTAGTAAACCCGGCAAAGCTTAGCTGCGTCTCTGAACTAATAAAAAACAAAGTTCGATTTTAGTCATTATATCTCCGAAAGCAGTTGAGACATTGAACTTAATCACATCGCTTATTGCAACACTCATTATCACCTTTCGTTTGATACCCATATTGTACTAACACATTTCGGGTCTCCCTGGTCCACATATTGCACGCTAACTGTGAAACCAGTGGAGTTGTCGAAAGAATATAAACATACCGACAGACAGACAAAAATTTTAAAAACTGTTGCCTTTAGCCAGACCTATTAAATTTGATTAGTAATTAGTAAGCAATTAATTAGACGGCTTTTTTAATTGGCAATGATTATTTTAATTATTTTTCAAGAAAAGGCAATTATTAATTGACTACCATTAGAAAATATCAAAAAAAAAACACAAATAATCAAAAAAAAGTTAAAAATAATAATTTAAAATAATCAAAAAATTTTGTTTTGAGCAATTTTGAGTTTGGATATTTTTTTTTTGATTATTTTTGATTTTCTTCAGTATTGTTGATGTGAATATTTATGTGTTTTTACAACAATACTAAAAAAAATCCTAGATAATCAAAAAAAATCAAAAGTAATTCAAACAACTTTTTTTGATTATTTTTTCATTGCTTTTTAATAATGGTAAAAATTCATGATTTTTTTTTATTATTGTTTTAATTAATTGGAAAATAATTATTAAAAATTTAAAGTAATTGGTGATCAATTATTAAATGGATTCTCAAGCAAATAATTAATCAAACCGGTATTCATTACGATTAGTAATCATTATTTAACATGTCTGCATTTAGCTCAATAATAATGACCACTTCTAGCAATTTTTCTTGAATATCTGACAAGTACAGATATCAGAAACTGTTTTTACATGTAAGTTTTGCAAAAAAAATTTAAGTTCCGAAAAAAGTTGATATTTCATAAAAATTTACAGTAAGTTTTAAGTATTCGCAAAGATTTTACATTTGCCAATTGCTTAACATTTTATATATATATATTAGGGTGGGTCCAGGTTTTGGGCTCAGGAAAAAAAGTTAAACTACGCATACCCAAAAAAAATAATTTTCGAGCCTGCGAAATTTAATTTTTTTGACTTTTTTCGACTTTGATTTTTAAGGTTTTTTTCATGACCTGCTAAAAAAATTTTGATTTGATTTAAAAATTTTCAGGTATATCCTGTCCGACCCAAAAATGTTCGCTAAAAACGTTGGCGATAACAGTTTTTTGAAAAAAAAAAATGTATTTTCGGGTTTTGGAAAAGTCGATTTTTCGACCAAAACAAGTCCCAAAACCCGAAAATAAAATTTTTTTTCAAAAAACCGATATCGCCAAAGTTTTTAGCGCATAATTTTAAGTGGGACAGAAAATATGAGAGAAATTCGTTTTCATCGAAAACATTTTTGCATGTATGCTGAAAAAACCCTTAAAAATAATGGCAAAAGGGTCAATGGCGAAAGGGTAAATTTTTTGACCAAAATACTCCCCAAAACCAAAAAAAAATTTTTTTATTTTTTATTTTTTTTTAAGTTACCTCCATTAAAAAAAATGTGCATCGACGGCTGAAGCTGGCAGATCACACATTTTTACCATTTTTTGAAAAAAAACCTCTATCTCAGAATTTGTTGAAAGAACGCCTTATCTCGAACTTTTTTCAATAATGCGCCATTTTCTAATTTGAGTGAAGAACAACCTGAACGATTATGGAAACTCAATACATTTTCAGTTGAAATAGGATTTTTTCGAATCAAATTCTGACATGGGGCGTTCTGGAAAAAACAAAACCCAAGTGAAGCACAGTACAGGTTATAGAAGTTAGCTTGTTAGTGATCTCGAATAAGACTTAAAAAAAGTCCCGAACACAATAACGAAATGATCCTGAAATGATTCGACAACAAACAATAATTTAACACGAAAAAGTCCCGAAAACGATTCCAAAATGATGCCCAAAAATCCCGAAAAAGCGCCGAAAACTGTCTTGCTAAAGTACCGAAAACAATCCCGCATTATTCTGTAATGATCCCGAAATGATAGCAAAACACTCCACACTCTAGTCAAAAAAGTTGCGGAAGCAATTTCGAAACTATTCTGACAAAGTCCAAAAGATTATACCGAAAACAATCCGGAAATGATTCTGTTATAATTTGCCATTCCAAAATTCCAGATTACCTGAATTCTACTACAATACTCTGCTACAATTTTTTATTTCTGTTACATCAATAAAAATGTCGATCTACTCCAAAAGAGCTTCAAATTCACTATTTTATTTATTAATATTTTTTGCCACTACTTTTTATTTGTAAATTCAAAGAAAATAGAAATGATTAAATTAAAAAAAAAAAAAAAATACGAATAAAGAATTGAAAAAAAAAAACAAAAGTTTAAAATTTGTATGACTAAGTAACAGAACTGGGTTGATAGCCCATTAATTTTCTTAATTAAACAATAATATTAATCATACAGTTTCAGTTGAATACATTCCCCAATAAGGCGTTTTTTGTACATATATACTCGTACTAACGTGTTTTACAGCTAAATTCTAAAATTTTGATTTTGCAATCTCAGCCAAAGCAATGAACTTTGCGCCTGGGACAGGGTACTTAATTTTGATACTTAAAACGTCGCTGACCGCTAATTTATGTTTTTAAGTTCAATTTAGAATCAAGCAATAATTTCGTCTTTAGTTACGTACCTTACTAATTTCATCCTAAGATTTGTGCAAATTTTGCTTACCTGAAAAGTAAATAGAAAAAAATATTAAGAATTTAGCAAAAATAAAATATGTATGTATACAAAATTATTTTTATTTTACAACCAAATTGTAGATATTGACAGAAAATGCTTGCGGGGTTCTTATAAGAGTAAAAGAAGATAAAAAAAAACCAGTTTTGGAATTTATTTGTCTTTTTGTCAGTATGTTTGTACGCGCATCATAAAATAACTACTAGGTGGAATTGCACGCATTTCTAACGGAAGTGTTGTCGGTTATCTAACTTAAAGTTTTGGACCTCTCTTTCCGCAGAAATTTATTTTGCTTCAGCTGTATACAGTGGTGGCCAAAAAAATTTGCCTTAAAATAAGTTTATAGGGAAATTGTTTCAAGCATATGGGGAGTAAAAATGCATATGGGTAGTTTTAACTAGAGCAACTGAAACCAAAGGAAAAACTCTTTTATTTTATTTTTTTATTTTAGTCTGTTTGTATGTATGTATGCGCATCATTAAATAACTACTACATGGAATTTATTGTTTTCTTCACCGATGTATAGCTGGCGGCCTATCTTGAAATATGAAACAAATTCTTACATTGCTGCTGCATATGCTCTTTCCATTTATGTGCGTGACGAAGTTTCGGACTATTGCGAGCATGAGAAAAACGACACCATGTAAAAGTCAAGAATGTTTCAAATGATTTTGTTGATTTTTGTTTTATTTGGATTTCTCTTTCTCGGAATAATAAGTATTAAAATATTAGATATTTATGAACAGGGTGGCCAAGGCTCTATCATTTGTTTAATTTTTAAATTTTACTCGTCGTTACACTAGTTGCTGCAAAAAAAAATATTTCCAAAATACACTAAACATGTTTCTTGTCGATTTAGAAATGCATGGAATTGTTAAAGTTTCAACTTCTGTGTGCAGTGCTGGCGTGTAACTATACTTATTTGCTTTTTGGTTTATCTTCGGGAACTTTTGTTAGTCCCCTCAATGTAAGCATATACCTACGTCTCATTGTTTGCAAATCATTAAAGTTTAATTCAACGCGATTACTTACACCAAATTTATTTTCGTAACAAGTGCGAAATCTCGCAGACTTTTTACCTGCCAAATAAGTACTCATTACGAAAAATTAAAAGCTACTTATATAACCTCAAATAGTTATATGTACTATAACCAAAAACAAATATGTTAATAAATTAGTAGTTAATAAAAAACTAAAAAATAATAATAATAATTTTAATAAAAATAATTATGACTGGCCTTGGGCTCATTGTTAGTCATGAATACTTTGTATTTGTGCAAAAATAAAAGGAATAAATAAGTAAAAGATGAGCACTGTTCCTACAGCAATTGCGGGTTAGGGGATTAGAATATGGTATATATATGGAATAAAAGGTGACTTAAGTCCACAAATTGTAATGACGTCCAACTTGAGGGTTGATCTTCTTCCGGAAGGAGGGGGTGCGATGACCTAGAAGGTGCAACTGGTCATACCAAATCGCTCCAGCGACCGGCGGGAATGTAACGGAAGGAAAGAATTTTCGTCGCTAAAAAGAAGAACAACAAGGATTTAAACAAAATTCATCTTCGACTATTTCTCGATATTTTTTACGATTTTGAGCAAAAAAAAAAACTTTTTCGTTGAAACTTTTTTTGTATTTTATAAAAAAGTGGTTGGAACACATCAAAATGTTGAGTAGAGAGCCTAAAATTAAATAAAAATTGGTTTACTTTATAAAGCACATATTATCCTCCTGCCCAGCGAAAAAAATATTTCTTTTAAAGTCACCCTAATACATATATTTGTTATTATAATGGAGCGATAGCCGAAAAGGAAATTATTTTAATGTAAAATACCGGTAGAGGTAAGCAACGGTGATCGGTTCCAAAAAATCACTGCTTTCTAAAAAGTCGCATTTTAAAAAGTCACTGGTTCCCTAAAAATTGCTCCTTCCAAAAAACTTACATATTCAATGATTACAAAAAAATTTTACCTGATAAAAATCGTTAGAGGCTCCGAAAAACTCCCTGACTCCAAAGGGATTCTGCTTCAAAATTAGTCCAGGGTTTTCAAACAAAAAAAAAAATTTTTTTTAAAAGTCTGTGAAAAAAACAGGCTTTAAAAATTATAAAAAAGATCCCAAGCGTTACGGGTTCCAAAAAAAACTTTAAAACTTTAGAAAATGGCTATCAATTCTTAAAATTTTTTGGCAGAGTTTCTAGAAAACTTTTGGGTACGCAGTTTTGTAGTTCAATCAATAATAATATAACATTGTGCAAGTTTGAACTCGCTCAAAAATTTCACTTAATTTTAAGAATTTTTTTGGTCGAGGGTGTTAATTGATTTCTTCCATACCACGCATCAAGAAAAATTTATTTTGTATGAAAAAAAATATTTTTTTTTTTTTTTTTGTTTTTTTTTTGCTGAGAAGCCTGTCATGGCAGAAATACACTCGGAGACTTTGCCAAACCACTGCCGAGGGGCGACCCCGTTTTGAAAAACTTTTTTCAAATCACTTTTGATGTTACCTGTACCAGGGCTCGAACCATGGACCTTCGGTGTGGTAGGCCGGCAACACTACCTTCACACCACGGCGGCCGCCTACCAAAAAATTCGTCTCCTTTGTAGATGCCGTTCGGAGTCGGCAAAAAACTGTAGGTCCCACCAATTTGTAGGGAAAAATTCAAATCGGCACACCACAAATTGGAAGAGAAGCTTGGCGCAAAAAATCTCTTAGGAGGTTTATGATGATATACCTGTTGTATATCGCGCCATAGATAGATAGATAGAAAAAAAATATCCAACATCCTTGGCAAAAAAAGATTCTAAAAATGCAGGAGAAATTTTGAAGTACAGGGTGTTTTTTTTACAGGTTTGTTTTTCGAATAGAGATAAAACTGGCATTTTGTGGTCAAATCTGGCAACTCTAATGTCATTTATGTTCAGTTTGGTTTGCCATTTCATCATGAACAGGTTGACAAAAGAACAACGCTTGCAAATCGTGCAAATTTATTTCGAAAATAATGGTTCAGTTCGCGAAGTTTACCGTGAGCTCCGTCCATTTTATGGTCGACATAATCGTCCATCAGAGCAATTAATTCGGTTAACCATGGATCGTTTTCGCACTACGTTTACTCTATGTGATAATACGCATCCGCAGAGACGTCGAACAGTGCGCACCGAAGAAACAATTGCCGCTGTAGAGCAAAGTGTTGAAGAGGACCCGAATGAATCGATTCGCCACCGTGCACAGCAATTGGAGCTTTGTCCATCAACTTTATGGAAGATTTTGCGCAAAGATCTTGGATTGCGACCTTACAAGATCCAGCTTGTGCAAGAATTAAAGCCGCGAGACCATGCAATGCGTCGTGATTTTGGTGTATGGGCCGAAAATGAGATTGATTTCGATGCTGATTTTCATCGCAAAATTTTGTTCAGTGATGAGGCTCATTTTTGGTTGAATGGCTACGTCAACAAGCAAAATTGCCGCATTTGGAGTGAAGAGAATCCACATGAGACCCTTGAAACGCCATTACATCCACAAAAACTGACTGTTTGGTGTGCTCTATGGGCTGGTGGAGTCATTGGGCCATACTTCTTCCGCAATAATGCTGGAGAGGCAGCTACCGTTAATGGAGACCGGTATAGAGCCATGATAACCGACTATTTTGTTCCCGAATTGGATGGCATGAATGTGGATGAGTTGTGGTTCCAACAAGACGGCGCTACATGCCACACAGCGCACGTCACAATCGATTTATTGAAGGAAACATTCGATGAGCGCATAATTTCGCGGAATGGACCTGTCAATTGGCCACCAAGGTCGTGTGATTTGACACCATTGGATTATTTTCTTTGGGGATATGTGAAGTCGCTCGTCTACACCAACAAACCAGAAACGTTAGGGGAATTGGAAGCCAACATTCGTGGCGTTATTGCCGACATACGGCCCCATATGCTCGAAAAAGTGGTTAAAAATTGGACCTGTAGAATAGGCTTTATTCGAGCCAGCCGCGGCGGCCACATAATCGAAATCATATTTAAACATTAATGGCATAAAATAATCCTTCCAATAAAGCCAAATTGATGGACCTTAAAACGATTTTCTTGTGTTTTATTTCAATTCGAAGTTCTATACCCCTAAAAAAAACACCCTTTACTTCTAACCTACACATTATTACGCTAAAATTGAATGAGCTAAAAACCTGCTGACTCAGAAATTTTCTAAAAATTTTGCACAAAAATATTGCAATTTTTATATAAATTTTTAAAAGTTTAATTAACTACCCTGAACTTTGTGTAAACTTTGAAATTTCTTTTTATGTGGCTTCTGTTATGGAAATCGCTATATTTAAAATGAAAATTATTAAAAAAACACATCTTTTTATTTCGTCGATATTTAATTTAACTACTATTATATTGAACACAAGTGTACTTTGTTACTACAGAAAATAAATTATAGAACTTATGAGGCGATCAGAGTTGTAAAAGCCCAAAATTATGCTTCATTAAATAATAAAAGGCAAAACGATGAGAAGGAGTTAAAGAGCACTTAAAGCAGCTGCTTTAATGAACTTTTGCAACTCACATACAAGCTGGCGCGGCTACGAATAGCTACAATAGTTGTCAAATATTTTGTAAAATTTTATGCGACGACATTTACATTCGACGACAAATCAGCGATTTGAATAGGGATTATGGGCAGTAAATGATGCAAGAGATGATTTTGATGGGTAATATGAAGGATATGACAGCATTTTAATGTTAATAAAATACACTTTATGCAGCTACAATTATATGAAAAACACTAAAAGCTGTGTGAATCGGAGAAACTAAACATTATTCAGGCTGTTTTTAGCTGTTTCTAGCCAGAAAAACAAACGATGGGCTGTCTACCACTGATGCAGGAGTATCCCGTTTTTGCACAAAAAAAACTCTTTCTAAACCATTCTGAAGCTACTTGTTCCGGGCCTTGAGCCTTGAACCTGTTACCTTCGGTATGGTAAGCCAGTACACTATCACTATACAGCGGCAACCGCTATTAATGGATGTTAAAATATGTTATATCACATACTTTTAGGCGTCATTTTTGATCAAAATTAATATATCTTATGTCGGAAAATACAATTGGAAATTTTTAGTAATTAGTTTAGAACTTTCAATCAGACCTGTTAAATAATGATTACTAATCGTAATGATCACCGGTTTGATTAATTATTTTCTTGAAAATCCATTTAATGACTGATTACTATTACTTCCAATTTCTAATGATTATTTTCCATTTTTTATTTTGTTTTGTTGTTTTTCCGACAGGGTGAATAATTGATGTATATTGGAACGATTTTCCGTCATCCCTTGTCAAATTTGGTTTTGAGACAAACCACGAATATACATCGATTATTTTCCACTTAATTAAAAAACTAATAAAAAAATATGATTTTTTACAATTACAAAAAAATCAATAATAATCAAAAATAATAAAACAATAGTAATTTAAAGTAAGCAAAACAACCTTTTTTGGTTATTATTATTTTTTTTTTATTTTTTTCCAATCCTAATCAATTAATAATTGCCGTTTTCTCAAAACACAATTAAAATAGTCATTACCAATTGAAAAAGGCGTTTAATTAGTTGATTACTAATCAACAATCAAATTTAATAGGTCTGCTTTTAATATGCAACCACTCTGACAAGCGACTGTTTTAAAAAATAACTTAGAAATTCGTAATCATTTAGAAAAAATCATCGCCCGAAAGTATGCAAAATATATACTATTTCCTATATACTCATTTCGTATATGATAAATTTATCAACATACTTTTAGAGTTTCAGCAACAAACGTGAAGCATGATTAGGGTTAAAGTAAGATCCTTGCGCTGTAAAAATCGGACTTGTAAGCAAAAGAAACATTCAAAATCATTTTTCTACTTTTTGCCACACAAGTTTTTCTATTTCGCGGACAAAAACAAAATAAACAAAAAAAAAATGCGGCAAGTCTTTCTTATTTTCCTATTTTGAAACCGATTCCGTCGCAGCGAAAAGCCTAAATAATACTGAACATAATAAGGTGAAATTATTGGTAAGCCAATCATGTTCAAATTCATTGCATATTTTTAGGCGGTTAGATTACAACATTAGAAAACCTAACCTCCTTATTTTCGTAAAAACTATATGGTACGGTTAAGTTATTATAGAATATTTTGCTCAAATTGTTTGCTCAAGGCAACATGTGACATAGCGGTCCTTGAACTTGGAACCTACTCATAGCGGTGACTGCCCTACTGCCCTACATAAGGTTCCAAGTTCAAATTCCGGGAGGATTATCTACCCTTGAAAATTGTTTACGTAACACCAACGGCTTAATCTCCTCAAACGCAATTATGTGCTAAAATATTATTTTTACATTAAGCACACAAAGTAGCGAAAAATTTGTGCAAAGCCTAAAAATATGCTACAAAAAACTTAGCGCAACAAGTGAAATTATGAAGTGCGGCAAACAAAGTCTGCTTGAGTTATAGCAAACGACAAGGCTGCCAATATATTGCCAACCTAATGGGAAATATTTATAAATAGAAACACATAACAAGTAATTTATCTTTGCCGATATTAAATTATAGAGAAAGCATTATATGAGACTCGGAAAAAAATAAACTTGGCAATTAACCAACATTCAAAATGGCAATACAATTAGCAGCAAAAAGGCTGATGTCATTCAAGGATAGAGAGGCAGAGCGACTAATGGTAACATTGTATATTCCCTGCAAAAAAATCGTGTGACTAATCTCTAAAGAAAGCGATCCGCGATTAATCACTTTAGTCTACAGTTGGCTATAATTCAATATACATAAGTAAATTTTTATTTTTTGTAGCATACTCATAGGGGTGTAAAAGTCAATTTTGGTTTTTGCGGCATACTTATAGGAGTTAGAAGTATCCGTTTGGGTAGAAAGTGAATTACTCCTTTCGTACCCGTTCGGGTATAAATGGGTACAATTGGTCTCTCCATAGGACATGCTCTAACAAATGTGAACAGTTCAACCCATACAAAATGATCAGAACTGGCATTAGTCGCGTCATCCTTTGTGACTCACTTCGGATGCAGCCTAGACTAGTCCCATTTTTTGCAGGGCTTATATATACATACACACAAACACATAACTAAGTGCTATGCCCAGCAGGTGCTTTGGAAATGTTTCAGTTTACAACTGTCAAGTCATTTTTAAACTCTTCGATATAGCAATTAAGTGATGAAAGCAGGCACGTTATACTGTCTAAGAAAAAAAGATTTTACAAAGCAGGAAATTTCCAATACAACCTCAGTACTGGAATGAGGGGCCCAAGACCCGTTTTTCACCATTAATGCAGATATCTTTTTTCTTCTGATCCTATCAACACATATTAGATTTTGGTGAAAAGATATTTTTGCAGCTTTTAATAGTATAGGAACTGTTTAAGTATTTTGATAAATGCCAAAGAGTTTGATCCTTTGCGAAAGGTTTAGTTTTTAGGGTACACAACATCAAGAACGCGGAAAAACTACTTGAATATTAGATAAACACTATCAGATATAGCTTAGGAAGGACACTTTAATAGGAAAGCGAAATCATAAGATGGTATACACACCTTTTCACTTACTACTACTAATACTTGTTAGAAGCCTGCTAGAAGAAATTGTTTCCTTACTATTTCAACCGCTGGGTATAGATGTGAATACATTTTTTCAAGGGAATTTCTCTACAGTAATTCAAAGAGTATCATGAGACTTGACAACACATATAAAGGCGAGTAATGTAGTCCATAGTAAACGAGGGCGTAGAAAAAAAAGCAGCGAGTCTGACCAATACACAGCCACATTCACAAAGTTGCGGTCGACTCACCACATCCCATTTAAACCTAGTTTTTAATGTTTGCCTTGCACCACAAGGCGCGCGCCTAAAAACACACAACATTATGACAGCATGTGCACTCACACACACACACACACACACAAAAAGGCTGATTGTGAAAAAACATTGTAGAAAAGATAACTACCCTGCAACAAATCGCGAGACTGATCGCTAAAAAGACTGTTCCGGGATCAATAGCTTTCGTATACACTGGGCTACAATCGATCCCAACTATTCTGTTATAGGCATGTTTGGGATAGGTCAAATTCAATTTCTGTAGCCTACTTTTAGGTGTTGAAAGTAAACTTCTCTGACCGTACCAGCAGGGGAACAATGGGAATCGGTCCGGCACTACCCTTTTGGTCATGAAAGAGACCAATTAGTCTCTTCATAGGAGATGCTCAAACAAAAGGGCACTGGTCGCATGCTCATTGGTGACTCATCCCGGATTCATCCTAGACTAATCGCATTTATTGCACGGTAGTTTTCAACTGAACTACACTAGGCAACTGAGCAATTATTATCCATTTCAGTTCCAATAATAGGTCACAATATTTATTAAAATTGTTTATTATGAAAGCAGTTCTGCCGAATTTCGCTTACTTTTATAAGTAGATCATATCTAGTCTTTGAGCTGAATGAGACTATTTCATCAGGGAATAACTTAGAAAATGGCTTAAGTTATTTTCCACGTACTTAGGCAGTCGCAGTGCTGAATGAAGGTATGATACGCTGCTGGCTTGGGACTACTTTCCAAAAAAAAACCTTGCGAAACAGCTAACCGGTCTAGGAAGAACTCCGGGTAGACGTGAAGAAGAGTCCAACGGGACTGAGCTACAACAAAGTACTAAAAAATATTAGCTATAGTATAGTGAACGCACGTTTTCCTACTCCAAAAATTAGAGAAGATAGGGAATATTAGATCAGAATGCATTTAAGAAAGCAGAATTACAATTTGCAGCGCGAAACTTGGAGAACACAAAAGACCCAGGGTCAGACGGAGTTTCTGCAGAAGCTCTTAGATAAATAAGAAAAAGACGAGCAGGGGTCCTATTTGGTTATACTTGACTTAAGAACGAACTATTCCCCAAAAATATAGACGACGTAGCAGCTAGTACTGGTTGACAAGAGCTAAGACTGCATCTGCGTACCGGCACACCCGATACAACCGGAAATTTTTTTGTAATGCTTCTAAGAACACGGGATGCAATAAAACCAGCAATAGTGCTTCCAACTAGGCACGACCACCCCCTTAGACCAGGAAAATGTATTTTGGCGATAATCCAGGGCTTCGTGACTAGAGGTAGCACAGCAAGTGAGTAACAAATCTAGGCGATTTTGTCCATGCTACTTGCATTGCTCAATCAGAAGCTCTCTAAGAGACCATACATCAAACTTCATAGGGCCTGCTGAGCAGCACAGGTTTAAATTTTTGGGCCGTAACCTATGAAATTTCAGCTGCGATGACATATTCAAGCTAGAAATTTCTTCTTAGTCGGATACGCAGGCGACAGCAGTAGCACTCAGGAAGCTCAATCAGGTTATGATACGCAAACGGCGTAATCGGGACATTTTCAGCAGAAAAAACTGAATTGGTACTAAAAGGAAAAATGTAAATACCACTAGAAGTTGGTTTCGAAACTCTCTTCGGATCGTTAGCCTCAAAGAAAGTAGTCAACTATTTTGGCGAAAGAATACGGTTGCTGTCAACCTTTTATTTAAAATGCGCCTAAAAGTATGCAACGTTTTCTTAAAGGTCTTGCGCCTGGAAACTACTTAGGTGTAAGATTACGGTTGCTGCAAAAACTTATTTCAAATGCGCCTTAAAGTATGTAATATTAAATTGGATATCGAAATAAAATAAATCTATATAAATATCGAAATAAAATAAATCTGTGTTTTTAATAACACAGGCCGACAAAATGAGACCCATTTTTTTGACCATAAACCAGACCATACTTTCCTAAAGGTTTTCGATGCGCTGAATTCAAATCCGGACGCAGAATTGCTCTATCGCGTCAGATTTGTAGACTTATCGTAAGAGGTATGTGTTCTACTGAATCATACCTACGTTATTTCAGTGGTTTTTCAGCTATAGGAAAATTAGCTAATTTATAAACTTTAAATTGCTCTATTTTAGCGGAAAAAAAGATATTTGAGCAAACTCAATGCCATTCGTAAGAGAAAGACTTCTTCTTTAAGATGCTATGTGTGCTTTTAAAAAAAAAAAATCTTTCGTTTATATATAACCTCAAAAATAGGCAAAAACGGTGGTTTTTGCACATTTAGGTTAGGATATCTCAAACCTTTAGGAAAGTATGGTCTGGTTTATGGTCAAATTTCTTGTCGGCCTGTGTAATTTTTATTTAAAATAAAGCGAATTTCATACATTAAACTTGTAAAAATTTACATAAAAATTTCAATATTTTTGGGCAAAATTTTGAGGAAATGTTTGAGTACGCAGTTTTATAGCTCATTCAATTTTAGTGCAGCAGTGTGCAAGTTAGAAGTAACTCAAAATTTCCCCTAATATTTTAGAATTTTTTTTGACAAGTATGTTGGGTATTTTTTTTTCCATACAAAATAAATTTTTCTTCATGCTTTGAATTGAAGAAAAAGCACAGCACCCTTAACCAAAAAAATTCTGAAAATTCAGGGAAATTTTGGAGCAAGTTCTAACTTGCACAATGTTATACTAAAATTGATTGGTCTACAAAACTGCGTACTCAAAAATTTTCTAGGAATTCTGCCAAAAAATTTTAAGATTTCGATGCCCATTTTTTTGAGTTTACCTAACTTTCCTGAACTTTGTGTAAACTTTGAAATTTCGTTTTATGTGGTTTCTGTTATGGATTTCGCTATATTTTAAATGAAAATTATTAAAAATACAGATTCATTCTATTTCGTGGAACGATATTCACTACTATTATATTGAACATAGCTTTAATTGCTGTCAACTGATTTTTCAGACTTTTTTGAACTCAGTTAGATAATTCTAGTTGTAAGCCAGTATTCTTTCTGGCATGTTGATATTTACTTTACAGCGTTAGCATGCATGCATGTGCTAACATATACCTCTCTAAATTCCCCTGCTCTCTCCACCGTTGTCAACCACTTCAGCTATTCGTCCGTTGGTTCACGTTGCGGCCATACGCTTGGACGCCTTTGAATATATCATGCTTCATTAGCACTTGAAAGTTTAACATGGACAAATAGCTGCAAACACTTTTAGAGTAATATAGTTAAAACAAAAATAAAATAAAAAACACAAGCAAAATTGTAACAACAGCAATAACAACAAAATTTTGCAAAGCAAGCAAAAACTTTTTAATTAAAGAGAGCAATTTTAAAGTAATTTAAATAGAATAACTCGATGAATATCAGCAGACATTTTCAGAGCCCAGTAGCCCATGTCAATTTTAGATAACAGTAAAATTCCAGCGCAGAAAATTGATCAAAACCAAGCACCGAATTTATTATTATTATATTAGTTATTTGAGAAATTTCAGTTCGAAAGGTCTGATGGAAACTGGTGTTGGTACGAGTATAATACAACAAAAAGTAATTTTTTAAGCTAAGCTTAATTTTTTCTAAATTTTTATGGAAGCCAACATTCTACTAAAAATTATTAACAAACTAATGAATGAAGTTAATTGTTTCGGGAACCTTTTGAAATAATAAAAAATAACTAAAATTCGATTTCTAAAGCGGAAGTTCAAAATGTAGCTTCAATTTTTCTAGTCAAAACCAAAAGTCGAAAATTTGATCAGTAAAATTTATACAAATTTTGTTTTAAATATTAAAAGTCATAACGCACTATATTCCGCGCCAAATGATTTTAAATGCGCCTTATAATATGCAACAATTTCTTAAAGCTCTCTCACTAATTACCCTACAAAAATTCGATTAGTCTAGGATGAGTCGCAAATGAGCATGCGCCCAATGCCAGTTTTGATCTCTTTGTATGGGTTGAAGTGACATTGATCGCGGATCACTCTCTTTAGAGATGAGTCGCTCGACTTTTTTGCAGGGTAGTGATACCGCATAACTGAGTCTCATGTAAATGGTGCATACTTTTAGGAGCACCCCATCCTTCTTCTTCGCTTCTTAGAATTGAATAACTCTATCTCAAAGTGTTTTTTTTTTTTTTTTACTTTCCAACATGGTGAACACACTTTCTAGTCGGAGGGAAATGCTTGGAATTTTTTTTATGATTAAATTGCTAAATGGTTCACTATCCAGCCCATTTCTTCTAAGTGAAGTGAACTTCAATGTACCGTCTCGTCCTTCAAGGCATTTTAAACCTCTAGTCTTAAAACAGTGCCGAACCAATTTTCAGTTGAATGAGCCTTTTTGCTGTTTGTGTCAAGATTATAACTCTCTTTCTGGTAGATTTGATATTTCAGACTCGCTTTTCAGCATAAAAAAATTAATTATCTATCCTAAATTCATAGCTACTAATTGTTTCTTATTCTTTGACTTCTATATTAACTTCTAACAATAATTTTATTCTGTTAACTAGTTATTGCTTAATGTATCATCTATCCTATATCTACTTTACTTAGCTGATGAGGGTTTCTCTGTAGCTGAGCAGTTTTAGATCTCGACAATTAACAAACCAAAGCCTTTCAACGACTCGGCACGAACAAATAATCCGCGCGTTATGCGGATGCGCCCCTCGCGCCGGTCGGGCGGGATATGGTGGGTAATCCGTTGGGAATTATTATTATAGGTCGCAGTGGCTGCTAGCTTTCACCAGCACACTTTGGCCTCAAAGGCCCCATTGTGATACGACATGGATCTTATGACCCCCTACTCGAACCATATTGTGGACCCCAGATATTTCGACGAGGTGATTGTTATAATTTTTCCGCACATTGCAGGAAATTCATAAGGAAGATGTTTCACTCACTTTTTCAGGCTCCTCTTCGTCTTTACAGCTCTTCGCAGAAGTCATTGCAGGGAGTTCCTAGCTTTTCGGCGTGTTTGCCTTTATATATGTGCCACGTGAAAAGACCCTCAAGTAACGAGAGTCGCCCCTACTAAGTCTGAGTAAGTCTTTCGATCTACTCGCGAAAATCTCTGACAACATCAATTTAGTAAATTTGTACTGATATTTTTCCATTTTTCAATTGCCTGGTCGCGAGTGGCATGCCTAAACCCTCCCAAAACTGTAAAAGCGGAGCGGATGTGCTTCCTTTAGCAAGTTCGTCATCTATCTGATTTTCGGGTATACCACAGTATCCAGGCAACCATAACAAGTGAACCTAGAGTTGCTCAGCCATCGCATTGAGAGATTTGCAGCAGTCGTACACTGTACTGGAGTTATATGTGATAGCCGCCAGCGCCTTTAGATGAGACATTACAGTGATTGGGAAGGCGAAAGCGTATTTTTGTAACAAACGGTTTAATATATTCTGATCCCTTACCGGCAATGTTTAAACAAATTCTGAGATACAAGTGAATTCTAAGACGTTTTTTAATTTAATGCAGGGATAAATAAAATAAATTCTTGAATAGATAGCTTTTCAAAGTAAGAGCGATATTAAAAAAGGGCGACCTTCCTCCCAGCCGTCGGAAAAGCAAGTTAGAAATCGATTGAGTATACGTAAAGAAACTCAATTAGCATTGGAATTCCATGCCAAGTCGATTAGAGCACTCAAGTTTTTTGCAAGTAGAGAATCTCAATAAATGCCTACGATCATTCGGCCTACTACTAACTAGCGCCTAAAAGTATGTTATAAGCATTGATCGCAATGTAAGGTGTTTTTGTAGCATTTTGTTAAAATACCTTAATTCTTCTGATATTTATTCAGTTTAACCTCTTTTCTTCTAGATAATTTTGAGCATTAAAAGTACCATAGAAAAGAATTAAATAAGTTATTTATCAAAAAGAGAACCTTGAAAAAATTCAAAAACGAAGCCAAACAAACTTTTCCTACTGGTTATTTGAAAATATTTCTTATTGAATCACTTGGACACATGCACACACTCCTTGTCAGGCGTACACGAGTCGACTGTGTAAATATTTACACACCATGACTCATAAGCAGACTGAAACTATTAGAAAAGTAATGTTGAACGTAGGTTGCGGTGGGCATTATAATGTATGTATGTATGTGAGTGTGTGTGTGGGTGGGTGTGTGTGTGTAAGCAAAGTGGGCGGCATATTTGTGAAAGCCTGCGCTACATATCTACGTGAACGAAAATGCCAATTTGCACAGTGTGAATTTGCCTGTTAAAAGAGAATTTTCCTATGTGTATGTATGTCCGGCATACTCTAAAAATTGTGAGAATAGCAAAAGAAAAAATAGAAATGTGCTAACGAAATTGTTGACAAATTTTCGCAAAGTTTGTTGGCACTTGCAAGTCCAGCCACATAAAATTCAATGGCAAGAACAAATTAGGTAGACCGAGTTTGTTGCTTATCGATTACGTTGATGTACGTATGTATGTATGTATCTATATACAGTAGTGAAATTTAAATGGATATCCTACGACGAAATAAGAAGAAGCTGTGATTTTAATAATTTTCATTTAAAATATAACGAATTCCATAACGAAATCCATATAAAAATAAATTTT
The DNA here is from genome assembly GCA_949987695.1 of Merzomyia westermanni. Lineage (NCBI taxonomy): Eukaryota > Metazoa > Arthropoda > Insecta > Diptera > Tephritidae > Merzomyia > Merzomyia westermanni. Next base: position 37,322,195 of record OX465288.1, read on the forward strand.
AAAGTTTACACAAAGTTTAGGAAAGTTAATTAAACTTTTAAAAATTTACATCAAAATTTTAATATTTTTGGTCAGAACTTTTAAAAAATTTCTGAGTACGCAGTTTTATAGCTCACTCAATGTAAGTATAATAATGTGAAAGTTAGAAGTACCTCAAAATTTCCCCTAAATTTTTTGAATTTTTTTTTTTGTCAAGTATGTTGGGTTTTTTTTTCCATACAAAATTACTTTTTCTTCATCCGTTCTGTGGTAGAAATCACTCAACACCCTTGACGAAAAAAATTGTGAAAATTCAGGGAAATTTTTGAGCGTGTTCTAACTTGCACAAGGTTGTTGATTGGTCTACAGAACCGCAAAAAATTTTCTAAAAATTCTGCAAAAAATTTGAAGATTTTGATGGCCATTTTTTAAAGTTTTATTTACTTTTCCTGAACTTTGTGTAAACTTAAAAATTTCTTTTTATGTGGTTTCTGTTATGGATTTCGCTATATTTTAAATGAAAATTGTTAAAATTACAGCTTCTTCTTATTTCGTTGTACGATATCAAATTTAATTTCGCTACTATTATATTGAACACAGCTGTATGTGCATATGTAGGAAATCATCAGGGTGATCGAAAAGACGTTTATGAAGTTCTATGTTTATCCTATATTATTTCCGGTTATGTTAAATGTTGGCATGTTAAGGTACATAAATTGATTGCTATGATATGCTGTTACGTTATGTAACTAAGACGTTTTATATTAACGTTAATTATATAAACATATGTTAAGTTCTGTAATGTTATGTTTTCTAATATTCCGTTTTATTGTATTATTTTATGATTACAATTTGCTATCATGCTATGCTAAATCAGTAGTATTCGCTATGGCGGCACAATGATATGTTATGTTATGCTATGTAGTGTTATGGTATGCTATGTGGTGTTATGGTATGCTTTGTTGTGCTATTTTATGCTGTGGTGTCATGTTTTTCTATGCTAAGTTATGTTACGCTATGTTGCATTGTATCATTTAACTATATTCCATAATGTTCAACTACGTTAAGTTATGTTATGTGAAGTTTGGTTATACTTTGCTTTGCTATGTATGATAAAGCATGTTCTTTTATGTCGACTTATGTTAAGCTGCTAGCTTGTTAGGTTTAGTTATGTCATGGTGTGCTAGATCACAATTTAGTTCGCTTTGGTGAGCCAATGTTATGCTATTCCCGTTGGACTATGTTGTGCTATGTTGCGTTTTTTGTTGTTTGTTTTTATTTACTCATTCCCTTTAGGTGAGGTTTGATTTACTATGTGTTGCTCGTCTGTTATGTTAACTTATACCACACTCTAATTTTGTATGCTATGTTATGTCATGTTATGTTTCAGTTTTGAGATCAATGCTAATTGATAATCCCTTTCAATATACATCAGCTAAAAATCAACAGAACAAAATGAATTTCTTAGTTTTGCTATTATATGTCATGTTACGTTATAATATGCTATGTTCGTGAAGATGGGTTATGTTTTTATTTGTAATCGCATATGATATAATGTTATACTGCCACAATACTTTGTTCCTGTGGTAATGTGGTACTGTGGAAGAGAACGATACATCAGGCTATTATATGTTGTACTATGCGACGTAATGCGCTGCAATGGCATATTCATAGTCGGTATAAGGTTGCTTGTAGGAAGGTTTAAGAATATCCCGGCACAAATAAGAAGAGAAAGTCGATGTAAATCAATTTGGAGGTATATGGAGTAACAATATTTGTGTGTTATGTTATGTTATGATTTATTATGTCATGTTGTAACAAGGCATGTTCTAGACCAGCGCCATTTCTACTTTACGGAATGAGTAGGGTTTTACCATATCGGTAAGTGAACGTTTGGCGACTTAGCAAAGCGAAGTTTTTTTCCAACAACAAAAACAGCTTATAGATTGTTATGCGGCATTTTGTTATGTTATCTATATGTTTGCTTGTGGTTAATCAAGTCATGTATACATTACATTAATAACACGTTATGGTATGTTACGTGTTTCTTTTGTATCTTGTTTTATGTTACGTTATGTAATATCATGTTACGTTATACTTTGTTATGTGACATTATGTTATGATATGTCAAAAAAATGTATGTTAATATTTTTCTTAGCAATATACTGCGCTATAATATGTCACGTCATGTTTATGGTTATGTAATGCTCATATTGTTATGTTATGTTAGGTTATGTAATGTGATGTTACGTTATGCTATGTTAAGTTAGGTGATGTTATGTTAGGCTGTGCTATGTTATGTCAAGAAATTTATGCTGACATTACTATTTTGCCGTGATTATGTTATATTAGCGTACATGACATGTATTTATGTTATGTTAGCATATGTTACTGTTATTGAATACTTTAGCTCATATCTATCCTATATATTGTTGATCTCTTGGCATCTCTACTAACGACAGAGCATGTACCATGTACTACACAGACCTTATTGTCTTACTTGAGCATCTTCACATTTCGTTAATATATTTTCTTCGATAAATGATTGAAGAATGCAATAGACTAAGACTAGTTTAGCGCCACATAGGCACACACAGACAGCCCAATAGCTGATAAGAAGGATACAACTTTTTACTAGCAAAACAGAAAGATGTTTTCTTAAAAGCTAAACACACGTTCTCTGCACGTAGGCAGCGTCATTTACGTGTCAGTGCTGTCCTCCAACGAAATTCCATATGTCACACAAGAAAATAGAGCTCTTTATATCTGTAAATGTGTATGTGAAGTGAGTGAGCAAGTTAGGTGTGAGGGAAGAAGCACATCAAATAAACCAGTTAACTAATGCTCATACACTCATTCACTGTCACTATTATCACAGACACATGCATTCTTTCCAAGCTTAATAGCTGCTTGGTACTACTAAAAATATAATTTTATTTTTTTTTATTCTGTTGGGGTCCAGTACACAATGAATTTGTCCCTCAACTTGAAAATTCTTGGAAGGAGCGCCGTCACATATTGAAGACTAAATAAGTATTTTGTGCTGCACTCTCGGTCAATTTAATTTCGAATAATTTGTAAGCCGAGGAAATGGAGCACGTCTCAGCGCCATGACTACTCAAGAGTTCCAGTGTCGAAGGATAGGCACATAGAACTAAGTTAGAGTGGCGGTACATACCAAACAATTCAGAAAACATTTCAGTATACAACCAAAACTGACTAACTGGTATCGTATTAGTCAGCAAAAGTACAAACTTGTGGCAGTAAAAACTGGAAATTAAGCAGACTATCGAAATGTCGAGAGTTGCCAAACTTCGAGAGACTGTCTGGCATCTCGTAGGACATTTCTATGTTAAAAATGCTAGTTGCTTTTATGGGAAAAAGACCTTTGGCTGACTAGTTGGCTTGGGTAGCAGATAAGCAGTTAAGAACTAGTTGTTGCGCCTGCTGGGTAGTACGAGCAGTAGCTGGTGTAAATGTGATCAGAAACTACTTTAGTTGAAATGCTTGGCGCGTGGCTATGCAAGTTAATGTAATTGTCCGTTCCCTTTTTGTTTTCTTTTTCAGTAGCCTTGTTCAACGCTGTCATCAGCTTAGGTCTTCGATACTTTCACAGCCAACGGGAATTTAACATTATTTTATTGAAAAGGGATAATAGAAACACAAACCACAAAAACTACTAGCTACATCCACTAAAAGAGACATTGTGGACTACTAGGAAAGAATAGCCCTTGGACATTCGACGAAGTTGTGAAGCTAAAAGATCGCTAGCGAAGAGGGGGAAAAGAAAAAGTGAAATAAACACATGAGCAAATAAATATATATTTATATGAGAAGCACGATTATAAGTGTGAGGGATGTGAGTGCAGAAAGGATGATTATAAGATGATGACTTCACACTTTTGATGTGGACATTCTGTCGCTAAAAGTATTTATATGTACGTATGATGTTGTACAAATAATTTTGTTATCCTTTCACGCTTTAATAAAGGACTTTATACATTTGCGCTTTCTGCGGTTTGTGGCCGAAAGCTTAATGAGGCATATTTGTTTGAGCTGGACGCATCTAAAAAAAAAAAGTAAAGGAGAGGCAGCCTTAGTTCGGTTGGAGAGCAGTGGTTATATAGCCAGTTTTAACAAAAAATCGATAGTGGCTTTTGACGGAATAAAGACCCAAAGCACAGACAGCGCAAAAAAAAAAAACAAATATTAAAAAAAGTTTTATTAAAAAAATTCAAAAATTATAAAAAAAAGTTAGTAAACATTTTTTTTTAACTAAAACACAAAATAAAAAATAAACAAAAAATAAAAAAAAAATAAAACAAAAAAACCAACAAAAAAATATATTAAAAAAATTTTTTTATGTCAAAAAAGTTAAAACAAAAATACCGCAAAAAATTAACAAAATAAATATTTAACAAAAAAAAAAAACAAAGATTGTATGAAAAAAGTTTAAACAAATAAATAAATATATAAAAAAAAATATGAAAAAAAAGTTTAACAAAAATAATCGCCATAATAAAATGTCTTTATGAATGCGGACAGCCCAAAAAAAATCTTTCTATTATTTAACAGCATGCTATTAAAAGAAACAAATTCAAAAAAAATAAAAACAATAAAATAAATTTTGAAAAAAAAATATGTATATATATAGAAAAAAATTATGTAAAAAAAGTCCAAACAAAAATACCGCAAAAAAATTAACAAAATAAATATTAAAAAAAAAAATTTAAAACAAAAACAAAAAAAAATTAAAAAAAAAACACAAAAATATATAAAAAAAACATGTATGTAAAAAAAGTTAAAACAAAAATACCGCAAAAATAAACAAAATAAATATTAAAAAACAAAAAAAATGTAAAAAAAGTTTAAACAAAAAAATCGCCTTAATAAAACTTCTTTATGAATGCGGACAGCCCAAAACATTTCTATAATTTAACAGCATGCTAATTTAAATTTAAAAAAAAAACAAATTCAAAAAAAATAAAAATTTAAAAAAAAAAAAATTTAAAAAAAAAAAACAAAAATATATAAAAAAAAATGTATGTAAAAAAGTTAAAACAAAAATAATCGCCATAATAAAATTTCTTCATGAATGCGGACAGCCCAAAACAAATCTTTCTATTATTTAACAGCAAGCTAATTTTTTAATGTTTTTTAGTTTGTATAGTTTTGCTTATGCTATGTATTGTACGTTACGTTTGTTATGTTGTGCATCGTTATGTTATGCTATCTCATGCTTTTTTTCACATGTGTTGTGTAGTGTTGTGGTTATGCTTTATGTGTGTACTACGTTATGCTTTTTCGGATATTGCTAAACATGCTGTTTTAATTTAATTTAATTGCTCTATTTTTATTACTGAACAATTCTTTTCGTAGTTGTGGAATGAAAAACCCAAATACGAAAAAAAAAATTCAAGGATATTTTTCAAAATTTAAGCAAAAAAAATGTTTCAGTGATCAAAATTGAGTTATTCTGTTGTTAACTAATTGAACTCGACTAGACAGTTAAAACAATGGAAACAAAATATAAAAAAACAAGTTAAAAATTTTCAATAATGAAAAAAAAAATTTTATTTAAAAAAAAAAACAAATCACCCTTGAAATTTCAGAATATATTTAGATTAGATGTATAATTACAAAAAATTTGAGATCAAATGTTAAAAATAAAGGTGAAATGTCAGCCTATATTAAAGTCTAATCTTAACTTTAATTTCTGACTTTTATGATAAAAGTCACAAAATAATAATTTGAAGTATTTCGTTACAGTCTGTGCTGTGCAAAGAATCGTGCGACTAATCTCTAAAGAGAGTTTCCCGCGATTACCGCCTTTTATGTGACAGTGGGCTATAATTGATCCCAACCAGACACTTATGGGTATAGTTGAAATAAGATAATTTTAATTTGTTTAGCCTACTTATAGTGGCAGAAAGTAAACTTGTCCGACAGTGCCCGTAGAACAACAAAATGAATGTGGCCTTCTGTAACTACTTTAGGCATAAAAAGGGTACAATTAATCTCTTCTAAGGAGATCAATTCTGATTCATCCCAAACTAGTCACAATTTTGCATCGTTGTTATAATACCATACATAAAAAGGATATGCGGTCATCAAAGAAGCCACAAGTTGTGTTATGAATATATAAACTTGCATACATACACGTACTATATGTATATGTGTGAGTTTATGACAAGTGTGTCGACGCCATTGATGACAACATTTAATGCCAACAGACCGGCAACAGGCATAGATAGGCGTCTGTGATGGCGTTCTCGTTATTGCCAACGCCTGCAAAATGAGACATATAAATACAAGGTGGCGCAAAAGTAAGCTTCCGATGTTCAGCATATCGGTTGTGGCACGTGCAGTGTGTGCTGTTGCACCGTCTTGTTGGAACCACATGTTTTCCAATCCCAATTCATCAAGTTGCGGCAAAAAGAACTCGTTGATCATTGCTCTGTAGCGCTCACCATTCACAGTAACCGTTTGGCCCCGACCGATTATTGGTCAAATAAATAGTCAGCAATATTCCGCGTTCTGGAGCAGTGTAGCGTAACATTGTTTATTAACGTGTATTTCGCATGTGTTTACTACACAAATGTCAAAACAGAACTGACTTTAGGGGCCAATCGCAAAATTTATAGCATTTTTTTGCGCCACCCTGTACAAACAGAAACAACAGATATATACAAACAAACACATACTTGCAGAATAAGTGGGTTGACTGCATGACATAGCAGCACTGTTTAATGCCGCTACACAAACTACTTTAGATTACATCATGCATTTTAGCTCTTTCACATAAAATTTTTTATTTTTTTGCTTTTATTTTATTTTTGTTAATATTTTTCATCTTTTCATTTTGTAAGTGTAATTTAATACTTTCAGTTTATTAAATTTGCCACTTCATTATGTGTACACAGCTCAGTGTGAGTTGCTGGTCGTGGCGATATAAGCATGCATCGTAAAATACTGTGAAAACGTGCGCCAACGCCTTAAAGTATGCTATACAAATTATTATATTTCATTAATTTGTTTGCTCATATAAATCTTGTTATGTTGAAGGTTATGGACAGGTCACAGTTAGAAGTGTTTGTGTGAATTTACTTTAATTAGATTAGTCAACAAAATTTGCAGCTAATGATTCATTAAATTTGATATTAATTGATCATTTTTTGTATGCAGGGCATGGATGAGTGTACGAAGACTGACGTTGAATGGGTATACTCTACAATAAAAGCACAATCTGGCCAACATTTAGCAATTCGTCGTGGGATTCTGTAAGAAATTCAGATACAAATAGACTTTTCAAATTAGAATTAGGATTAGCAATCAATTGTTTATATGCTTCTTTAAAAAAATTTTTTAGAAACTATTAAAAAAAAATATGATTTTATACGGTAATCAAAAAAAAAAATATATATATATAATACTTTTTTTTTGTTTTTGCTTCTGTTTTCAAATGTTTCTTTCTTTTTATCATTTTAGTTTTTTGTTTTTTTTTTTTTGAAAAAAGTCAAACACCACAAAATTTTTATTACTTTGTTTGTGTGAATTTCTTTTTTTGATCTTTTTTCTGATTTCGTTTGTATCTTTTTCTCAATCTTTCTTGTAGTTTTTTTTTTTCAAATAACTTTTTTTTTTTTTATACTATATTTTTATTGTTTTTTTTTACAAAATATTTTTTTTCTTTATATATTTTTGTTTTCTTTTTTTTAACAAAATAAAAGTCAAACGGTTTTTATTAGCTTTAACATTTCCTTGTTGACATTTCTTATTTTTTTTTTCAGTATTTTTTTGTTTTTTCAATATTGTTTTTTTTTAATATTGTTTTTTTTCAATATTTTTTTTTTCAATATTGTTTTTTTTTTTCAATATTTTTTTTCTTTGTGAGGATTTAAAAAAAAAAATTTTATTGGTTTTACTAATTTTTTTTGTTTCTTTTTGATTTTATTTTTTCCTTTTTTATAATTTTTTTTTCGTTGCCATTTTTTTGCTAATTTTTTCGTGTTTCTTTCAAATATTTTTAGTTTCCTTTTTTTTTTAGGTTGTTTCTTTTTTTCAATCTTTTTTGTTGTTTCCTTTTTTCAAAATATTTGTTTGTTTTTTTTTTTTAACAAAATAAAAATCAAACGATTTTTATTAATTTTTCCATTTTCTTGTTGGCATTTCTTCTTTTTGTGTGGGTTTAAAAAAAGTAAAATTTTTTTTTTATTATTTTAATAAATTTTTAATTTTTTTTTGTTACTTTTATATTATTTTTTAAGTTTTTTTATGTTTCTGTATTATTTGTTTTTTTTTTTACAATTTGTTTCTTCTTTATTCTATTTTTTTGTTTTTTCTTAAAATTTTTTTTTTTTCTGTTTTTCCAGAATTTTTTCAATTGTTTTTCTAGGCTTTTTTTTTTGTTTTTTTCTTTCTTAATAAATTGCTTTTTTATACCAACAATTTTTGCAATAACAAAACCGAGAGCACACGGTAAGGCAGTTCTGATGATAAAACAGATCTGTCAAAAATCCATCATGATCACACTACTAACTGTCAAATGACGGAAGTGGTTCATGCATATGGTAAAAAAGAATAGAACTAGGAGTTTAGATAACATCAAAACCAGCGTATTGTAAGTTTAATGGTTAGCAATGCGTGCCAAAATTTCTCTGATGAGTGAAGTCTAGCAGCTTCCGAAATGGATCTATAAGAAAAGCTATGGCAGTTGTCTCTAAACATTTTTCCTACTCTATTCAATCTAATAACTTTTAATAATTAATAAAAATGATTATTAATAAATAAAAACAATAATAATTTTCATAAAAATTCAAAAAGTGAAAAATTATTATTCTTGGCCTTGAGCTCGTTTCATGAATACTTGAATTTTAATAAATTGGTTAAAAAAATACAAATTTTTGGGAGAAAATATAATATTTGTTAATATAGTTTCTCCAGCGTTTATTTACTTATTTCTAACTAAACTGTTGGAGGATAGGGAGTCTCCAAATCACGGGTTTAACCTCGGCATTGTATAATCAAATCGCAATAACATACAAATCAATAACATTTCCTACTCCACAAGCTAGCTGAGCCTAAAAATATGCTTTCTTTCAATGCTTTCATAACTTCACTTAGTTCGTGACTACTCTGAAAATTAAGAAAAGCGAGAAAGTAAGAAAATAGTGAAAAAGAGAAACAATAATAAATTCATAATAAAATTAGGCGTCTACAACTCCTAGGCAGCTGCGAATTAATTGCAAAATAAGACATAAATAAAAACAATAAAAATACCAATATGAAAGAGAGAGAGAAAGGGGGGGAAAAATAAAGTTACAAACTAAGTACGAATACGTGACGCTCAAATAATATCAAAACTCAAAACGCACAAAACGCAAGAAAATGCGCAAAATTCACTCATTCCAATGTGAAGTGTAATCTAAGTAAGTAACTGACGCCAACAGCAGTGCAACAACAGCCACTCGCAGACATAGTAATCACACATGGGTGGTTTTTGTATCAAGCGCCACCCTCTCACCACTTCACGTGTACGGTCATCAACAGTTCATCACGCTCGTTGGATATACGCTGACTTTCAACATAACATTCAATGCTCAGCTCATAACACGTGACGGCATCTAACGCAGGCGTTGATGGAGCTTTGAATGTATACTCAATGGATGTGTGTGAGTGCGTGCTGACAGTCATCGCTTTAAGCGCGCTCAAGATACATAATTTGAGACGCGTCACTTATTATTGTTGATGATGTCCGTCTCGTCAGCTTTGCAATGTTTAATGAAATTGTTGGTAGATTGCATGTTTGGTAGAGTTTAACGCCGCCGCACTCAAATCATCGCTTAGGTGTGTACACGCCTGAATTGCGAAATTGCTGACTTTTTGGCGCAACTGCCCGACGGGCTAAGCGAGAACAGCAATGTTCGTAACTCAAGCTAAGCCTAGTCATCAGTGCACAAGTGATCATTATGGTACATTTTTTGTTGTTGCGGCTGACCTGGAAGGTCTTAAGGGTTCTTGTTTTCGTTGTTGTAACAGTACTTCGTTGTTTGTTCGGCACGTCAACTTTACATGCGCCTTAAAGAGCGCTACACAGACTAGAAGCCATTCACCTACGTAAACCAGGATGTCGTGAGAATGAGACACGAGGAGTCAGAACCGGTTTTTATAAGGCAAAGGACTGTCAAAACTGACAGCACAACGCAAAACCTTCGGGTACTCTTTGTGCATCGACTCAAACGAAAAAGGAAAAATTTACACAACCAAACCAGACGATTTTTTCAATGGGATGGGGACTACCCCTTAATCTACTGCCATTATTGACTGTCGACAGCAGTATCCCCCGAGTGCGAACGTCTGCCCATGGCAGGTATCCTGTTCAGTCACACACTCCAGCCATAAGAAAAAAAAAATTCGCGGACGGGGGTTGAAACTTAGGTTATTAAGCTCTACTTACTTGTTCGTTTGTTTGTTGGATGTTTCTTGCCGAATATGGGTCCGGTACTGGCACTTTGTGGACTAGCCCGACTGTTCTTTATGATCATGTGATCTCCACTTTCTGTAAGGAAGGGCACAATACAGGGTGCATTCGAAGCCCCTGACGGGCGGTAATTACTTCCTCGTGGTCATGACATTCGGACTGCCTAACTTCCTCAAGAAAAATCTTTTCAAGACAGTGATTCCCCGTGGGGGATATATCAAGTGCCCCTTTCAAAAGTTGTCAAATCGATAAAATCGGGTGTAATCACATCACGATTATATTATTCTCCAAGACTGATCGCGAGGTGGATAACTCGATACCTTGCTTGAAAGCTCCATATAGCAAGCTTACCTTCTGGGTACCCTTGTTTTAAATGAAGCCCATATAAAAGACAACTAAAAGTGTGACTTTTTCCTGTAGAGGTTTCCCACCCACCAAACACCACACCGAGCACTGTTGTCGATGTGACGCACGCTACCCAGCTTGAGCAATTGAAACCCCACCACCTACACTACAATGGATTTCCACACACTGTCGCGCCTTTATATCCTTTTACGTACACTTCTTTATTTTCTATTTTTCTCTTTTTTCAGTCAACATTTCTATTCTAATATTTTTTTTTTCTTTTTTGTTGTGCTTTAAATGAGTCGTAACATATTTTGTCGCCAATGTGGCGTTGGTAACTGGCGCGTTCTTTGCACTTGTAGCGCCACGCACTCTTGTCTTTGTAATTCAGAAATTGTCGCCAGTCTGACTAACGCACACATCATACGCACGCATAGAGATTGCCGACCGAACAAACTGTTGATAGTTGTGCGTTATGCTGCTTTACATATCAGTTAACTAGGGTCGGTTTCTGGAATTAGTAATCGCAAAAATTCGCGCAACAGGAATTTATATTAAAATATACATGTGCGCCTAAAAGTATGTACTATTTAGTTAGTGCTGGAACTAAGATGCCAATGGTGGCATTATGAGCGTCATGTTTTAGACGTTCGGTTAAATGTTGCATGCTTTTAGGCGCCCATACTATCATAAACATGAACCTGGTCATATGTCCCGGTGTTATTTTAAAGATTTTTTGAGTTCTACTTTTAGCGAAAGAAAATTCCAGAATCCGCCCCTTGCGTTAACTTTTTTGTTATATTTGATATCTATTCAGATGAGGGTTTTCGCTTTTAGTGCTTTTATTAAATTGTAAACGTTTATCTATGCACATAGCATACTTTTAGGAGTTTATTGTCATTACCATACTGCCAAATGGCGAGTATGAATGTACAAAACCGTGTAAGAATTTAAAAGTGGTTTTGGTATATCCAGACAACTTCTTTTTTCTGGAAGATCTGCAACAGATTACTAAAATAACTAGCTACCGCCCACTAACTTCTAATTTACTACAACTTGTTAAATTTATAAAATTATTCCGTACATGCACTAACTAAAAATTAGTTTAAATATAGCCAGTGTTGTAGCTAGTTTAAAATATGCAGTTTGTAGTTAGTTAAAGAAAGAAATTTTATATTTTCCCATTCAAATTTGTATCAAATTATTATTATTAATTTTTTTTTAGTGAAGGTGGTCCCGTTTAAGGATTTATTTTCCAACAGGGCTAACATCTAAAAGTATGTATGCAGAGCGGAAACGGAAACTTCCTACATGTTCAACAGATAGCAGTACCATAGTGTGTAACTATTAGATTTTATAAGAAAAGTATAGCAGACAGAGTATGCAAACACACAAAACAAAACGTTTGCTGCGGTTTAGATTATTTCAATTCCCAGTACAAATCGCATATACAAAATAAACTAACTGTAGCTGATTTTATGACCTCAACATATTTTCAACACATTTTCAGTTGAGTAAAAGATTTTTCAAGCAAGGAAAAGAAAAGAATAGCAAGAAAAGCAAAAAGGCAAATTAAACTCAGGTGAAATGTAAAAAGAAAAAAAAGTAGAATAAAATAAAATAGAACACAAAAATAAAATAAAATGAAAAAAAGAAGAAAACAATTTAAATCAAAAAATTAAATAAACCAAGATATAATAAAATAAAGTAAAACAAAATGAAATAAAACAAAATAAAATGACATAAAGTAAAATAACATAAAATAAAGTAAAACAAAATGAAATAAAATAATATAAAGTAAAACAAAACAAAATAAAATGAAAGAAAATAAAGTAAAATAAACTAAAAATTTTATTAAATTTAAAAAAATAAAATAAAATGAAACAAAATAAAATAAAATAAAATAAAACAAAATAAGCTAAAATTAAATAAAATAAAATAAAGTAGAGCAAAACAAAAACAAATAAAATTTATCAAAATAAAAGAAAACGGAGTAAAGTAAAATAAAATAAAGTTAAAATGAAACAAAATAAAATCAAATAAAGTAAAATAAAATAAAATAAAGTAAAATAAAACAAAGTAAAATAAAATAAAATAATATAAAACAAAATAAAGTAAAATAAAATAAAATTAAATAAAATAAAATAAAATTAATTGAAACTCAATAAAAAAAAATAAAATAAAGTAGAGAGTGGTTTTAGAACAACAACATCACGCAGTGGTCAGTTAAACATACTCACTAAACTTAAGCTAGAACAATATCTCTCGCAATGTTGAGAGCACAATATGCATTTACATACGTACATATATATATATATTTAACTCTGGTTGATACATTTAGATTTTATTATTGTATACATATGTTTTTTGTGCACACTTGCGGTACATGAAAATTGTTTATATTTTCGGACTTTTAATTTATCTACATTTATGTTTTTTTTGCTCTTTTGCTTTTACCACAGTTATCTTTGTCAATTTCGGGACTTTTAATTCGGGACTTTTAATTTATTTTAATTTTCGGGACTTTTAATTTATTTTAATTTTCGGGACTTTTAATTTTCGGGACTTTTAATTTATTTTAATTTTCGGGACTTTTAATTTATCTACATTTATGTTTTTTTTGCTCTTTTGCTTTTACCACAGTTATCTTTGTCAATTCTGTTTAGTCGATCATACATATCCATATGTGTAAGTTAGGTTGTTTGCTACTGAAATGTATGTTTAAAAATGGTAATGTTTTTCTTTTCGTAGTTTCCCGATGATGACTTCAGGTTGAAGTCGAAATATCAAAAAAAATTTATATTTGAATACGACTAAAAAATAAATTTTATTCAAAAATCTGGCCTAAAGCTCAATAAAACTTATCAAATTACATTAACCAAGGCTATTAAATTTATCAATAAAATAAAGCAAAATAAAATAAAATAAAATAAATCAAAATAAAATAAAATGAAATTCAATAAAATAAAATAAAATAATATAAAAGTATCGGGCAATCCCTCAAGAAAACATATTCATTAAATAGGAATTTCGAATCAAAATAATTTTTGGTCTAGTTTGAGTACTTTTTGATTTGGGATTTTTAAAATTTGGTTTTGTCTTTTTTTTTAGGTCTTTTCGTGTAGTCGCTTTTCGGCTTTGGTCATTTTCAAGTTATTTTTGCGATATTTTGTTTTTTTTTGTTTTTTGAATTTGCTTACTGTGTCCGCAGTTCCACACCATACAAGAACTATGAATGTTTCCATTTAGTACTTTTTTTTTTGTAGCATTATTAAATTTATTGTAGCGCGCTTATCTGAAGCGTTGACGCGTGTAAGTCGTTGCCGTTTCGCGTTATACGGTCATTGATTTCAAACGCACACAAATAGAGTTACAACACCAACACCTCAGAGGTAACTTTAAAGTGAGACTTTTATTTGATGAGAATTTTTTTTTTTAGCAAATTCCCACTTAAATAAAATAGTGCAACACTTTAAAAGGAAAGCAGGCAAATAAGAAACTGCCATCTCCATTTACGGCTAGACATTAGCGACTGTCGAAAGATAGGAAGTATGAAGCTTTCTTGAAAATATCGACAGTATCATGAAGTTAAAAAGATTGGAGTACCGAGTTTACCCCTCAGTCCTCCTCATCATGCAATAATCATTAATTTTGCGAACGAATTTAATTTAGTCTACGTTCAGACTCTTTTTCTTGTTTTTTATTAATATTTTTGTATTCCTCACTGCAACAATCCCTTAGCGCAATCAACGCACAATCATCATCAGCATCATCCTCATCGTCACTTTCGTCGAATATTGAATTTTAAAAGCAATTTGCGAGCACTAATAAACTTTGCGCCACTGTGACTCGACGGGGCATGCAACAGCTAGTCGCCTCAATGGCTCGTTGACAATTTGTTGAAATAAACGCACCAAGTAAGTGGTTGCGGCTCAGCGCAACAGACTGTCATCATCACTTGGGATATGTCTGTTTGGTAAGTTATAGGATACACTACGATACGTGGCATGCGTTGTTGACGAGCAGAACTCTTAGTTACCATGGAAGCACAATCTGAATAATCGCGCTCTATTTCCTTAGTTTTGCAAAAGGGCGTGCAAAGTATGGAAACTGATAAACATAGGAGAGATACTGCTAAGCTCATTTATATTCAATGCAGTTAGAAAATACTCACATTTTTATGGTTCTTGTTTGAGTATAGGTTGCCCAGTGGTTAAAACGCAAGCACCATTTATTTTTTATTAGTCAATTCCGTTTATTGTATTTTAGTTTATTTCATTTTATTACATTTGATTTTACATTATTTTTATTTTAATACAATTTTATTTTACTTAATTAAATTTAGTTTTATTTTATATCATTTATTTTATTTTACTTCGTTTCACTTTTTTTATTGCTAATTTTATTTTATTTTATTGTAAATCATTCATGAAACGAGCTCAAGGCCAAAATAATAATTTTTCACTTTTTGAATTTTTATGAAAATTATTATTGTTTTTATTTTTTAATAATCATTTTTTATTAATTATTACTTATTAGTTATAATTTTCATAAAATTCCAAAAAGTGAAAAAATATTATTCTTGGCCTTGAGCTCGTTTTATGAATGATTAAAAATGTACAGGCCGTAAATCAACAAAAATTGTTGGTTTAAAAAAGCATTATTTTATTTTATTTTATTTGACTTTATTCGTTTTATTTTATTTTATTATGTTTAATAACACTTTTTTTTAATTTACTTTACTTTATTTTATTTTGTTTTATTTTATTATATTTTATTTTATTTGATTTTATTTTTTTTTTGTTTTATTTTATTTTATTTTACATATATATATTTGTAAGTTTTAACGAGCTCAAGATCAGTTGATAATAATTCTTAGTTAATTGTTGTTATTTTTGATTAGAGGAAAAATTGAAAGCAAACGTAATAATAATTAACGAAGAGTTATTATCAACTGGTCTTGAGCTCGTTAAAACTTACAAATATATGTAAAAATGGAACAGACCATAAAACCAACAATCAAATTATTTTATTTTATTTTGTTTTATTTTATTCGTTTTATTTTATTTTATTGTGTTTAATAACACTTTTTTTTTAATTTACTTTACTTTATTTCATTTTGTTTTATTTTATTTCATTTTATTTCATTATATTTTATTTTATTTGATTTTATTTTTTTTTTTTATTTATTTTATTTTATTTTACATATATTTGTAAGTTTTAACGAGCTCAAGATCAGTTGATAATAATTCTTAGTTAATTGTTGTTATTTTTGATTAGAGGAAAAATTGAAAGCAAACGTAATAATAACTAACGAAGAATTATTGTTAACTGGTCTTGAGCTCGTTAAAACTTACAAATATATGTAAAAATGGAACAGACCATAAAACCAACAATCAAATTATTTTATTTTATTTTATTTTGTTTTATTTTATTCGTTTTATTTTATTTTATAGTATCTTACTTCATAAAATTTTGTTTTACTTTATATTTTTTGTTATTTTAGTTGAATTTATTTAATTTAATTTTTATAATTTTATTTTATTTAATGTAACTTAATTTTAATTTATTTTATTCTATTTATTTTGTTATTATTTTTATTTTATTTTTTTTTTATTAGCTTTCATTTTATTTTTTTTATTTATTTTTTATTAGCTTTCATTTTATTTTATTTTACTTTATTTTTATTCATATAATTTTATTTCACTTTATATATTTTTATTTTAGTTGAATTTATTTAATTTAATTTAATTTTATTTTATTTAATCCTATTTCATTTTAGTTTATTTTAAAAGTATTCAAGCCTATTATTGAGCTCAAGGCCAAGAATATATTTTTTATGAAAAGTATTACTGGTTTTTATTTTTTACTAATTATTATATAATTAATTATTAAAAGTTTTTATTAGAATAGAGAAGAAAAATTAAGAGACACCCTTTTCTTATAGATCTATTTCGGAAGCTGCCAAACTTCATCAGAGAAGTTTTGGCACGCTCGGTTAACCATTATTTAATGCTATTTCTATTAATTTTTACCATAAAGTGGAGCATGAGCCGCCATGTGGCGGTACAGATCACTGGCCTTTTTGTGTGGTGTCTATTTTCACACCATTCTATTGGTTTTTGTTCATTTTGAATACGAACATATCACTTCAATTGTTGTTTTTATATTTGTAAAGTACACAAGGCTACAAATGAGCTGAAGGCCATTGTTCTTCTTTTTTTTTAATTATTATTAGTTTTTTTTTATAACTATTGTTATAAAATTTTTTTGTTATTTTAATTTATTTTTTTTTATTTATTTTTTTTTTATTTCATTTTCGTTTTTTTTTTTTTTAAATTTTGTTTTATTTTATTTGGTTTTATAGTATTTGATGTTGGTTTATTTTATTTATTTAGCTTAATTTAGTTTGACTTAATTTTAATTTAGTTTTTAGCTTAATGTTATTTAATTAATTTTTAATTTAATTTAAACGAGCGAGCAAGTAGCACATAAATTTATCAGATTTTTAAGCTGGATGGAAATTTAAAAATGTTAACAATTTATATAGTTTTTCTCATACCTTACACCTCCAGTGTTAACAATCTCGCATAATGTAACAAGTAATAAAATAAATATTTGTGAGCCTCTTACCTAGAAAGAAAAAAGATAAAATAAGATATTTTTTAATTAGTTAGAAAACTTATATTTATCTCAATCTATTAACTCTAATGTGACTCAGAACTTATTATTTATTCAGTTAATTATTTATGTTTATGTTGCAAAAACTTGTGAAGGGTTTTTCAAATAAATCGCATAGCACGCGTAGGCACTGAAATAAGGAAAGTATTCCACACCTATTCTCACCCGTACGAAATTATTTTATATGACGGGGTATAGGAAAAAGAATTTATATGCACATGCAACCGAAATAGCTAAGCACTACCTTCATCTTTGAACAGTAAAACTGCTCGGATAGAAACTATCACTAGCGACCTTCGGCAATTTGTAGTAAATATTACTTCAAAGTTCCATGCGGTCAGTCACTCTAACTATAGACTTGTTTTCATTACTTTGAAGCAGACTTGTTAAATAATGATTACTTATGGTAATGATTACAGATTTGATTAATTATTTTCTTGAGAATCGATTCAATGATTGATTTCCATTACTTAAAATTTTCAATGATTATTTTCCAATTAATAAAAAAAAAGAATCGAAAAAAAATTTAGGATTTTTTACGATTATTAAAAAAATCTCAAAACTAAAACACATTTTTTTTGTTTATTTTTCATTTATTTAATAATCGTAAAAAATATTATTATTTTTTGATTTTTTATTGTAATCAATTAATAATTGCTTTTTCTTGAAAACAATTGAAATAAGCATTACCAATTAAAAAAGCCTTCCAATCAATTAATTACTAATCAAATTTAACAGGTCTGCTTTGAGGTAGCTCCTTTTGAGGTATAACAACTTTAATTTATTTTGTTGCAGCATAAGACATTTTTCAATAAAAAAATATTTGAAATTACAAAAAATAACTTAAATTTTATCTATTTAGCATATATAATAAAATAAGACACAAGAGTTGTTTTCTACTGCTAAGGGTCATTTGTTTACACTACAACGAAACTTCTGGGTCATGCACCATATTCTTTGACTACCAACGCAAGAATTGTACGACAGCCCGCTGCCGTGACGAGTTTATTCAATGATCCTAAAGTAACATTTTAATTTATTTTGACACAAAAAATTTTTTTTTGTTCTGCCTCCTCGCGGTAATTACAGTCAGAATTTTTTGTCAGAAATTGAAATTTTTGTAGTCCATTCAGCGGCCGCCAGTGTTGTCGTGTCGTTAATGTTTTTTGTCACTCATTACCGTGACACATTGCTACGCTTCGCTGAGTTTACGCCTTTACCTTTTGGTTGTTTGCGCATTTTCTGGTCTGCTACACTTCAAATTTTTTTTTTCTTTTTTATTAGTTTTCAATTTATAATGATGTATTTTGTAATAGTTTGTGGCTCTTGTCAGACAATAGCACAATTAGCGCAAGAGCTCTCCTGAGGTTACAGTGACATGATTGTCACCAGTGTTTTCTGCTTCGTCTTAAAAAATTCTGGCGGTTACTTTAGAGTCACAGGGAAAAAGAGAGCTGACCTCTCAATAGGCAAAAGTTGTTAGGACATTGTCAGAGAAATTATATATGATAAAATTCGGAAAAGTAATCTAGGGTGTTGCATAGTAAAGATACGAAAACTGAGCTATTGAGATAAGTTGGTAAGAAGTTTATATAAAGCAAACATCAATACTCTGACCAATCCCAGCAGTGTGAGCTGGATGAGAGCCGACGTGCTGTACACACCCAGACCCTTCATGCTCAGTTGTACAGAGTTGGCAAGAACAAGGTGAATAAATCCGATTTTTTGAGGACTTATTTAGCCTCAGATGCGTGTTACTCTGACTCAACATCATCAGTCTGGATCTGGTAGTAGGTTAAAATCTTATTTATCCAGACAAGGCGCAGCGAAATATTGTGACAACCACTCGGCTGTACTTTTTTCAAATTTCGCCAAAAGTTCTTTTACGTACACAAACCAGAGCAACCAGTGGTGGAAACTACCCAACCTTTCTCTGGATTGAGGTCACTACCCACTCCGATACGAAAGTGGTGCCGTACAGGAGCTTGGAAAAAATCAGAGTAGTAATTAGTAATCAATTAATTAGAAGGTTTCTTTAATTAGTAATGATTATTTTAATTGTTTTTTCAAGAAAAGGCAACTATTAATTGCTTACGATTAGAAAGATTGAAAAACAAAAATCAAAATAAATCAAAACTAGTCAAAAAAAAATTGTTTGATTACTTTTGATTATTTTTGATATTTTTTTTGATTATTTTGCATGATTTTTTTCGATTATTTTTTTAATTAATTGGAAAATAACCATTAAAAATGTAAAGTAATTGGTAATCAATCATTAAATGGATTCTTAAGAAAGTAATTAATCAAACCGGTAATCATTACGATTAGTAATCATTACTTAACAGGTCTGGAAAAAATTGCATATCCTAAGCATGCCAGGACTCTTTCAATAGTCAAGGAAACGACGTTGTTGAATGCCACTTATATGTGTAGAAAGGCGTGATAGTGCCTTGTATTCTAGAGAGCCCTGTTGTTGTTGTTGTTGTGGACAAAAACACTCCCCGAAGGTTTTGCGGAGTGATATCGAATTAACAGTCCTTGGCCGGATTTGAACCCGGTACGCTCCGGTACTCCCTTGCGGCACTGCCCGACTGTCGTGGTAGCGATTTATGACCAGTGAAACCTTCTACGTCATGTCACCTCTCCTTCTAAACCCCTAACCCGCAGGGGCATCTAGATATCCCTCTATTCCTTTAACTATCAAATGGACTGCCATTTCCGTCGGTCTGCACTTGCAATACCCATGCAGTGATCCCAATATTGACCCCCCAGGCGTTCTATCTCTTATGTGCGGATCAAGATAAAACCAGAGACTGGTTGGTTTGAAGTATTTGGAAGCTACATAAGAGCTCGTATCCGTATCCACTATAAGAGTGACATTAACTATATTTCAAGGCAATTTGCAAAGTAGTCAGCCAAAGAACACTGAAGTTTCACTGACCTAATGTCACCCAGCCTTGAAAGAATTGATAGCCCATGCAAATAGGCTTTTCCGCAGGAAAATTATGGACATTTCTAAAGTGACGCCATTCAGGGAGAGGTTCAAATGCCACCGGCACATTAGGGGAATGAGTGTCCTCGAGAAGCTTAAGAGATTTCTTACTACTCATTGCCCAGCCATCATGCTCTTACCACAAGTACTCCAAGGGCAGGAGTTTCTTTAATGGAATTTTCTTACACTTTTTCACGGATGCCTCTTCTCTTTAAAAACTCTAAATTGTAGATACCCAACCCAACGAGTCTTAACGTATCTTCCAGCCTACGTGAAATAGCATTTAGTTGAGCAAATATGTACCGCCTGAACAAAGTATGGATCTTTTCCTATTTGAACTGAACATAAGTACCTTGTAGCGGTCCCCCCGCCAAGGCAGATAAGTAAATACCGATGCACCGCGCTTGCATCTACTTCCAGGTTTCCTCTTATCATATCCACGACATCGTTCATTACTCGAAAAAACGATATGACTGCCTAACCTATAAATGGCTCAACTTTCGATCAGCTTCAGTTCAACTTGTGGCTTTCGAGCTCACTCACAAAAGAATTAAGAAAAATGTTTAACGATAATGTTAAAGCTGAGCCCAATGCAGCAACTTGAAATGTAATAGGGAACGGAAGTTGATTTGGCGAAACAAAAAAAAAACAGAAAAAGAAAAAACTTAGAAAAACAACGAAAAAAATTAGCAAAGAAGTGTCTAAAATGACACTGACAACAACTGACGGTTGACTTTTTCAGGTCATTGAACCGCGTGCCTGCCGAGGGAGCCGCCCAATTGCAGTTGCTAAACTTTTCCAACTCCAACTACTCAACCGTATCGCTAACTTAAGGCTTTAGTGTTAAATGTCGTTGATATTAAATTAAATTTATTTATACTTTTTTTCTTTTGTTTAACTTCTGCCATGTTAGCAAGCTCGACATCTTCCGTATTCACAACCATGTAGTGGTAATAGCGCGCCAAGCCCGCAAAGACCGACCATGCAGTTGAGTTGGGGAAAACTTGACTGGGAAAACTCGATCTAACAGTTAACCTTTTTTTAGTTTTGTCTTCTAGCCATATTTGCCTAAAGGCATTTGTAACATAGCAGCTACATACATGCAGCTTTAAAATTCTTGAAATCCATGTACGGATGTGTGTTCGTACAGCTTGAGTTTGCAACAAGTTTTCCAAGTATGCGACGAGTAGCAGAGCACACATTGCTCCAAACAATTCTTGGTATGACCAAGCACAAGAAACTTGAAATTCTAACTCTGCCAAACTTAGTTTTTGTTTCTTTTTTGGTGTACATTTACACGCCAGCAACACATTTTGGCTAATTTTCGTTGAAATGCCGCGAGGTTTTCACTTCAGCTGCTACTGAGGTTAGTGACGATTATGGAAAGAGCGGGTCTGTTAGCGACTTCTTTTTTGCAAGTACCGGTTCTGGTGTCTTAACTTAAGGCTCATTTACATTTATCATGTTGGATGCTTATCATGGATGGCTTATCTATATGCTTTACTTAATATATATACATATAAAATTTGAGAGCAAATTTGTGTAAGAGCAAAACAGCCGAGCTACTAAGCCGATTTCGCCAATTCAAATTTTAGTACAACACATGCGGGTCACACAAGGGCATAGGCGTATTTTTAAGGTGAAATTTAATCTATACTATGTACAAAATCGAAAACCCTATATTCGTAAGCGCAAAACCAACAATCTACTAGACCGATTTATTTAAATAAAACTTTAGAACAACGTATTAGTGCCACACAAGGCTATGGAGGCACCTCTCAATTGAAATATTGATAATAAATATGTAAAACTAAAACGTAAAGTGTTTGTCAGAGCAAAACAGTCAATGTATTGAGCCGATTTCACCAATAAACATTTTTAAATGTTATAATCGCGCTACACAAGGACATAGGCGTATTTTTAAAGTCAAATTTTATCTTCACTTTATATAAAATTAAACCCCAAATTTTTGTAAGCACAAAACAACCTATCTACTGCGCCGATTTATTTAATTCAAATTTTAGGCCAACATATTCTGGGTATACAAGGATATAGGGGCACCTCTCAATTGAAATATTGATAAGAAATATATAAAACTAAAACGTTACAGTTGAAGAGTTACTCTCACATTATATCTTTTGGGTTCCAAAGTTCTCCATTTCCTGTTCTTGCAAGAGCCATAGGGTGATGTGAAGCACCCAGTTCACGGACCCTATTACTTAGTTTTGTGCATATCTAGTTTCTGCTTCTCTTGCCCTTGATGGTGAAATTGGTCATAGTAGTAAATCTCAGACATGCAATGCCATTGTGCGGTAAAAACTTATCACGCAAAACTTGACTTAGAACAAAAACAGTGCGCACAAAGGCAACATACTTTTAAGTACAAAGAAGATGTATGAAGTCGATAAAAAACACGGCACAGAAAGTTTTTCTTGATGCATGCTAACACTTCACCCACTGCTGGAGTGGCAAACTTTCCAACTTATCTGTTGCCCATGTTGAATTCGTCAACAATTCAAAATTTAATTAGCAGGTGGTTATGAGCAAACAGAGTATGAGGACTTGGCCTTGTTATTAGGTCCGGTGTTTTTTTTTTTCAAAAATTAGGACCAAGGACCAAGGACCACCGACTGTTACGACTTGTCTTATTTGTCAATGGGAAAGTGTCATAAAATGTTGGCTTTTCCAAATTTCTATATAGGCTCTCAACTACTATCTCAAAAATGGGTCAGGAAATGTGGATAAAGTTTTCATTAAAAATGAAGTGATATATGCCAAAATAGGTTGTTGGAGTTTTGTGAAGAGTTTCCTTTTATCATAAAACGAACTTCTGCTTCAGAATAAAATAAATAATTTTTTTTTTTCATAAGTTATGCCAATTCAAAATTTTACGTTTTTTCCTTTTTTTGTTTTGTAAAGTTTATTTTTTCAATATTTCGGAAACTATTGCAGCTAAAAAATAAACTTTGACACTTTCAAAGGGGGTGCTTAGGGGTTTAAAAAAATTTTAGAGACAAAAATTCTAAAAAAAATTTTTTTTTACAAAATATTCAATTTTTCAAAATCAAAAAAATTACAGTTATCCATTAAATTTTGAACTCAGATTGTTTTTTATACTCTGATATATCTTAAGATATCCTGAAATGTTGAGAAAGGATTTTTTTTGTCAAAAATATAAAATTTTGAATTTTTTATTTTTTTTGTCAAAAATATGAAATTTTTAATTTTTTCTTTTAATTTTTTTTTTTTTAACTTTCAGGCCGTGTGCTAAGCGGAAACATTTTACTCAGACGAAAAATGAGGTGAAGAAATTTTCTATGGTGTAAAAATATTTTCAATTTAGCTGTGCCAAATGAAATGGTAAATTTTGAATGGGCTAGGGTAAATTCTGACGTTCATAGTCACCGTGATAAATGTCAGAGTGTTCTTTCGCCCTGCAAAATTTTACAATTTTCAACCGATTTTTTTGTTTCTACATTACACCACGAAAAAAATTTGCACTGATCAAAATTGAGTAATTTTGCGTTCAACCTTGACTAGAAGCTAAAAAAAAATCAAAAATTCGAATTTCTGAAAAAACAAAAAACACCCTTCCGAAAACTTCAGGATGCCTTTAAATATAGAAGAGGTATAATTTCAATCGAAAATTTAATGGCGAACTTAAATTTTTTCGATTTCGAAATATCGAACATTTTCTAAAATTAGAAATATAAAAATGTTTTTTTTTTTCAAATACTTTTTTTTTATAGCTCTAAGTACCGCGTTTAAAAGAGAAAAAGTTTATTTTTTTAGCTGCAATAGTTTCCGGAACATGGATAAAAAAAAATAATTTTTACAAAAAAAAAAAAATTATTTTAAATTTTGTTTTTGTGCAGAACCTTATTTTATGATAAAAGGAAACACTTCACCAAATTTCATTCAAATCGGAAGGGGTCGGTTTCACCTGGGATTTGACATAAAGCTTATCTATCTACTGCAATCTTAGCTCTCTTGCTTCAGCTTTATCAATAATAGTTTTCCGGCGTTGCCACCTAACTGATTAAAAAAATTAATTAAATAAGGTATAGCAATATGGGTACCAAACGAAAGGTATTTTACGTCGCATTTCAACAAAAATATGTCTAAGTAGGGTCACCACCCAGAGTTGCAAACTAATCCGCAAAAATTACGGCCATAGTTCGGTCTCCCAGATATGGAGTACAACAGCCCATATAAGCAATGCATTCAGAGAAAATGCGGGCAAATGGCGCCTTATGAACCAATTAAACCCTTGCTCTCCAGTCAGGAGCCAAAGCAAACACAGCTTGTACCTATTATCTAGTAACCTTTGCCCTTCAAAGCACAGCAATGTATTCTATACGATCATATAACTATCAATCTGTGTGTTTATGAACCATACAACAACAAACAGACTAAAAAATATTATTTCATCAAACCTATTCATTAGATAAAGTGTGAAACTACCATGTAATTAATAAAGCAACTTGATTAACGCAAGAGATGTTAAACCAAAAATCATTAAGTAAAGGTAACTTCATGTGGTTCATAATTTTAGCCGGCGGATGCTAGGAACGAGAACTTGAAAATTTCTCGCACAAAGTTCACTCAACTCGTGTCAATTTAATGAATACTTCAACACGGCAACCACATTTAAAAAACTCTTACACATAACTTTTAATGAGTAGATGTGCTACGTGTTGTATGAAAAAAATTACAGAGGCAGCGAGAAAAAGAAGAAGCGATGGAAAGATAAAGCGGAATGTTTTTTGTTAGTTCTTTTGTTACTTTTTTGTGGATGGTCTGAGTACAACTTGGCGCACAAGGTGTTAATACGTATACAAGTTATTATGACCATTCTAACGTTGACGCTATAAATATGTAATTCAAGCGGGAATGATTTGTGTAGAATAAACCACCACAGCGTCCATTCATGAAATCTGTAATACTTTCTGTCGGTCGTTTTTCAATTCTATTCGTACTCCTATTACTATTACTTTTCTTTTGTTACCTAATGTTTATGAGAAATATATTTTTGGTAATTGAAACAAAGCGCGTAAGAAAATTAAAACATGAAGTTCGGCTGAGATCGACGCAGTAAGCAGTCAAATTATATTAAAATATTGCTTAAAGGTCAGACCATTTTCGAGGAAATGAGATATCAACGAAAAAAAAACTAAAAAAAAAGGACTATGGAGTTAAGCGAGCTCATCTGTGTCTCTTGCTATAAGCACACAGATTGACTATCTACCCTGGACTGAGTACATTAAAAGATGAGACACTTTAGTGACGGAAGGAAGATTGAACCAGGTTGGGAATTTCTACTGCTGCCTCTATGTAAGCAAAGCTGTTCATAAGTTTCTTAATCTTAAACAGTGAAAAAAATATGCCAGCAAGACTTATAGTGACCACAGAAACCGAGTTCAACTGTTGTTGTTGTTGTGGTAACGACATATACTTTGAAATGAATAAATAATCGACAAACCGAGTACAACTCTAAGGTCTTACCGTCTTTTTAAATCTGTAAGGGAAAGTACTAAGATCGTATTAAGCCTGGATTGGGGCAGTTGGGATAAAATACTATGTCGGAAGTTTGAAATGTGAGCACGAGCAGGTGCTTGCTCCTTACTTGATTGGTACTCAACCAACTGAACGGTTTTGGCTGAGTTCAACAAAACGCAGAATTGAAAGTGGATGTGAAATTTGAAATCCAAAGTTGAGGCTAAATGAGAAAGTGAAGCCGGAACTGCAAGCTGGACTTTAATTTAAACCAAAACTGGATTCAAGATTGCAATGAAGAGCGAAACTAGAAGCTGGGACCTGGAACTGGGGAAAGGAGCGAAAACGGAGCCGAAATTCTAATGGAAATCGCAACTAAATGAGAGCCAAAAGCTGAAGCTTAAATGGGAATCGAAGTTGAAACTGAGAGCGTAACCGAAACTGAGTTTTTAATTAGAATTTAAAGCGCGAAGAAATTGGAATCGAAACCGGTATTTAAGACGGGACGAAAACTGAGCTTAAATTGCAATGGAATTGGTAACTCATAGCGGGATCGAAAGAGGATCGGAAATTGCAAAATAAAAAAAATTTAAATCAAACAGGAATTAAATGAGAGCCCAAAACTAGAGCTTAAATTGGAATTGAAGCTGAAACTGAGAGAGGAACCGAAACTGGATTCGAATTGGGTGTCGAAAGGGGAGCCGAAGTTGAAATCGAAACCGGAGTCGAAGCCTGGCCAAAAACTGAGCTTAAATGATAATGAAATTCGTAACTCATAGCGAGATCGAAAGATAATCCGAAGTTGAAAGCGCAAGCTAAGTCCAAGATTAAAATCGAGACCAGAGTTAGAAGCTGGATCTTAACAAGTAACCAAGATTCGCTTTTAAGCCGGAGTTGGAAGCTGGATCGAAATCCTGAAAAAACTTATCGCCGGGACTAGAAGCTGGATTCGAAACCGAAATTGTAAGAGTGACCCAGCCGGAGCGTACTTTGGAAACGAATCTGGGTACGCAAATCTTACCTTAAACTGCAACCAAAGCTGAGACTGAAAGAAGGTATCAAACCAGAGCATAAATTTGAATGTTGTTGTTTTAAAAAACAGTGCTTAGTCTGAGCTTGAATTATAATCAAAACTGTGCTGAAAGCAGATGCGAAACTACAGCAGAAATTGAAATCGAAGCCGTAACTTAACTCAATTTTAAGCTAAAGTTAAAATCATTAAAGAAATGTCAGCCTAAATTGGAACCCGAAACGAAGTCAAAAGCGAAGCTATTACAGAATCGGAACCTAGACCAGCATCGGGACCTAGACCATAAACGAAAATGTTAGCAGAGATTTCAGTTGGAACCGAATCCAAAATCGAACGCCGGACTGACAGAGCTTAAGTCGAAATTGGGACTGATATCTTGACCACAACCGGAATGAAAACT
This sequence comes from Merzomyia westermanni, assembly GCA_949987695.1. Lineage (NCBI taxonomy): Eukaryota > Metazoa > Arthropoda > Insecta > Diptera > Tephritidae > Merzomyia > Merzomyia westermanni. The sequence continues at coordinate 37,349,598 of OX465288.1, forward strand.
GAAACCTGAATCGAAGTTAAATTAGGTAAGAAATCGATATAGAATTCAAATTGAAACTGAAAATGGAACCGAAAGCTTACTCCAAAGTGAAGAAGCTTAAGCTCATTACAACTAAAACTACTTAAAAACGCCAATTTTCAATTCGAAGAACGTAATTCCGCGCTATGAGTGCGCGATATAATTACCAAATTAATTATATATACAGTTGTGTTCAATATAATAGTAGTGCAGTTAAAATATATTATCGTGACGCTACAGGGCATCATAGCTTAGTTGTTAGAGTACTCTAACAGCGGCTGTGGTGCAGACACTTGGGTTCGTATCTCTGTGTCCGAGAAGGGGTCTGATGAGAAGTTGGGCACTTCGAAACATGTCATCCCATACCATCGCTGTGCATAACGTTGTAATTTCTCCTCTAATATCAACTAACAAACAAACATAAAAATTCGAGCTTTGCTCCAACAACAATCACCTAAAATATACATCTTTGGACTAAAAAAGAGCAAGCTACGATTTTAATAAATTTCATTTAAAATATAGCGGATTTCATAACCGAAAGCACATAATAAGAAATTTCAAAGTTTACACAAAGTTCAGGAAAAGTAATTAACTTTAAAAAATGGCCAACTTTTTGGCAGAATTTCTAGAAAATTTTTGAGTACGCAGTTTTGTAGACCAATCAATTTTAGTACAATATTGTACAAGTAAGAACTCGCTCAAAAATTTTCCTCAATTTTCAACAATTTTTTTCCTCAATGGTGTTGAGTGATTTCTGCCACACAACGCATGAAGAAAATTAGTATTTGTATGGTAAAAAATACCCAGCATTCTTGACAAAAAAAATTCTGAAAATTCAGGTGAAATTTTGAGGTACTTTCAACTTGCACATTGTTGTGCTAAAATTAAATGAGCTATAAAACTGCGTACACAAAAATTTTCTAAAAATTCTGCGCAAAAAATATTGAAATTTTGAAGTAAATTTTTAAAAGTTTAATTTGAAATTTTTTTTATGTGTTTACTGTTATGGAATTCGTTATATTTTAAATGAAAATTAATTAAAAACATAGCTTCTTCTTATTTCGTCGAACGAATTTAATTTCACTGCTATTATTGTGAACACAACTGTATTTATTCGTACCTCATAGAAGGTGTCTAGAGAACGAGAGGAAGAAAGAACAAGAAATTAACTTCACGCATAGTTAAACAAAGAGACGCTAAGTGAGGTAATAGATAATGAGAAGACCACAGCCGAGGAGACCACAACAAACCTGGCAAGTGTAATGACCTCTGGCGGCAAGATATGATTTCGATATGTGTGGATAGCAGAGGAAGTGGAAATGCACAAAAAATCTTAGAACCACATTTATCGGTTACGAATAATTAACAACAAATGAGTACAAAGTTTGTTAGACTAGTAAGGCGGGGGTTGTCTGCGGCTGCGTGGACAGCTTTATACCTTTTATGATGATACAACAAGTACAAACTGTGCGGATTGATAGACCAACCAAACCCCGTTTATCGGAACAATCGATTGCATAGAGACTGCATGTTATATTAGCCCAATCTAACTGATTTTCAATATCCCCCTTAACCCTCCTAGCTATATAATGGAGTGACAAATTAGAATTCAAGCAGGCATACGGCCAGGGTTAAACCCATTTAGCTCAAGGTCCTGATTGCTTCGGTACACTTATTCGTGAGTCCATTTCTTCATCAAATATGAGACCAAATTTATTTTGACATTTAAGTCAGACTCAAGCAGGAAGACAGGGATTAGACAGGGGGTTGTTGTTGTATTAGCGATACGTACCCTGCCTAGTCGTAATTTTTCTTACCTAGCATTGTCATCAAGCTTTTCTAACGGAGGTCCTAGAAACCTCGCGGCTTCAATAGGGTTGCACCATAGTAAAGGGGGTGCCACAAGGTGATGTGCAATAACCCTTTTCTTTAATTTCTATATATCGAAGCTTCCTCCTCCACCCGGGGGAGCCTCTGTAGTCTCCTATACTGGTGTGTGGCAAGGACGAACTCTTCCCGCTTCCTCACGGAGTGAAATCTGACCCTATCTCCGACTAAATCAACGGCGACTCTCTTTGCGCCGTCGAATTCGCTGATGAGGCAAGTGTGAAACGTCCACATAGATGGAGTAACTCTACCTACTGTCAACCACCCTAAAATCTTGGATGTGACGTTTGACAACGACCTCACCTTCGCTAGTCATGCCACCGCAATATACTTAAGTCAGACTCAAGCAAGTTACAAACACGGAACAAGATCCTCAAGTCACTTGTCTGAAGCACGTGGGGTTAGGGGTTTGAATAAGCCCGAGGTAGGCATACCGGTCTTAAGAGGCGACAAAGGTAATGACGTGCAGCTCGATGGTTGATCTACGGATATGGTGCCTTCAACAAGATCCTCAAGTCGCTTGCCTGAAGCACGTGGGGTTAGGGGTTTAAATAAGCCCGAGGTAGGCATACCGGTCTTAAGAGGCGACAAAGGTAATGACGTGCAGCTCGATGGTTGATCTACGGATATGATGCCTTTCACCTGTTATTACTAGAAGGTTGCACTGGTCATACCAAATCGCTACCACGACCGTCAGGCAGTACCGCAAGAGAGTACCGGGTTCTTATCCGGCAGAGGACTTTCACATTCGACAACACTCCCCAAAAACGTCGGGGAGTTTACGCTATGCCAATATCGTCGGCCAATCTTGCTGACACCAACCTAGTCTTCCAAACCGCCATCTATTTTATGAAGCTCATATATTTTATGAAGCCCCTTAGAGACATAAGGAAACACCTCCTTCAGCACTAAGATAAGACCCGCCTACACATTGCCCGGCAGTTTGACCTTCGTAACCACAGGCGGGCTCTGGATGTCCTCCACACCGTGTTGGTAGACAGATCCATCAAATCACGACCTGTGAACTTCATTATTGACGACATTCAACCTAGTTATGCTAACACAACTTCGTTCTGGATATTTTAATAGGTTGTTAAATACTTACTTATCCAGACTAGATCCCACCATACCAAATACTTGCCCTTTATGTGGTATGTCCCCTCACCCCGGTTTATCTCTTTACCTGCTCAATTGAACCTACTCTTCTAACAGCAACATCACTTGGGTCAAACCCTCTTGCAACTGCTCGTTTCCTTGGACTCTCGTTAGAAGAGCTTGCTGACGTTTCTTAGAGTGATCGTGCCCCTGAGCCCAGAAGAATCACTGTTGGCAACATGTTCATGTGCATCAAAAGTATAACACTTACTCCAGCATATTCCTTAGGACTTCTCTTGCAACTCGAATTTCTGGAGGGACAATCGTTCACAGCTGCATGTCTAGCAAGTGCAAGCCAGCCACATTTCAAGCTTACGAATGCAAGTCGATACATTGCTGTTGATGATTTTAAAGCATTTTCGAACCCATAGCTAATTTCATATTAAATTTTTCCCCCATTCTACTACTTACAACAAAAATACCTGTAGCTTTCTTGTTAATTTTACGCATGCGCAACTCTGTGCGAGCGTTCATGAACTTGACATTTGCTGTCGTACATTGAACAATGGCACCTGTGACGTGTGCGTCATGCCAGCGCAACGAACCAGAAACAATAACAAACCATCTCCAACATCTGATACCATTCAAAAAAAAAAATAGAAAGAGGGTGCAAAGAGAAGCAATCAAAACAATAGCACAACAACAATGCAATGATAGTAAACTAATCTCTGCTGCCTCACCCCAGCGGTTTGACGTTACTATGTTTTGTTAATTATCATACAACACTCACCTGTTACGCTCACTAATCTTTGAACAGACCTACATTCATGTATATTCATCAACACCTTTTGGATGAGTTCAAATTTCAAGCAGCATGACGCGCTCTTACAGGCAGCAAGCAATTCGTGACGTCTGAAGCTTACATGAGCGAACAGCTGCTCATCGCAAGAGCAGGTTAGATAAGGTCATGGCAATACAATATTGGGTAGAAGAAAAAGTTGGCTGCAATTTTTATACCCAGCGTGTGCTAGTACACAGGTGGTTTGTAACAGTACAAAATAATGGAGATAGATATAGAGTTCCATATATCAAAGATCTTAGAATGAACCGGGGAACCCTTAAAGCATGTCCGTCCGTCCGTCCGTCCGTGGACACGATAACTTGAGTAAAAGTTGAGTTATTTGAATGAAATTTGGGACAACGGTTGTTTTCTGGCCGAGGTAGGTTGCTTTTTATAATAGGCGAAATCGAGCAATAGCCACGCCCCTTTTTTCGATATCGAAGATTTCGAAAAACGTTTAAAATTAAATTATTCAATAATAAAAGCAGCTACAATAATGAAATTTGGTAGATTTATTAAGTTAGTTGTCCTATTAACAACTTTATTAAGTTTTTGGAAAATGGGCGTGGTACCGCCCACATATGTGTGAAGAAATTGTCAAATTTCGACTTTTAATAACTACAGAACCGTTTATGCTAGAATAACGGAATTTGCTAGAATGGTTGTGGTACATACACCTATAGAAAATAAGCGAAATTGTTTTTCGACCACGCCTACTTTTTCATAAAAGTTATCTGAAAAAGAGGTAGAAATATTGAATTGCCCATATCACAATGGCTGATACAAGTAGAATGATATAATTTAGCAATTATATATAATTTTATATTTTTTATACGATTTTTACAAACTTTTGGAAAGTGGGTGTGGCACCGGCCACTTACGAGGTGTGTTTAAAAAGTATTGCGACTTTTGTGTTTTTTCAAAAATTATATATTTATTCATGAATATCTATTTTGTCCCCTTCAAAGTAATCCCCATGAGATATTATACACTTGTGCCAACGGTTTTTCCAAGCTTCGAAGCACTTCAAAAAATAATTTTTTTGTATCTTGTTCAGCTCCTCCTTCGATGCCGTCTTTATCTCGTCAAGAGAAGCGTAACGTCGTCCTTTCATGGGCCTCTTCAGTTTAGGGAACAAGAAAAAGTCACAGGGGCCAGATCTGGGGAATACGGTGGCTGCGGCATCATTAGTGTGTTGTTTTTGGCCAAAAAGTCGCGCACAAGCAACGATGCGTGAGCAGGGGCGTTATCGTGGTGCAAAAGCCAATTTTTGTTCTTCCACAAATCCGGGCGTTTCTGGCGGATTGCTTGGCGCAAATTGCGCATAACTTGCAGGTAATATTCCTTATTGACCGTTCTTCCCTGTGGCAAGAACTCATGATGCACCACGCCCCTGCAATCGAAGAAAACTGTCAGCAAAACTTTCACATTCGACCGAACTAGGCGCGCTTTTTTCGGTCTTGGTTCGTGCGGCAGCTTCCATTGAGATGATTGAGCTTTGGTTTCCACGTCATAACCATAAACCCACGATTCGTCACCAGTTATGACCCTCTGGAGCAAATTTGGGTCGTCGCGGACAGAGTTTAACATCTCATTAGCAATGTTCATGCGATGCTGTTTTTGGTCACAATTGAGCAATTTTGGTACGAATTTCGCGTAAAAATCGAAGACGATCCAAAACAGGTGCAAGCAAAGCAGCTGTCAACAACTAACTGAACATTCAAAATGGCCGAGCTTGTCGGCATAAGTGAGAGACATGAGTACCAACATAACGCCACAAAAAATTCGAAATTCGAATATACGTAACCAGCGAAAATTCAAAATTCGCGATACTTTTTGAACACACCTCGTATGCGTCAAGCAATTTTCAAATTCGGCTGTTAATAACTTTTTAACCGTATAAGATAGAATTACGAAACTTGGTAAGACGTTTACTATGGACATATAGAGTACGCCCACTGAAAATAAGTAAAATCAGTAAACGACCACGCCCACTTTTATACCAAAGTTTTCTAAGACGGAGGTAGGAAAACAGAACATGCCAAGTCTCCTTCACTGCCCCAGATAGAGTGCTGCAATTTGGTTGTTACAATAACCTGACAATCTTATTAATGATATTTTCTTTAAATTTAAAATGGGCGTGGCACCGCCTACACATAAATGAACGTTTAGTACCGCTCACTTTTTCCAAAGTTTTTTTTTTTTTTTTTTATATACGAGTATAGGGTACGTTTATATAAAATATCATTATCTGGAATCAAATGAATTCCAACTTGATTTAGCGTCGCACATAGAGGACCCCTGAGCTCACTGTGAAAGTATCATAAATATCCACCTCCCACTTTTCTAAAGTTGTGTAAATATTGATTAATGAACCATATATCCCAATATCATATAATTAGACCAAATACCTTCAGAGTTAGGACGAGTAGGAATTTTATAAAGCATTGGGCGTGTCACAGTCCACTCTTCCAAAATTTTGCATAACCTATTCTGTAACCCGTGAAACCGAGAATCTACTATGAAAATTGCATAAAGATCGGTTGAGTACTTTGGACGCCAGACACACATTCATTTTCATTTATAAGATTGATTCATTATAAGATTGGTAGTAGACAAAGTTAAAAACATCTATAGGTCATAAATCCACAACAATTTACCAATTTACCACGGCCACTTTTACACAGCTGGGTATATAATGTTCGGTTCCACCCGAACTTAGACTTCCTTACTTGTCCTTAATGGTTTGTGCTACATATCGTCGTTTGGAATGAAAATTACAACCGTTTAAACTATTATGGGAGACTAGCAAAATTAGAGAATTTTGCATAAAAGACTAATATGTTTCGAATTCTTGGTAGACACAAAAACGCACTTTCGATTTTTTACACACAAAAACTATATTCTGAAATGATCCCTTCTTCCACTAAACTTAATGTAAACTTTGAAATCTCTTTTAATGTGGTTTCTGTTATGGAATTCGCAATATTTTAAACGAAATTTATTTAAAACACAGCTTCTTTTTATTGCGTTGAACGATATCCACTTTAATTTCACTTCTATTATATTGAACACAACTGTATATAACCCTCATTGGTAGCCCTGCCTACTTATATTGCTATATCTTGTTATTTTTTTTTTATTGCCATATTAAATTTTTTTTTTTTTCAGATGGGTAGCAACTCTATTAAAACCTCCTAAGGGGCAGCACTTACATAAGAAAGCTTAGATTGTAGGATATAATTTATAAATAAACAAAACTTCATAGAAATGTGTCAAAACTTTTTAACGATAATAGCAGTTGTGCAAGAAGTTAACTAAACGGAATTTATGGCAATCTCATGCGGTGGCACAAAATAAAAATAAATAATTTTCAAATTCGATGTAAAATACCTTAAGCTTTTTACCCACATTTGCATATCTTGTTGGATTTTTTTTTTCAAATAGGTGGCAACTCGGCTAAAACCTCCCAAGCGGCAACAATTAGGTAAGACAGCTTAGATTATAGCCGATAGCCTATATACAAAATTTAATAGAACTGTATAAAGACATTTTCGAAATAATAGCGGCTACACAATAAAATTATTATAATTAGATTAGGTGGCAAAGCTACCTGAAGATATTTTTGCTGAAATTAGTCAAAAACGCATTTTAGCATATCTCACTCAATCATAAAAAATAGGTGGCAACCCTGTGTAAACCTCCTAGTGGCAACGCTTAAGTAGCAAAGCTTGCAAGGAAGCATAGTATGTGTATTTCAAAGTTCATACAAATGGGCACGTCGTTTTTGCGATAATAACGGATATGCGAAAAAATAACTATAATAGGATTAGGTGGCAACCCTGGGTGTTAATTCTACCTAGAAATGTTTTTATGTAATTTTTATTGGAGAAGTGCCCGATTTTTTATAAACTATTATCCATTAAAAAGGAACCCCTTTAAGAACAAAGCATTCATGCAGATTGAGCTAACTCCTCGTATGCCAGAATTAGGCAAGGATCCGCTGGTTGTCGCGCCATGCCGACTACTAAAACATGAGATATCTCAACGAAATAAAAATCTGTACGATCACACAATAAAATCTTGGTTACCCAATATATGTATAAAGTTGCACCGTGAAAGATTTAAGTTTTTGCTTTAATCTTGTTTTGTTCGAAGGGTAAAAGAAGTGGCAGTGACGAATAACATTATAGAACATCTACGTCAATTTGTAATATTTTTTTTTTAACCCGTATTATATTTAAATGGAACAGCAATATCCGGTGCATATGATCAATGATCATTGGTCATAAACTGGCTAAAGAAACAATAAACTTATAAAAGCGGACTTCTCATGCATATCTTTATTTTGTACTTTCTTGCACTTCTTCTGGCAGGAGCATTCTCGAGGTTGCTATTAGCTTAAAATTCTTAAAATTGGCTACTATACGATAGAGCTCTTGAACTCTTATTACAATTACTGAGCTTTGGTCATTTATAGAATACCAAAAAATTTCGACTTATATTCACTAGCGATAAATCATTTCTAAATCACAAAACTTAACAAAAAAAGAAAGCTCAAATTGAAGCCACTTCAACTTTCAACCAAGCGCACCTGCCTAATTTCTAAGCTATCAAGTGGCTATTGTCGTACGAGCTCATGACAGAAGCGATATGGCTTTTTGCTTTAAAAATAAAGCAACGCCAACAACTGGAGGCTTTTGACTTTGTCGCTTATACAACTAGTTTGTATTCACTTGTATGCCTCGCTGTCAGCGACCACGGCAGCGCGTCTTCCGTTTCCGTTTGCATTACAATAGTTAAAACATTTAAAAAGTCTTTTGTCTCTAGTTATTATTGTACGTTCATACCTTAAATAGTTTCTTGTTACTAATTTTGTAATAGCTAGCTTATGCTCGGAAGTCACACATATTTTTAAAAAAAATATTTATTCATGAATTGTGGATCCCATATTTCGCTTCCGATTATTCACCTCCTACTTTTTTAATTCCATATCCAAATGCGAATTTCTCGGTCCACCCTCTTCTTTTTCATGTTGCATTCACATGCCACTACATACATATTTCTCTTCATCTACCTCTCACTCTGCCTAATCAGTTTCTTCTCTTTGTGCCACTCTTCATTTTATTCCTATTCGACTTCCTGTTACTATTCCTGTATTCCTATTAGTGTCCCTATGTCTATCCCTATCTTATCCCTATCACTATCACTATCCCTATCTCCATCCCTATTTCTGTCCCTATCACTATCCCTATCATTATCACTATCGCTATCCTTATCACTATCACTATTACTATCACTATCACTATTACTATCACTATCACTATCAGTATTACTATCACTATCACTATTACTATCACTATCACTATCACTATTACTATCACTATCACTTTCACTATTACTATCACTATCACTATCACTATTACTATCACTACCACTATTACTATCACTATTACTATCACTATCACTATTACTAACACTATCACTAGCACTATAGCTATTACTATCCCTATCATTGTCAACATCGCTATCGCTATCCTTATCACTATTACTATCACTATCCTTATCACTATCACTATCACTATTACTATCACTATCACTATCACTATTTCTATCACTATCACTATTACTATCACTATTACTATCACTATCACTATCGCTATTACTATCACTATCACTATTACTATCACTATTACTATCACTATCACTATCCTTATCACTATCATTATTACTATCACTATCCTTATCACTATCACTATCACTATCCCTATCTCCATCCCCATCTCTGTCCCTATCACTATCCCTATCATTATCGCTATGGCTATCCTTATCACTATTACTATCACTATCACTATCCTTATCACTATCACTATTACTATCACTATCACTATTACTATCACTATCACTATTACTATCACTATCACCATCACTATTACTATCACTATCACTATCACTATCGCTATTACTATCACTATCCCTATCTCCATCCCTATCTCTGTCCTTATCACTATCCCTATCATTATCACTATCGCTATCGCTATCCTTATCACTATTACTATCACTATCACTATCACTATCCTTATCACTATCACTATTACTATCACTATCACTATCACTATTACTATCACTATCACTATTACTATCACTATCACTATTACTATCACTATTACTATCACTATCACTATCACTATTACTATCACTATCACTATTACTATCACTATCACTATTACTATCACTATCACTATCCTTATCACTATCACTATCCTTATCACTATCACTATCCCTATCTCTATCCACTATCCATAACACTATTCCTAACCTTATCCCTATTCTTATTCTAACAACTTTGTCACCTATCGTTTTAAGATATATCCTGCGAATCAATTGAGTTGGTACTGAAACCCATCGGGCATACCTCTGTTTAAAGTCAATATTCTACCCACATATTTCTGGGTTCCGCGGGTCCACCTCTTAGATACCCCTGGACCACATTTAAGTGCTTATCACAAAACGATTTCAGGTACTAGGACTAGGGAAACCTCAGACCGAAGGCGTCCCATAACAAGTAACTTTACCGCAGCGGTGTGTTGTCGATAGGAACAAGCTTTTTGGGCAGAAAGCGATGACTTAGACATTTACTTTGCTGCACTCTGCTGAATCATGGACAGATGGCCCTATAGTATTCGACAGATAAGTTCTCCAAAGCCAGCTGGCTCATGTTATGCAAATGGAAAAAGAAGCTTCGGTCCAGAATGTTTTTCCAGCGGCACCTTAAGTCGGCAACAAAGGCAGAGGGAGGCCTGTATTCAGATGGCAAAGCAAAGCAGGCGAAGGATGTCTTGATCTCGCTTGGGCATTTTATACGCAACGGTTAAAATCGCCTAGCCGGTTAAGCGCCAATAAATGATGATGAATATATAAAATAATAGGAACGAAAATATAGGGAAAGGCAAAGATAGAGGGACGTGCCGATTGGACAGGGAGAAATGTTGCTGCAACAGCGAAAAGAAGCGAAATACGAGCCGAAATTGGTACAGGCAAACGGAGCGAAGGAAGAATTGGATTTACGGACTTTTGAAGTGCTTCAACAAATCAACAAATACTTTTAACAAAATTTTATTTGCTACAATGAAGCACTGCCAGCTATACTGAAGAATCAAATTACTTTTATTAAATGGCGCAGAACGACCACAATAAAGTCAGTAAAAGTATGCGTCGTGTGACCTTCAAACCAGCTACACACAACTACAACCATGTTCGCGATAAGTACGAAAGTAAGTGAACAGCTGTTCGAACGGAACAAATGGATTGAACGGATTTCTCAAAGCGCATAGAAATATGATGGTACAGTTAAATAATAGCAAAAGTTGTGTCTACCTTATTGAGTTCGAAACAGAAAAATATAAGCTATTGCTTGCACACATCAATGAATCGAATTCACACTTGAAAAAGTTTCCATTGAAAATTGATAACAAAATCCGGCTACAGATGAGGTGGCCCTGGGAGTATTCGAGAGAAATGTTTTCGGAAGATGTATGATCGTTTCCGCCAAAGGTGAATAGCGACGGAAACTCAACGATGGGCTGTACGAGCTTGATAGAATTAAAACCCAACGGATTGGCTGGATAAGTCAATATGTACACATACGCTAGAGTTCAGTAGGGTTTCCTATCAAGACCCGATTTCGAAAGCAGAAGGAGACTAAGACCTCAACTTAGCTAGAAAAAGCAGGTAAAAAAGGAATTGGCCTCCCTTGGATATTTTAAAATGCTTACCAAGTAAGCCTAGAATGCAGACATACCTTAGAACTTTGCGTACGAAATAAGGCTTGAATTCAGATCTCAGTTAGTAAGTTTGATATAAATTGGACTGCTTCATTTTGTATAGGGCAACTTTTAAATCCTCAGGACAGACTGGTTCGCGTAACGTAATTATGCGACTTTTATGCGAACAAGCGCTTTTATTTCCATATAACCCTGTGGTTGTGCCCACTAGGCATACCGATGTTCTCCTACAGCAACAACAGCAACATCGAAAACAATTACACTCAACCTTCATTTCGAAATAAAGTTTTAATCAGACCTGTTAAATAATGATTACTAATAGTAATGATTGCCGGTTTGATTAATTATTTTCATGAGAATCCATTTATTGATTGATTACCATTACTTTCCATTTTTTTAAGGACTATCTTCCAATTAATTAAAATATTAATTAAATATTAAAGTGACGATTTTTTACGATTAATTAAACAAATTAAAAATAATCAAAAAAAAATTTTGTTTTGATTAGTTTTGATTTATTTAGTATTGTTGTACATAAATATGCACATCATTGTTGAACTGTATATTTATATACAACAATACTGAAAAAAATCCAAAATAATCAAAAGAAATCGAAACAACTTTTTTTTGAGTATTTTTGATTTGTTTTAATAACCAAACTTTTTTTTTGATTATTTTTGATAATTTAAATTTTTTGATATTTTTTCTGATTATTTTTAATTTTTTATTTTTTCTAAGCGTAATCAATTAACAATTGACTTTTCTTGAAAAACAATCAAAATAATCACTACCAAATAAAAAAGCCGTCTAATTAATTGATTAGTAATTACTAATCAAATTTAACAGGCCCGGTTTAAATTTAACCAACCAACTCTCCCACTTGCAAATAATACTACATATATTTCCTTCCTGTTAACCCCGCATTTTAGCCGAACTCTTAATCTTCCTCTCTCTCCCGGTCGATATTCCTCCTTGTCTCATTCCCTCCTCCTCGCGACCTTTATCTTTTTTACTGCCTCTCTGGTTTTTAACATATTTTTCTCTAGTGTCATCAGTAAGCTCTTTCTCTATGTCTCATGCGCTTTCTTCACATTACTTGCTATCGCCCTTTATTTCTCTCTTTCTTCTATCTATCCATCCCCATCTCCCTCTCTTTGTTTCATTGCTCTTTTTCTTCATCTCTTTCCCTTTATTCTATCTATCTCTCTCTCTCTCTATCTCAATGGATCTCTTCCTTTTCTACCTCTCTCTTTCTTCTCTCCCTCTCTTCTCTATCTCTATCTCCTTCGATCTCTTCCTTCTTGAACTCTCGCTTCTTTCTTTAACTCCCTCTTTATTTTCTTCATCTCTATCTCCACCTATCTCTTCCTTCTCTAACTTTCTCTTTCTTCTTCTCTCTCTCTCTCTCTCTTTCTTCTTCTCTCTCTCTCTTTCTTCTCTGCCCCCTTTCAACTCACAAAGTTTTCTCGAATCCCTTAGAAACCACGAATTTCGTACGGTGAACGCCATCTATGCTTAAAATGTAAATATTATGGAACCTTATCATGATCTCAGTACGATCTCCTGCCTTTAAGGGTAGTTCGACAGCAGATTTACTTACAAATTGTTTCCACTGGAGTCGTGCTAGAGTGATAGAGCGAATGAGTGCCAGATTCCTCCCGACAAAGGACTAATGTTCTCAACATTCGCCTGATCTCCTAAACTTAGTAAACAAATGCCATTATAAACATTCTAGACACAATTTATCACACATATTTTTCTCAGTGCAAAAACTATCGTCAACTTCGACACTGAGAAAGTGTCAACGAGTGCATTCACTTTGGTATGGGGTACATTCACCAACAACATGAACTCATGAGCAATAAACGAAATTTGATCTTGTGAAGTGGAGCAATATACCACATCAAAAGCAGACAACCAAAGCAACGCCAACAGTTGAAAAAGTGTGGTACAGATATGTAAATTCGAGCCACATCAACAACAGTAATTACAACAACATTTGCAACTTAAGACGCTACTCGGCTAGATAGATCGCTGGACGGATAGATGGGCAGCTGGTTGATAAAGACGAAGAAGAAGACACAAAGAAAGTTATGAAGATTGCACTGAAGGAAAGGGGTTTGCGGAGCGCTGGTAAAGCGCACAAATAAAAGTAACTGCGAGCGTTGCGAAATCCTCATAAGTAATAAAGAAATGAGCCAAGTTAGAGCTAAGGATAGCAATAAATGAAAAGTGAAGCCAAAATAAGGAAAGCAAATAAAAAAGTGAAAAGTAAGAGCGATCAAAGGAAGCAAAGTATCATCACAAAGGATAAGAGAGGGAATAAAACTAATTTAAGAACTGAAAGTGAAGCGCGTGAAATCGGTAGCAAGCGTTAGTAGTGTGTGACAGCATGTCAGAGCGTTACGCGTGGCTGACGTTCGCCTGTGTGTTGTACGTGCTGTTAAATGTGAGCTTGAGTCAAGCGGCCGACGACGAAGAACAGTGAGTATTTTCTAAAGGGAGCACGATGTTCCCGAGTTATTATGAAAATAAAAAGTAGGTTTATATGAGCAGTTGGTAGAGAATAGGCCACATAGAATAAAAAAAAAGTGGGCGGTACCACGCCCCCAAGCTATAAAAAAAGTTCACATCGTCAAAGCTTGGAATTTATTTGGTTTAGTTTAGTGATAATTGGTTCAGTTTGATGATATGGATATGCAGTGGGTACAGATTAGACCATATAGAATAAAAAAAGTGGGCGGTACCACGCCCCAAGCTATAAAAAAGGTACACATTGTCAAAGCTTGGAAGTTATTTGGTTTAGTTTAGTGATAATTTGTTCAGTTTGATGATATGGATATGCAGTGGGTACAGATTAGGCCACATAGAATTAAAAAAGTGGGCGGTACCACGCCCCAAGCTATAAAAAATGTACACATTGTCAAAGCTTGGAACTTATTTGGTTTAGTTTAGTGATAATTGGTTCAGTTTGATGATATGGATCAATCAATGGGTTTTCGCACAGTTTAGAAAAGTAGGCGGTGCCGCGCCCCTAGACTAAAAATAGCCGAATCGTCATAACTCTAAATTAATTAGGTTCAGATTGTTAATATCTGGATATATGTGTGTATCCTAATATCACTCCGTTTAAAATTTTGGCAAAAATGGGCGGTGCCACGCCGCAAAAAACTTAAATTTGTTATATTTCTTATTTTCACAGTGATCCTTTTAGGTACAGTGATCCTATATATGGAGGAGTAGAAGTGGAGAAGCCCCTCGCTGAAGTAGAATAGAATAGGAAGATAAAAAAGAAAATAATAGAAAGAGATAGAGTACAAGGGATAAGAAGAGGAAACGGGAGAGCTGGAGGAGGCAGTGTAGGAAAACGCAGAGGTTAAAGAAGAAGAAGTGCAGGAAAATTAGAAAGCGGGAGAAGATGTAGAGGGAAATGGTGGAATAATGAAAAGAACGCGAGAGATGAAAATTTCACAAAATGAGGCAGGTCAATTTTTAGGCAGGATAACGTCTAGTGAGTCTGCTAGCTCTTTAGTAAATAATTTATTTTCTTTCTTTGCAGTGTTCACATTAAAGTGCGAATGCCCGAGTTGGCGCGTAAGCACCCGAAATTGCACAAATACCAACGCATCCATTATCACAAGTCGCCATATTCTGTACAACTAATCAGTCACCATCCAACGTATCATGCAGCCAAATATAAAAAGCGTGCAATCAAGCCCATATCATATCCAAACCATGTGTCACCACTAGCACCACCACCACGTCGACCCCAACCGCTGCTAACACACAATTACCTCGATATGGGTGGTATCTACGGTGATAGCGAACTTGGGGTGAGCAACGGTGGTGGGGAAGGTATCGCTACCAGTCTGAGAGGAAGTACAAATCCGATCAAGAGTCCTCTAGGTGGTATACGAGACAATCAGCTGTTGTACACGCCAAGTTTAGCGCAGCAAACGCACGATTTGTCACCCAACTATGGACCAGCAGTGTTTGGCAACATTGATGGTGGTGGAGGCGTTGGCAACAACAACGAGCAACATTATGCCGAGGATGCAACTACAACCATGCTTACAATGCCGGGCTCTAGTCAACAGCTCATGCAGCATATGGAGATTATGGGCGCTTTAGCAGCAGCGGCAGCGGCAGCAGCAGCAGCCGCAGGAAGTGGAGAAGTTGAAGGTGGGACTGATGCTGCAAAAGTCGCGAGTGCAGGTGTAGGAGGAGGTGGTGATGAGACAAACACGCTTCTGGCAAATGACTTTTTGGCGCAACTACAAAGTGCATATGCTAATGGCGGCGGCAAGTATCCGACAGCAAACGTTTTCAGGCGCAAGAAGAAGCATAGAGTTGAAACGCTGGCTGGGCATGCCGCAGAAACATACCGTGTACCGCAAGAGTTACAGCAACAGAAAGCACAACAACAGCAACAAGAGCTTTTAAAGCAACAATACAGACAGCAACAACAACTAGCTACACAGCTAGAACAACAACAACAAGGCACACAGAAACCAAGTGCACAACAACACTTTTATGATGCTAATTACATAACGCAAAACCCAAAGCACCAAGCGTTAATATATGAGGGGGCGCCAACTGGTCAAAGCAACAACAACAATGCACATTACAAAAACAAGTATTACTACAAGAGCAACAACAATAACAATGACATCTATGTAACCCCAACAACTGATGCAAACAACTTAGGCTTTAGCGGTGTTGTGCCCACCACTGCTGAGGGCGACGAGGAGGTAGACGAAGTGGATGACAACGCCGAGGAAGACGACGATCTGGAAGACGATGGTGATACTTCCGATGGTAGCGCACCAGCATTTTACTACTCGACTCGGCTCACAACAGCATCCGCCGCTACACCTTTAACCAGCCTAACCACAGCTTACAATGGTATTAGTGACTATGAAGATGCAGCAACGGATGATAGACGACAACAATTCGTTTACAAAAGCAAATACAATAACAAATATCAACCCAACAACAAATACAACAACAACAACTACTACGAAGGTGATATTAATCCGGTGAGCTTTCAATCGGCAGTAGCTTACGCAGCTGCGCCACATGTCGAGCAACCTTTGACGCCAGCAACAACGCTGTCACACCTCAAACTGCATCGACCTTATCGCCAACTACAACAAAAGCAACAAAAATATGCATACAACACCTTCAAAGCGCCAGCGGCAGGTTACTCAGCTTATCAGCAACTTCATGGGCTTCATCAACTGCAACAACCCCAACAACAACAACATCTCATCACAACAGCACAACCAATTAATGTCATTGGTCCCACAGCAAGTGACTTTGATGAACCACAACAACACAAGCACGCATACAGCACACTACCTGCACTAGCTGGAGGCTTGTCACGCCACAAGAAACGCAACAAAAACCGCATCAAAGCAAAGTTAAATCGAAATCGTATTCCAACACAATAATTGCTTTTGCTTTAGCGTACGGTGCTGCGTGCGCTATTGTTGTTGTTTTTGGTTGTCGTTGGCAATTGACCAGTTGAATAATTTCACATTTTCCCTCTTACATCCATATAAATTCCTCCTTCCGCACATTCCAAACCATCTCCACCACATATAATCCGATCTCGTAGGAGTCATTCGTATCCAGCCAGCCAGCCATCCATCCATCCATCCATCTATCCAGCCAACCATTTGTTGTTAATGTCGTTGTGCTGCACTGTGCTAATTGCAAATACTCGCCAAGTGGCTCCCACAGGAATTACTTGTGCTTTACTTGAGCTTAGATTTAAAACGGAGAAAAGCTGGTAGTAGGACCACAAGCGAAAAAAATCAAAATCAGGTTAAGTGGATTAACGTGCAGCTTGTAATCATATTTACCGTTAAGTTAAATAAGGGCATGAGTGTAAGTTTCACAAATCATTCGGAAATAAAAAGAGACCAAAGCTAAAGTGGTTAAGTCGATATGAATTTCTAGTTATGGGAGCGTGTAGGTTCGCTAATCTCTTCCTATAAGAAAATTGGAACAGGTTGGTGTCTGCACATTGCACTTATTCAGAAAAATTTTTAAGTAGGGACCATTACTGAGCCAATAGATTCCAAAGCAGCAGTTTTTAGAATTTTTGGCTCTCTGTCTATATGTTTGAGCGCGTATCACCCAAAACCCGCTTAATAGAATTGAGTGGAACTTTGCCGTTGCATTAGTTGACGTTGAACTTAAAATTTCAGATATCTCTTCTTTCGATAACACTAGCGGTTTAAGTACAATATGGGTATCAAACGAAAGGTAATAATGAGTAAACGATGTGATGAAGTTCGATATCTCAACTGGTTTCGGAGAATACTTAAGTGTAAGCTCCGAGAATCATCGAAGCGTGGTGGGTTTTCTAGCATAAAATAAAAACATCGGAACAACCGACTACGGTAGTTTATTTTATTTTAATTTGTTTTATTTTATTTTATTTTATTTCATTATATTTTACTTTATTTTATTCTATTTTATTTTATTTCATTCTATTTTATTTTATTTCATTCTATTTTATTTTATTTCATTCTATTTTATTAATTTAATTAATGTTTTTTTTATTTGATATTATTTTAATTTATTTTGCTTTATTTTATTTTAATTTGTTTTCGGTATTTTATTTTTTGTTTTATTTTAAATTGTTTTGTTTTATTTTATTTCAATCTATTTTATTTTATTTTATTTAATATTTCTTTATTTTATGATATTTTAATTTATTTTGCTTTATTTTATTTTTTGTTTTATTTTATTTCATTCTTTTTTATTTAATTTAATTTAATGTTTTTTTATTTGATATTATTTTAATTTATTTTGCTTTATTTTATTTTTTGTTTTATTTTATTTTATTTCATTCTATCTTATTTTATTTCATTCTATTTTATTTTATTTTATTTAATGTTTCTTTATTTTATTTTATTTTGCTTTATTTTATTTTAATTCGTTTTAGGTATTTTAATTTTTATTTTATTTTAATTTGTTTTATTTTATTTTATTTTATTTCATTTCATGCTATTTTATTTTATTTCACTTCATTCTATTTTATTTTATTTTATTTCATTCTATTTTACGTTTTTTTATTTTATTTTATTTCATTCTATTTTACGTTTTTTTATTTTATGTTATTTTATTTTATTTTTCTTTATTTTATTATATTTTATTTCATTGTATTTTATTTTATAAAATTTAATATTTTTTTATTTTATTCTGCTTTGTTTTATTATATTTTATTTTATTTCAACTTGCTTTATTTTATTTTTTGTTTTATTTTAATTGTTTGTATTTTATTTTATTTTATAATATTTTTTTAATTTTTCTATATTTAATTTGTTTTATTTAATTTATTTTTTTTAATTTGTTGTATTTAATCTTATTTTATTTTATTTTATCCTATTTTATTTAATTTAATTTAATGTTTTTTTATTTTATTTTATACTATTTTTTTTTTCTTTTCTTTTATTTTATATTTTATTTAAATTTCTTTTATTTGATTTAATTTTATTTTATTTTATTTTATTTTAAAGTTTACATATTTGCTCATGTTTTACATTGTTCACTTAATGCCTCGAACAAAGCAAGTCTTCGTGTTATCAGAGTGGGCACCGAATGCCAGCGATCAATACACACAACACAACAACGGCTCTATAGTGTGTATACATGTTTGGTATTTGTAGTGGTGTCATTTTTAGATAGATTTTTCTATATTTTAATCAACTTTTTTTTCTTTTATTGATGGCACTGCAGCTTGAGCAGACCTATCTTTAAATATACAATTGTTTTGCCTGAGATGTATAGTTTGGCCGAGAAGCGGGACAAACTTTTCCAACTCTAGTATTTGTATTATAGGTAGATATCCGCCATACAATATGTTGCTGCTATAAACTCGGGTTGGTGCCTTTAACTGGGTAAAAACGTCAAATTCCGCACAGTTCGTACTTTCTGTGACTTACCAGTGAGGCAGCCAATTTGATGTTGACACTACAACCACGCCCATCTCTCACCTTACATAGTTTGCTTGCTTTATCCACTTGGCAGCTTGAATTGCGACAAGTAAGGAGTTGAAAGAGAAAGAGGAACTGCCAAACCCTAGCGAAAGCTATGTCACTTTCCTTAGAGAGCTGCTTTACTAATTTGTTGTATAGCAAAAAAAAAAAAAATTGTCAGAAGAATAAAATTAGAAATTACAAGGATGTGCACTACACTTTCCTCCATCCCAAAAAGATGTAAGATAAATGACAATTTTTGTTGTATTTGCTTAGCGGCATGAGTAAGTGTGTATAAAAATGCTTAAGCAAACAATTCATTAATTTAATTAATTAACGGTATTAAATTGAAAGACCAACCCAACGCAACAACACGCATGGTGCGCATGAAAGTCCTGTCGCTTTGCCGTCGTTTTTTTCCATACGCACAATTCTCAGGAGAAATGTTGTTGTTCTTTAATAATTCCTACGTAGTCACTTGTGGCATTTGCAATTTCAGTAGCTATTTGTTATTAAAATACTTTTGTGTAGCCTGCTTAATGAGCAACGATAATGATGAAAGCGCAATGATAAACGGTTTGACTGACAAATGTACAGTCAGACAGACGACAAAGGATCTAAATATATTATCAGCCATTTTCGTTGTGAGTGGGTTGAATAACAAGTCTTTAATTTGCTGCAAAGGCTACAAGGCACAGCCTTCCTATGCGACCAATTTCCTTTGGCTGGCTTCAGCGATCTCTTTAGACGGCGACCCTGAAAATTACAACTTTTAAAGGAAAAATCCTTGCGCCGTTTTTACTTTCCGTATATTTCCAAACAAATCAAAAGAGTCAAAATTAGGATTAGTTTTTTACTGAAAGTTTCTGAAGTACAGTTGACTACTCTGATATAAATTTTATACTCTGAATTAATTTTACGGTTTCTGAAGTACATTTGACTATTCTGAAATACAGTTTACACATGCTGTGGCTTAATTATTTATTCTGAAATAAATTTTACGGGTTCTGAAGTACATTTGACTATTCTGAAATATATTTTACATATTCTGTAGCTCAATTATTTACTCTGAATTAATTTTCTGAAGTACAGTTGACTAATCTGAAATACATTTTACATATTCTTTCGCTCAATTATTTATTTTGAAATTAATTTCCCGGCTTCTGAAGTACATTTGACTATTCTGAAATACATTTTACATATTCTATGGCTCAATTATTTGTTTTGAAATTAATTTCCCGGCTTCTGAAGTACATTTGACTATTCTGAAATACATTTTACATATTCTGTAGCTTAATTATTTACTCTGAATTAATTTTACGGTTTCTGAAGTACATTTGACTATTCTGAAATACATTTTACATATTCTATGGCTCAATTATTTACTCTGAATACATTCTACGGTTTCTGAAGTACATTTGACTATTCTGATATAAATTTTATACTCTGAATTAATTTTACGGTTTCTGAAGTACAGTTGACTATTCTGAAATACATTTTACATATTCTATGGCTCAATTTTTTATGTTGAAATTAATTTTATGGTTTCTGAAGTACAATTGACTGTTCTAAAATACATTTTACATATTCTTTGGCTCAATTATTTATTTTGAAATTAATTTCCCGGCTTCTGAAGTACATTTGACGATTCTGAAATACATTTTACATATTCTATGGCTCAATTATTTACTCTGAATAAATTCTACGGTTTCTGAAGTACATTTGACTATTCTGAAATACATTTTACATATTCTATGGCTCAATTATTTACTCTGAATAAATTCTACGGTTTCTGAAGTACATTTGACTATTCTGAAATACATTTTACATATTCTATGGCTCAATTATTTACTCTGAATAAATTCTACGGTTTCTGAAGTACATTTGACTATTCTGAAATACATTTTACATATTCTATGGCTCAATTTTTTATGTTGAAATTAATTTTATATTTTCTGAAGTACAATTGACTGTTCTAAAATACATTTTACATATTCTGTAGCTCAATTATTTATTCTGGAATTAATTTCCCGGTTTCTGAAGTACACTGGACTATTCTGAAACACATTTTACATATTCTGTGGCTCAATTATTTATTCTGAAATTAATTTCCCGGTTTCTGAAGTACACTTGACTATTCTGAAACACATTTTACATATTCTGTGCCTCAATTATTTATTCTTAAATTAATTTCACGGCTTCTGCAGTATAGTGGGCTATTCTGAAATACTGGTTCTGAAGTATCAAAAGGCAAATTTTATTCTATAAAGTTAAGTAGCTATCATCCCCCACTATTTTTTGTTTAACGAATTGATTATATGACATTGAATCTGCCCTCATGTTGTTGAGCGGAGTTAGGTAACGTTATCACAGTGCTTTCATGTATCTTCAGCTAAATAACCATTTGTTCCACTACACACATAAAAGACGCTTAGTTTCTCTAATGTTACTTATTTACTATGTGGGCTGAAATTAATTTCCGGTTAGTGGACAGTTAGCACAGGAAGGAGAGCGCAAAAGTGGTAGGGCAAGTGGACACCTAGAGCTAATAAAACTATTGCTCAATATTAAATATCTCAAGCAACAGGCTCTCAATCCAGCTGTTCACCTATGGGGGTTAATTTGAAACGCAAAAGAAAATAATTGATACAACTTAGAAATTAAGAAATAAACAAAAGTTATAAGTGAAACTAATTTAAAAATCTCCTGCGTTGTTTTCTGTAAATACAGCAGGGGTCAATTAAATATGTACGGTATACAAGCAGCATCATCACCTATTGACATTTGGCCGCCTAGCCGATTTTGAACGTTTTATCATACCTTTGAAGCGTTAACACCAACCAAGGCAAAGTCATCCTCCAGATATTTTCAGTATCTTTACTGTGCAGACAACCAACCACCATATTGAAAGGCATGCCCTGGCTACATTGACCGATTTGACACTTTCCATTAATACTCTTCAAATATTTAAGCCCAAATATAATTTGCTATTTCGCACCCTGACAAAAGTCATAAATTTCCCATGCTTGTAAATAGATAGTGTTGATTAAATATTCAAAACACTATTAAATATGTTATTTTACAATCATATTGGACGTAGATTCGTGTATATTTATCACTCGACAGCATACATACATATTTATGAATTGGACTTTACAACCCCCCAAGAGCAATTGAGACATTTGTCATTTGTGCTATTATTTGCCCTAATTAGTTTATATTGTTCTGTTTATGTTAATATGTAAATACATCGTTGTTGTTGTTGTGACCCCATTGTTTGTGCGCTTTTGTTGTATCATTATGCCACACAAATTCATTGGAGGTTAAAAGGCCGTGATAGCTCATAAATATTAAATACTAAGATATGTACTATGTGTTTTTGGTGAATTGCTGTGATCATAAATGTAAATGTCACTTTCCAATGAATCACAAGCACTCACTCACTCACAAGTATATGTGCATTGGTATACACAAATCAGTGGTGGGCAAACTGTCTCTTCCTACTCAGTTAAATATCAATGTCAATTTTTTTTTGTGTAAATTCTTTTGTTAATATTTTTGTTTTTGTAAAATCTTTTGTTAATATTTTTTTTTTTGCGTAAGTTCTTTTGTTAATATTTTTTTTTTTTTGTAAATTCTTTTGTTAATATTGTTTTTTTTTGTTGTGTAAATTCTTTTGTTAATATTTTTTTTTGTTGTGTAAATTCTTTGGTTAATATTTTTTTTTTGTGTAAATTCTTTTGTTAATATTTCTTTTTTTTTTGTGTAAATTCTTTTGTTAATATTTCTTTTTTGTGTAAATTCTTTTAATATTTTTTTTTTTTTGTGTAAATTCATTTGTTAATATTTTTGGTTTTTTTTGTGTAAATTCTTTTGTTAATATTTTTTTTTTTTGAAAATTCAAATTTTTTTTTTTTTGTAAATTCTTTTGTTAATATTTTTTTTTGTATGTAAATTCTTTTGTGCATTTTTTTTTTTTTTTTTTGTATAGCAACAATTAAATTGAATTGTTTTTACGGCCTGTATATTTAAAGTACCATGACCATAAACGAGCTCCAAGGCCAAGAATAATAACTTTTCTTTTTATTTATGAAAATTATTATTGTTTTTATTTTTTTGTTTAGTAATTACTCTGAATTAATTATTAAAAGTTTTTATTTAGAATAGAAAAGGAAAACTTTAGAGACAACCACCATAGCTGTTCTTATAGCTTATAGATCCATGAGCTCGTTTATAGTCATGGTAATATTTTTTTATAAATTTTTTTTTTGTTAAATTTTTTAGTTTTCTTGGTCTTTTTGTACTGAAAATATATCGACGGCTGATTGGGATAGTGTAACTTCAAATTATTTTAGCAATTTGATTTCCATCGTTTTTAAACTTCTACTTTTTTGTATTGTTAATGTCTTTTTCTTTCGTTTTGTGTTTCTTTTGTTAAATTTTTTTTTTTGTTAATGTTTTTCGTGAACACATTTTTTTGTGAGTTTTTTTTTTTGCTAATTTGGTTATATTTTCATTTTGTTTTGATTTTGTAACTTTAAAACTGTAGTAAACGTTTGCAAAAGTAGTTTGAAAATTATCACTTTTTTCGCGTCTTTTTTGTAAAGTGAGGAAGAAAAGCTAAGAATATTTTTAGTTTATATATTTTGTGATATTAATATGTATTTAAGTTCTAAAGCTACGCATACTGCAGATAAAATTTTTGTAAAGTTTAATTTTTAATAATTGTTTTTGTAAAATTTTTTTCTTTAAATGTTTTGTTTTTTTCTAAATTTGTTTTTATGTTTTTTTAATATTTTTTACCGAATTTTTTTTTTCTTTATAATTTTTTATTTCTAACTATTCTATAAAATCTTGTAGATTTGGAAGAATTTAAAACTTTTCACATACTCATATTTTAAATATTTAAAGCTCTAAAAGGTGCGTTTTCTAGTTCAAACAAGATTCGGGTTGTTTATATAATTTTATTTGATACAAAGTACGCACTAGAGCAATTCTGAAAAACGGAATGAACTTTTTAGATAAATCACTAACTGAATTTTTAATATTTTGAAATGGAGCTGGCAAAATTTCAAATATTTCGGTTCATTTCAAAATAAAAATTCAACAGCATATAAAGTCTTTGATACACAGTTGGGAAATGATAAGAGGGCAGCCAATCGGTTAATTTACCAGTAAAATTTGCTATAAATAAAAATGTAGCGTAGTTCACCACAAACATTTATACCCGATCGTGATAACGCCGCAAGACCGCTAATGAAGAATAAGGCTGGGATAAGTCGAGTGTGCCCAACACTGATACAAATCTATTTGGGTTAGAAATAGCTCCACAATTGCTATGAAAACAATGATAAATGTTCGAAAACAAATAACTTGGAATGGTTGTTGGACAGTTATGAGATGCAAATATTTATATATAACAACTGGCGTAATCCATTGAATGCGTTGTGGGACAAATTGGCAAATTATTATGTATTTAAAAAAATCTAAGGTCACGGTCATTGTCAATATTTCAAGTAATCTAGAGCTGGAAGTGCTACAAGCACTGAAATGGTGGATAACATACTCTTTATATGAGAACGCATTCATAGCAAAATAAACATCCAAGACCATAACAAATAACCGCTGATTCATCGGAACCTAAAACCCAACATCCTCTGATCCTGTGGGTTAGTGGCTTGAAAGTATTAACTATCTAGGTAATCTAGTAATCTATACTAAAGTATAGCCTGAAAAGCGCGTTTATATATACAGTCCAAATTTTCATTGCAGACGTTAATACCATTAAAGGTTTTTATTTTTCTCTCCTTTTTTATTCAATAAAAAAATATTAATTAAGAAAAAAACTATAATTAATAAAAAAAATTAAAAAAAAAACATTAAAAAAAAGAATTAAAAAAAAGAATAAAAAAAATAAAAAATAAAAATTTATAAAAAAAAGAAAAATAAAAATAAAATTTATAAAAAAAAATTGTATTAAATTATTACAAAAAATAGCAAATAAAAATGTTAATGTAAAAAATTATTCATTTAAAGTCATGAATACTTTAAAAACCAAAAATTGTTTTATAAATTTAATTTTTTTTCTATAACCTTCATTTTCTTTGAAATAAAAACTTTTAATTACTAAAAAAAATGTCTTTTTTTTTAAATTTAACAAATTTTAAAAATAAAAATAAAAATTCTTTATAAAGTTTTCATTATAAAAAGAAAAATAAAAAATAAAAATTTCCTTAAAGAAAATAAAAATTTTTATAAAAAAAAAAATATTAGTTTTCACCTGGAGTTAATTTATAGGCATGATTACTTCGAAAACCAAAACAAATTTATTTTTTTGATTTAGTTTTTTTGTCTCTAAACATTAATTTGCTATTCAAATAAAAACTTATTGTATTAAACTGTATATTCTAATTATTAAAAAAAAATATATTAAGAAAAAAAATTTTTAAATTAAAAAAATTTCAAAAATATTAAAATTAAAAAAAAAATTTCATTTTCATTTACAAAAAAAAAATTTCATTAGAAAAATTATTATCCTCGCCTTTGAGCTTATTATTATCGACCAATAGAGGGTGGTCGATATTTTACACCCTTCAAAGAATCGGTTTTATATAATTTTCCAGACAACAGTACATTTTTTTGTAATGCAAAGAACATCTGTGCGAGTTAAGTGACTATGACTAGCCTAAAATATAGACTAAACTGTTCACATTTCGAACAGCCGATATCTACACATAGACACATATATTTACTATTAGCAAAAGCAATGCCGAGTAGTCGATTTCTCAGAACAGTCTAAAATACATACATATCCGCTTTTACTAACTTATAGCGGTATAAATATAAAGTACAGCTCCTCAATTATATAAATTGTTTGAATAGATAGAAACAGTACGTACAAATACGCATACACATAAGTTAAAAGCGTCGCACAAGTATTCACTTAAGTTCACAAGTGTCAAATTAATTTGGTTAACTGACTTCAAAACTGTCTAGGTTTCATTGAGTTACTTTTTTTTCGAAGAAATTCGAGACGCCTGCCAACTTTCACATGGATTTTTGCTGTCAACTAGTGAGAGCTAAGTTAAGAGTAGCAGACACGGCATTCGTTTTTCTGCTCTGTAATCGACTTGGTTGCAAGATATTCTTATTGGCATATCGACTTTTTTTTACTTCAGGTAGGTGGCAACTCAATTTAAATTATTCTAAGAGCCAACAGTTAAGTAGAAGGGCTTAGATTGTAACAGATAACCTACTTATACAGGGTGTTTTTTTTACAGGTTTGTTTTTCGAATAGAGATAAAACTGGCATTTTGTGGTCAAATCTGGCAACTCTAATGTCATTTATGTTCAGTTTGGTTTGCCATTTCATCATGAACAGGTTGACAAAAGAACAACGCTTGCAAATCGTGCAAATTTATTTCGAAAATAATGGTTCAGTTCGCGAAGTTTACCGTGAGCTCCGTCCATTTTATGGTCGACATAATCGTCCATCAGAGCAATTAATTCGGTTAACCATGGATCGTTTTCGCACTACGTTTACTCTATGTGATAATACGCATCCGCAGAGACGTCGAACAGTGCGCACCGAAGAAACAATTGCCGCTGTAGAGCAAAGTGTTGAAGAGGACCCGAATGAATCGATTCGCCACCGTGCACAGCAATTGGAGCTTTGTCCATCAACTTTCTGGAAGATTTTGCGCAAAGATCTTGGCTTGCGACCTTACAAGATCCAGCTTGTGCAAGAATTAAAGCCGCGAGACCATGCAATGCGTCGTGATTTTGGTGTATGGGCCGAAAATGAGATTGATTTCGATGCTGATTTTCATCGCAAAATTTTGTTCAGTGATGAGGCTCATTTTTGGTTGAATGGCTACGTCAACAAGCAAAATTGCCGCATTTGGAGTGAAGAGAATCCACATGAGACCCTTGAAACGCCATTACATCCACAAAAACTGACTGTTTGGTGTGCTCTATGGGCTGGTGGAGTCATTGGGCCATACTTCTTCCGCAATAATGCTGGAGAGGCAGCTACCGTTAATGGAGACCGGTATAGAGCCATGATAACCGACTATTTTGTTCCCGAATTGGATGGCATGAATGTGGATGAGTTGTGGTTCCAACAAGACGGCGCTACATGCCACACAGCGCACGTCACAATCGATTTATTGAAGGAAACATTCGATGAGCGCATAATTTCGCGGAATGGACCTGTCAATTGGCCACCAAGGTCGTGTGATTTGACACCATTGGATTATTTTCTTTGGGGATATGTGAAGTCGCTCGTCTACACCAACAAACCAGAAACGTTAGGGGAATTGGAAGCCAACATTCGTGGCGTTATTGCCGACATACGGCCCCATATGCTCGAAAAAGTGGTTGAAAATTGGACCTGTAGAATTGGCTTTATTCGAGCCAGCCGCGGCGGCCACATGCCCGAAATCATATTTAAACATTAATGGCATAAAATTATCCTTCCAATAAAGCCAAATTGATGGACCTTAAAACGATTTTCTTGTGTTTTATTTCAATTCGAAGTTCTATACCCCTAAAAAAAACACCCTTTATTAAGCATTTCACAGAAATGTGTCGACAAAAGCGGGTATAGAAAAAAATAAATATAATGGGATTAGGTGGCAACCCTAGATGGTAACACTACCTTGAAGTAGTTTTGCTGATATGCGACTTAAAATAATTTCTGTTTAATATCCATACTAGCATCTCACTCAATTTTAAAAAATTCAAAATAAATGGCAACACCGTAAAAACTTAACAGTGGTAACACTTAAGTTGAAGAACTTGTAGTAATACCTATATTCAAGAGTGCATTCAAATGGATCAAATCGGTTTTGAGATAACAGCGGATATGACAAAAAAAAATTTTCTATATAATTAGGTGACAACGCTAGGAGGTAACTCTAATTAAAAATGTATTTGTTGAAAAACGTAGTAAAATACCTTTTGCATGTTACCCATATTGTTATATGACAATCAATTTTTTAAAATTTTAAATGGGTGGCAACCTTCATTCATGGCAGAGCTTCATATCGGTAAGAAGTTCAACCGAAATGCGTCGTTTTCGAGATAATAGCGGATATGCAAAAAAATATATATATATAATGGAATGAAGTGGCAACCCTGGGTGGTAAGCCTTAAGAAATTTTTTTTGCCAATACGACGTCAAATAACTATCGTTTGATACCCCTTTGGCATAACTCATTTCATTACAAAAAAAACAGGTGGCAACATCATAAAAGCACACCGAGTGACAACAACTAGCTTGAAATTCTTAGCATGCCGGACATTAGCTGCATACCAAATTTCATCTCAATTGGCTGTGTCCATTGAGAGAGTGTGGATCGTTTTAAGTTATAAGATTATGACGAGATATTTGTTTCCTGGAGACGTGACACCACCCACTTTTGCAAAAATCAAAATGAAAAATATTCTATCTCTTGAGTTGGACCAAATTACACATAAATGTAAATTTTGCAAATATTGCAAACAAACTTCAATACATTGGTGTTGATGGAGTGCAACACATCAAACTGAGTAATCAGTAATTACTTTGACTGACTAAATCGCTTAATGGTTCAGTGCAAATATTAAACCAGACCTGTTAAATTTGATTATTAATTAGTAATCAATTCATTAGACGGCTTTTTTAATTGGTAGTGATTATTTTAACTGTTTTTCAAGAAAAGGCAATTATTAATTTATTACGATTAGAAAAAATAAAAAAATAATCTTGATTTTTTACGATTATTAAAAAAATTATTTGTCCGACGGCCAAAAAGCAATATAAAAAAAAAATTATCAAAATAATGAAAAAAAGGTTGTTTTGATTATTTTTAATTTTTTTTCTAATTATTTTTTTTTAAATTTGTTTTTTTAAATTTTTTTTTTAAATTTTTTTTTAACTTTTTTTTCAGAACTTTTTTTAATTTTTTTTTTTTTTTTTTTTTTCAGAATTTAAAAAATTTTTTTTTAATAATCGTGAAAAATCATGATTTTAATTGAAAATAATCATTCTAAATTGAATGTAATGGATTCTCAAGAAAATAATTAATCAAACCGATAACCATTCCAATTAGAAATCATTATTTAACAAGTCTGTATAACTGGTTATGAAAATAATGACCGATAAACACTATTTAGATTTGAACGCTAGCGTCTACGATTTGCTCTATATAGGTGCGCCGTGACGTATACGTAATATTTTTCATTGGCCACTTTCTTCATAGGATTTAACATACTACTAAAATAAAATCCAGCAAACAGCAAAAAACAATAACAATACGAATAAACAATAAAACGAAATAAAATTACATTTCTGCAACAATGCAAAGATATTTATCTTAGCTTAAGCAATTTAAGAAGTTTACGCATAAAAACAACTTAAAACAAAAATGAAAACGGAAGACAAAGCGGAAGTAAAAAGGAAAATGGAATATCATTTACGTACAAATACAACAATTTGTTTGTTTGTGATAAAAACAAAAAATACGAAAAATAACAATAACAACTAAACGAACTTAACAATAAGCAATAATTGTTATGGAGTCAATTTTTTTGCAGCAACTGACACTGTCATTTTATTATGCTGCACAAACAAACATACAAACAAACCAACATTTGTACATATCACTTGCACTTCTTTGTAACAGATATTGCTCTACTGCTTCTCTCCTGCTCCTCTTGCCATTTGCTCACTTAATAAATGTATCGTTTTCAAATAAATTTTAATTTGTTTTGTAGTTAATAATTGGTTTGCCGCTGCAAGTACCATCTTTTGAATTTGATTCACTCAAATTTATGTTGGTAGTTAAAAGTAATTATATATACTATAATGGCTAAATGGTATACCTAGATTGGTGTTTGTATTTGAAAGCTCTTTTTGTTTGCATAAACTTGAGTGTGCCCTTCAAAATGTTTTTTCCAAATTGTTTAGTGCAAATAAATGCTCAAGGCAATTTATCTTTAAGTTTAATTGTTACTTTGTTTGTTTCTTATGCAGTTTTGTGGTTTCACTTCGATTTGCATGAGGAAAAGTGCAACTATTCAAGTGTTTATCTTTAGGTTTCATGCACAATAAATAAATCTTTGTTTAATAATAATTTTATAAATGTAGTTTGGGTTTTTGTCACAAAAATTTATTACCAATTAAACATAAACAAAAAGAAGTATATTTTGGTGCTGTGTTTGATAATCTGCTTAAAAATATAGTTGGAAATTGTGTAATGTTCAACTTTCTTAGAGTAGCTGTATGCACTACAGTTTGCTCAATGCGGGCAGAATAATCTTACATAACATATATTTAAATTTAGTTTAGTATATGGTATTTTACTCATTTACTTTTATTAACTAATCTTTCTTTTTTCACGTCATTTTTTTATTTTAATTTAATTTATTTTATTTTATTTAATTTAATTGAATTTTATTTTATTTAATTCCAATTTTTTTATCTTTTTTACATTTTTTTTAGGTTTCTATTTTAATTTTTATTTTTTTAATTTTTAATTTATTTTAGTATTATTTTATTTTATGTTATTTTAACTAATTTCATTTTATTTTATATTTTATTTTGTTTAATTTGAATTTTTTTAATTTATTTGTAATTTATTTAATTTTATTTAATAAAATTTTAATTTATTTAATTCAATCAAAAAATTTTTTTTAATTTACTTTAGGTTTTTAATAAATTTTTTTAAATTTTTTTTTTTAGGTTTTTAATTTATATTATTGTGTTTTATTTTGCTTTGTTTATTTTTCACATAATTTTGGTTTATTTTATTTCATTTTAGTTTATTTAATTTAATTTTAATTTATTTAATTTAATTTTAATATTTTTAAATAAATTTTTAAAATATGGTTTTTATATATTTGATTGTATTTATTTTATTTTATTGTGTTTTTGTTTATTTTATTTTATTTTGTTTTATTTTATTTTATTGTATTTTATTTTATCGTCTTTTATTGTGTTTATTCTATGTTATTTTATTTAACTGAATTTTTTTTTACTAAATTTTTGTTTATTTTATTTAATTATAATTTGTTTAATTTTATTTTATTTCATTTAACTTTTTTTTCATTTAATTTTATTTTTACAATCTTTTTTTCATATAATTTGGTTTATTTTATTTCATTTTAGTTTAATTTAATTTATTTTAAATTTTTTAAAATTTAAAAAAAAAAATTTTTTTTTGATATTGTTTTATTTAGGTTTTTAATTTATTTGATTGTATTTTATGTTGGTTTATTTCTTTTCATTTTATTTTATTTTTGTTTATTTTATTGTTTTTCATTTTATTTTATCATATTTTATTGTGTTTTATTTTATGTTATTTTATTTAACTGAATATTTTTATACCTAGTAGTGCTACGCACACAAGGTATACTAACTTTAGTCGCCTAACGGCAGTACGTAACGGCATAAACGGATCGAGAATGATATTGACTTATAGATATCAAAATTTTCAGGACGAAAAGAGAAATTGATTAAGCCATGTCCGTCCGTCCGTCCGTCTGTGAACACAATAACTTGAGTAAATTTTGAGATATCTTAATAAAACTTGTTATGCGGGTTCCTTGGCACTCATCTGCGAGCGCTATTAAAAATGGGCGAAATCGGATGATAGCCACGCCCACTTTTTATGTATAGAATATTTTCGAAAACACAAAAAAGTGATTACTCAGTACATAATACACCTATAACGATAAAATTTGGTGAGTACATTGAGATTGAGGCATAAAATAAATTTTTCAAGAAATTTTTGAAAATGGGAGTGGCACCGCCCACTTTTAATTAAGTCAAATTTAGAAATAATATTAATCATAAATCAAAAACCGTTCAAGATATCGAAACGAAATTCAGCATGCAGGTTTTCAGGTATGCAAGGAATGTTCCAGGAAAAAATGGGCGGGATCGGTTAAGGTCCACGCCCACTTTTATATGAAAGATTTTGAAGACGATCGTAGATATATTAAATAGGCAATAACTTTGCGTAAAATAGCTTTACATCATTTAATCAGAAATCCAAAATCTTAAAATTTTTGAAATTGGGTGTGGCCCCGCCCCTTTTATAGTGAACTATTCCACAAAACTGTTTATGCCATAACTCAGCCAAAAATTGACTTGTCGAAACGAAATTTGGTGATAATGTTCTATATATAAAGGTAACTGTTTGCTGTAAGAATGGGCGAAATCGGTTAATGTCCACGCCCGGTTATTGAACATAGTTCTGAAAAATTTTTTTGTAAAACTTAAAAAGCGATATTTCTACAATTAAGCAAGTTATATCAATCAGATTTTGCACACATAATAAGCTTTTCAAGAAACCCTCGGCCGCAAAAAATTTTTGTCAATTTTGAAGAAGTAGGCGTGGCGCCGCCCACTTTTCAGCATAAAATTTCTGCTATTTTCAATGGCAATCGCTTATAAATTAATCTTGATATTTCAATGAAAATTGGTCAGCTGCTTCAGTAGTATGTATTATACTCCTGCCAAAAATTAGCCAAATCGGGAAACACACAAGCAAAATATTCGGGCAGGTAGTTAGTAGCCCACTGAAATAGCGAAGTTATATATCTTTTTTGATTTGCATACCTTTCATAAACATTAAATGTATGTAAGTATGAGAACACGAAGAGAAAAGTTCACTAAAATGATCAGTACGATGAGCGGAATCGATTTAGCCATGCCAGTCTCTGCGTCCGTCTATCTGTCTGTCCGTCTGTCTATTTGAACGCAAATACGAACTGAAAGTATTAAAATATACCTGCGTAAATTGGGATGACATAATAGATCACTACTAGGTATATAATGTTCGGTTCCACCCGAACTTAGACTTCCTTACTTGTTTTTTACTAAATTTTTGTTTATTTAATTTAATTATAGTTAATTTAATTCAGTTTTATTTTATTTCATTTAATTTTAGTTTATTTAATTTAATTTATTTAATTTAATTTTAATTTATTTAATTTAAGCTTATTTAGGTTATTTAAAATTCCATTTTTTAGTTTGTTTGATTTAGGTTTCTATTTATTTTATTGTTTCATTTTATTATTTTCTATTTTCTTTTACTACAATTTTTTAGTTTTATTTAATATTTCTAAAAATTTGTTTAATCCTATCTTATTTTTTTTAATTTTATTTTATTTTATTTGATTTAGGTTAAGTTTTATATTTTTTTTAATTTTTTGTTTTAATTTTTGTATCCTTTGTTTTAAGTTTTTTATTTTTTAGTTTAGGTAGCGAATGAGTTGACTTTTCTCTTTGTTTCCATATCAATTATTTCCTCTTCAAGGTTGGTCGCCGTGCCGTGGCGAAGGGGCTTAAACGGTGGCCTGTGGAATCTCTCCAACAAGCGGAAAGCTCGTCACCTCCTTCATTCGGGGCGGTGGCACACATACCCAATGGTCTTGTAGTAACCACCCAACCGCGAATGTGGGAAATGGCGGGATAGCCGCACCAACACCGCCCTAATCCAAGGTGCCAGGACAACCGTGCCGAGGGATGAATGGTCAGCGGGCGGCTTTATAAGTTGCTAATCTCGAACGGTCCCCTCCGACGCCCAAGCAAGGTCAGTTGTATAAGTGCCTTCTCAACGCATGCCGGCTCTGCGGACGGGTGACGAAACCCTTCCGGCATACTCGTGGGACCAAACATGAACTCTGACACAAATAAAAACAATACACCCAATGTAACGACGAACAAAACGGACGAGACTAAGAAGACGACCGTGACCGCGGACGAAGTAACGGCGACAAAGACGACGACGGACATGACCGGGTACGCTCCAAGCGCCTGCAAGGATGTCGCGCAGTACAGGAGGGTAATCGCGGAGCTCGAAGCCTTTAACAGGGAGTTTCGAGCCAACCGCGGAGACCCCTTGCCCTCAAACAGCAAAGGTGACGGTACTGAAAAGAGAAACCGCCCCAAAAACGAGAATTCCACCGAGGCGGAACCGAAGAATCCAAACGGGCGGAAGCGGTAGCCACAAACCATAGGCACTTTAATGATGTCGCCAGGGACCACTTGCAAGTGGCCATAGTGGATGCCAACAGCAGATCACCGACGTTGATGCAACAGAACTGGGTGCAGGTTGAGGTCGAGTTGTCAAACCTTGCGATACGTCCCCTGCGAGAAAATCCGGCCGGACCTCACCCGGGTTTTGACTCCTCCGAGACCCTCCGGGCGACAAGCGTTAACTCTACTAAGACAGACCTGATGCTGTTCACCAACAAAAACAAGATACCGCATTTCAGAATGCCAACACTAAAACATACTGCACTATCCCTTTCCACGAGAGTTAAATATATGGGCGTGGAAATATATAGTAAGTTAAGTTGGAAAAACAATATGGAAAGAAGGATTGAAAAGGCCAACATAGCAAACTACGCGTGTAAAAGAATAGTCAGCAAACGGGGGTTTGAGGCCCAACCTCATGATGTGGCTCTACACGGCCCAACACTAACCTATGGGGCGGTAGTATGGTGGCCTGCCTTAGACAAGCCACAAGGGGTGACGCGAGCGTTACGGCCGTGTCCAACAGACGCACTGAACGTTATCCTCAACCAGTTACCACTGGACCTTGACATACGTGAAACTGCAGCATATGCGGCAGTTAGATTCCGCGAGTCTGGCTGCTGAAACTCGAGGCAGTATGGTCATGGTGGTATCCTCCGAGAGCTGCCCCGGTATAGTGGCTTTCAGTCCGTCTTCCGGATTCAGCCAGTATCTTCCAAGCAGAAGTGCTGGGGATCGAGAAGGATTGTACCTTCCTGTCGGAAGACACAGTAGGAGGGCATAACATACATATCTACACCGACAGCCAAGCAGCGATTAGGGCGCTTGAGTCCCACATCACATCCTTTGAGACGGTCAGCAGCTGTAGGAAGATGCTAAATGCGGCTGCAGGCTTCTCATGCATTACGCTCGTTTGGGTTCCCGGCCACAGAACCATCACGGGTAATAAAAAGCCAGACAAACTGGCTAAATTGGGGGCTAAGGCAGAGGTCTCCGATGCGGTGATGATACATCCATTAAAAGGCTCATTCATTGGCAGTCCGTAATTGGCTCTCCACAGATGCCTGCAAAATCTCTAAACAAACGTGGCCCACCTACAACAAACAGAAAAGAGAGGGCCTGCTCAAGAGGTCAAGAAAAGGAAATATTCAGAATCACAGCCACACTGACGGGGCACTGGCCTCTGGGCCAACACGCCGAAAGAATGGGCATCCCGTTCAACAACAGATGCAGGAGCTGCAACGAAGAGGGGTGCAGAGAAACAGTTGAGCACTTCCTATGTGAGTGTCCAGCTCTAATGCACATCCGGTTTGCAACTCTGGGCAGTTATATAACACCAGGCCTTAACGGCATCGCGAATTGTTCTATAAGGGATATTAGCGACTATATAGAAAGAACTGGATGGTTTGTTCGTGACTGCAATAG
The DNA here is from genome assembly GCA_949987695.1 of Merzomyia westermanni. Lineage (NCBI taxonomy): Eukaryota > Metazoa > Arthropoda > Insecta > Diptera > Tephritidae > Merzomyia > Merzomyia westermanni. The sequence continues at coordinate 37,385,667 of OX465288.1, forward strand.
TTCAGTTTGGCCGTTTGAGATGGAGTAACTCTTTCGTGTGAATATTCATATTAATAGTTGGTACGAAACATACACTTTTGCTTTGAGGTAAAAAAGACTTAAAGCTTTTACCCTTTGACCTGCACAACAAGATGTACGAATCAGTAATCCCTAATTTAAAAAACAATTCCTTTGAAAGCTAGCGACGACATTTAGTGCCAGTAAGAGTAAGTAAGTTTTGGGAAAACCCAAAGCAATTTTGCGATATGAAGATCAAAAAGAAAGTAAAACCACCCAGCCACATATTAGTTGGCGGACTGTGGATGTGACTGTGCCTGGGACAAGGATCAATATCAAGACAACATAGCCTTTATTTCACCAACCAATTTTTGTACTTTTGCGTTAGTGATTCTCTTCTACACAGCAAATAGTTGCAATCAAAAGGACTAAAAAAGGAAACGTCTTGTTTTTGTATCATTTAGATATCCACACAAACCAACAACAACAAATAAGCACATACACAAAAGAACTAATACCCACTCACATTTCACTCGCTCACTGCTTTTCCTATCAAGATTTGTCAAAATGTCCTTTTGGTGGGTGCTTAACCGCAAATTCCCAGACTGCCAGTAGTCAAAAACAGCAAACATGCGGCGGAGTGCAGCAACTGCTGGTGACTGAAAAATTTAGATCTTCTTTTTCTTTAGGCAAATCAAGTAAAACATGTCAACGGCATTTGCAAACCAAATGACGGTGGCGGTGCTGGGTTTATAAGCCTATGATACTTTTGAACGCGGATATGTGGTTTTAGCTGTTGCTGACGGTGACCATATCAAACTGCCTGGCAATTCAAACGCCCAAAAAGTCAATTGCAGATTGTGTCTTCGCATAATTTAGCGCCAATTTAATCTGATTTAAAAGTTGTTAAAAAAATTTTAGAAACGAAAAAAGGAAATCTGGCACAAAGACATTTCTTAGACAGAGAGAGAGATGGATAGAGAGGGATAAAGAGATAGAGAGAGAGATGGAGAGAGAGATAGAGAGAGAGAGAGAGAGAGAGATGGAGAGGGAGATGGAGAGAGAGATGGAGAGAGAGATAGAGAGAGATGGAGAGAGAGATGGAGAGGGAGATAGAGAGAGAGAGAGATAGAGAGAGGGAGATATATATATAGAGAGAGAGAGAGAGATAGAGAGAGAGAGAGAGAGAGATAGAGAGATAGAGAGATATATATGTATAGAGAGAGAGAGATAGAGAGAGAGATATATATATATAGAGAGAGAGATAAAGAGAGAGAGAGATCAAGAGAGAGAGAAATTAAGAGAGAGATAGATAGAGGGAGAGAGAGAGAGAGCTACAGATAGAGAGAGAGAGAGATACAGATAGAGAGAGAGAGATTCAGATAGAGAGAGAGAGAGATACAGATAGAGAGAGAGAGATTCAGATAGAGAGAGAGAGAGATACAGATAGAGAGAGAGAGATATACAGAGAGAGAGAGAGATATACAGATAGAGAGAGAGAGATACAGATAGAGAGAGAGAGAGATACGGATAGAGAGAGAGATACGGATAGAGAGAGAGATACAGATAGAGAGAGAGAGAGATACAGATAGAGAGAGAGAGAGATACAGATAGAGAGAGAGAGAGATACAGATAGAGAAAGAGATTCAGATAGAGAGAGAGATACAGATTGAGAGAGAGATACAGATAGAAAGAGAGCGATACAGATAGAGAGGCAGATTGTGTTGTAAAATGGGGATATGCATAGGAATAGTTGTCGGTGTAAAGATAAGCATAAGGGAACGGATAAGCGTAGAGATAAGGACGAGAAAAATAAAGAAGAATCGGAATAGGAAAGGGATATCAAAAGCAAAAAAGAATGGGAAAAAGAAATCAAAGGTAAATTAAAACAAGTAAGGAAGTTTAAGTTCAGGTGGAACCGAACATTATATACCTAGTAGTGATCTATTATGGCATCCCAATTTACGCAGGTCTTTTTTAATACTTTCAGTTCATATTTGCGTTCAAATAGACAGACGGACAGACAGATAGACGTATCGAGAGACGGGCATGCCTACATCGACTCAGCTCATCCTCCTGATCATTTCAGTATAGTTTTTGATGGGACTATCTCTTTTTCTTCTCATACGTACAAACATTTCAAGTTCATGAAAGGTATGAAAATCAAAAAAGATATACGACTTCGCTTTCGCAGTGGGGTATTAACTACTTGCCCGGATATTTTACTTTATGAACGTTGTGATATACATTATTAAATATATATCTCGATTCGTTTATGCCGAATGAAGTAATACGAGTATACCTTGTGTGCGTAGCAAAAATAGATATAAAAAGGGTGTTTTTCATAGGCGACAAAGAACTCAACCGATCTTTATGAAATTTTCACAATATATACTTGGGTTCACTGGGTACAGCATAGACAATATATATTTTTGGAAAAGTAGGCGGAGCCACGCGCCCAGGCTATATAAACTTTCAATTCGTCATAACTCCGAACTTTTTTGGTCTAAATTAATAGAATTTGGATATATGTGTCACTTAGCCAGTATCTACATAATTTTTTAAAAGTGGGCGGTGCCACGCCCACATATTTTGTGTTTTGTTTTGCTCGTGAAATTTCACGATATGTTAAGGAGCTCGCTGGGCACGACACAGTCTGCATATAGATTTTGGAAAAGCCCCCAGGTTATATAAAGCTGCAGTTCGGTATAGTTAGGAGTGTTTTGGTTCAAGTTAATGACATTTTATATATAGATGTGTTCTATGTATCAAAACGTCAAAACAACGTCCACCGGGTTTGCTAGTATATTTTAAAATCGCGAAAGCAAACAAAGAATTTCAGCATTCTTTTGTAAAACTGAGAGACTAGTTTGCGTTCAAATAGACAGAAGGACGGACAGACAGACGGACAGAGAGACGGACGGCTAAATCGACTCCGCTCTACGTGCTGATCATTTTAGTGAACTTTTCTCTTCATCTTCTCATACTTACATACATTTAATGTTTATGAAAGGTATGAAAATCAAAAAAGATATATAACTTCGCTATTGCAGTGGGCTATTAACTACGCCCCGGAATATTTTGCTTGTGTGTTTTACGATTTCGGAAATTTTTGGCAGGAGTATAATACATACTACTGAGAAGCAGCTGACCAATTTTCATTGAAATATCAAGATTGAATTATAAGCGATTGCCTTTGAGAATAGCAGAAATTTTATGCTGAAAAGTGGGCGGCGCCACGCCTACTTCATCAAAATTGACAACATTTTTTTGCGGCCGCGTTTTTCTTAAAAAGCTTATTATGTGTGCAAAATCTGATTGATATAACTTACTTAGTTGTAGAAATATCGCTTTTTAAATTTTCAAAAAAATTTTGTTGATTTACGGCCTGTACATTTTCAAGTATTCATGAAACGAGCTCAAGGCCAAGAATAATAATTTTTCACTTTTTGAATTTTTATGAAAACTTTTAATAATTAATTAAAATGATTATTAATAAGTAAAAACAATAATAATTTTCATAAAAATTCAAAAAGTGAAAAATTATTATTCTTGACCTTGAGCTCGTTTCATGAATACTTGAAAATGTACAGGCCGTAAATCAACAAATATTGTTGGTATAAAAAAGCAATAACAAAACAGAGAACACACGGTAAGGCAGTTCTGATAATAAAACAGATCTGTCAAAAATCCATCATGATCACACTACTAACTGTCAAATGGCGGAAGTGGTTCATGCATACGAGGTGTGTTCAAAAAGTATCGCGAATTTTGTGTTTTTTCAAAAATTATTTATTTATTCATGAATATCTATTTTGCCCCCTTCAAAGTAATCCCCATGAGATATTATACACTTGTGCCAACGGTTTTTCCAATCTTCGAAGCACTTCAAAAAATCATTTTTTTGTATCATGTTCAGCTCCTCCTTCGATGCCGTCTTTATCTCGTCAAGAGAAGCGTAACGTCGTCCTTTCATGGGCCTCTTCAGTTTAGGGAACAAGAAAAAGTCAGGGGAAAACGGTGGCTGTGGCATCATTAGTGTGTTGTTTTTGGCCAAAAAGTCGCGCACAAGCAACGATGCGTGAGCAGGGGCGTTATCGTGGTGCAAAAGCCAATTTTTGTTCTTCCACAAATCCGGGCGTTTCTGGCGGATTGCTTCGCGCAAATTGCGCATAACTTGCAGGTAATATTCCTTATTGACCGTTCTTCCCTGTGGCAAGAACTCATGATGCACCACGCCCCTGCAATCGAAGAAAACTGTCAGCAAAACTTTCACATTCGACCGAACTTGGCGCGCTTTTTTCGGTCTTGGTTCGTGCGGCAGCTTCCATTGAGATGATTGAGCTTTGGTTTCCACGTCATAACCATAAACCCACGATTCGTCTCCAGTTATGACCCTCTGGAGCAAATTTGGGTCGTCGCGGACAGAGTTTAACATCTCATTAGCAATGTTCATGCGATGCTGTTTTTGGTCACAATTGAGCAATTTTGGTACGAATTTCGCGTAAAAATCGAAGACGATCCAAAACACGTGCAAGCAAAGCAGCTGTCAACAACTAACTGAACATTCAAAATGGCCGAGCTTGTCGGCATAAGTGAGAGACATGAGTACCAACATAACGCCACAAAAAATTCGAAATTCGAATATACGTAACCAGCCAAAATTCAAAATTCGCGATACTTTTTGAACACACCTCGTATGGTAAAAAGAAGAATAGAACTAGGAGTTTAGATGACATCAAAATCAGCGTATTGTTAGCTGAATGGTTAGCAATGCGTGCCAAAATTTCTCTGATGAAGGAGCTTTGCAGCTTCCGAAATGGATCTATAAGAAAAGCTATGGCAGTTGTCTCTAAACATTATTCCTACTCTATTCAATCAAAAAACTTTTAATAATTAATTAAAATGATTATTAATAAGTAAAAACAATAATAATTTTCATAAAAATTCAAAAAGTGAAAAATTATTATTCTTGGCCTTGAGCTCGTTTCATGAATACTTTTACAAAAAAAATTTTCAGAACTATGTTAAAAAACTGGGCGTGGCCATTAACCGATTTCGCACATTTTTACAGCAAACAGTTACCTTTATATATAGAACATTATCACCAAATTTCGTTTCGACAAATCAATTTTTGGCGGAGTTATGGCATAAAAAGTTTTGTGGAATAGTCCACTATAAAAGGGGCGCACGCCCATTTTCGAAAATTTTATGTTTTTGGATTTCTTTGTTTACGGAAACTTTAAAAGTGAAATATAAATGATGTAAAGCTATTTTACGCAAAGTTATTGCCTATTTAATATATCTACGATCCTCTTCAAAATCTTTCATATAAAAGTGGGCGTGGACCTTAACCGATCCCGCCCATTTTTTCCTGGAACATTCCTTGCATACCTGAAAACCTGCGTGCTGAATTTCGTTTCGATATCTTGAACGGTTTTTGATTTATGATTAATATTATTTCTATTATTTGACTTAATCAAAAGTGGGCGGTGCCACGCGCATTTTCAAAAATATCTTGAAAAATGTATTTTGCTCCTCAATCTCAATGCATTCACCGAATTTGATCCTTATAGGTGTATTATGTACTGAGTAATCACTTTTTTTGTGTTTTCGAAAATATTATATATATAAAAATTGGACGTGGCTATCATCCGATTTCTCCAATTTTAAATAGCGCTCGGAGATGAGTGCCAAGGAACCCGCATACCAAATTTCATTAAGATATCTCAAAATTTACTCAATTTATCGTGTTCACAGACGGGCGGACGGACGGACATGGCTTAATCAATTTCTCTTTTCGTCCTAAACATTTTGATATCTATAAGTCAATATCATTCTCGATCCGTTTATGCCGTTACGTACTGCGGTTATGCGATTAAAGTTAATATACCTTGTGTGCGTAGCCCTACTAGGTATAAAAATGAAAAAGAACGTACGAATATAAGTAAATGCATAAATAAAAGTAAAAGGAAAATGATAAGCTATATATGGTAAAGAAAAGAATGGGAATAAGAATAAGGATAAGAATAAGAATAAAGATAAGGATAAGGAAAAGGATAAGGATACGGAGGGATAAGGACAAGGACAAGGATAAGGATAAATATAAGGATATGAAAAAGGAAATGGACAAGGATAATGACCAAAATAAGAATAAAATAATAAGCTATTCGGCTAAAGCAAAAGAAAAACATATTTCTATTGATAAGGAAAAGGAGAAAAAAGAGAGGGATAGTTTCGAAATTGCGCAAATTGGATATACCAGAAGAAAAAGAATGTGAAGAAAAAGGTCAAAAATAAAAAAAATATATAAAGCGAAGAACAGCGAGAAGGAGGAGAAAGAGAGGTAGAGAGAGAAGGTGAAAGAGCAGGTGAAGGGAACGAAAAAGAAAAGAAGTGAAGGTGCCAAAGGTCAATAACGTGCAGATCGATTTCTGATCTATGGATATGACGCCCCTCACCTCCCCCCACCACCGCCTATTTTCCTGTCAATGGTTACTCTATCAACTTGCAAATATATTTGTACAGAGGCATAAAATTGCAAATGCATATTTTTTGGAATTCGAATGCCAGCATGCAAAATTTGCTTTTGATGAAATTTCTGAGAATACATGAGTTTTAAAATTTGAACCACTGCACAAATACCAAATACCAAGAATATACATGTACAGGGTGGCTAATGAAAATAACTTTTTTTCTATTTAATGAATCTGGTTAATTTTTTTTTTATTTTGCAGATTGACTTTTACATTTAACAAATGGGACACTGAAACAAGAATTTGGATTGTCCGCCGCTATCACGCACTGGAGTCCGTAGTTTCGGTTCAAGAGAGTATAGGCGCACGTTTGGCGGCAATCCTCCGAGCAGATGGACCATAATAAGACTTGTAAACAATTTTGCCGAGCATGGGACAGTCAACAGAAGACCTTACCATCGAAACCCTTCAGTTCGAACGGAGGAAACAATCGCTGCTGTAGCTGCTGCCATACAAAACAATCCACGTGTTTCGACAAGAAGCTTATCTGCTCAAATGGGTGTAAGCAGACAGTCATTACAGTCAATTATGCACAAAGATTTGGACTTATTCCCATATAAAATTCAAATGGCCAACAAACTGAACGCTGCAGACTTGCCGATTCGCTTGGAATTTTGCCAGAAGATGCTTCAAATGGTGGAAGAGGATGGAAACATGTTGAACTGTCTTTTCATGTCTGACGAGGCCCATTTCGATTTAAACGGCAACATAAACAAACAAAATTGTCGAATATGGAGTGCTTCCAACCCACAGATACTCCATGAGACGGAATTGCATCCACTTCGTGTCACAGTGTGGTGTGCAGTTTCAGCACGCTGCATTGTCGGGCCCTACTTCTTCGAAGAAAACGGTCACACCGTTACGGTTACTGGAGACCGTTACTTGAGCATGTTGAGAGAGTTTTTCTATCCAGAATTACGCCAAATGAGAATTTCTTTCAACTCTGTGTGGTTTCAGCAAGATGGTGCAGCTCCTCATATAGCCCAACCTGTAATGACAGAATTGCGACGAAAATTTCCCAATAAGCTGATATCCAGAAACTCCACATTCCGTTGGCCACCCAGGTCGCCTGACCTTACTGCACCTGACTTTTTCTTGTGGGGTTATTGCAAACAGGAAGTCTTCAAAGCAAAACCAACAAATTTGAATGAACTAAGGCAATCCATTCGAGAAACAATTGCGGCTATTCCTGTCTCAACTCTCCAAGCAGTAATGAACAACTTTTTGGTAAGATGCCGCACATGCATCGACGAGCAGGGGGGGCATTTAAATTCCATTATTTTTAAAACTAATTAAGCTATATTTAATAAAATTTAATGAACTTTAACATGAATAAAAGAAAAATGAATTCCATACACTGAAAAAAAAATTATTTGAGTTTCTTAATGTAGCAAAATTCATCAGCCACCCTGTATTTGAGTATGTCTGTATGTATTCAACAGAGAAATTGTGATTTAAAAACCAAATGAATGTTTTCTTTATCTAGTTAAATAACATTTCACTTTAACAAAAACAAAATTTAACAAAACTAACCATAAAGCATATCAAGATTACTCTGTTTTAATCGTAGACATACTCAGTGCAATGGGCAAATTGGGTCAATCGAAATTTCTGCTTGTGACGGATGCAACTAAGGCAATAAAAACAAGAATGTACTCGTACACACTTCAATAGAACAACAAGAGAAAACATTTTGTGCATTGTGAGCACAGCACACACTTTACACGGAAGCGAGAAGCAACAAACAGATTTGCCAATATCTAAAGGATTGCCAATTGCATACAAAAATTCAAAATCTGCTGAGACATAACTCGAACGAATGGGCTACTAGGAATTGTAATTTAGCTCTCAATGTTTTTTCTAACTGGAAAAACACTACGAAAAGTTGCGTGCGTACGGCAGAGAGCAGGAAAAAGAGAAATATGCCCACATGGCTTCCCGAGAGCCAGTGAAGTATGCAGTCATTAAGGTGACAAAAGACAAAGCAAAAGTTCTAACGTAAGGATCTCTTCTTTGCACCGTTCTTTATACTACACCAGGAATCGCCAATTCATCACACAATTGTGCTCGCTCAAATTACACAGATGTTTACTCTTGAAGTATGCGATAGAACAGTTGGGATGAAAACAGGTTTATTAATAAGCTGTACAAGCTTTGGATAGTCCATGTCAGGTAAAAGAATAAAGATGTTCCGCCAAAAAAAAAATTCCATTCGAAACTTGCCAAAGGCGACAATGAGAAGAGACTTTCGCTGCGTTCGGTAGCCCAAGTGTCGTTAAGCGTCAGTTAAAGTGAGCTCTGCTGCAGCCGTTTTTCTTAATCTTCATAATGTCTTACACCATTTTTTTTTCTCCTCAAAATGCAGAAGCGCACATCCTTATTGTATTCTGAGGTAGCGATATGTAGAATGATTCAACTGCTAATGTTTTTAACTTACTTGAGCGCACCTAAAAGTCCGTTTGTGTTTCTCAAAGGAAATATGCAGCATGTCACAATCGAATACATGAAGTACAAGCTCAACAGCAAAACCGGTAGAAACTAAAAACCGGAAGTATGCTATGAATACCCAACAAACAGCACAAATTTACCATGAGCTTACTAAAAGCTTGGAAAAGTAAACATAATTGTTGGAAAGCAGTTACTTTAAGTATTGTAAATTTAATGCTTATTCGATAACAATTGGTTGGAATTTGAGTGGAAAAAACACTTTAATAAACCAGACCGGTTAAGTAATGATTACTAATCGTAATGATTATCGGTTTGATAAATTATTTTCTTGAAAATCCATGTCATGACTGATTACCATTATTTTAAATTTTTAATGATTATTTTCCAATTACATAAAAAGTAAGCAAAAAATTTTTAATTACTTTTGATAATTTTAGATTTTTTTTTTTTGACTATTTTTGAATCTTTTCAGTATTTTTGTAGAAGCACATAAATATATTCAGCAACAATAATGACAAAATCAAAAATAATAGGGGAAAAAAATTAAAAAAATGTAATCAGAAATAAACAAAATTAATCAAAACAACTTTTTTTTTTATTATAATTTTTTTTTTTTTTTTTTTTTTTAATTTTACCAATTAAAAAAGGCTACTAGTTAATGTATTACTAATTACTAATCAAATTTAACAGGTCTGAATAGAACTATATTAGACAACTTACAGACTTGGACTTTGTTTCAATTTAATTGTCTATAAAAATATTTCCGCTAACTTTTACTGCCACCACTGTGTAAAGCGGGAATCAAATATTTCTGTGCATTAAAATGGATTCAAAATCTTCATTTGAACATTTGGCAGTGCATCGATGAAAATAATATTCAAATGCAGACAGTTATTTTTGAGTGATGCGCGTACAAACTTACAGACAAACTAACAAATATGGAAAAAAACTGATGTTTTGCCTTCTGTTACATCATCTGCATTGATCACCCTAAACATGTTTTAAGGTATTGACATCTGCGTGTTACAATTTTCTTAGATGTCAGTAGGAAGGATGCCATATTAGCTCACAGCTGAGTATATAATGTTGCCTTACACTGGAACTTATGGCTTTCTTACTTGCTTCATGCAACTTTTTGTGGACGCAATTATGCAAAAAGTATACACCTAAGTCTGTTTTTACACGGTCTTTTTTTACACGGTTTTGATATAACACGGTTTGAAAATTGAATATTTTTAATTTTTTTACACGATTTTATTCCATTTAGCACGATTTGAAATTGTATGTACTTAAATTTTTTTTGTCAAATTTAATTTTTGCGAAGTATGTTCATATCACGATCAATGTCTTTTTTTACACGGTTTTTTTTTTACACGGCTTCTTCTGGAACCAATCTACCGTGTAAAAACAGACTTAGGTGTACATTTTAGAGCTATGTAATTTCGATTTAGTAAATTTGCACACTTGTTTGGTTAGAAATTTAGAATGTTCAGCCCAATTCTAAATGAAAATTCCGCACGGATTTTTTCCCCTCTCCCATTACTCGTATTCTCAATAAAAAATCATTGGGAATTTATTCACTCTTCCCTTTCCTCTTATTCTGAATAATGTTCGAAAAAGGGAAAACCGGTTAAGGGAGAAAAGTAGCTATTACGAATTTGAGGAAAAAGGAGATTTCGCTGTCATTTTTAAGGAATTTTTTCACCAGCTAACCTGAAAGGAGCGCGGGATAAAATTGAATGTTTCTTGTATTTTGATAGGAAAACTATTGACTTGTGTAAGTATATACTAAACTAAAATAATGTTATATTAGAATACGATGTATTTTAGATCGAAAAGTACAAATGAACAACAGATATGGCTGTTTTTAAAATTGATGCATGGCCATCATGAAATTGTATTTTTGAATTGCTGAGTGTGCGATGTAAGGAGTTCCGGGCTTGTTTATTCTATAATACTTTTTAAATCTGCAAACAGCAGAAAGCAAATGAAATATACAAACAAAAATTGTAGATAACGTTTGCGGCAACTCAAGCGTTTATGTACTATCTCATAATCCTGTGTTTATTTTCCTGTGTCTCTTATTCGCTCAATTTCTGCCACAAACGTATGAAAAGCATTTTTTTTTTAATTTTTTAAAACGAATTCTTCACAATATTTACATTTTTAAGTTTCGTTAGCCAGTTTAGAAATCCGTGTATACCATGCCAATTGCCAAAACAACTGATTTCGGAAATTCGAAATTCCTCTTCCCCAATTATTCTTCTCCCTAGGAGAACATTATTGGAGGAATTTTTTCGAGGGAACAAAAAAATCCGAGAGAAAATTATTCCGCGAGAATATTTAGAATTGGGCTGGTTATGTTCCACAAGGCGTGTTACAAAGTCTTTACTTCAAATGTTTACCTATATTATAAAAAAAAACCGAAATTAGTAAATTTCTTTAGTTTAAATTTTAAAATGAAATATTCGCGACACACTAGGCCATATACGACATATTTAGATGGGAGTCTTAATAAGAAAGAAATAACATTCAATTTTGGTAAGAGCAAATCTACCTAGCCGATTTCTGTAGCTCAAACTTTGAAATGGCATGTTCGTGCCACAGAATGACTTAGCTGTATTTTTGAAGAGAAATGTTAATACAGGGTGGCTGATGAAAGCCGCTACCAAAAAAAAATTAAATAACTTTTTTTCTATTTAATGAATCTGGTTAATTTTTTTTTTATTTTGCAGATTGACTTTTACATTTAACAAAAATGGATAACTGGGACACTGAAACAAGAATTTGGATTGTCCGCCGCTATCACGCACTGGAGTCCGTAGTTTCGGTTCAAAGAGAGTATAGGCGCACGTTTGGCGGCAATCCTCCGAGCAGATGGACCATAATAAGACTTGTAAACAATTTTGCCGAGCATGGGACAGTCAACAGAAGACCTTACCATCGACACCCTTCAGTTCGAACGGAGGAAACAATCGCTGCTGTAGCTGCTGCCATACAAAACAATCGACGTGTTTCGACAAGAAGCTTATCTGCTCAAATGGGTGTAAGCAGACAGTCATTACAGTCAATTATGCACAAAGATTTGGACTTATTCCCATATAAAATTCAAATGGCCAACAAACTGAACGCTGCAGACTTGCCTATTCGCTTGGAATTTTGCCAGAAGATGCTTCAAATGGTGGAAGAGGATGGAAACATGTTGAACTGTCTTTTCAAGTCTGACGAGGCCCATTTCGATTTAAACGGCAACATAAACAAACAAAATTGTCGAATATGGAGTGCTTGCAACCCACAGATACTCCATGAGACGAAATTGCATCCACTTCGTGTCACAGTGTGGTGTGCAGTTTCATCACGCTGCATTGTCGGGCCCTACTTCTTCGAAGAAAACGGTCACACCGTTACGGTTACTGGAGACCGTTACTTGAGCATGTTGAGGGAGTTTTTCTATCCAGAATTACGCCGAATGAGAATTTCTTTCAACTCTGTGTGGTTTCAGCAAGATGGTGCAGCTCCTCATATAGCCCAACCTGTTATGACAGAATTGCGACGAAAATTTCCCAATAAGCTGATATCCAGAAACTCCACATTCCGTTGGCCACAGAGGTCGCCTGACCTTACTGCACCTGACTTTTTCTTGTGGGGTTATTGCAAACAGGAAGTCTTCAAAGCAAAATCAACAAATTTGAATGAACTAAGGCAATCCATTCGAGAAACAATTGCGGCTATTCCTGTCTCAACTCTCCAAGCAGTAATGAACAACTTTTTGGTAAGATGCCGCACATGCATCGACGAGCAGGGGGGGGCATTTAAATTCCATTATTTTTAAAACTAATTAAGCTATATTTAATAAAATTTAATGAGCTTTAACATGAATAAAAGAAAAATGAATTCCATACACTGAAAAAAAAAATTATTTGAGTTTCTTAATGTAGCAAAATTCATCAGCCACCCTGTATTCAACAAATAAAATTACTATCTTAATTTTTGTAAGAGCAAACCAACAAACCAACCTTTGTAGATGCCGTTCGGAGTCGGCAAAAAACTGTAGGTCCCACCAATTTGTAGGGAAAATTCAAATCGGCACACCACAAATTGGAAGAGAAGCTTGGCGCAAAAATCTCTTAGGAGGTTTATGATGATATACCTGTTGTATATCGCGCCATAAAGAGAGAGCAAACCAACAAATCTACTGGGCAGATTTCTCTAATTTAAAACTTTGAAAATATCCCTTTATGCTTGTATGGAATGAATGAGTATTATAACAACTTTTTTTTTTTTTAAATTTGACTTTTAGTTTTCTATATAAACTTGTAGTATAGTAGTATATACATGCATATTACCTGCACAAGTGATTCTTAAAATATTGGGTCTTGTGCTTTCTCAGCAATCCATTACTCAACATTGTTGTAATTTTCGCATATGCTGAAAGGTATAAAGTCTTCGGTAAAGCCATGGACGCTGCTTAACAGATATGACGCCCAACAACAATAATTCGTTCAATGCTTATTTTATTTAAAACTGGAAACAACTCTTCTCAAAATCTTTATCACAACTACGTTTTTATCATTTATTTTATGGGTCAAGGCTGTAGCGTACAAGCTGAAGCAATAAACATCTCAATGTTAACACAGCTTTAACATTGTACATAAATATTATTCAAGACGCTATTTTATTTGCACTTACAAAAATAAATAAAATACGTACAAGAAAGATAAGCAAATAAGCAAGAGCAAAAAATAGTAAAAAAAATAAAAAAAATAAATAAGCAAACACACCAAGATTAGCAAGAAGGGCAGAAGAGCATTTTTCAAAGGACGAGACGCATAAATGAAAGAAATTGGTCTCCGTTTGCATTTTATTCGACACCTACAACTTTAATCGTAATCATCATCCTAACATTATGAGCATATGCGTGATAATCATCAACGCCATTTTAACATGCCAAGGCTCACACCACTTGCAGTGTAAAACTATTTTAACAAGCAAATAAATACTGGCTACAAGTAAAAATTTTTGCATTTATTGCAATGCTAGAAGCCGATAGTGAACCACCTTCCCCCTCTCAACACACTTCAACAACAAACTTTATTCTTTTACATATGAGTGGCACTCAGGTTGAGTGTTCTGTAGGTGTTGGTGTGTTTGTGTAAGTGCAGCGCTCTTTGTATGTATTTGGAATCCTACCCTGTAAAAAATGCTATTAGTCTGAGATGCTTTCGGGGAGAGGCGGAAAGGAGTATGCGTCGAATGCCAGTTCTTATTTTTTATATGGGTTGAATTATTCCCATTTGTTTGAGTATGTCCTGGGGAGAGATCAATTGTACTCATTTACCAGGGCCGTATGCTATGATTTGTTTTGCGGAGAGGATAATTTGAATTTTTTTTTTCTTTTATTTCTTTTTATTTTTATTGATTTTTTTTTTCTTTCATTCCTTTTTTTCTTTTTGCTTTTTGGTTTTTCTTTCTTTTTTTCTTTTTGTGTTTTTTGTCTCTTTTTGTGTTTTTTTTATCCTTTTTTTTTTATCTTCCGAGTACCAAGTTTTCGGGTGAATACTTGAACGATGCTCTTTTTACCACAAGGTCTGGACTTGGTCTGACTTGTCTTTCTCTCCCTATAAGTATGTTACCCAAATAAAAATGTAATTGTTTTAAATTACAGCCCACTGTTGCCTTTAGACGAAAGGATTCTTTGCAGGATTATGACTTTTCACCACTTTTAAGAGATGGCAAAAATGTTCAGTTTGAAGTGTTAATTTCGTTCAATTGCAAGTGTTGTAAAAGCCAATAAAAGTGCAAGGTCCGACTAACGTAACAAACGAACGGAAATGGAAATTGGCAGCACTTGTTAAGAATTTGAAACTAATTGTGGTTGAGTTGAGGCTATGAAAGTTGAGAGTAAGAAATAAATATGAAATGTGCAAGAATACTTAGGTTTACAATAAGCAATAAGCATTATATTTTATATCAAGGAAACTTTGGTTAGTATAGGAAAATTCAAGTCAAAGAGGTATGGGGATAGCGTGATATGCATTCAGGAATAGCGTGTAAAAGTAATTGAGTGGGCCTTGGGGTTGATCTGCTTTTAACCTAGGTGCTGACACATTGTATATTTTTTCAAGGCAATAAAGTAATATAAAAATAAATAAAATTAAATAAAATATATAAAAGAAAAAAGAATTAAAAAAATAAAATAAAATAATATAAAAACAAATAAAAAGTTAAATAAAATAAAATACAGTAAAATAAAATAAAAGGAAATAAATTAACATAAAAATAAATAAAAATAATATAAAAAAAATTCAAAACAATAAAATAATATAATAATAAATAAAATAAAATGAAATAAAATAAAATCAAATAAAGCAAAATAACAAACAAACAAATATATATATAAAACAAAAATAAAAAAATATAAAAAAAATTAAATAAAATATAAAAAAAAAATTATATAATAAAATAAAATATTATATAATGAAATACAGTAAAATACAATAAAATAAAATCAAATAAAACAAAAAAGGAACTGAAGTTGAATAAAATCATATAAAATAATATAAAATTGAATAAAATAATATAAATTAATATAAAATTTAATAAAATAATATAAATTAATATAAAATTTAATAAAATAATATAAAATTGAATAAAAATTAATTAAGTTAAATTAAATAAAATGAAATAAGCTAAAATAAAATAAAATAGGAAATGAAATTCAATAAAATAATATAATATAAAACAATATAATATAAAATAGAATAAATAAAAATAAAATAAAATATATAAAGATAAAATTAAAAAAAAAAATTAATAAAATAAAATAAAACAAAGTAAAATACAATAAAAAAGTTAAACAAAATAAAAAAGGAAATGAAACTCAATAAAATAATATAAAATTGAATAAAATTGAATAAAAATGAATTAAATTAAATAAAATGAAACAAGCTAAAATAAAATAGAAAATGAAAATAAATAAAATAATATAATATAAAATAGAATAAAAAAAAAAAATTAAATATAAAAAGATTAAATTAAAAAAAAAATGATAAAATAAAATAAAATTTAAAAAAAAAATTATAAAATAAAATAAAACAAAATAAAATTAAGTTAACGAAAATAAAATAAGGTTCAATAAAATAAAATAAAGTAAAATACAACAAAATAAAATCAAATAAAGTAAAATAAAAAAAATCAAATAAAATAAAAAAGGAAATGAAATTTAATAAAATAATATAAAATTTAATAAAATAATATAAAATTGAATAAAAATTAATTAAATTAAATTAAATAAGCTAAAAGCAAATAAAATAGGAAATGAAATTCAATAAAATAATATAATATAAAGCAATATAATATAAAATAGAATACATAAAAATAAAATAAAATATAAAAATAAAATTTAAAAAAAATTTTATAAAATAAAACAAAATAAAATTAAGTTACAGAAAATAAAATAAGGTACAATAAAATAAACAAAAGTGCCGTGATTGTTTATCAATTTTTCGTCTCGTAGTAGGGGTATACAAATTGTGCTTTCTTACTTTGACAACAAATATTTAATTAACAAGTGCAGTTTGAAAAGATAATAAAACATTCAGAAACCGTTGCAGGCAGAATGTGTTAAAGGTAATAAGAAAGTTATTGTTATGCTGAAATGAAGTCGTTAGGATCGTTTCTTAAGGGGGCTTGAACCCCAAAACTGGTCTATATAAAACCTAAGGAGTTTTCTATTTATTACCTTCTTGACACGAATATTTACGAATATATTTATATTATTTTATTAAATTTCATTTCCATAGTGCTTGATGAAAAATCGTTAGCGTACCTGAAAGAAAAAAGGAAAATTAACAGATTAATACTTGATGTTATAAATAAAGCTATCGAGGAAAGATGGATAATTTTTAAATGCTGGAAAGTCGGTTTTTTAACACTGCTAAAACTTCAGCACATAAAAATTGATAGCGGATTGGGCAATATATAAGCAACATAATAAATATATGAAGCGAAAGTGCTTCTACAATATCAATAACAAAGAAAGTTGCTGTGTTCGTACTATAATTTGCTTAAAAAGAGGGAATGCACTATGAGGATTATCCACGGTCAATGTTCAAGTAGATTCCAAAATCGGCAGTCGATTCTGGACCGTTGCGCCGAATATCAGCCTTAGAAAAGAGATTTTTAGAGCGTAATATATTTTCAGGAAATAACTTGTTTTTAATTATTTTTTTTTTTTTGTTGTTTTTCGAGATAAATTTTAAGTGCAAAAAGCAACAGACTTTTAAGACTTTGACATTGAAAATATTTAAATTGCAAAATAAGTAAATTAAATTCAATGAAGATACAATAAATAACTCACTGAAATTAAGAAACTCGTAATAATTGTTTTTATTTTTTTATATTTTTTTTTTTTTGCAAACAATTCAGGTTTTGTAATGTCATGAAACGCAGGGCTTTTTTTCATGTTTAAACATGTTTGGGCTCGGTAGGGGTTGTCCAGAAAACGCAGGCGTCGCTGCTTGCCAGCGAAGTGTGAGATGGCAGGCATACCTTACGCGTAGCGATCTTACGTGTAGGATTGCTTGGCGTAAGGTCTGCCGCGTCGCTGTCTGTGGCTTGTTGTTGATGTTGTTTTGTGCTGCTTTGCATAGAAATCATGTTTGACTGCTTTGCTAATATGTACAGGGTGGCTAATGAAAGCCGCTACCAAAAAAAAATTAAATAACTTTTTTTCTATTTAATGAATCTGGTTAATTTTTTTTTTATTTTGCAGATTGACTTTTACATTTAACAAACATGGATAACTGGGACACTGAAACAAGAATTTGGATTGTCCGCCGCTATCACGCACTGGAGTCCGTAGTTTCGGTTCAAAGAGAGTATAGGCGCACGTTTCGCGGCAATCCTCCGAGCAGATGGACCATAATAAGACTTGTAAACAATTTTGCCGAGCATGGGACAGTCAACAGAAGACCTTACCATCGAAACCCTTCAGTTCGAACGGAGGAAACAATCGCTGCTGTAGCTGCTGCCATACAAAACAATCCACGTGTTTCGACAAGAAGCTTATCTGCTCAAATGGGTGTAAGCAGACAGTCATTACAGTCAATTATGCACAAAGATTTGGACTTATTCCCATATAAAATTCAAATGGCCAACAAACTGAACGCTGCAGACTTACCGATTCGCTTGGAATTTCGCCATAAGATGCTTCAAATGGTGGAAGAGGATGGAAACATGTTGAACTGGCTTTTCATGTCTGACGAGGCCCATTTCGATTTAAACGGCAACATAAACAAACAAAATTGTCGAATATGGAGTGCTTCCAACCCACAGATACTCCATGAGACGGAATTGCATCCACTTCGTGTCACAGTGTGGTGTGCAGTTTCATCACGCTGCATTGTCGGGCCCTACTTCTTCGA
Organism: Merzomyia westermanni; assembly: GCA_949987695.1. Classification (NCBI taxonomy): domain Eukaryota; kingdom Metazoa; phylum Arthropoda; class Insecta; order Diptera; family Tephritidae; genus Merzomyia; species Merzomyia westermanni. Next base: position 37,404,073 of record OX465288.1, read on the forward strand.
AGAAAACGGTCACACCGTTACGGTTACTGGAGACCGTTACTTGAGGGGGGGCATTTAAATTCCATTATTTTTAAAACTAATTTAGCTATATTTAATAAAATTTAATGAGCTTTAACATGAATAAAAGAAAAATGAATTCCATACACTGAAAAAAAAATTATTTGAGTTTCTTAATGTAGCAAAATTCATCAGCCACCCTGTATGTGACGTTATGCTTATGTGGGTGTGTGTATGCAAGTTCTTCGCTGATATATCAGCTATACCAACTATATAGTTATTATTCGGCAATCGTCAGTGAACACGAAGAATTCTATCAATCGGGAAAAGACGAAGGCAACTGCATTTATCATAAGCATTACAAAAACAAAATAAGTGATTATTCATGTTTGTGTAATCTTTGTCGTCATACTTATGAAATGAAATGCCAACAAATTAACCAACATAAAACATAATATAAAACAAAATAAAATAAAATCAAATAAAATAAAATAAAATAAAAAAATTTATCAAAACAAAGTAAAACAAAAAATTTAAATAAATTTTAAAAAATTAAATATATAAATTTATTTTAGCTGAGAATATTTAAGACGGTAGTAAATTTGTTTTGTTTGTGTAATCTTTGTGGTTATACTTATGGAATGAAATGCAAAAAAAAAACTAATACAAAAAGAAAATTAAATAAACAAATAATAATAAAATAAAATCAAATAAAATTTAATTAAAGAGGATAAAATAAAATAAAATAAAATAAACTAAAATAAAGTAAAACAAAATTAAATGAAATTAATTGAAAAGAACTATTATAACGGGAAAGAAATAAAATGAAGGAAAGGAAGGACAGGGAAAGGAAAGGAGGAAAAAAGAAAAAGGAAGGAAAGAAAATGAAAATAATGGAAAGGAAAGGAAAATAATGGAAAGGAAAGGAAAATAATGGAAAGGAAAAGAAAATGAAAAGCAAAGAATGGAAGGAATTTAAATTTACAATTACAGGATACACATGTTTACACATCAAACTCCACGAGTACTTGGTACTCAGGCCTTTTTTTTTACAAAATTTAATCCTATTTTTTTTTGTTTGTTTGTTTGGAAAGCACTAAGCGACTTATGAATAAAATAGCAAAATGTTTCTTTGTTTTTTTTGTTTTTTCCCTTCATAATTTAAAAGTTGTTCTAAAAATTGACACTGCACTTGTGGCGTAAACGATAGCAATCAAATTTGTGGTGATTTCAATAAGAAAAAATTAAATTTTTATCTACTGAAAAAATGTTTATCTAGCAACGAAATTACGAAAAAACGTTTTTTGTATTCCAGAGAATTTAAGAGACTTTTCTTTTTCATATGAAAGACGGCGGTACACACTCAACTTAAAAAGAAAAACAGTAAGAAGACATTTTTTATAGTTTTTACCAATCAATTTCTCGGTGAATAGTAGAAAATGGTATTTCTAAATTTTAACTATTTAGGTAAGCTTTTTTTTTAGATCTATATGTGCGCTATATACAAGGTGCCGCAAAAGTAATCCTCCTATCAGAAAATGCTATAAATTTTGCGATTGGCCCCTAAAGTCAGTTCTGTTTTGACATTTGTGTAGTAAACACATGCGAAATACACGATAATAAACAATGTTACGCTACACTGCTCCAGAACGCGGAATATTGCTGACTATTTATTTGACCAATAATCGGTCAGGGCCAAACGGTTACTGTGAATGGTGAGCGCTACAGAGCAATGATCAACGAGTTCTTTTTGCCGCAACTTGATGAATTGGGATTGGAAAACATGTGGTTCCAACAAGACGGTGCAACAGCACACACTGCACGTGCCACAACCGATATGCTGAACATCGGAAGCTTACTTTTGCGCCACCTTGTATATATATTTTGCAAAACATTGATTCAATTTCAATAATTTTCGAATGCCATTAATTGTAAGCTCTGCAAGGGCCAGAGGAATTGCAGACAATGAAGCTGAATTAGCGCTTTTTTTTTTGATATGCACTTAACAACGTCTGTATAAAAAAAAACTTTTTATATATTAGTCGCTTGAAGGCAAGCAACTTAAGACATAAGTGCCTGTAATATTTGCTGCTGGCTAAGGCACAAATTTTCAAAGGAAAGCAATGAATTGGCGACTAAAAAGAGCCCATTGCAGTAAAATTTTGAGGCGCAGATTTGGGTTGAGTTTAATAAATATAGTTTTTATTACAGATAAACTAAAGTCTATTCTTTTATAAATGGTAAATTGTTCAAGTAATTTTTTGAGTTCAAGACTGTTTTTTTTGATTTATTTTGTTGTGTTGATCTTCCTGTTCCTTCCTACTGTTTTTTTTTTTTAAATACCTTTTTTTATTTCTAGAATTTTTCCATGATTTTTATATTACAACTAGAAAATAGTTATTCAGATAGATCCATTGTAGCGTCACATGTCAATCACTTGACCAACTAGCGGTTTTTCATTTACCTACACACGTGTGTTGGCGTCAATCTGGTGCTGTTTTTAAAATAGGTGAGTATTCCTTTATGTTAGCTATTCTTTTTCAACCAGTTAAATGCATTTGGCTGTGTTACACACCTGCCATTTCCAAATTTTCTTTGCAACTTTTCAAGCTGTCACAATTTTGAGTAGTAAGTATACAAACAACAAAATCGAATCCTCTGGGAACTGTTGATTATTTGGGCCAATTCGTATGACACCAGACATTGATTGATGAATTGATTGATTAGCAATTATGTATGCTTAAATGTGGTATAAATTTAGTATGGTTAGGCAAATTGCAATCAAAATATTTACTTTACAATTTATCATATCAAAAATCGAATGCTATAAACAGGTCACAAACCTACATACATATATAGGGCTGATAAATACTTGATGCTTGATGGTACGTCAATTATTCAAATTATGCTGTTATCATGTTTTACAGAGGCAAATCGGGTGGCTAGGCGGTATAAACATAATACAACTGATTTAGAGACAGCTTCGGCAACTCTACCCAAAACCTCCGGGGGTGTTTTTGTCTTTACAAAACAAACAAACAAAAATATTAAAAACGGTAAGCAGGAAATTGTCAATTGGTGGCGAAAATTTAAACTGCGAAGAACTGACTATTTTCTATACAGACTCTTCTACGAACTCTACTAGACTCTCAACGGCCAGAATCACCTTGGCGGTGAAGGATATGATACGTATGTACAATAAAAAGGCAACCAAAACTATTATATTTTACTACCATCTTCAGTGATTGATTTCGTTCTGATCTGTGTCTATCCGTTGTCATGTATTTATAGTCTGGATGCTGTATCAGTCGTGTCTTACGAACGTATCCGAACGGGTACCTGCAATGAGGGTTGTTTTTAACGCTCGTTTATTAGTTGTGGTGTTATTTCAGATAATTAGTTTGAGGATGTTAGGTCAGGTAATGTTAAGTGTATACTTAAGGGTGGGTTTTGACGCTCGTTAGTCATGTAGAAGTCATTAGTTGTGGTTTTAGATCAGGTATTAATTTGAGGATGTTAGGTTAGGTAATGTTAAGTGTATATTTAAGGGTGGGTTTTGACGCTGGTTAGTCATGTAGAAGTCAGTGATTTTTGTTTTCTGATTTGTTTTGTGTGTGTGCTCGTTTATTGTTACTCGTTTTGTTATTGTACCTGCGGTGTTGTTTGGTCCTCTGTAAATTAGTTTTAGCGGTTCAAATATTGCGTCAGAAATGGTGTTTGTTTGTTCGTTAATTACTCTCCCGTCAAATGTCTTAAGTTTGTACATTTCCATGTTTTCTAGCACATTTAAGCGCCGCCCTTTTCTCTGTACGTGAAGTATTCTGGCTGTGTTTTTGATGTTGGTCGGGGTGCATTTGTTTTTGAACATGTGATTTGGATAGTTTGACTCTGTTGTGATAGTGGGTTTCCGTGTTTTTCTGTTGCAGTCCCTGATGTGCTCCCGGAATCGTGTACTTATTTTTCGTCCTGTTTGCCCTATATAGCTGTGCTGACATTCGCAGGTAAGCTTGTATATTCCTTGTTTCCTGAATGGTTCTTCCGAGTTAGTGTTGGTTCTTAGTTTTTGTCCTAAGTTGTTCGATGTTCTGAACGCTGTGTTGATATCGTGTTTCTTGAAGAAGTTTGCCAATTTGTGTGTCGTTTTTCCAGTGTATGTCATTATAGTCCAGATCTTGGATTTTTCTTCTGCGTTGTGTCTTTTTTGTGATCCATGGTTCCTTCGGATTTTGTCTATTAGGCATTTTTTGTATCCGTTGCTCGTGGCTATGTTGTATATGGTGGTTAGTTCTTTCTTGTATGATTCATGAGTGAGGGGTGTTCTTTGAAGTCTGTCCACTAGGTGCCTTAATGCCGCATTCTTGTGCTGTTGAGGATGGTTTGACGTAGAATGAATTATGGTGTCTGTAGTTGTTGGTTTCCTGTAGATGTCGTATTTAAACTTGTTTGTAATTCTGTCAATTCTTATTGTTAGGTCCAGGTAGTTCAGTTCTCCTTCTTTCTCGGTCTCCATAGTAAATTTTATGTTTTCATGTTGTCTGTTTAGGAATTCTAGTATTCGTTCTTCATTACTATTGTTCAGTATGTAGATGATGTCGTCGACGTACCTTGCGTAAAATGTCACTCCTAGTTCGTTTTTTAGTTCTTGCATATATTTTGTTTCCAAGTATTTTGATTCATTTAATTTGCTTTACTTCACATTATTGTATTATGTTTTAGGTTATTTTTATTAATTTGATTTAATTTAGTGTATTTTTATTAATTTGATTTAATTAAATTTATTTTGTTTTATTTGAATTTAGTTAATTTTATTTTATTTTAACTATTTTAGTTCATTTTAATGTATTTTTTATAACTTATTTAAAAAAAAAAATTTTTTACTTTATTTCATTTTACTCCATTTTACAATATTTTTTTTTTTAATTTAATCTTTATTTATTTAATTTTACCTTTAGTTTATTTTATCTTTATTTTATTTTACTTAATTTTTATTTATTTTTTTTTTTTCATTTTATTTTATTGTATTTGATTTTTATTTTATTTTAATTTTATTTTAATTTGATTTATTTTATCTATTTCATTAACATAAACTACTAAAATTGTTGAACAAAACTTTATGCATGAAATCACTAATATGTCAAAAATTGTCAATACCAGGAAGATTGCCTCAATTGGTTTAATAGTTTTGTTTTGAAATCATCTTTTTATGGTTGGGGCATGACAATTTCAAAAAATAAATGCGCGAATATTCAAATGTTTAGTTTCAAATACTCTTATCTAGAATATATTGGAGCGTTTTTGCTGTTGTTTTATTATTATTTTTCTTTCTTTACCAATTCACTGCCTTGTGGCTTCGTACTTGTAAGTAAACGATTTGAATTGTTTCAAACTACATATTTTTGACATTTCAACAATTTACACCACCCAGCGCCTAAAAATATGTTATTCCACCAATTGCGAAAAAAGTGAAAAAGGGGACAAAAAACAAAAAGCGAAAAAAAAACGCACACAAATCGCGCGTCATTCAAATAAAAAAGAAAGACGATGGCGCCGACCGGGTCAAAGAGAAATTTTCTTTGTGGTGGGCAGCAATGCTAAATGAGTTTATGTAGGCGTAGGGTTATATGCATGTAAGTGGGTGTAGGTCAAAACTTTTTTAGTTTTTTTTTTCCTATTGCTGTTCTCTTCTCCCATTTAACATTTCAACTCAAAGCTCGCAAATTCAATGTTTGACTCGAGTTCAGTTCAGCACAATGGGATCAATTATTTTTGATTTTACTGCGGCTGTTTGTTATATTTTTTTTTAAAGCAATGCCAGTGGGGGAATTCAGGGTACCCTTTCATTGTAGGGTTTTATTTGGTGAGATTTTCTTTTTAATAGAAACAATTTTTAGTGGCCACAAAATGTTGAATTGCTCTCATGACAAGTTTTTCAGAATTGTTTGTATTCGAAGCACATATTTGTACACTTTATTGGATTATAGTTTCTGTTGTGCTCCACTCTTCATTATTTAGTTTTTCTCTGTAGAAAGTTTTTGTCAATTAGTTAGGTTATTATTTTTGCTAGATTTTTTTTTTTACTAGGTAACAACATATAAATTTCTTTCAGTTGGGTAATAAATTGCAATTACTCGATTGTTCTACAGGGTGGCGCAAAAGTAATCCTCCTATCAGAAAAGGCTATAAATTTTGCGATTGGCCCCTAAAGTCAGTTCTGTTTTGACATTTGTGTAGTAAACACATGCGAAATACACGTTAATAAACAATGTTACGCTACACTGCTCCAGAACGCGGAATATTGCTGACTATTTATTTGACCAATAATCGGTTGGGGCCAAACGGTTACTGTGAATGGTGAGCGCTACAGAGCAATGATCAACGAGTTCTTTTTGCCGCAACTTGATGAATTGGGATTGGAAAACATGTGGTTCCAACAAGACGGTGCAACAGCACACACTGCACGTGCCACAACCGATATGCTGAACATCGGAAGCTTACTTTTGCGCCACCTTGTATAAACAAAGCATTAAAATTCAATAGCAATGTGCACTAGGCCGTATGGGAACAGTTGGGAAATGAAAGGTTTGTTCTGAAAAAAACTGAAATATTGAAAGCGAGATATAAAAAAGGTATCAAAGTTTTTTCATAAACATAAAATCAAAAAAAAAAAAAAAAATTCGAAGAAACAATTACTAACATATCATGTTTTGCAATCGTATTCTGGATTAGAAATAGTGTTTTTGAAACAACTTTTAGATAGGTCTTTCTCTTCGAAAATTCTGATATTACTAGGTCTTTCTCAAAAATATTCTGAAGTACGACCTTTTCGAACTGCCCATCGAGATAGGGCCTTCTAACATTCAATTGTTGCAGTTGTGTTTATAAAAGTGGCTTCATTCGTTTACAACCGACAAAGCATTGAGACTCGATTATGTTTCTTGATACAGCCAGTCTAATGTACTTACAACGCGACATAGAACTAATCAATTATTCGTACATCAAAATTTTCAACAGTGCATTTGTTGTCGTTTGAGTGCAATCGTGACGTTTATTTGACGTCCGACGATTTGCTTTGTTTTTATTTATTTTTTTTATTATTTCACTGTCCTCAATTTGTGCATGTCAAATTAACATCAAGCGGCTTGTTGAGTTCTCTTTACTTTAATAAGTGCTTAGGGTATAATATTCCAATGCTTTTGGCAAATAAAATGTTGTACTGAAATTTGAAATTGGCAATAGAACGGAGAAATAGTTGAACGGGAATTTGACTTAGTTTCAGGGCAAATGTGCCGAGCTTTCGAGTGAGTATAGATTTCCGTCTAAATATTTATAAATGTTCGATGAGTTTGAGCGTATTAAGTGAGATGTACGGTGAAACTATTTTAAAAAACGTTGCAGGTTTTTTATCGTTCGCTCATTTTCCCGAAGATTGTTGAAAAGTGTTGTCACAATGGCATAGATCCAGCTAGTTCCGGTGACAAGCGTGCTGTCATGAGAACGATTTGGATTGCGGATTGTATGGGAGGTGCCACGCCCCCTATATATATCAAAATATTTTTTAGCCCATGACCATCCGTGGGAGATATCCAGTGCGTGTTTCAAATTTGGTTACGATCGGTTTCTACGTTTAGGACACAAGTCGGTCTATAGATACATACATAATTTGAATTTTATATATACGAGGTGTGTTCAAAAAGTATCGCCAATTGTGTGTTTTTTTCAAAAATTATTTATTTATTCATGAATATCTATTTTGTCCCCTTCAAAGTAATCCCCATGAGATATTATACACTTGTGCCAACGGTTTTTCCAATCTTCGAAGCACTTCAAAAAATCATTTTTTTGTATCTTGTTCAGCTCCTCCTTCGATGCCGTCTTTCTCTCGTCAAGAGAAGCGTAACGTCGTCCTTTCATGGGCCTCTTCAGTTTAGGGAATAAGAAAAAGTCGCAGGGGGCAAGATCAGGGCAATACGGTGGCTGCGGCATCATTAGTGTGTTGTTTTTGGCCAAAAAGTCGCGCACAAGCAACAATGCGTGAGCAGGGGCGTTATCGTGGTGCAAAAGCCAATTTTTGTTCTTCCACAAATCCGGGCGTTTCTGGCGGATTGCTTGGCGCAAATTGCGCATAACTTGCAGGTAATATTCCTTATTGACCGTTCTTCCCTGTGGCAAGAACTCATGATGCACCACGCCCCTGCAATCGAAGAAAACTGTCAACAAACTTTTCACATTCGACCGAACTTGGCGCGCTTTTTTCGGTCTTGGTTCGTGCGGCAGCTTCCATTGAGATGATTGAGCTTTGGTTTCCACGTCATAACCATAAACCCACGATTCGTCACCAGTTATGAAACTCTGGAGCAAATTTGGGTCGTCGCGGACAGAGTTTAACATCTCATTAGCAATGTTCATGCGATGCTGTTTTTGGTCACAATTGAGCAATTTTGGTACGAATTTCGCGTAAAAATCGAAGACGATCCAAAACACGTGCAAGCAAAGCAGCTGTCAACAATTAACTGAACATTCAAAATGGCCGAGCTTGTCGGCATAAGTGAGAGACATGAGTACCAACATAACGCCACAAAAAATTCGAAATTCGAATATACGTAACCAGCGAAAATTCAAAATTCGTGATACTTTTTGAACACACCTCGTATGCCCAGATTATATAAATTTTTGCTTCTGCACTTAGCTAAAAATAACATGTTCCCAAGTGGACCGCAAACCATTATCCACATATATCGACGGCTGAGTGGAAGAACAGCCTTTGCCAACATATTTTTTAATATGTTGGATTATCGCAGACTTTTTTTAAATTGAATTTCAAATGCTCCCTATATTAACGAAAATTGAAGAGGTTTTCAGCTGAGGTAGGGCATTTTAGAGTCAACACTGTTAACAACAACAACAACAACAACATTTTAGAGTCAAGTGTGGAAATAGTTCAAAAATATTTTTACTCAAAACTGGATTACATACTCCGTTGTCAAGCAACGTCAAAACTCTGTTATAAGTGTAAGTGAAGATTTCTAGATTTACAGACCATGAGAAAAATAGTAACAAATCACGCATGGTCATTTTGATCTGTTCTTTGACAAGCTGTTATGAGCAATGTTCAAATCAGACCTGTTAAATTTGATTAGTATTTATTAACCAATTAATTAGACGGGTTTTTAATAGGTATTTTTTATTTTATCTATTTTTCAAGAAAAGGCAATTATTAATTGATAAGGATTAGAAAAAAAAAAAAAAAACTCAAAAAAAGTGGTTTTGATAATTTTTGACTATTTTTATTTTTTTGATAATTTTTTTAATCGTTTTGATTTTTTGTGTTTGATACTTTTTTTTTAATTTTTTATTTTTTTAATCTTTTTTGATTTTTTGTGTCTGATAAATATTTTTTATTTTTTATTTGTTTAATCTTTTTGATTTTTGTTTTTGATTTTTGTTTTTGATTTTTTTCAGTATTCTTAATGTGTATATTTATGTACTTCTACAACAATACTGAAAAAATTTAAAATTTAAAAAAAAAAAAACTAGCTTTTTTTGAAATTTTTTAATAATTGTAAAAAATCATGATTTTTTTGATTATTTATTTAATTAATTTGAAAATAATCATTAAAATTTTAAAGTAATGGCATTAATGGATTAAATGGATTCTCAAGAAAATAATTAATCAAGTCGGTAATCATTTAGATTAGTAATCATTATTTAACAGATCTGGTTGAAATTACTATAGCGTAGTTTTTAAAGTATCCATGACTATAAATTAGATCTAGGCCAAGAAAAATATTTCCTTGTTTTATAAAAATTGTTATTGTTTTTTATTTTTTTAATAACCTTTTATAAATATTATTTTATTATAAATATGAAAATAAGTAGAAATACGATTAATGTTTTTTAATTTTTTAAAACCTTTTTATATATGGGTATCATTTTATTATAAATCAGAAAGAATAGAAATATGAATCCATCTGACAAAGCAACCAGCGTACAAAGAAGTCTAGCAGCTTCCGAAATCTCTCAATAAGAAAAGCTATGGGGGTAGTGTATAAAATATTTCTTTTGTATTGAAGTAAGCACTTTTAATAATTTACAAAAGAAATTATTAAAAAATTAAAAACGAGAATAATTTTCATAAAAAGAAAAAAGGAAACAAAAAAATATTATTCTTGGTCTCGAGCTCATTTTAGGTGATGAAAAGTTTTTCTTTAATTAAATTGTTTTTGAGACCACAAGATCTTGGTTGTTAAGAAACTAATTTAGAATTTTCTCAGATAAATATGTTTTCAAAATTGCATACTTTTTAGACTGATAGATGACCTTTAGATACCGAAATTTATTTCATTAATTAACAGCAAAAGTGAGTGTGAAATAACTTAAAGTGACAAAAAAGGTCACAGATCATAATAAAGAAAGGTTGGTTAAGAGTATCGAATAATAAAAAAAAAATTAAAAAAAACTATAGCCTGTATATGTTTGTTGCTTTCAATTTTTCCTCCAATCAAAAATAATAATAATTAACCAAGAATTATTGTCAACTGGTCTTGAGCTCGTTAAGCTTACAAAAATATGTTAAAATGAACAGACCATAAAACCAACAATCAAATAAATAAAAAAAAAAAATTTAAAAATTAAAAAAAAAATTATAAAAAAAAATTTTTAAATTTACGGAAAAATATGTAACTTTTTTAAAAAAAATTTTAAGTATTTTATCATTTATGTTTGACATTAGAAAAAAAATTATTTAGTCAATTAAAACACACTTTTTACTCTTAACCCAGTAAATGCATGTCATTAATTTCTGAAATAATTCTCTTTAAATAGTTTACTTTTTAGTTTAAAATATAATATTCAGCTTCAAAAATAAATACAAATTTATTTCTTACCCAAAACTAATCAAGAGCAAGTATTTCACAGGTGCAAAAGTATTGCGCGTTTCTAAAAATATTACAACAAAAGCATTGGCGTAATGAAAATATAATGAGTCGAAAGCTGTCAGCTTAAATCGTCTAACAAGCGTGTTAGCCGAAATAAATGGTATGGTTGAACAAAATTTTTTTTATGAAATTGAAATTAGTCATTAATTAAGTAACAAATACTATATTATACATAGATATACGAGTATACCCTTACACCGTTCACCCTAAAAAAAAATATGGTCTATACTCGTTAAGCAAGCAACTCATTCTAACATTGGGATGGGAGCATGTGTATTATATTCATTCAATAACCGAAATATTTATAAATTAGGCACTGTGGATTATATGGCTTACATAAATGAAACAAGCAAAGAAGAGATATTTAAGCAAACAAAAAATCGGAAAAAGGTTGATTTAAAAAACAAAATAATTACTGTATTCATGTCAGCTGCATTATCCGGAGCCATCAACAGAGATACTTAGTATAAATCAACATTAATCACTTACATATACATATGATCCGGCCACACAAATTACACTCGAAACGATGCGCTGGAAATAATGACTTCTGGGTATATTGAGCTCGTACATTACAACTCATAAGAAGCACACGAGAAATTAGATTTCGCAATCCATGTTTTTATTATTATTTTATTTTTTTTTTTCAAGTTTCTAATAATTGTCACTGAAGATGGCACATCGCCAAAACTAGTTTGTCTCCAAAACAAACTTGACGATGGATGACGGAAAATCGTTCTAAAATAACATATTTACTTATAAGGCCGCAGAGATGTTGTTGTTGTTGTTGTTAACAGTGAGGCCGCAGAGATCTACCACCTCAGCGTTAGATGTCCGAACACTACAGATAGAAATTTGAAGAATTGAGGGATGTGTAGAAGTTTCAAGTATGTAACGCCTACGTCTAAAAGGCTGTAGCGATTGAGGGCTTCAAATTAGTTGATTTAAAGCGCTGCAAAAGAAGGCTACGGGCATGAAACAAGGCAATGATGAGATTTTTTTACTGCAAACCTCTAGAATTATTCATGCTACAATATTAAAAATTGGTAAAGAAATAAATAAGATTAATCTCTAACCCCCCCAATAAAAGAGGAAAAAGGGAGAAAGGGGTGTGGCGCCTCCTATACTAATGGGATATTTCATAGAGAATATATTCGGACCTATGTATAGTATATTGAAAATTGGTGAAGAGTAGTAAGAGCTAAATCACTAGCGCCTTAAGCTAACAGAGTGGTTAAGCAGAAGCATTTCCAATACAAATGAGATTTTCGCATATCTCTACAAGTATTCATATTCGAATATTGAAAATTGGTATAAAGTTATATAAGGTAAATTTCCAACACACCAAAAAAATGGGGGCTAAGAGAAAAAGGGGTGTGACACCTTTTATATAACCTAAATTAATATTAATCCGTTACTATATCTATGAGCTATTTAATACTTGGTGAAGAGATATGAAATAGTAAGGGTAGGAAAACCGCAGAGGAGAAGATTAGACTAAGAAAGGGATATGAGTAGAAAAAGGGAGAAAAGCAGAAAGACCACATACAAGAGGAAATGGAAGAAGATGTGGAGTATATGAGTAGGAAACGAGGAGGGAGAGAGGTAATTTTATTTAGATCCGAACAAGCAAGTTTTCGGCAAGAGTAGACCTATGCATATCTATATAATTGTTTATACCCTAGATTTCACGTTTAGCGGTGTTTGATTTGAGTTGGTATAAATCCAGCCGCCCTTATGTCGCTGGAATTTGTAAAAATCTCTTAGGCAAGATAACGCTTAAACACTATACTGTGGTTTAAATTAATTAAATCCCCTATGTCCTTGCATTCTATTCTATCCGTTAAGCGAGCATTTGTGTGGAAAGTAATTGAAGTTAATACACCGTCATTGTAATTGTATTAAGTGTATTTGACATTAGAAAGCCATCATTCACTTTGCCCATTGTATAATAGAAATTCAATTAAAAATTCTTCGAACTTGTTGTCTTCCGCACAATCGCACCTGATGCTTGCTTATTTACAATTCGATTTATTCTGATTGTTTGCTCATTTATTGTTAGCGGAGACAACAACCAGCAAAGCATTTTTTGCACACCTTCTACGTCGCGTTTTTTTAGCACACCATTAACTAAAGATGAACTCAGTAATGCACTTGTCGAAAGCATTGCAATCCGGAGTTTAACAAATGCGAATAATACTATGAAAGAAAAAAATTCGGAAAAGTTGTTAAGCTGAAAAGAGAGAAGTACGAAGTAGAACTGTCATTGGTGCAAATAAGTTTGAAGTGTGCTGATTTGGAAACGGTGTTGGCCAAGCGCCGAAAAGGATGCAATACAAATTGAGATGTCTTAATAGAGAGAAGAAGTTCTGAAAAAGGTTGGGAATGTCGGCTAGTACTAAGTCAGTTCGTTGATCTGACTTATTACCTAAACCGCCAGAGCTTAAACAGCAAGTTTATGATGTTGCCTACTAAGCATAGTAGCGATACTTACTAGTATTAGAGTGCACCAGTTTAGCATCCGTCTTAATCAGTAACACTACTCCAAACCTTTCAGGAGCCTCAGTAATTCTCATAGCTTCAGCTGAGTGCCTGCAGGTAGTAGTGTATGACCAGCGTTCCCTTCAAACGGACTAAATTTACCCCATTCTCTCTTTTATAATTTTTCCCCATCCTATTCCTTTTCTTCTCTTCACACTTTCCCGCTTCCTCACCACACTTACCTTCCACACGTCAGCTACTTCCAGACCTCTTAAATTTGATTAGTAATTAGTAATCAATTAATTAAATAGCTTTTTTAAATAAAAAAAAAAAAATAAAGAAAAAAATAATAATAATAATAATCAAAAAAAAACTAAAAAAATAATCAAAAATTAATCAAAAAAAAAGATAAAATTAAAAAAAGAAATAAAAAAAAGGTGGTGTCATTACTTTTGATTATTTTTTATTTTGTTTGATTTTTGTATTATTATTTCAGAATTTTTTATTTTTTTTAGTATTGTTGATATGTATATTTATATGATTCTACAACAATACTGAAAAAAATCAAATGTAATAAAAAAAAATTATCAAAAAAAAAATAATCAAAAATAAGCAAAAAAATCAAAAGTAATCAACCCCATTTTTTTTCTTTTGTTGTTATTGTTGTTGTTGTTGTTGTAACGACAAAAACACTCCCCGAAGGTTTTGGGGAGTGCTGTCGAACTGGCAGTCCTTGGCCGGATATGAATCCGGTACGCTCCGGTACTCCCTTGCGGTACTGCCCGACTGTCGTGGTAGCGATTTATGACCAGTGGAACCTTCTAGGTCATGTCACCCCTCCTTGCGTAAGGAAAGAGAGATGGGTAATGAGAGGTGAGAGGCATCATATCCGTAGATCAACCATCGAGTTGCACGTCATTACCTTTGTGCATATTAGTCGCCTCTTACGACCGGTATGCCTACCTCGGGCATATTCTAAGCCCCTAACCCGCAGGGGTGTTTTTTATTTACTAGTCGTAAAGTTATTATTTTTTTTTTTTTAAATTATTTGAAAACTAATCATTATAAATTAAAAGTAATGGTAATCAATCAGAAAATAACTAATCAAACCGGTAATCTTTACGATTAGTAATCATTATCAAAAAGGTCTGGCTACTTCATTTATAGTGTTTTTGAAACAAAAATTATATAGCTAAGAAGCAATGGATATATAGCGAATTTAGCTTTTTCATTGTAGGGGGCGTGCGCTGTATCATATCGATATGGATACGTCGAAGAGAAACTTAATATTTTATAGCATGTACCGTACAACTCAAACTCGAGAAGATAATATAAAATTACATGTAGATCGATAGTTCATCACCAATCACGCTAATAAAGGATAAGAACAAATACCAAAACATGTGGGCGTGGCAAATGACCACTTTTCTAAAACTATAAAGCGCTTATGTTGTACCCGAAGATTACAACCAGCTACTGTGAGAAATTCATAAAGATCAGTTTTAGTACTTTAAACTCCTATGAAAAGACTAGATGGCCTGTTGAGAAGCCTATATGGCCATGGTCCTGCAAGGCTTCAGTACGCACCAAAATAGCAGTATATAAAACCGCACACGGAAAAATTTGCCCAATACTTCAAAATAGGCCTACAGCTATAGATCGCTGAAAAAAACATTCAAGCCCGTGTAGTAGTTATTTTCTGCTGTGCATACAAACATATGTAAATACACACAGACAGACAGACAGGTAGAAATGCGAAGATCTGTGGCTTTAGCTGCTGTTGCTCAATTCTGCCTAACCATAAGTATCTATTGCAGATATGGAACGTTTGCGATTTAGGTTTATTTATAAAAAAATCTGCGCCAACTTTTATTGCAACCACTGTGCACGGCGAAAATAAAACATTTTCGTGCGTTAAAGTGGTTTCTAAACTTTAAGTTCGCAATCTAGCACTACATAGGTGAAAATTTCATTCAATTCTATGCAGCGGTTTTCGAGTGATGCGCAAACAAACACATAGACGTACAGACAAAAATGCCAAAATTCGTTGTTTTGGCTTCTAAATTTCGACTTTAGCGTTTTTCTTTAATAAAAAATTGTCTGAAAGTGAAAGTGTTCTCATAATCAGCGTGCTTTCCTAGCGCCATGCTCCTTCTGTCTGACAGTTCAGTTTAAATTCTACATAATTTCAAAATTACTTTTAATTGCCAACATCATCAATTATAATTAACTAAGACTTCCTTATAAATTTTACATCCTAAAACTCGTAAATACCTACATATGTTCCAACATTTTCGCATAACAAACCAAAACAATTTTATGTTTCGTTTCTGCTCCTAAAAACTGTTGAACCCACTGAAAACCTTTTCTCATATTCTGCCCTCTCCTTCTCTCCATTGCACACCCACACAACCCGATGCTTGTTTGGTCCTGCATTACTTTACAAACTTGCGCTTAATTTGCTGCTATTTGTTTCGAACTTTTTGTTTTGTTTAGCATTCAATTGAATTTTTAATCGTTGCTTTCATCCGACTGGTTTCGTGCGTTGTGCTGCAGTTACCAAGGACAAGGTATAAATGTTTCTGCGGATTTCCCTTCAGCAACTTTTGTTTTATTTGTTGCTGGTTGGTTACTGTTGGTTCTTGTTGTTTCTACAATAGGCCGTTTGTTTTCGTTTTAGTTACTCTTCAATTGATTTGTGCTTGTTTTCTACTGGTTTACGTTTATCTTCGTACGATTGTTGAGTTTCTAAACTGTTGCTCTTGTAGTTGCTATTGCTACTAAAAGCCATGATAGCTGTTCATTTGTAACAGTTTATTTTAACAGTTGGTTGTACAGTTGTTTCAATTCTAGCTATTCGATGTGCTGCAATTTAAAGTTCTGGGGATTTTTTTTTCTAAATATTTTGTCTAAATTTTTCTCAACAAAATTTTTTTTTTAAATTTTTTTTAATTTTGTTTTTTAATTTTTTTTAATGTTTTTTTTAATATTTTTTTTTTCGTATTTTTGTTTTTATTTCTTTTTTTTTTTTTTTTTTTGTAATTTTTTTGTTGAATTTAAAAAAAAAATTTTAATTTTTTAAATAAAAAAATTAAAAAAAAAAATTAAAAAAAAAAATTTTAATTTTTTAAATATTTTTTTTTTAATTTTTTTAATTTATTTTTAAATTTTTTTTTAAGGTTTTAAAATCTTATTTGTAATTTTTTTGAAACTTTTTTAAAATTTTTTTTAATTTCTTTTTAAAAAAAAAATTCTTTTTAGAAGTGCTGCCGGCATAGTAAATCTTGTGAATAGTATATATATATTTGAACAAACTTAAGAAACCCTCCGAAACTCTAAATTTAATCATTTTAGTCAAAGAGGAAGGGCGAAGTATTGCAGAAGGGAAATTCTTCTTTCTTCATTCTTTAAATTGCGCTTAGCTATCTAAACGATCTTCGCCGTCCAACAAAGCCATCCAGTCGTTTCTTCTTTCTGCCAACTGGCACCTATTGGAACCATCACGGGATCGCAGATCGGTCTCCAGTTGTGTTCTTCCATCGGAGTGGTGGTCTCCCACTTCCTCTGCTGAATAGATAAAAAATACCCTCTAGGCCAGAGGATCTTTAGTACCCAAGCCTCTTTAGCGGGACAGGTACGATAAGTAACTTATAACGTGTTATTTTCGTTTTTCGAGAGAGGACTTTAATTCCCGATTGCCTACTCAGTCCGAGGTAATACTTGTTTGCAAGAGTGATTCTTCGTAGGATTTCTAGGCTGACATTATTATTGGTGTTAATGCTGGTTCCTAGGTAAACGAAGTATTAAACTATTTCAAACTTATGGTTGCCAATACATAATTGCGCTGACGCCTTGCTTGATAACAGAAGGTACTGCGATTTGGAGTATACAGAAGTTACAGCGCGGCTATTAAAGACAATGATTCAATGTCGTCATATTGTTCTAGCGCTGCTAGGTTCTGCTTCTTGGAGTATTTTCTCCAAAATTATAACGTTCCGGAGAAACCAACTTCAGACATAGCGGCACATAGACAGCTCCTTGTCGTGCTATATAGCGGCCTAGCGAGAATAGTCTAATTCTTAGATAAGCCTTCGAGTTGCACGTAAATGCCGCGGGTTGGTGTCGAAATTCTGTATGTACAAAATTCTAAAAACAAAATTCTGCTTTTTAAAATTCTGCTTTTTAAAATTCTGCTTTTTTAAAATTCTGCTTTTTTAAAATTCTGCTTTCTAAAATTCTGCTTTCAATGTTCTGTATTACAAAATTCTGTATTAAAATATAATTTTAACAATGTTAAAGAGGTAATGTAATTATTTTGAAAAAGTGCGCAGCTACGCGAACTACAGTTATTCTGTACAAAAGACCTTTCTGCATAGGCGGCCTTCGGCCGCGCTTATTTAAATAACCCTGGGCTACGCCATGCCAAGTCCAGGTGGTTGCCCTGATCGGTGGCAACATGCCACCGATCCGACTCTTTTGCGCGTTTTTAAGTACAGCCTAATAATTTACAACAACCACATGAAAACTTGCGACAAAACAAATAAAATATATACATATGTACATGTGCGCACTTTTTCAAAATAATTACATTACCTCTTTAACATTGTTAACATTATATTTTAATACAGAATTTTGTAATACAGAACTTTGAAAGCAGAATTTTAGAAAGCAGAATTTTAAAAAAGCAGAATTTTAAAAAGCAGAATTTTAAAAAAGCAGAATTTTGTTCAAGCAGAATTTTTTTCCAATTTACAGAATTTTGTCACACAGAATTTTGTAATACAGAATAATGACACGCTCCCAAATGCCGCCTATGGCACTCCTGACATATTAGCCACGGTTACTGAATCAAAAATGGATTATCCTTCAATATCTAATTCATTACCTAAGTTATCAAAACAAATTTCAAGATCCAAAACTTGCTCTTCATACCAAAGTAGTGGTCTGAACTATCGAAACTTAAATCTAAAGATGACTTTTTGAATTTATGCTCGGGTATTCAAAAATCAACAAGGAAAATTTCGAATATCCACGAAGTTCAGAATTGTAAGCTCATCCATTCCACTCATAAATATATATGCCATGTTCGTTTTTTTCTCCAAAATTTCCTCCCTCTTCTTCCTCGTCTCCGTCCACTGATTCTTTCCTATCCTAATAAACTTTTTCTTAATATTCCTTTATTTTCAGTAGTTATAAATATTCCTATTTCTTGATTTACCTAGCTGTCTTCCTCTTTCTCTCTCTCTCCCTCTCTCTCTCTCACTATCACTCTCACTCTATCTCACTATCACTGTCACTATCTTTCTCTGTCGTTCACTCTCTCTCCTTTACATTCTCTCATTCTTACTCACTATCTCTCTCACACTCATAATCTGTCTCATCTCACTCTCTCTCTCTCTCCCCCTTGTCCCTCTCCTCACCCACTGGCGTTCAGTTTCACTTCCCTTTCCCCCTACTTTCATCCTTCTCACTCTCTCTCTCTCTCTCCCCCCGTGTCCCTCTCCTCTCCCACTCGCTTTTAATTTTACTCTGTTGTTGTTGTTGTTGTAACGACTACTTAACCTGCCTAGGATGTCACCCCCCATCCAACTCTGTCATCAGGCTCTTCTAACGGAAGTCCAGAGTGAAATTGGTGTTAGAAGAGTGGGCTCAGTTGAGCGGATGAACAGATGGTTAGTATCGTGGGGAGACACGCCGCATGCCGGGCAGACATTTGGAATGTCAGGGTTCAGTCTGGATAGGTAAGAGTTTAGTCTGTTACAGTATCCAGAACGAAGTTGAGCCAGCGTGACTCTTGTCTCCCTGGGCAGTTCGCGTTCCTCGTCGGCAACAGGTGGAGCTTGTGCCTGTAGGACTGCATTCACTGGACGTGACCTGACAAAGGAGTTTACCGACTCCGTGTGGATGAGGTTGAGGGCCCGGCGGTGCACCTTTGGATCAAACGGCGAGAAACTGTGGTGCCGGATCTCGTCATAGTGCTTACGGAGGTGACTCCTTATTCTCCTGGGAGGCGGCAGACATTTGGCATGTCAGGGTTCAGTCTGGATAGGTAAGAGTTTAGTCTGTTACAGTATCCAGAACGAAGTTGAGCCAGCGTGACTCTTGTCTCCCTGGGCAGTTCGCGTTCCTCGTCGGCAACAGGTGGAGCTTGTGCCTGTAGGACTGCATTCACTGGACGTGACCTGACAAAGGAGTTTACCGACTCCGTGTGGATGAGGTTGAGGGCCCGGCGGTGCACCTTTGGATCAAACGGCGAGAAACTGTGGTGCCGGATCTCATCATAGTGCTTACGGAGGTGACTCCTTATTCTCCTGGGAGGCGGATTTTCGTTGAGCAGGTTCCTGTTCGGGTGCTGCGGTTTATGGCAGTTGAATACGAATTGTCTGGTCAACATCTCACAGTGCTCTTTGACATCGAGCATTTTTGCCTCATCATGAAGATGGTGCTCAGGAGACATAAGGAGGAACCCCGTGGCAGTGCTGAGTGCGGTGTTTTGGCAGGCCTGCAACCTCCTCCAATGTGTGTCTGCTAACCCCGGCGACCATATTGGCGTCGCGTAGCTCAGAACCGGCTGGCCGATTGCCTTGTACGTTGCCAGTAACGTTTCTTTGTCTTTCCCCCAAGTACTGCCAGCTAGTGACTTGAGGATTTTGTTACGGCTTTGTGCTTTGGTGGCAATCACGGCTACATGAGCACCGTATTTGAACATGTTATCAAACGTGACCCCTAAGATTTTGGGGTGTGTGACAGTCGGAAGCTTAATGCCGTCGACGTAGACGTCTAATTCCATGTTCGCCTGCGCTGTCCACGTCGTAAATAAGGTGGCCGAGGATTTGGTCGGTGACAATGTCAGGTTCCGTGCAGCGAAGAAACTGGAAAGGGTTGGCAGGTAATTTTACTCTCCTTTCCCCCTACTCTCATCATTCTCACTCACTCTCTCTCTCCCTCCCCCCCCCCATGTTCCTCTCCTCTCCCACTGGCTTTCAGTTTGACTCTCCTTTCCCCCTACTCTCATCCTTCACACTCACTCACTCACAAAAAATTAAAACCTGAATTTTCGTCTCATCAAAAGAGCTGATCTACAGAACCGAGTTCTCTAATTCAAATTTAAAAATTATATATTTGTGCCTTTATTAGTCCATGGTCTACTTAAAACATATTAGATCCATTGTTAGGGAATGAAGTATTAAAACGTCAAATTGTATATTTACACTCCATTTTCGCTCTAAGCGAATACTTTAGCTGGTGAATGTAGCACAATTTTGCTTCGATTGTGATGTGCAGACTTCCTTAAATTTAATACAGAAAAACAGTGGGAAAACGACAGCAAACAATGGGGAATTCTCACTTAGTCTAAAGTTTGAAAACTAGGGCAGCTAAATTTGTAAATGTGAAAAGGGAAGCCATGTCTTATTCGAATCCAATGAAGTATGCCAATTTCAAGAGCAAAAAAGAAACTCAAGTGCGCAGGGGAGAATGTCAGACAGCGTGTAACCGTAAATGTGACAACAACTATTTAATAGCTATACACATACTAACTTACAGGTGAAAGGGCTAAATGATAAATGGCAAAAGCAAATAGCAAATGGTATCAACACAAATAAATGTAATGTAAGAAGTTTTGCGTAAAAGACAAATAATAGGAAAGACACCGCCAAGCAACACAAACGCATCTGGAACAAAACCAATAAATGGCTGTCAAGACTTTTCTAACATATCCACAGACTGAGAAAGAGACACAACGGGCACAAACAAACAGTACTACGTAAGATGCTGCAATGGCAAAGGAACAACGCAAGATATTTAGAAGATGTGCGAGGGGGACGAGTTGGGAGAAAGGGAATTGAGGTAGGATCAAGTTGGCATGCCAAACACGTACACTCAACGTGTTGTTTCTACTTCCCTAAAAACAAAAACAACAACACAAATAGAAAGAGGTGAATATGCAAAAGACATGTAAATATGAATGGGATGGCGCTTGTTTGTACGCTCAAAGAGGAGTAGTGAAAAAGGTAGTCTCAAAATGAAGCAATACTCAGGCGAACTAAAAAACAACACTCAAGCAAACACGTAAAACAATAAGTGTGGTCGGTGGTAAGTGGGGTGAAGGCGAGCTTCATGTCGCTTCATAAATGCCAAAATGAATGTTTACTTGATGTACGCTCACACACGAGCTATTTACATATGTGCAAACAATTATATATACATTTGAATGAACTTGCAAAGTTACTTTGCTACTGATACATGACCCAGTAGAGAAAATTAAGCTTGTTAGCAAAAAATTTGCTGCCCAAGATCCAACTTCTCACAAAGCAAAGCAAGCAAGTCTTCTCCATAAAAATTAATGGTTTTCTAGCTTTTGAAGTCCTCTTATAGCCGGCAAGCGAGCTTTAGTTGATTTTTACATCTCACTGGGTACAATATAGGCTATAATCGGTCTGTATACAATTTATGAATTATTTTTATCAGCAGCGTAATATATATATTAAGTATTAGTATAATGATTCGATTGGACCAGACCTGTTAAATTTGATTAGTAATTAGTAATCAATGTATAAGACAGCTTTTTAATTGGTAATTATTACTTTAATTGTTTTTCAAGAAATTGCTTACTAAAATAATTAAAAAAAGTTGGTTTTATTATATTAAATTTAAAAAAAAAAAATTTTTTTATTTATTTATTTTTTTTTATATAATGTTTTTTTATATTTTTTTCAGTGCTTCCTTTTTTATGTGCTTCTACAAAAATACTAAAGAAAAAGCCAAAAATACTGAAAAACAAAATCAAAAAAAGTGAAAAAAAAAATCAAAAATAATCAAACAAAAAGTCAAAAATAATCAAAAGTAATCACAAAATTTTTTTGATTATTTTTGATTTTCTTGGATTTTTTTAAATAATCGTAAAACATCATTATTTTCTTTTTTTGATTATGTTTTGAATTAATTGGAAAATAATCATTAAAAATTGAAAGTAATTGGTAATCAATCATTGAATGGATTCTTAAGAAGGTAATTAATAAAACCGGTAATCATTACAATTAGTAATCATTATTTAACAGGTCTGGATTGGAACAACAAACAGACTAATTTTTTTTGGAAATAATTTAGATATTAATTTTTAAAATGGCGAAAAGAAAGTACCGTAAAAGTTTCAGACCTTAATACTTACAGCTATGGACACATAAATAGCACAAATTTGAAAAAGAAATTCAAATTTGTATAACTTTTACGAATGTGGGTTTACAGTTATGGTTTGTATATTTTTTTTTTCTGTGTAATGTGTAGAACAACAATAACTAAAAATTTTACCGCTTGAGTAAATGAATAGCGTACCGTTTTCTCTTGAATTCAAAACAAATTTATTTGCGTGGACACATAAATAGCACATTATTCAAAAATTAAAGAAAAAAACGTAAAAAAGTGATTATTATTTAATATTAATAATATTTAATTTAATATTTAGTGCTGTAGCCATGATTTTCAATTACAGCTTCACAACGCCGAGTCATACTTTGGACTAACTTGCGGCATTTTTCTATTGGTATGTTATTCCAAGCCTGCTGCAGTCCGTCCCACAAATCATCCATATTTTTATAATTTTTTTGACCACATTTCACCTTGACTTCATTCCATAAATTTTCTATGGGGTTAAGGTCAGGACTTTGCGCTGGCCAGTCCAAAACATCCAAATTTTCATCCTCAAACCACTTTTTAACAATCTTAGATGAATGTTTAGGATCATTGTCTTGCATGAATGTCCATTCGTCTGGCAAATGGGCATCAGCAAATGGTTTCATATGTTCCTGCAATATTCGCAAATACTGGTGTTTATCCATATGTCCATCTATTTTGACGAGCGGGCCAACGCCAAACCAGGAAAATGCACCCCACACCATAATTGACCCACCTCCAAATTTCACAGTTTTTTTTGTGTACTTTGGGTTTAACTCAGCATTCTTTGGGCGACGGACAGGGTTTTTTCCATCTTGTCCAAATCTATTTATTTTTGTTTCATCGCTCCAGAATATGTTTTGCCAAAAATTGAGCCCCTTGTTTTTGTGCAGTTTAGCAAAAGATAAACGTTTCTTAATATTTTTCTTGGACAGAAGCGGTTTTTTTCTACATTTGCGGCCATGTAGCCCAGCTTCGCTTAATCGCCTTCTACCAGTTCTACTGCTTATTTCCACGTCCAAACTTTCTTTTATATCCACCTGAATCGCCCTGGAAGACATGAACGGATCTTTCTTTGACATTAGTACAATATGACCATCAGTACTTTGACTGGTCTTGCGACACCTTGGTTTACGAAATTTTTTCTCGGTTAAGTAAATTTTATCTTCTTTTACCGTTTTTAATGCATTATAAATCATTTTCCGTGAACAATTCAATTCATTTGATATTTCTTGAATAGACTTTCCATTGGAATGCATATCAAAAATCAATCTTCTTTGCTCAACACTACAATGTTTACTTCTTCCCATAATTAACTGATATTATTTAATTTTTTTGATGTCAATCACAATATTTCAAACAATTATAAAAAAAAACACAATTTTGCAAATCGCTTCTAGTCATTACAACTGTCTTATCACAAATGTGCTATTTATGTGTCCATAGCTGTATTTTAAGAGACCTCTCATTAGTACTTTTGATTTACGAAAAAAAAATGGCTCAGCCAAATAAAGATTTTACACATTAATCACTACGATTCAGAGATACAGAGAGTGAGGGACGGAAAGAGATATAAATAAAGAGTGAGAGAGCGAGATTGAGAAAGAGATAGAGACTAAAAGACAGAGAAAGTGATAGATTGAGAGAGATAAAGACTGAGAGAGAGAGATAGACTGAGAGAGAGAGAGATAGAGTGAGAGAAAGAGAGGCGGAGTGAGAGAAAGAGAGGCGGAGTGAGAGAAAGATAGAGAGAGAGAGATATAGACTGAAAGGGCGAGAAAGAGCCTGACAGCGCGAAAGAGACTGTGAGACAAAGGAAGTGGAGGAAGAGACGGGAGGAATGTGAGGAACATTTGGAACAGTTAGAGGAATAAGTATACGAACTGGAGGAATTGGGGAGGGAAGAGAATAGACATGGGAGGCAGAAAAAGAAACTTAGGGAGAGCGGAAAAGGGTGAGGAGTAAATAGCAGGGCAGAGGAATAGGTTGCCGAAGATCAATCAGGATGGCAGAGAGCACAATTTTTTAAAAGCAGGAAAGCCAACTTTTAGGCTTGAAAAATTGTGTCGATTATACTAATTAAAACAAAGTCTAGAGTATTGGGGATTACTGGAGTGTCCTCAGTCTGAGCAATTTCTTCTTCGGAAATTTCCTAATATTTTGGAAGTATAAAGTGACGAATTTTCTGCCCACTCTGTTCTCAAAACTGTCAATACTTCTGCTTCAGGATGGTCTGATGGTATATTACCGTCTCTGAGTTAGCTTTACTAATAGAAGTGTTGCAAAAGATCTACAGGTAATGGGTAATCGCAACGATATACTACCTGATAGTTTGCTTCGTAAACGAGGAAATAGTATGTACAAAAATAGATATTAGCAGTAGGATTTTGAACTAATTGGGAAAAATAGAAGAGATAATGGAGAACGGGAACACTTTTAGTGCCTAGGACATCTTCATGTCAAATTTGACAGTTGAAATTGATTTATGAACCTAGTCGGATGCAGAGCAACTCGATGCGGATATGAAGATATCACTCCGAATGAGAAATCATCATCATTTGGTGTTGCATCAACGCAGTGCCCCATATGTTCTACGACTTTTATAACAAAATCCGCTACTACCAAAGTATAACGGAGAGATACAAATTTTTTATTTTAATAATATGAAAATGTTTTTAAATTAATAAAAAAAAGTTTAAGATTTCGAAATCTAAAAAAACCTTGGACATGCCAACATGGGTAAAAGTCGTCAAAAATTCATGAAGTTGTTGCTTTAACAATTAGTAAAACAACAAAGCATAATAAGGGCAATAGTTTGGAACTAAATATTTTCCCTACAGGGTATTTAATATGTATATAAGTAGATGCGTGCGCCTCAAGGTATGCCCGTCCTAAATGTGAACGAGCAAAATGAAGGTATGGTTTTAGGCGAAGTAATACAGGTGAATGTTAAGCATATTGCCACATGGCATGCGACTACTGTGCATTCCAGCGGTTAGTTAAAGGCAATAAAAGAGCGTAATAAACTAATTTTCACGTATGTAGGTTGTAGCAGTTGGAATGTGGTATTTGCTTACTAGGCTCTTTGTGTAACTAAAATAGCTGAGTGGAGGCTGATGTGGGTTAAGAATGAGCGAAATTATTTATGTTAAGCAACTGGCCAAAAATTTTCAAATTAAGGATTTAAGGGAATTGCGCGCGAAAGTGCTTAGAGAAAGTGCCGCTGCCCGGCTGGTTGGTCTGTTCGTGCACGCAAGTGCTGAAATCGCCGCTCTACAAACAATGAAAGGCGACTGTGGAAGTACGGAATTTTGTAAAGTATTCTATAGCCGCTTAACCGCCTAGACAATTTCGGCCATTTTAACGCCAATTGGGCGCACCAAGGGAGATCAAGCCTTTCTGAACTCAAAGAGTGCCAGGATTATTTTTAGGCTGGAGCTTTTTGGGTGTTCGTAAGAGATGACCCTGAATGAGAAATCATTCCGTGATTTTTTTTTGGGTTTTACTTCGCTGCTGATATCTGCGTATAGCTCGTGCAGTTCACCACTGAATTTCATCCCGGGAAGGATCATCAATGTTCCGGAGAACTTTTATTATGAAAACTCCAGTGTACATGCTATCATAATTTGGCACGATCCCGAGCCATACATCAAAAGAAGTATTATAGTCGAGAGAGTACGAATTCACTTCTCAGTTGTCTACTCTATCGAAAGTATCATTTGTCGGCAAGATTAATACTCCTAACGCTGATTCCCAAAAACAGGAAGCTTCTAATCGGAAGTCAGATGCGCCGAGTAATGACAGAAGATATTTTGTCTGCTCTTCTTTCACCAAACAATTTTTTCAATTATTTATCAAGAACAGTGACGATAGAAAGCCTCGAAGAGTTTGATGATTGCAACAAAAGTGGTTTAGGTGAGTATCCTTTGCCGGATATGGTTGCTTCACTATCCAGCTGCCACTGAATTGACTATCACGAGAGCTTTTTTATATACAAAAATATACTTATATTTTGAGCTAAGTTTTATAGACATCACTGTATTTAGCGGGCACAGAATGATTCCCTACCGTAAATAGGGCCCTTAACTTTAAGTTAGCCATCTAGCAATATTTCGATGAAACTCGTTTTCTATTCCATTGAGCATTTTTTGAGTGATGCTCGTACAAACATACAGACAAACTGGCGAAAAGTCTAAAAACCATTGTTTTGGTTTCTATTACTATAATAAAGACCGCGCTATGATTTTTCTTAAGATATTTATTATGTACAGGCATTGGTCTGTTCCAATTTCACTATATGCATAAAATAGTTTGAGTTAAATTTTATTACCACAACTGTATGCAGTTGAAATAATTTATTTTTTCCTTAAACTTTAGGTTGAACATTCAGCAATAAATTGGTGAAAATTGTATTTAATTATATGCCGTAGTTTTTGAGTGATGCGTGAACAAACATGCAGACAGACAGACAAGAATTCTCAGAACTATTGCTTTCACTTCTATTACTCAACAAAAACGTTCCCGCTGGTATTTTCTTTTAATATCTTTACAGAAATGGGCCTTTTATCATTTTATTCTATATAAAGATTTTCCTAACGTGCGGTGTAACTCAATAACCGTCGATTGCACGGCATTTGTACAGAGGACACACCAATATATTTATATATATATATATATACAATAAATACGGCTTCTGTTGCATCAAAAGAAGTGTAATCTTTCACACACCAACCGAAATCAACAGCCAGTGTAGTGGCATGCCTTTGATTTGCAGCGCTACAAACAACAACAAATTATTCACGTTAAGTCGAGGTGTTGCATACGCAATTGATTGTTCGTACGTTGGGTGTTGATTGGCAAAATGAGTGCAAAGCATATGCCATTCTAACTTCAATCGAACTAGCCCGTAAAAGAGCAGTTCTAGAACTTGTTTTTTATATTTGATATCTGCATCAATAGAGCTCGAATCTCTTTAATGATTGTCCGATCGTAAACAAATTTACAGCACAAATTGGAAACCTTCCAGGGATATTCGTAGGCTAAAAAGTATACATTAAGGAAGATAGGGGCAAATGAGCAGCATGGAACCTCCCATACAAATCGGACTTTCTATAGTGTATATCTGGGAATGTATTAAGGCAGACGACTGAAATTCGATAATAAGTTATATGAGAATAGAGATTATTCCCAAGAACAATTAATAACTATGATTTTGTTGGTCTATTTAAACTAGTCTGATATTGGTATATTTCTGTACGAAATCTGAAAGCTGACATCTCGTATGACATCAACATGTTTAAATAACACTTGTTAATATGAAAAAAAAAACAGTGATGGAGTAGTTGGGCTTGGTGTTCATACTAGCTTGGAAGCAATTTACAACTAGTTGGTTCACCTGCACTGCGCTCTATCCACACATACATGCAACTATGAATGAACGAGTGCTTTTACAAGAGTGTAAAAAAATTATTTAATTTTTCATTTGTAGTCTGGTAAAGGTGTGAAATGATAGTGAGTGTTCATACTTGCATCAATACCTGTCTGTTGGTATGGCACTTGGATGACACCTTCCGAGCGTATGCTAGGCGTTGGCCTTTAAATATGGTATTGCAAGTCAATAGCAATGGGCGAAATCCAGTTTCTGGCTGCAAGTTTAAAATAGCACAGCATTAAACTGCCGCTTTTCGGATAGCAATAAAAAAAAAGAACCTTATATTTTGTAGCCACACCCTGAAGGACGTCAGTAGTTAGTGTAGCTTATATCTGGTTCAGAACTAGAACTAAAGTACCAAATATCAACTAATAGATAGTAACTAGACCTTCGTCAGCTCAAAACCGGCAGCCGAGTAATTATCATATTGAACTCGACTAGAAGTTGAAAAAAAATGTATTAAAATAAAAAAAATTTAAAAATTGGAAAACAAGTTTATACAAATAAAAAAGAAAAAAATTGGAAAAAAATTATAAAAAAAAAATTTTAAATTGGAAAAAAATTGAAAAGAAAACAAAAATTGGAAAAAATATTAAAAAAAATTGAAAAAAAAAACAATTTTCAGAAAATTTAAATAAAATGAAAACTGGGAAAAAATTCCAAAATTCGTATTTTTGAAAAAACAAAAAACAGCCTTGGAAATTTCACGATATCTTTAGATATATCAGAGGTATAATTAAAAAAAAAAAATTGCTTCCAAAATTTGATGACGAACTCGAATTTACGATTTTGAAAAATCGAAAATTTTCTGAAATTAGAAATTTCAAAAAAAAAAACATTTTTTTTTTTTCAAAAAAATTAATTTTTACGATTAAAATAGATTTTACGATTAAAATTAAACTAAAAAAATATTTTTTGGAAAAAATTCAAAAAATCGTATTTTTTGAAATAACCAAAAAACCACCCTTCAAAGCGCCTTTTGAAAGTGTTAAATTAAAAAAAAAAATTTTTTTGGAAAAAATTCAAAAATTCGTATTTTTGAAAAACAAAAATTTCAGGATATCTTTAGATATATCAGAGTACAATACAAAAATGTTGAGTTCAAAATTTAATGACGGACTTTAATTTTGAAGATTTTGAAAAATGTTAAATTTTCTGAAATTAGAGATTTCAAAAAAAAAAAATTTATAAAAAAATCTAATTTTTTTTAATCAAATTTTATTTAATAAAATTTTTTTTATTGAAATTTTTTTTTTTAATAAAATTTTTTTTATAATTCTAAGTACTCCCTTTGAAAGTGCCAAAGTTTATTTTTCTAACTAAAGTAGTTTCTTTATTGCTTTTTATTCCACTAATTTGTTGGTTTGCGAAATACTGAAAAAAGAACTTTACAAAACAGGAAAAAAGAAGAAAAAATATGAACTTTGAAATTGCATAACTTTGAAACAAATTTTTTTTTTTTCTTTGACAGAACTGTGTTTCAGCAAATTGTGCCGATTTGGCACCTCTGGGGTATAGATAGGTTCAGAGATATAGATAGGGATAAGTACAGGGATTTGGATAGAGATCTCTGACACTTATTTAATAACGCGGATAAACACTTGTAAGAAATAAAAATAACCAAATGGACGATTTTGAAACTTTATTAATGTAGATGCGAATTACTTACATACAAATTTTCAAACCTCTAAAATTTTGTATTACAGTAGAAATAATACAAAACAATAAGAGTAAGAAATATTAAAACTTTTTGGTTTCAAAACTAAAATAAAGCTAGAGATGTATCTAGCTACAATTCCGGTTTAGGTAATTCAGAATGTGAATATGAATTGTTATTAATACAAATGATCACTATACTGGTTAATGTTTGACTAAATTAAAAATTAAATTACCTGAGGCATATTAAAATAAATAAAACGACAATCCTTTGGTCTTAAAACTAAAAAATATCATAAGGTTTTTCTTAAACTTTGAGCTCAAACTCAAACTAACTAAACTAAAAAATTGTCACAAATGTTCAGTGTTGCCTAACAATTGACTAGAATCAAGATTGACTAGAAGTGATTTATACGAAACTAAGTGTTTTCAGCTG
Organism: Merzomyia westermanni; assembly: GCA_949987695.1. Taxonomy (NCBI): domain Eukaryota; kingdom Metazoa; phylum Arthropoda; class Insecta; order Diptera; family Tephritidae; genus Merzomyia; species Merzomyia westermanni. The sequence goes on from OX465288.1 coordinate 37,434,179, forward strand.
TAGTGTGCACATAGCTTTACAAATTTTTTTTTCAAGTATATCACAGATGCCAATGTTTACAAAAACCGATTCAACATATGTAACTCTTATAATCGATGTTTAGGACTAATGAAATCGATTCAAAAAAAAAATCGACAGTTAAAAAACAGTAAAAGCAAAAATCGATTATTTATTCACAACCCTACTAAAAATGGAGACGGAATGCATTAATTGCACTTTGAGAATCAATGGGCTTGTTCACACGTCAACATAGCACGAAATCGCACTGAAAATGTTACTAATCGTTACGGGATATGGACCGAAATGCAAACCAAAAAGGTCTTTTGCGGATAGTGCTTGCTTTTATTTGGGAGCATGTAGTGAGCTTTTCGGAATTGTTTTTGGGATCGAAGTAAGTGTTTGGTACAAAATAGTAGAAGGGAAGCCAAATCATCTCACTTCATAAAGTAATGGAACGATTTGGCAGACGTTTTATGATCATCCGCCAGTCTACATCGGGAAGCTAGTTTCCATAATTGGGTTTAAAACCCGTTTCAGAATAAGTATGGGAGAGTAAGCAGAATGAAACGCCCCAGAGTATACAGCTTTCTACAAAAGCATAGAATTGTAGGTCACACAGACGATATACCAGAAGAAGCCGCAAAAATTTTCTCGAATTTGTTCCCACCATCTTCTATAGCAAATTATCCCTGATTATTTACTAAAGAGAATGAGCAGAAGGGAAGCTCTTTGTTATTGTAATAATAGTACCTCGACCTGCCAAGTCGGCACGTCCACTCATGGATTTGACGAAATAGGGCTATACTGAAATAACACTCTTTAGTCAGCTTTAACCTGCGTCGTTCCTGTAAGCAAACCCGTCTCTGCGTTTAATGCTTAGGTCTTGGACTAGGTTGCCCAACATCATCAGATGGAAACGTGTAATCAGATAGTCTAGTTGGAAAGTTAGCTGCATTGAAATTTATAGGGCTTCAACTCTTCCTAAAAATTATGCCTCATACAATAAATAATAAGCTCAGTCGCAAAACCCTTTGAAACCATATATTAACTCAACAAAAACAACTTAAAAGACTAAAAGGCAACGTGCACAAACTGGAGAATCATGCAATGAGACTGCAGATGAGAGCACAGAGCGTATACTTATCGAATTTAATAATAATGAATTTTACTGGTTGATCTTTGGTAGTGCCTACTCCGCATGTATTTAATTAAAACAAATCCTTTTTATATCCCTTTCTTGACCTCAACAGCGAAAGCAACAAAAGCTTTGCAGGCGCACTCAGCTCAAAATGCCTTTGAATAATGAATACTTCACGTTGCCGTACACTATAAATCACTGTTTGTACATTTACTTGCACTCGCCTGTGCCACTTTCCGTTCGGCAAATAACAAAACAAGCAGCCGGCCTGCAGATTCACCGACCGACCGACCACATCCAGCCACCGACCAGAGCAAGCTTTTAAAATTGGGTTAATTGAATATAAAATAATCCGCTCAATGTTTAATGTTTTTAATAGCAATTGTTATTGTTGTTGGTGTTTTTGTTTTTGTTGTCGATAAGCTTGACTAATATGCGTATTTCGGAATGGCTGAAGGCGTTAAAGCAAGCGGCGCGGTGAGCTCGGTGGTGTTTTTGCCGCACGAAAAGTGTGGCGATTGTTGTGAAAACTCTGCTTTTTCTGCTGCTGAGAATAAGCTCTGCGACGGATAATTTGTGAATAGGCACTTGCAACGACCGATTGCATGGGGATATATGTTATGTCTTTGTTATGTTAAATCTTGTTGGTTCCGACAAAAAATTAATACATATATTAAGTAAATATTAAACATAATATTTAAATCATAAAAATTAGTATTCTTGGTTTTAGTCTCATTTATTGCGATGATTTTTTTTTTTAAATGTTATTATGTATAATATTTATATCATTTGTTGATACTTAAACTAAGAAACACCTTTTTAGTTAAAAAAAAAAAATTTTAATAAAAACATAAAATTATAAATAAAAATATAAAATTTGTAAATAAAAAAAAAACCTTTAAAAAACTTCTTCATGGCAATGAATGAGCGTAAAATCAAGAGTAGTAATTTTTATAAAAATTATAATTCTTTTTATTTTTTTTTTATCATTTTGTTCTTAATAGTTATTAAAAGCTTTTATTTGAATAGAGAGGGGAAAAAATAAGTAAATATTTTAAACAAAGAGCTGGGCGTATTTGAAAAAATTAACAATTGTAAAAAAGTTTTGAAAGAAATATTTTAAAAAATTTTAAATCTATTAAACTCAAAACAAAATTGATGCAATCTCACGAAAAAATTTTAGGTATTTTAACAATAAAAAATTCAAAGTAGAAAAAAAATTCAAAATTATAAAAAAAATTTAAATTATTAAAAATTCAAAATAATAAAAAAAAATTCTAAATAATAAAAGAAACCTAAATAATAAAAAAAGTTGTAAATAATAAACAAAAACTAAAATAATAAAAAAATTCAAAATAATAACAAAAAACTCAAAATAATAAAACAAAATTCAAAGCAATGAAAAAAATTCTAAATAATAAAAAAGCTAAATAAAAAAAATCAAAATAATAAAAAAAAATTCAAAATAATAAAAAAAAAATTATTAAATAAATTTAATAAAATATTAGTATACAAATTTTAAAATTATTATTTTGAAAATATCCATAAAAATTTTTCAAACAAAACAAACACACTCAAATAAGCGAAATTTATATTTGTTTACCAAAAAAAAAAGCATTTATAAAAAAATTGTCTAAACAACGTTAAAAATAAAAAGTTGTGTATTGTAATTAAACTTGGCCACAAAATAAATATAAAATCAATGAAAAAAACATTTGAAAACACAAGAAACATTTTTAAAAAACTACAAATCTATTAAAACAGAAAACTGATACATGCTTATTTAAAACCGATAAAAAAAATAAAAAATAATGACATTTGATTAAAAAAAAACATACAAAAAAAAAATTTACAAAAAAAAATATGTAAAAATAAGCATTAAAATTTTATATTATAATTTGACAAATATTTTTTTAGTGTTAAAACCAGTGAAAACAATTAATAAAACTTAGACGCAATTTAAAGAAAAAAGGCAATCTCAAAGAAAAAAATGTGTCACCAAATTTACTGCATACAATTTAAAAACAGTCAAATCTATTAAAATAAATTTAAAAAAAAAAAACAATGTAATTCAAAAAAGAACATTTTTACAAAAGCTAAAAAATAAAAAAAATTTCAATGAAAAGTTTAGCACAAAAAAATATGGAGATATTAATAAAAAATATAAATTGGTAATAACATTTGTTGAACTTTAAAAAAAAAAATTTGAAATGTGTAAAAATGCAAAATTTGATTTATAAGCACATGCTTCTATAAAAATTGTAGAAATATATAAAAAAAAAAATCAAAAAAGATCAAATTAAAAAAAAAAATATAATAAAAGTAGAAAAATATATAAAAGTCAAAAAATATAAAAATAAAAAAAGTAAAAAAATTAAAAAAAAAAAATTATTTAAAAATGAAAAAAGTAAAAAAAAAATAAAAAGTTAAAATAAAATAAATATTTAAGAAAAAAAAAATTATGAGAAAAATGTAAGGAAAATATAGATATAAAATGTTTAAATTTTATATACATTTTTCATGCCCGTGAGTGTAGGTAGTACCCACGAGGTAGTTTCGCTAAAACAAAATTAGTTCCTCAAACTTGTCAAAAATCCAATGCTGCTATATTTTTGCACAAAACTGTATGTACGACTAGACTATATATGTACATATAAATACTATGCATATTCACCGCTAGCACTGCACATTATGTACTTAGCTTTATTGAGTGAAATCCATGTATACATACATAGAAGAAAAGTTTTTACACATTTTAGCTAAGCGATTGCAAAATATTGTTGGTATACAGAGAAAAGCTTTGTCGGCTTTTTTAACCACTTGTTGCAGCAGTTAATTCCTGCTTCTGTATCAGCCACTCTGGCAAACAGATAAAGTTTTGCGAGTACGAATTCGCCTGAGCGCCATTTGAAAAATTGGCAAAAGCGAGAGCGCGTATTGCGCATAAAAGCCGGGTGTGTTTTTCGCCACAACCGAATCGTTATTGTGCTTTTGCAACTCTAAATAACGATGACGTAACCTATTTTTGTTTGTTTTGCAATTTCAATTATATGTTGAACTCGACATTTTCTAACTTATTTTATGATGACACAATTACTCTTTTCCTTAATATAGAGTATTTCAGCATTATTGAAAATATAGAATTACTCCACTTATTTTCGCAACATACTTTTTGGCGCTGATTCAACAGTTGCAAATCTCTATAGGTATTCGTTAAAATTTTCTCTATTAAAGATTTATTTTTCTCAGCTTTACGCAATGCTTTATCTTGGCCATCAAACTCTCGATAGTCTCTCAACACAATATTCTCTCCCTTTTAAGGTGAATTCGGTCATGTAGCTCTCAGCACACTATTCTCTCCCTATTAAGGCGAATTCGTCATCAACACTTATTCAACAGTTTATCTTACACTCGATTTCAAAAGTACTTTCATCTCGTTTTGCTTCGTTAAACGTTATGTCGCTCGCACGAACTCTTTAAATTTACAAGTGTCAATGTCTCTCTCCCTCTCTCTCTCTCTCTGAAGTGATACATTTTTTCTCGCTTTATCCTTTCGTATTTATCTTTTAACTGCTTTCATATTTATCATGCCTCTTCAAAAAAATGTTTTGCAGAATAGTTGAGTGAGATAAAACGTCTCTGAAAGTCTCCCCGATTTTTTGTTCTTAATTCCTCTCTTTAGGTTTTATTTATTTTTTTCTTTGTGTTATTGATACGTATCTCTATATTATCTAGCTTCGTTGTTGGTATTTTTTGCATTATTACTTATGACGACTTTCTCTTTTCGTGGAACTAAAGCGCGATATGTATTAACTTTCATTTTCAAACATTGTTCTAAACTATTATCGGATTTAAGTTGTAAAAACAGAACTGCTGGTGAGCTAGATTCTTCTAGAGCTATTATAAATAAGCACTGCGAGTTTTGTATATTTTTCGGGGTGACGCTTGTCGAGTGGGTTGAAGATAGCAGATATGAGAATACTTGAATATATCTCTAGGTGGCTCCAATATTGAAAACCCTACTTTGGTGGGAACAACGGAGCATCACTAAAACGGCTAGAGCAAGATATATAAATGACGAGCGTTTTTTTTGAGTAAGAACTTTGGAATTCGAAATATAGCGCGATTATCTAGAAGGTGCTTAGAACAGAACCTTATCCGACTCATATCAAGACTGCCACATCAGTTAAGACTTTCGCTAGTATTTTTTAGCAAACAAAAAAAAAATACAATAAATCTCAATGGGTACAAAATGAAAATGATACACAATATATTCAGAAAATTCAATCAAAAATCAAGAAAATTTGCGAACACAACTACGCACTTACTAACCAGAGCATTATATATTGTACATTTGAGGTGAGTGTACAGCTTAGCACCAAGCAACAAACACTGGTAATTCCTTGAGAACTTATATTTGTCGCCACAAATCGAATTTAGTTATTATGCAAAACGAGTAAAGTATTGAGCTCGTTCAATCGTATTCTCAGATAATTAGGAAGCTTTCAACAACTGAAAATCACTGCCAGGCTCAAATGCAAAGTAGCTAAATTCTAACAATTATTAAGTAGCAATTTAAGGCATGGTGTAACATAGTAATAAATGGCGACCAACAAAAATTCGCTTAGTTGAGTAAAGGTAATTGGAAAGTTATTTTTTTCTTTGTTTTTGCATTTGTCTTAACTTTTTTTGAACTTCCTTAAACAATTTCTCATAGATTATCTGGCGCTGAATTCAAATATCTAAAAAATTTAGTTTTAAAATTTTTCAAAAAGTTTTGACCATTTAAAAAAAAAAGGTGAAAATTAAAAAAAAAAAAAATTTTTAATTTTTGAAAAGTTTTGCGACCTTTTAACTATCTTAACATTTGGTGAACTTTTTTTTTTTTTTTTAAGAACACGAATTCCAATGTCGAACAAAAACAAAATTTCTCGAAAAATTTTTAAAAAGTGTTGATACTTCCTTTTTATTCCTTTTGGTTTCTCTTCGTGTATTTTTTTTTTTACATGTGTGCTTGAAAATATTTCAAATATTTGGAGAAAGTGATTTTTGGGAAGTTTCTCAGTTTTAGATCCCAAATTCGGCATCTTGAAATCTAAAGAAAAGGGGTTGATAATTGTTTTGAAATGCTTTTTTTTTTATTACTTTGCACAAACTAAAAAATATATTCAAATTATTCGACAATTCACAATCGCTTAGAAAGATTTTGGAAGTTTCGAACATTTGTTATACTAAGGATTGTGTTTTTTGTTTGTTTTTTTTTTTTTTAGTTTTGAAATATCGTACGCTTTGAAAATTTACGCTGAAATTTTGAAATTTGTTTTTCGACCGCTCGATTTCAGACCTCGAGAGTAGAGGACCTCCTTAGGACGACAATCAAATTATTCAAATTTGACATTTTCAAATAAGTTAGAAATCCGATGTTTGGAAAGTGTTAAAATTTCTTTTTTCGACATCTCAAAAAGAAATGGAATTTTGAAACTAAGATGAGATGAGATTTGAAATAAAGTAAATATTTTTTTTTTTTTTTCAATTCCAATTCCACAACAAAAAACCACTAACAGACGAGATTTTGAAAGTAGGAAAAGATACGTTTTGTTAAAATATATATTTTTTTAAATATATATTTTTAAAAAACGCTCCATTTTTAAATTTTTTTTATTTTTATTTTTGTTATTTATCAAATTTATAAAATACTTGAGCTTCTAAATTGTTTTTGGAGCATTAAACCCGGATTTCTGATATAATAAAAAAAAAAATTTTAATTATTGTTCTGGATAGACGAAATTTAGAAGTCCTCGCTTAAGCGAACTTTTGTTTGCACCCCCACCTAATGTTAAGAACAGCATGTGCATAAAATAGCCAGCACAAGCTGAAGAAAATGCCACTCGTAACAATTGTGTACCTACTTAATTAAATAATTGCGCAGTGAGGTAGAAAATTATAAAACAGTTGAAGCCAATATCCAATAGCCCGAGTACAAGTGCAGGCAAAGGAGAAAGGATGAGGGCTGAAGGATTATGCGGCCGGGTTAGAAACAACATGAATATCTATGCTATTTACTATATGTACAAAGAAAATTTGCATTCCTGGTAGAGAAAATACAGTTATTGCAATTACAACAGTGCCAATACTTAAGAACATTCCAAGTTACAAATAATTGTTGAACAATTTCCAACGGTTGATTTGCTCGACAAACTGCAAAAATGTGCAACCGCTCAAGGCACCAACCATGGCAACGACAACAGTACCAATACATTTCCAGTTGTATTAACAAGCGCGTCAGAGTGTTGTAGAATGAGGAGAAAGAGAAAGGGAAGGAAATGTAACGAGAAAATTAAATGTCAAAGGAAAGGGAAAGGAAAGATGTAGAAGAATAACGAACAGGAAGAGATTGGGAAGATCGAGTTTAAGGACGAATCATAATAATTATGATTATGATCACCATGAGGATGGTGATGACGATCTTGTGATAATGCTTAGGGTGGAGAAAGGTGAAAATGAAGACGAAGGCAAGAACACAGTTCAAAGTGAAGAAATGTATAACAGATACGGTTGCTGTACATACGGCTGTGTTCAATCGAATTTCGGTTCGTCAAGGAATAACATGGTCAATCACAACGAATGCAAGAGCAAAAGCGCCAAATGCAAGCGCAGATGCTACAAATGAAAGCGCAAAGGCGAAAAATAATTTTTTTTTACCTTTTCTGTGAATTTTTTTCTCTTAATTTTTGTTTACTTTTTTCTTAATTTTTTTATACATTTTTTTTTTTTTTTTTAATTATTCAAATTTTTTTTCCTATTCAAATTTTTACTGTGGTTTTAATTTTTTTACATTTTTATTTTTAATTTTTTTTTACTTTTTTCTTAATTCTTTTTTTACATTTTTCAATTTTTTTTTTTTACTTTTTTCTAAAACGCTTTTTTTTTAATTTTTTTTAATTTTTTGTTAATTTTTTGTACTTTTATCTTAATTTTTATTTACCTTTATCTAAATTTTCTTAATTTTTTTATTATTCAAATTTTTTTTCTATTCAAATTTTTACTGTTTTTTTAATTTTTTTACATTTTTTTTTTTCTTTTTTTCTTTTTAGCAAATGAGAAGCCCATAAACTTCGACAACACAAAAATTTTTTTTTAGGTTTGGCACTGAGGATGGAGAGTAAAAAGCAAAAATCATTGTTTCACCTTCACCGCTTCACCGATTTGATTACAGACGGTTGAAATGGCAGCATTCAATCAAGTATTTAAAAAAAAAGAATTTATTTAATTGCAGAAGAAAATACAAAAAAAGGTTTAAATAAAGGTTTAGCAAAACATTTATAAAACGCTTGCTTTAGAAATAATTATAGGTATGCATTCATAAGCTCGTAATTAACGAGGAGTTTCGCTTTTACCAGCGTCTTGTAAGCTTAGTGATACTTTCACAAACCGTTGATTTCTGACACGTTTTAAACTTAATGAGTTTCACAGATTGCCTAAATTAGGAAACAAAATTTCAATATTATAACAGCACGATATAATTAAAGAAAAACGTGAGAAGAAGTATTGATAAAAAAATTAGAACAGGCATAGTTAACAAATTAGTTCGAACACACTAAATTTGTTTATAAATATGGGTCGCAGTTTAGTTAGTTCATTCCAATCATAAAATGGCAACAATGCGGAAAACCTTCCTACTATGCATGATAACTTGTTTTGTAATTGCGGTGAATATTTTCTAGAAAGCAATCTCTTCTCAAAAAATATTCAAACGAATTCCTTTGCTTCTTTTCAAGGTGTTACAATTCCCAAGTGTTGAATCTTACCCGAATCCAGCACGGGTTCCGTCGGCTAAAAACCCGTCTACAGAAATGGATAATGGAATTGATTTCGAAGGCAGCTATACGACCATAACACTAAACCGTGCTCAAGTATCAGAGCTTACGAGAAAAGTGCTGGATAAAGTTTTACAAAAATTGCACAATTTCATAAAGAACAAAAGACAATCAAAAAACTATGAATAGTTCTTATTTTGTGTTTTTAGTTTATAAAATATATAATGTAACAGCTGTTCTTTTATATGGGTTAAGTTGTATGGGTCGCTTTTAGTAGCAACCTTGTACCCATTTTTTTTGTTAAGACCATTTTTGCTGATGATTATTAAAATCAATCGGCTTCGAGCTTGCGACAAGTGAAGTTGTCTCGTCCGTTACTGCTTCGGACAGTGCCTTGCTTTGAAACAACCCGAAGGTGATTGTGTGCATGTAGATTATATATATATATCTACTGCGTTTACCGATTTGTATTCTTTATTAATAAAACGAACTGTTGACTGAACTCACAATCAATTTATGTATTATTCTCTACGAAGTACAACCAAGAGCGATACAATACGATACAAAATTTGCCAAATGAAGTCATTTTAGATCATACCTAATTTTACGAGAAATTTTAATTCAAGCTTAAAGGGCCTGCGGAAAACTTTCTTATGGATTTGTTAATTTCCTAATATAGGAATATTTGCATATTACCAAGTTTATGATCATATGACCGCTTCGTTTACATAACGCTTACTTTTAAAACAATTTGTAAATGAAAAATAAGCGTTTTGTAAGATTTAAGCTTACTTCGGTAAACTTTTAAAAAATTTATATAATTCTATTATTCTTATTGAGTTTTTTTTTTTTAATTAATTAAATTTGAATTTTTCTTTTTTCTATTTTAATATTTTTGTTTTTATTTTTCTTTTTATTTTTTTTTAATGTTTTTTTGCTTCTTTTTATTTTTTTAATGTTTTTTGGTTTCTTTTTATTTTTTTTTTAATTTTTTTTTTTCAAATTTTTATTAAACTTTGTTTTTGAAATTTTTTTTTTTAATTTTTTTTTGTAAATTTCTTTTTCATTTTTTTGAAAACTTTTATTCTTTTTTATTTTTTTATTTCAATTCTAATTTTTTTAAATTTTTTTATTTTTTTTTTTGATTTTTATAAAAAAATTTTTTTTTAATTTTTATTAAACTTTTTTTAAAATTTTTTTTTTATTTTTATTAAATTTTTTTTTAATGTTTACTTTTTTTTGAAATTTTTTTTTGAAATTTTTTTTTGGAAATTTTTTTTTTAGAATTTTTTTTTTTAATTTTTTGTTTGAAATTTTTTATTTTTGAAATTTTTAATTTAGTAAATGAAAGAATCAATAAAAAAGGCTAAGAAAAAACATATATAAAACGCGTGCTTTTAAAAATTATTTATAGGTATGCATTCACAAGCTCGTAATTAACGAGGAGTTTGGCTTTTACCAGCGTCTTGTAAGCTTAGTGATAATTTCAGAAACCGTTGATTTCTGACACGTTTTTAGACTTAATGAGTTTCACAGATTGCCTAAATTAGGAAACATAATTTCAATATTATAACAGCACGATATAATTAAAGAAAAACGTGAGAAGAAGTATTGATAAAAAAATTGGAACAGGCATAGTTAACAAATTAGTTCGAACACACTAAATTTGTTTATAAATATGAGTCGCAGTTTAGTCAGGTCATTCCAATCATAAAATGGCAGCAATGCGGAACACCTTCCTACTATGCATGATAACTAGAAAGCAATCTATTCTCAAAAAATATTCAAACGAATTCCTTTGCTTCTTTTCAAGGTGTTACAATTCCCAAGTGTTGAATCTTACCCGAATCCAGAACAGGTTCCGACGGCTGAAAACCCGTCTACAGAAATGGAGAACGGAGTTGGTTTCGTGAGAACACCCGCCAGGCCGAGAAATTTCACCGAAAGACCTCCGAATTAAGAACCTAAAGGCAGTTCTAAGACTATAACGCCAGACCGTGCTTAAGTATCCGAGCTTACGAGAAAAGTGCTGGATAAAGTTTTACAACAATTTCATAAAGACCAAAAGATAATCACAAAGCTGTAAATACTTCCTATTTTTTGTTTTTAGTTAATAAAATAAATACGATAAAGAATTATTATTAGAACATTTTTTTAAGGTTTGTTAATTTTCTATTTCTAAGTTTATGATCATGTGGCCGTTTCGTTTACATAACACTTACTTTTGAAATAATTTGTAAACGAAAGATAAGCGTTTTGTAAGTTTAATGTTTACTTCGGAAAAAATTTAAAAAAAAATTTATAATGTTTACTTAATTCGGCAGGAATTCTTGAATATCGCTCTGGTATCTGTAGCAGTCTCTACTGTTGTCTCTGCTAAAGGATCTGGTATGATTCGACATATCTCTCTGCTATCGAGGAAAACCCAATAGCAGATGAGATGGCCAGTATCGGCTCCTAAATAGACATTTCATGAGGCAAACAACTCTATGCGACCACGAAGAGCATGATTTTATGACAACGAATTTCCTATGGACTAACCGAGATGGTTGCAAAGTCCCAAAGTCTATATGGCCGTGTTACGAAAGAAAAGGGGCTAGCTTTTTTCTTAAACTAAACAAATCTGCAGTAAGTGTACTTAAAGGTTCCATAACAGCACATTGTGCTATCGAAGTCAATGCCCCTACGGTGGCGTTCACCAACAAGTTCTTTATGCTGAATCTGTCAGTAGTAGTAGAAAGGGGAGTCGATCCACTACTTTCTTTGTTGGCAGTTAGCGTAAGGAAGAATTTGGTGTAGACTTGGAGGAAATTTTTAGATTGGTATCTGCTACTACAGATTAACATGTTACTGATTTTCCCGACTTTGCCAGCAAAGTCTAATTGCCTTTTCACTTTGGGATTTATAGTTTGTTGTTGTATTGGTGAGGGAGGCAATCGTGTGACTTTTTTAGTTCATAATGAAAGTAGTCCTTGTCCGATGAGCCTGTGTCTGCAGGTAAACGACATGTTGAATACCCTCGCTCTGGTGTGGGATAGTAATTTCCTACAACAATATAAACGATTCTTGAGTCTTCGCTTGGGGCCCTTTTTGTTCTACACTTGACGTTCAGTGAACTTTACTGGGTTCTAGTGCATGTTCTTGCAACTGCATGTCCTATTAATTTTCAATCACGACACTTGGCTGCAAATAGGCTTGGTATATTAGTTATTTAGAACAAATTTCCATTATTATAAATTGAAACGTGAGATGAGACTGCTGATAAAATATTTCATGAAAGCAACGAAATTTGGAAAAAAATCAAAACAAAAATGGCGCACGAATCCAAAACAAAATTGTATAAAAAGGCCGTTTGGAATTGCTAGAGACATCAATAGTTCACGGTTTCCAAGTTAAATCAAATCTTGAAATGGCAGCGACGAAGAATATTTTGTTACTTTGCTTAGCAATGCATTTTGTAATAGCGGTAAATATTAACAAACAAACAAATAAAATAAAATAAAATTAAAAATTAAAAAATAAAAAGGTAAGGCAGTTCTGCTGATAAAACAGATCTGTCAAAAAATCCATCATGATCACACTACTTACTGTCAATTGGCGGAAGTGGTTCATGCATATGGTAAAAAGAAGAAGAAGAGAACTAGGAGTTTAGATGACATCAAAACCAGCGTATTGTTAGCTGAATGGTTAGCAATGCGTGCCAAAATTTCTCTGATGAAGAAGCCTAGCAGCTTCCGAAATGGATCTATAAGAAAAGCTATGGCAGTTGTCTCTAAACATTTTTCCTACTCTATTAAATGACAAAATCTTTTAACAATTAGTTAAAAATGATTATTAAAAAATAAAAACCATAATAATTAGCATTAAAAAAAATTTCAAAAGTGAAAAATTATTATTCTTGGCTCGTTTCATGAATACTTGAAAATGTAAAGGCTGTAAATCAACAAAAGTTGTTGGTATAAAAAAAGTATTAAAAAACAATTTAAAACTTTTTTTTTTTTAATTTTAAATAAAAAAAAACTAAACAAATTCTAAAATTATAAAAAAATAGCAATACATTTGAAATTAAAAAAAAATTTAAAATGATTTAAAAAAAATAAAATTAATAAAAAAACAATAAAACAAAATTCAAAGAATAAAAAAAATAAAAAAAAAATTTTTTTAAATATTAAAAAAATAAAAAATTATATATATTAAAAAAAATTTTTTCAAAATTCAAAATTGAAATATAAAAAAATAAAAAAAATTTAAATTTAAAAATAAAAAAATTAAAAAAAAATTTAAATAAAAAACATTGAAATAAAAGAAAAATAAAAGGAAAAAAAATTTATTAAAATTGGTTTGATAAAAATTCCTTTCTTCTTTTCAAGGCATTCAACGTTCAAAGTGTCGCAGCTCACCACGTACCTCAAAAGACAGATTCCGAAGCAGATTTTACCAGAGGCCTATCCGGTGGGCAAGAAAGCAGCACAAAGGAAAATTCCACTATGGAATCCATGGGCAGCGATTGGGAGTGCTCCGATGAAGAAGAAGAGGACTCCGTTAACAGTCAGAGTGACAGAGACATATTTACGGAAACCGGTCCCGATCAAACAGCTGGAGAAGAACATGCCACAGAAATGAAAAAAATTAAAAACGAAATAAAAAAATTAAAACAGGAAGTGAAAAAACTAAAAGAGCGAATACAAAAAGATGAGAAAGGAATGAAAGCGCAAAAACAACAACTACAAAAACTAAATCGCCAAGTGCAACAACAAAATAAGCAAATGCGAGAATACAATAAGCAAATGCAACAATACCATAAGCAAATTCAACAACAAAACTACCAGAACCAACGAAAGGGAGGTTATTAAATTTTTGTATAAGAAATGTCTGTGTTTACAATTAACTGACTTCCCTTCTCTTCGAAACATTTTTTTTTTTCTTTTTTTAAACAAAACTATGTACTAAACTTATTGTAATTTTCAGCTAAAATCTATAAAAAATTGTAGCCCTCTTTCTTAAAAAATAAAATTGGTTCAAAAAGTTTTCAAAATTACATTTCCATACAAATTTTGATTTATGAATATGAGGGTTAATATTTACCAAATTCTATATCAGATTGTAAAAAAAACTCGTATGTGGGAAGCTTAAAAATTCAAATAATAAATCAAAACTTTCAAAGTTATTACATTTTTGTTGTTGTTTTAAGCTAAGTTTTAAAATTTTTGGACTACAAACTATGCAGCCAAACGAAATTTGGTTTAAAATGCAAGCTTGCCCAGTTGATGAGCGTGATAAAAACGGCTTACATTTTTAAATAGAAATGTTTTATCTTTAATAAAAAACAGAAAAGAAAACTTTTATAAATAAAAAAGAAATAAATAAAATATAAACAAAAAATAAAAACAAAAGATTTAAAAACAATTAAATATAAAAATCAAAAATTTAAAAAAAAATTAAATATGAAAAATGTTAAAAAATTTATTAAAAAAAGAATTTATAAAAAAAAATTAAATAATAGGAATAAAAAAATTTTATACAGCTGTGTTCAGTAAAATAGTAGTGAAATTAAAGGGATATCGTTCGACGAAATAAGAAGAAGCTGTGATTTTAATAATTCTCAATTAAAATATAGCAATTTCTATAACAGAAACCACATAAAAAGAAATTTCAAAGTTTACACAAAGTTTAGGAAAGTTATTTAAACTTTAAAAAATGGCCATCAAAAGCTTCAAATTTTTTGGCAGAATTTCTAGGAAATTTTTTGAGTACGCAGTTTTGTAGTCCAATCAATTTTAGTACCTCATTGTGTAAGTTAGAACTCGCTCAAAAATTTTCCTGAATTTTCAGAATTTTTTGCGTCAAGGGTGTTGAGTGATTTCTTCCATACAACGCATGAAGAAAACTTAATTTTGTATGAAAAAAATACCCAACATCTATGACAAAAAAAAATCTAAAAATTCAGGGGAAACTTTGAGGTACTTCTAACTTGCACTTGCTAAAATCGGATGAGCTATAAAACTGCGTACTAAAAATTGTGATGTAAATTTTTAAAAATTTAATCAACTTTTCTTAGCTTTTTGTAAACTTTGAAATTTCTTTTCATGTGGTTTTTGTTATAAAATTCGCTATATTTTAAGTGAAAATTAATTACAAACATAGCTTCTTATTTCGTCGAAAAATGTTTACCATGTTTGCCGGTTTAAAAAGAACCTGAATAACTAAGACAAATGTTAGTTGATTTCAGCTTTTGTGGTATAAAAGTTACATTTCTGGAACAACGATTAGTCGTTTGCTGCTTAAAATTTTAACTGGCGAATTTGAGCACTTCGTAGTGTCGTGAAAGGTCTTTTTACCCAGCAAAACATCTGAAAAATGTTGCTCCAACCTTAGAGATAATTGATGATTTTTAAGATGACATCCAGCGTCATTCTCCAATTACCATCCAATTACCAACTTGGAGACATTTTGAGAAATTTAAAGTTCTCAAGCTGATATCCAGCATCTCTCTAAAAAACAAAAAGACTACAAACAAGAGTTGGGCGAATTAAATTCAAAGAAACCAAAATAAGATTTTAACAATTTATTCAAGACTTTTTAAATTAATTTCAAATCATGTATATATGTTTTATTTTGTTTTCTGTATCGCAGTCATACATTTGGTTCAATTTGAGAATTACATTTGGCTACAAGTTGAGGACTAAACTTGTCTCAACTTAGAAAACAGCATTGGCTACCATACAAAAAATGCCTTTATGTTTACCATGCTGTGAAGCTCAAGTTGAGATTTTGTTGAGAAACACATTTTTCGGATTTGAAAAGTAGGTCAGTTATCAACTTACGCTCTAATTTGACTCAAGCCTGAATGTTTGTTGGGTATCCTTCTTTTTTAGATACTCTAATGAACAGCCTATATGGGCAGTAGAGCGTATCACCAAAAAAAAGTCGGCCGTACCTCATATGAAGTGTTTTTGAAAAACATTTAAAAAAAAAAATTTTTTTTTTTTCTGGCAGCCCTAGATGTCGCCCAATTACATTTTTCTTCATATCTTTGGCATTTGTTGTCGGATTTTAAAGTGTGACACATCAATTTTTTTGTCTCAAAGAGGGGGTTTTTCTCAAGAAAGTTCATTGAGCTGATGCGTTTTGTTGTGGTACCTACCCACCATATCTCAGTTGCTACCACCCTAATGTAACAACCTAATGTCAGTGAATTGAAGACCGTAAAAAATCATAAATCTTTTGCGAAAAAAGTATTTCGATTCAATCAGTAGAACCAGAAATATAACACAATTTATTTTTAGTCTAAAGCCATACAAGAAAAAGTAAATTTTATTTATTTTCCTCGCTCGCGAAACAGTTAGTGAATTGTTTGTTTTGTAACGGAAATTTTAGTCCATAAAATTTTGTCGGAATTCAAGCTTGCTGTATTTCTGCCGGCTCTCGAGCTTAGATAAAATGTGGCCCATGCGTTGTTCATCGGTGACCGCCACTGCAGATTCATGAACTGTATGAACAAATCGCTCGGTATTTTGGGAATGACAAGGATATGCTGTGAAAAAGATCAGTGAAAATGTCGATAAAAGAGAAGCAAAGAAAAATTAATGGTTTTCGTTGTGCATACCTGGTAATTCAATTATTTCATTGGAATATTGTAATGCTTCGAGGTGATCTTTCGCGAATAACTGCAAGCATGGTGGTTCAGCCGGTTCGAATCTATTCCAATCTATTACATTAAAATATTTGTCACTCTCGAAATTTATAAAATTATCCTCTTTCGGACCAAACATTTTACGAACACATCCATTAGCTTCTCTGCGGGCTGCTAAGATCCTCGTGTATCCATCTGAACGTACGAATGGATCTGTATCGGTTATCATCGATATAAAAATATTTTCTGGGTGCAGAAAGTATGAGTTATTTTTTATGACCGGACGGACAATATTTTGAATGTCTTGTGGCAATTGGCGAATCCATGTGATGTATTTGAAAACATGACGACATCCGTGAATTACAAGTGGTGCATAAACTTTAACAATAAAGTCAGCAAGTGTTTTTAGTGTTATTGAGGGTTGCTCGTACGTTATATAATAGCGAAGAATTCGAGACGCTGTTGTCAGCCAAGTAGATAAACAATAGTCCAGTTAACTTATAAAAAACCGGTCTTCATAAAGAAAAATGTATAAAGAAAATAAGGCATCTAATGTATGGCTCTCAACTAAAAACAAAATTTGTTTTATTTCGAGTTCTACTAAATTAATTGAAGTACTTTTTTCGCAAAAGATTAACGATTTTTTACGGTCTTTAATTTGCTGTTATTAGATCGGTACATTAGGGTGGTAGCAACTGAGATATGGTGGGTAGGTACCACAACGGAGCGCCTGAGATCAATGAGCTTTTTTTAGGAAAACCCCACTACTTGAGACAAAAAAATTGGTGTATCACACTTTAAAATCCGACAATAAATGCCGAAAATATGAAGAAAAATGCAATTGGGCGACATCTAGGGTTGCCAGCAAAAAAAAAATTTTTTTTTTAAATGTTTTTCAAAAACACTTCATATGAGGGGAGGTACGGCCGACTTTTTTTTTTTTTGCCTGTAAGGCGAGACGCTCTAATGGCCAGTGTTTAGACATGCTCGACATGTTTCGAAGTTGCCATATAATTGTTTTTTGAAGATACTTATATTTATATAGTTTAAATTACCAACCGTATGTGTTAATTATCTCGTTCATTACTTTTCAAAATAATGCGGATATCGAAAAATAGATATACATAATCCTATGTGGAAACTGTATCTAGAAATATTTTGCTGGAATACGAAGTAAAATACCTTTGTTTGATACCCATATTAGCATATATCACTAATTTTTTTAATATTTAAAATAAGTGGCAACCTTACAAAAATATTATAGGAGACTTGGAATGTAGCATATATCCTATATATTAAAAAAGTTCAACGAAATGGGTTAATTCGTTTTTGAGATAACAGCTGATATGCCAAAAAATAAATATAATGAGATTAGGTGGCAGCCCTAGGTGGTAACCCCACCTAGAAATATTTTTCTTAAAATAAGACATCCACTCATTTTGTTATAGAAAAATAAGCATAGAGGTGGCAACCCCATACATTCATCCTGAGTGGCAACACCCAAGAATTTAGTAAGTTATCTTCATAACAAACTTCATTCAAATCCGTCAAGTCGTTTCCGAGACAGTGTTGATATACAAGAACAGCTCGGTTAAAATTGTAAAATAATAGCGGATATTTTTCTTTTTTTGGTATTACTTATCGACTTATGACTAAAATAAAAACTACAATTTTTTTTCAAAATTAGATTTTTTTTTTCACAATTTGATTTTTTTCTTTTCAAATGTAAAATTTATATTATTATTATTATTTCAGAATTTTAATTTTCCAGAAAATCAAATCTGAATTTGCAAAATTAGAGATAAGATGAGCACTATCCACATGTGTATGTGTTTTCATTGGCACGGTATGAATCAGAAGGCAGCATTTTAGATGCAAGTGTGCGAGGTTCCTGGAAGAAAGATGTATCTTGGTATCGTCGGAACAGCCATAACATGGCTCATTTTTTCCATAAACATTTTATTTCAGTCGCCTTAAATTTATTTGTCGAACCCTTCACATATGAATGCTAAGGATTTTATAGGTAACTAAATGAGCGCGATTGCGTGAGTTGGTGTTGCTCAACCAAAAAATAAACAATATTAGACTGGACCAAGAAAAAAATTTTTTTTATTACATTGATATGATATTTTAAGAATGGTTACAAAAATAAAGTACAAATTTCAGAACTTAATATTGCCCGTTTTCATTCGTCATTTCGATTCTAGATAACAGTTCTTCGGCTTGCCTAAAAAATTGTTAAAAAAAAAAAAAAAAAATTAAAAAAAAAAATTAAAAAAAAAAATAGAAAAAAAAAATAAAAATTAAAAAAAAAAGGAAATAAAAAAATATAAAAGTATAAAAAAAAAGAAATAAAAAAAAATAAAAAAATTTTAAAACAAAAAAAGCGATATCGGAAACTACTAGTACACATTAATTTCAAATTTTGAAATAAAAAAAAAGTTATTTTATTCATGTTGCTAAGTGGTTACTGAAAAAAAAATTAACTGTTAACTCCTACCATTGCTTATTTAGATTTTTTGCGTTTGATCTCATTTTAGCTTTAAAACTGCCAAACAATTGAAGTAGCTTTAATACTTTATTTACTATACTTTTGCAGGAAATGAAATTCTCCACAAAAAAGTTGTGAATAAAACTTCTCGTCAGGTTGGCTTTTACAGAGTAATCAAGCCTTAAACATTGGTATGTTTCCATTTCAAGTTTTTGGTTTGAAACAGTCGTATTGCATATTACGTACAACATTTATTGCCGCCACTCTAAATTGAAGCTTAAACTTTAAGCTGTACAACTAGCAAGACAGCGTTGAAAATCGCATTTAATTAAACGCACTGGTTTTTGAATGAATGCGCGAACAAACATACAGACAAAAATAAAAATCCTAAAGAAAATCTTACTTTAGCTAAACTACTATGATGTTTAAAAGTGATAAAGCTTAAGTGGCACCTCTGCTTGTTTCAATGTTCAAGACCCCACAACTAGGAATATTCCCGAAGAAAAATGCATATTCTATGAAATATATTTCCAGCTCAAACTCAATGAGTTCGAAACCGAATTGAGTTCCGATGCCCATGCAAGCTTAACAAGAAACGAGACGCACAAAGCAAGCTGTCAATAGTTCAATGTTTTAGGTGAATAAGCTCATACAGTAAATTTGATACAGCTTTAAATGTATTGAAGTGTCGATGTGTGTGGTTTGCATCATATTTAGTTGGGTATACCGCCAAGTCAAGTCAAATTCATTCAATGGCAGCTTTAATTAGAATTGATTTATTTTTTCGTATGTGATGGTGGTTTAAATGTGTTCGTCCGTTGGTGTGTATGTTGCTTGTAAGTTGCAATTTTGCTAAACATCACGCTTGTACTTCTAATAATCCTACAGGCAAAGTTTGAAGTTGACACCTTCATTCACACACACACACACACATACGAATACAAGCAAACAAACCCACACTCACATACGCTATAAGAATTACAAAGATTACATTAATTATCAAGTAGGCGGCTTGTGTGGCGTTGTCGGGGTTAAGATTAAAGTGTTGTAAATTTACATTTGAATTAGAATTTGGATTTGTAATTGATTGGCAGCGATGAGCATGTAAAATAGCTGTAAATGAGGCTCAAATTAGTAGCAAAGCAGAATTCGATAATTTCAAGTGTGAGGGAAATAAACACATGCATATTAGACTGGAACAAAAAGAAGTCGATTTTTTTTAACACTTAGCGACTTATCTATGTGTGAAAGAAACAAAAAAATTTTAATTTTTTTTTCTTCAAAATTTGCAATTTGTGCAAATATAACAATTAAAACTAAAATTTTATTTTAATCTTTTTTTTTAAACTTGCACATTGCTTTGAAAATTTAATGTGAGCTTGTCGTTTGTTAGATCGCTTAGTTTTTGTTGTTTTTAAGTCAATTTTACGAATAATAAACGGTTTAATTTTAATAAAACGTTTATGGTATTTTTTTAACGTTCTGAAAAATAACATCAATATAATACAAAAAATAAATAATAATAATACGTTTTCCAGCCCAGTCTAATGCTATATGTAATGAAATGAGGTGAGAACTAGTTCAAATTTAAAATTTATATTAGTATTCGAAGTTTAAGAATTCGAATACGAAAATTGGCATTTAGCTGTTTTTTGTATATTTCTTTGGCTGGTATACGGCCGCTATGAAGCGAGGAGGATAGGCAGGAAAACAGATGTCTGGCACAAAAAAATATTAACTTGAGACAAAAAGTGTGAGCCGAAGGAATGAGCTTGAGATGGCTCGGGCATCAAGATTGGAACTTCAAAAAATGTATGACTGGTTTGGTTTTCAACATTAAATAGCCTAGATTATTGCGGGATAATAAATTATGTTGACGTAATAGAAGAGTTTACTTTGGCCATTAAATGTCGGAATGGATTCTAAAGCAGACCAGCACTTCACTTTAACGTCAAGATCAGATCGCTGGAAGTTTTAGTACCTACAGCCAAAGGCGTATACTCTTACGTAGGGGCTTGCACTAAAGCTTGAGCTGCGTGAAATAATTCCTGAATATATAACCGTTTTTAGAATTTCTTTGTTTCTCCGTATATTTGTAAGCGCATCACTCGAAAACCGCTGTAGATAATTGAATGCAACTTTCACTGATGTAGAGGCAGTTGTACGGCTTAAGGTTTGGGATTGACTGTACACAGTGATGGCAAAATAAAATGTCTTTATCTACATATCTTTGTTGAATGATATCTCCGCCGATGCATTGCTGGAGGTCTTACTTGAAATATCGAACACATTTTCGTCTTGCTGCTGTACTTGTAATTTTTATTTGTGTGCGTGCCGCAGCCTTTCACCACCGTGGCCACCTAGATTTTATTAAAAGTAAAGCAATAGTCACACACGTTCCTCTTAGAGGAACATAGTCAAACTTGGTACAACTACCTGGAGCCGTAAACAATAAATACTCCCTGCGGACGGCTATTGGAACTTGGGATGCAACAAGGGAACAAACTAGTTTACGCAATTTATTGTTTCACTAGAACTTAGGTTATGTTACTTGTTAGCTTTTTGTAGTGTTTATTTTTTATTGATTTTAAGCACTTTTGCTCAGACCTGTTAAATTTGATTACTAATTACTAATCAATTAACTAAACGGCTTTTTTAATTGGAAAAGATTACTTTAATGGTTTTTCAGGAAAAGGCAATTATTAATTTATTACGATTAGAAAAAATCCAAACAAAAATTTTTTTTCAAATTTTAAAAAATAAAAAAAAAATAAGTAAAAAAAATAAAAAAAAAACAAAATTTAAAAAAAAGTAAAAAACTAAAAAATTTAAAAAAAATTTAAAAAATATCAAAAAATATAAAAAAAATAAAAAAAAAAATAAAAAAATTTTAAAAAGTTTTGATTACCTTTGAATTTTTTTTTTTTTTGATTATTTTGAATCTTTTTTTTTTTTTTTGTTTAATTTGCAGTATTGTTGATGTGTTTATTTATGTGCTTCTACAGCAATACTGAAAAAATCAAAAATTATGAAAAATAATATAAAAATAATATATAAAAAAAAACAAAAAAAAATTAATTTAAAACAAATTTTAAAAAAATTTCAAAATAAATTTTTAAAAAATTTTAAAAACAACAAAAAATTAAAAAAATTAAAAAACAAAAATGTTTTTAAATTAAAAAAAAAAAAAATTAACCAAAGCAATCAAAACAACTTTTTTTGTTTTTTTTTTCTAATCGTAAAAAATCATGATTTTTTTGATAATTTTTTAATTAATTGGAAATAATCATTAAAAATTAAAAGTAGTGGTGATCAATCATTTAATGGATTCTCAAGACAATGAATAATCCAACCGGTAATCATTACGATAAGTAATCATTATTTAACAGGTCTGCTTTTGCTATATTCATTGCAATTATTATTGATATATTTTATAACGGAAAATTTTACTTTATTTCGTTTTTTTTTTTTTATTTAATTTTTGTTGTTTGTCTATTTACCAGGGCTCGCTGTGGTAATGTGGCATTTTAATACATACCTTTAATCAGGAATTTTTATATATTGCAATTTCGAGAGATTAACTCACCTAAAAGAGAACAAAAAGTTGTAATTAACATAAGTTGCGATTTGAAATGTTTTTTTTTTTGCGCATAAACAAATTTTTTTTAACATACAAATGATACTAGGGAGCGCCCTATATAAGTTGAACACACAGAACAGCAGCGTATAATGGTTTCACAACACTGTGTAGTATATTAAAAAATTCAGGAACATAAGGTTATAAAAGTAAATTGTGAGGCAAACTTATTTAAAATGAAGCTGAGTAAGACTTGTGGAGCTGCATCACAAAAGGAGGAATAACCACGGTAAACTACGAATAACCATTGTGAAAAGAAAAACGAGTAAAGCTCAAAACACGCAGACTGAATGGGGTGAGAAACGTCAAACGATACAGGGAAAGAGAAAAAGTTTACCAAAAATACAAATAAAACACATATACAATGAAAAAAATGATACAGAAATGCAAATTAAGCGCCAAAAAGAGAATAGGCGATGCAGCAGTTATGGAGAGGGTAACGTGGTAAATAAATAAAAATGCGATCAAGCAGAATAATGGAAACAATGTGCGGGAGTCGAAAAATATGAAAGGAAAAGAATTCGAAACAAAAAAATATTTATTAAATAACAAAAAGTAAGTAAACGTTATTATAACATGTAATACAAGGTTAAACGATGCTCTGTCAAGGCCCAGCAACACCAACAACAAGCCACAAAATTAATAAAACAAATGTAACAACAAATGGAAGAGACAATGAGAGCTAAAAGCTGTTACAATGAATACAACTAAACTGAAAGCAAAACAACCAAAAAACAAGTTGGAAATGGGCAACACAAATTTTTGTGTTAGCACATGACTTGGGCGGTTACAGCAGACACACACAGAGAAAGGCAGCAACAAAACAAACCACTGGGCGAAGTAGAGGGCAGTACAGAACACGTCAGACGGGGAGGACAGTTTTAGGGATAAGGGGCAGTTAACATGACTGGTAACAACACTGCCAACATAAACACAAAGTAACCAAGTACGGACAGCTTGGCAATGTGTCCAGTTCACAGAGCAATAAGATGGATAAACAGTAGATACATAGCGCAGTAGTGCATGCAGGGAAGAGTTCGTTCTCATAGTCATAACATGAAGCGCAGAAAGTAAGAAATGACAAAAGCTGTTTTGCAGAGAAGCGCAAAAGCAACAGTATCAAAAAAATAGTCATCTCAATGGAGTTATGGGTATGGGCGTTTACCACGCCTCAACAACAATACTATTTTCCAAATGACTGGAAATTATTAAAGGAGATTATTGCAGCTTCATGTAGCACCAACAATAGAAACAACACAGAGCTGTAAGTAAGGAATCAGTTGTGGGAATGGACAAATTTTTGGTTAATTGTTGTTATTTCAGGAAGTTTTTGAAAAATCTATTGGGCGGCATTAACAACAAAGAAAGAAAAATAATATTCGACAGGCGTCCATTTTCAGGTAACAAAGAAACGAGGATTCTTTTATAATAATCATGTTTACAGATATTACAATTGTAATAGGTACAAGGCTAAAAATTTTAGTTTAAATTTTAAACCATTCGTCGGTTTAAGCGCTTTTTTAAACTTTTCTGTAATAAATTCCAAACCTTGCAATTACCTACACCAAATTTTAATTTCTTGTGTTTTAGATTTAAAACTTAACTGCAAAAACGTCAACAAAATTTTTTTTTAATTTATATATATTTTTTTTCATTATTTTTAATTTTTATTAATTTATTTTTTTATTTATTTTTATTTTATTTATTTTTTAAAATTTTTAATTAAATTTTTTTTTTATTTTTTTTTTTATTTATTTAAAAAAAAATTTTTATTTTCATTTATTTCTGAATGCTTTTTCAAGTCATTCAAATTTTCTTTAAACAGTTTTGTGTTCGCCGTAGCTCACTGGGTAGAGCAGACGACTCTGGTGCGGGGAGCGTCGGTTCGAATCCTGCCAACTGAGACAAATGTTTTTAATGTTATAATAGATACTAAAGAAGAATACATTTCCTAGAGACTTATATTAGTCAAAAAATTGTTTTTTTGCTTGTCCATTTGTATGTTTGTTCGCCCATCATTCAAAACCCGCTTTCTAGAATCGACTGCAATTTTCACAAATGCATTGCTCGATGTGTTACTTAAGGGGGTCCTCTACTCTCGAGGCCTAAAATCGAACGGTTTTTTTGGAAATAAATTCCGAAGGATCTACCGAATGGATTTAAACAAATTTTCTTTTTTTAATTTAAAGTTACATGTTTTGACTTCAAAATTATTGTATCGAATACAAAAAAAGCTATTGTTGACCTTGAAACTTCATTAACTAAATTGATGTTGAAACTGCATGGGTCCCGCTTGAGTAAAATTCTGGCCAGTTGGTTAAACTGTATTCAAAAGTTACATATTCTTTATAATCATAGTTACGTTGGCTATGTGTTCCCGAAAACAGAATTCATTTATTTTGTAAATTGTAAAATTTATGCAACAATTTTTTTAAACTTTTTTGAAATATTAGAGACTCTAAAAATAGAACAAAATAAAATTTCGCAAATCGTACTAGGGAAATCATAGCGGTATGTTCACTGATTAATTCAATATAAAAAATTTCGAAATCGGAACAATACTTTTATGAAGTCTTACTCGACAGCTGAAAAAACTCTACTTTCGGGGAAAACGCGTTTAAAGATAAATTACGGTGATTGCAGTAACTCAATACAAGAATTTTGAAGTCAAAACATGTACCTTTAAAATAATAAAAATAAAAATTTTAAATCCATTCAGTCGATTCTTCGGAATTTATTTCCAAAAAAACCGCTCAATTTCAGGCCTCGAAAGTAAGGTTTACGATCTTTTTTGCTGTAAGTCAAAACAATAGTTTTAACAATTTTTGTTATGGTGATTGTTGTTGGAGCAAAGCTCGAATTTTTATGTTTGTTTGTTAATTGATATTAGAGGAAAAATTTCAACGTTATGCACAGCGATGGTATGGGATGACATGTTTCGAAGTGACCAACTTCTCATCAGACCCCTTCTCGGACACTGAGATATGAACCCAAGTGTCTGCACCAAAGCCGCTGTTAGAGTACTCTAACAACTAAGCTATGATGCCCTGTAGCGTCACGATGCATTTTTCCTCTAATGTGCAATTTGCTTATTCCTTTTATACATTCTTTGGTACATATATTTTATATGTCAACTCAAGGAAAGTGGAAATATTTTTAGGCGCGTTCATAGAACAGTTTTAGATACAGAAGGGCTTTTATGCATATCAACACTTCCGTGTTATTTGTTATGCACCCGCACTGTACCTGTAACAATTATAGTTATGGTGATTGTTGTTGGAGCAAAGCTCGAATTTTTATGTTTGTTTGTTAATTGATATTAGAGGAAAAATTTCAACGTTATGCACAGCGATGGTATGGGATGACATGTTTCGAAGTGCCCAACTTCTCATCAGACCCCTTCTCGGACACTGAGATATGAACCCAAGTGTCTGCACCAAAGCCGCTGTTAGAGTACTCTAACAACTAAGCTATGATGCCCTGTAGCGT
Organism: Merzomyia westermanni; assembly: GCA_949987695.1. Classification (NCBI taxonomy): domain Eukaryota; kingdom Metazoa; phylum Arthropoda; class Insecta; order Diptera; family Tephritidae; genus Merzomyia; species Merzomyia westermanni. Next base: position 37,460,384 of record OX465288.1, read on the forward strand.
CACGATGCATTTTTCCTCTAATGTGCAATTTGCTTATTCCTTTTATACATTCTTTGGTACATATATTTTATATGTCAAATCAAGGAAAGTGGAAATATTTTTGTCTGTCTGTCTGGATGTTTGTTCGCGCATCATTGAAAAAGTGTTGTCTAGACTTTACTGCAATTTTCATCAGTGCATTGCTAGATGTCGAACTTACAGTTTAAGATCCATTTCAACGCACCGATATATCTTATTTCTTCTGTACATAGTGATGCCAATAAAAGTTGACTCCAAATGTTTTTTGAAAATTAGTGAGCTTGCGCGAAGTCCGTTCATAATTGGTACTAAAGAAAAACACATTTATTAGAGTAATGTAAGCTGAACAACCGTTTTTACAATTTTCGTCTGGTTGTCTGGATGTTTGTTCGTGGATCCTTCAAAAATCTCTATCTAGAATTGACTGCAATTTTCACTGATGTTTTGCTGATTGCCGTACTACGGTTCGTTTATGGGCGTTACACTTTAACAGAAATTTGTTACACAATTGCAAAACCTTTAAAACTCTTTGGGTGAACAAAAAGAAAAATTCTGCAAATCTAACTTAAATAAATCTGAAATTACCTTCAGCCGCATAACAATTATTTTTGGCGTCCTTTCGAACATTCATCACCTGCACTTCATTGTTATGCCACACCATGTGCTGCATGTGGCTGAGTAAATGAATCTGTTGCAAAGCAAAATAAAAACAAACAATTCAACGCGTTGCATAATGTCGCCCACCCAACAGCTGTTGCACGGCATCTGTTTCTGTTGTTTTATTTGCAAAACATATTTCGATTTAGTGGCATAACCTGGCACACTTTAAAAGTAAACGCGCAAGCAATAAAACCAAAACAAACAACAACGACAAAATACATTTTGTGGCAATGTCAGCAAACGTGCAACAGTCAGTTGTGGCACTGTCAACGCCAGACGATAACTCAAATTCCGTTTGCACTTGCGTTTTGCCAAAGAGAGAATATGAGTTTGAAATATTTTATACATGATGCATGCATCATGCTTGTGTGTGTGAGTGCCATTATTGGCTGAATACAAAGCGCAACTCCCAACCGGAATATCAAAGTTAAATTAAATTGTAGTTTTGACTTAAAAACTTTATCGTTTCGCTATGATGTGTTATTCATAAGTGCAGTCTATTTAGTGTATTTCTAGGCGCTGAGGCTGGGTACACGTATGGAATACTCATATATCGTGTATTAATGCAAATGGGGCATTCCACAGTAAACGGTATCGAAATAGAAATAGACTTACGGATACAGATTACTTGAACTTAGTGAGAGTAAATAGAGCTAGATAAGAGATGATAAACTCGTTTGAGATTTAGCCTTTTCTTGACACTGTCAACGTTGTTTTTATTGATTTATTGTCTCTTTCACTATTATTCTTAGATTATCTATCTTTACATATAATAAAATTGTAACAGGTCGATGTCTGTACATTGAAGATATTCAAGAAAAACTGATAGGAGAGGTCGTTATTGGACCAGCGGAACCCAAATCACCAATTTTTAGAATTTTTCTCTGTCTGTCTGTCCGTCTGTATGATTGTGCGCGTATCACGCAAAAACTACTGAATAGAATTGCATGAAACCATTCTATCACTGAACGTCTAACTTAAAATTTAGGACAACTTTCATTTGGATATCTCATCCAGTTCCCGAGTTATTGACCAAAATGTGGGAAAAATGTGACCAAAAATGTGGTTTTTTTACCATAACGCCCGCGTCACACAAAAACGACTGCATAGAAATGAATGAAACTTTCAATAATCATTCTCTAGACGTCTCTCCTAAAATTTAAGATATCTTTCACCTCGACATTTTACCCGGGTCCCAATTTATTGACCTAAATGTGGACCCAGGTGATTTGTGCTTTTAAGGCGGAACAAAGTTCGGCGGGTCAGCTAGTATACAATATATCTTAGAAATGTGTCAAGCGTTTTCGAGATAATAGCGGATATGAAAAAAAAAATATAATAGGATTAGGTGGCAACCCTAGGTGTAAACCCTACCCGAAAATAACTTTGTAGCAATACTCCGCAAAATATCTTTCATTTTCTACTCATATTAGCATGTCTGACTAAATTTTTAAACATTTCGAACAGGTGGCAACCCTATAAAATTCCTAATGGCAACACTTAAGAAGAAGGGCTTTAAATGTAGCAAATCACCTCTACTTAAAAGTTCATCCAAATGGGTCATGCCTTTTCCGAGATAGTAGAAAATATGCCAAAAAATGAATATGATGGGAGTAGGTGGCAACGCTAGGGTGTGACTTTTAGTATATAATATACTATCTATATACCAAATATCGTCCAAATCGGTTAAGCCATTTGAGAGATAGTTTGGCTTGTCTAAAGTTATAAGATAATTAGAAACCCTTCCTTGTAACAAGGAATATGCTGTAGTAAAATTACTTCTGTTAAGAGCCACGCCCACTTTTATATGAAATATCTTTAAATGATCATAGCCGCATATAATAGGCAATATCGCTGCAGGAAAAAATTTACTCCAATTCTTTCACTTTGAAGGTGTCGTTGCAAGAGAATGTGCGAAAAAAAAAAAAAAATGTTTAAATGGGCGTGGCACCGCTCTTTTTTCAACCAAGTCTATTTTAAAGCTGCGGTCGCCACAGCTCGAAGAGGAAACTAAGTATCATAACAAATCGGAGACATGTTTCACGTTTTCCTAAAATATTTTTGGAAAAATTAGCAAAATCAGTGATAACCACTCCTACTTTGAAAGAAAATGGCAAAAAATGCTTGAGTAGATTTGGAGAAGCGATATCTGTAAAACCATAAGGATTGCACAATTAAAATTTTTCAATTACCTAGGTAAACCTTTAACGCTATTAAAATAAATTTCAAGTGGGCATGGTACCGCCCATGCTTGAAATCGTAATTCATAATTTTCTCTGCTTCAATGTTGTACGTCCTTAAAATTAATTGACGAAAGTCTTGGTGAGCTGACGGAACTGTGTGAAAACAACTTCAGAGCTTAAAAGTATATTAAAATTATCGTTTTTAAATACTAAGCCCATATTAAAAAAAAATAAAAAAGCTTTATAAAGCCCTTATAATTCAAAATTTGTATGGAAATGTCATTTTAAAAAGCTTTATAAACCAATTTTATTTTTTATGATAACATTTTTATATTTTTATGGTAAATACAAAAATAAGAAAAAACATTTAAAATTCTCTGAAAACCTGTCAACATAATTTTTAAATATTAGGAGATACAAACCTTTCCAATTCTTAAATTTTTACATTTTTACATATCAATATGGATGTCAAATAAAAAAGTCCTAAACAATTTTTTTGCTGTTTTTGTAAAGAAACAATTTTTTTAAATCCCTGAAAGTCGCTCAACATAAGCTAACAATTCCGAGAGGGACTTTTGTAACTTTTTTTCGGCACAGTCTAATGCCTATAAATGTTTGCCCGTATCATCACTATGCGCACATTATTTTCTACACTCCAACTGCGTGTACGTTCCTTTTGTCATTGTGGTGTTTTTATTTTTGAGTTTTGTTTCAGCTACCGGCGTCATATCTACTTTTGGCTTTATTGTGTTATATATGATTTCAGTTGAGTGTCGCCTGCCTCCGTCTGCTCTATACAACTTCACAGCTTCAATCAACTTCAGACGCGTTTCAGAACTTCCCTCACTTGTTTCCTTTGCTACTATCTGTCTGTCTGCCTGTCTGCTGCTGCTGCACCACTGTCATCACGCTCTACACCAAAAACCGTCAAACGCATTCTCATTCACATGCACCATTTTGTATGTGAGAGCTTTCAAAGGCGTTAGGTACTTATATATAAGCTACTGGGTTTTATTCCCAGTCGTCATTCCATTATACTACACTATGTACATATATATAAAGCGACGCACAATAAAAATAACTGGTCAGAGTAAATATTATCTTCCAGTGAGAATTTCCTGATATCAAACCAGACCTGTTAGATTTGATTAGTAATTAGTAACCAATTAATTAGACGGCTTTTTTAATTGGTAATGATTATTTTTAATCGTCTTCAAGAAAAGGCAACTATTAATTGATTGCGATTAGAAAAAATAGAAAATCAAAAACAATTAAAAACAGTTGTTTTGATTACATTTGATTATATTTGATTTTTTTTTTTTCAAGTGTTATGTGCTTCCACAAAAATACTGAAAAATTCAAATATAATAAAAAAATTCAAAAATAATTGAAAAAATCAAAAATAACAACAAAAACAAATCAACAAAGAAAATGTAAAATAATGAAAAGTATCAAAATCGCCCAGGCGGTTAGATGACCATTTAAAGAAAGAATTGGAAAATAATCAATAATAATTGAAAATAATGGTAATCAATCATTAAATCGATTCTCAAGATAATAATAAATCAAACCGGTAATCATTACGATTAGTAACCCTTATTGAACAGGTCTGTATTTTTCTAAGATGCGACAGTTCTTCCTGCGAAGTGCGTGCCATCCAGCGGAATTTTTGAAGTCAAAGCTTGGGCAAGTTTTAAGTTAGGAAAACCCATTGAAATCGCAACTTTGTCACCGTCAGTAGCAAACCTGTATATAATTTCATATTTTTGTTTGAAGTGAAATATGAAAGACATAACAAATCACATTTATCAAGAAGAGTTGCCACTCATGCAAAATTCGTTTTCACGGTACAGTCAGTTTGATTTTAAAATTTGCGGTGTCATATAAAATAAAAGAAAAAAAATGCAATAAATATGAATGGGCTTGGACTGTAGAAGGAAAATAAAATATAAAAAAGGGTTGCCATCTGTGCTAAAATTCATTTTCAGTACGTTATTTCACCATTTACAGTTTAACTACGGTTTAACCAATTCTGGTGATTTTTTTTTTCGTTTTGAAATTTATTTTCGTCGAGAATGGGATAAAATAGGGTAAAAATAAATGCTCATGAAAAGGCTTGGCAACTGTTCAAAAATTCTTTTTATTGTTTAGTCCCTTTGATTTTTGAATGTGAGGGATTGGCGCGTAGATGGAATATGACATATATTTAAAAAAAAAATCATTTTTACAGTATAATTAGGCTCATTTTCAGATTTGAAGTGTTAAATAGAACCGTAGATCAGCAGTGAATATAATTTTTATAAAAAGGGATGCCACCTATTCAAACATTGGTTATAACACTCTCTATAGTTCAAGAACGGCTGGGCGAATTTCCCTGTAACTAGCTAGGCTTTTTAAATTTGAGGTATGCTATAATGTTGTTTGGTCCATAGATGAAAAATACCATCACTTTTTGAAATGTGCTGCCACGTGTGCAAAAAATTCATTTTTTTATAATACGATAAGCTTGACTTTCAATTTGAGGTGTGATATGTTAAAGCTTAGTTAGTAGATAATTTTTTATTAGGGGTTGCCATCTGTTTAAAAAAATTATTTTTGATGTATAGAATAAATGTTTAAAATATAATTATAATAATAATTCAAAAATTATAATTAAAATAATAATTCAAAAATAATCATTATAATAATAATTAAAAAATAATAATTATAAAAATTATATTAAAAATAATAATTATAATAATAATTAAAAAATAATAATTTAAAAAAAATAATTATAATAATTATAAATAACTAAAAATAATAATTATCATGATATTTAAAAATAATAATTGGAAAAAAATTATCATAATATTTAAAAATAATAATTGGGAAAGAAATTATAATAATTAAAAAAATAATAATTAAAAAAAAAAATTATAATTTGAAAAAAAATTATAATAATTTAAACAACAAAACATAATAATTTTAAAAAAAAATATAATAGATAATTTTAAAAAAAATTATAATAGATAATTTTAAAAAAAATTATAATAATTTAAAAAAAAATTTATAATAATTAAAAAAAATTATAGTAAATAAAAAAAATAATAGTTATATTAATTAAATTAAAACGATTTTTTCGGCAGAACAAAAAAAGTTCAGACGTTTCAAAAACTGTTCACGCAATTCCTAAAATTAAACTATTTTCTTAGTCCCGCGTTTCATACTAATTGTGAGATAGTTTAATAGTAGTTCGCTCTACTGCAGGGTATGAGCTGAGCATACATATGTACGTGTCTGTGCGTGTTTAGTTATGTTTGCAATAACTTTCAAGTTAAAATCATAAATTTATTCAGAGCAGTTCGTTGACGTATAATTGCAAACATAATTTCATATACTCAACTGGTATATATGGCTCCGTGTATGTGTGTATTTGAAAATCTAATATCTGCTGATTCTGCACGATGGTGGTTTTTTTTTTTTTTTTTTTGAGTTTCCAGAATGCGTTAATAAGCGGGTATCTCGCCTTTGAAAGTTATGATATTGGAGTCTCATTTGAACAGATGCCATATTGTAGAAGTATGTTCAGTTGTTGTTTTGATTACTTTTGATTATTTATTTTTTTTGACTATTTTCAATATTGTTGTAGAAGCACATAATACATAACACCCCAACAATACTGAAAAAAATCTAAAATAATCAAATATAATCAAAAAAAATTAAAAAACAAAAAAAAAAATTTATAAAAAAAAAGATCAAAAAAGTTTATAATAAAAATAAAAAAAAATTAAAAGTAATCAAAACAACTTTTTTTTTTTTTTGATTTTTTTTCTAATCGTAATCAACAATTAAATAAGCCATCTAATAAACGCTATTAGTGTGTTTTAAATATTGCGCTCTACGCATGTTATAGAAAAATATGCTGCAGGAAATTTTAATAAAAGTGTTCTCAGATATTTTTAGCCTAAAAGTATGCAAAGAAAAATTTCTAATTTATAATGGCGGGATACATTATCTTATGTTGTTTTATAGCAATATTGCTCGAGGACCAACAGCTCTTAGTGAGACATACAAACCCTTGTGAAATATTTTAGCCCTTTAGCTCGCTCGTCAAAAAGACAATTTTCGAACAATTTCTTGACAAGTCTGACCTAAATAGTATTTTCAAGATCAGCAGATAGTTATTATATTTTAGAAAAATATTCTCCTGACAATTTTACTATAGGTTCTCTTAGACAAATTTCAGTATAAAAAACCTTAAGGCCCAAAAAGAAGAAAAACGTAAATTTTGCCCCTAGAGAAGGCAATACATTCTAAATTACCATGGTATTGAGATTTTTTTTGTCAGAAAAATATGTTTTTAATTATATTTACGCTGAAGCACCAAAGAAAATGCGAATAAAAAATTGGAAAACTTGTTGCATACTTCAAGGAGACAAAAATGTACCTTTTTTACTCTTTCCTTTAACGTAATTTGGTGTGAAAAGTATATTTTTAATTGGACAAATGCTGAAGCAAGACTACCAATTATCGGTATGCGAAAAAAATATATGAAAGTTTGTTGCATACTTCAAGGCGCAAAAAATATCCCTTTTTTTTATTCTTTTGAGCTTACGTGTTATAAGGTTTGGTCTGAGATAACCCCTACTGAGATTTAAAAATTTCTAAAAGGCTATTTTATACGAACTACCGTAAAAGTGTCCAACAGGATTTTATTCCTTTTTTTCTACATGCCTTTCTGCCTTGAAATTATTCCCCCAAAAAATGCAATTGAACAGTGTAAGCGAACAGTTTTAAGTCGAAACAGAGCAGTGGAATCTGCAACACTTTCTAAAAATCGATTGTAGATGGGATTTCCTGGAACTTTGCACTTCAATTCAAGTTGGTGTTATTTACCAGGAAAATATTTTATCAAGTGTGTAATCTAAGTTAAAATTTTTGTTTAACAACTTATCGTGGAAAGGTCATCTGGGCAGAGAGTACATAGCTTAAGCAGAGTTTGTTATTAACACACAATCAGTTGATGACTTTTTTGTTTGTGTACTTTTTCAATTAAAATTTTGCCACGCCTGTGTTTATGCAATAGTTATAAGTTAATTTAATGCAAATTAGCATACGCTCCACTTTAGAGTTAATTATTTAAACCATAAAACATGTTAAGTGACACACCTACAACAAAGCACAAAACACATAGGGGATGAGTATTTTTTATACTAAAATAAGCAATTGTACAAATTACGTTTGTGGTTTGGGACCATCATGTTGCAATGTCATGTTGGACACATATGAATATATGTATAAAGGACACACAACAACAAAAACAACAACAATGCAGAACTATGCATAAAATTCAGTTTCAATTTAAAATTAAAGCTAGTTTAATATCAAAGTGAAAAAACAATATTTGGTGCGGAATAATTTAACTCAGAATGAAGGGTACAGACCTATATGATAAAACCTCATAGGACCGGTTTCACCAACGTGACTAAGACTAAAACTTAGTCGTGACTTAAGTTAGCACAGATTCGAGACTAACTTATTTTTCGGTTTCACCAACTGAGCGACTTAAATAAATTTTAGCACAACAACCCGATCAGCTGTTTTATGCATAGTAGAATTTTTTCATACCAGACAACTCTGCGCATCCCAATATCCCAGTGCGAAATGGGCATGTATGACTATACACGAAAGAATGTATTGATCTTACACCCATTTCTCTTTAGTTGGAAGGTACTAATATTAGCGCTTAATTGAAAAAGATAGTTTCGTAATGGTTGCATGCTTGAAAACAAGCGTTCACATGCATCTACGCTTACCCTGTTAAAGTCAAGCATGATCAAGTTTCCGACTGGGACGTTGCACAAAACAAATTAGCAGGATTGCTGACATTAAGGTTTCGAACCACAGCAACACTGCTTAGTGGAGAATAAGTCAGCTGGCAAGTTGACTAAGTTGTGACTTAGCTAAGTTAGGTGGTGAAACTGAAAAAGTGAAAATCGCGACTTAACTAAGTTAAGTCGAGTTGGTGAAACCGGGCCATAATCTTTTTTGTGGCTGAAACTTTTAGAAATAAGTGTAAAAATATTGTTTAAGTTCATAAAACTCTGTTGTCAGGGTGCATAGGTAAAGTTTCACAAAAGAGGAAAAAAGATATGAGAAGAGAGGAAATTCCAAGTAATTTCCTGGCATTATTAGTTATATCAATTATTTACATATATTGGGAACTTTGAACTCTATGATTTAACTTTTCTACAGGGTGGGCCAAAAGAAACCAAGGGGTGTAAAAGTTTAATAACTTTTTCGTTTATTAATTTTTTTTTATTTTTTCTTTCAGATTATATAGACAAGACAATATGGTGCAAGAATTAAAACCCGCAGATCATCGGCAACGTCTAAATTTTGCAGTTAAATTTCAAGAGTTGGCCAGAAATGAAATCAACTTTATTAAAAATTTGATTATGAGTGATGAAGCTCATTGTCATTTGAATGGCTTTGTTAATAAGCAGAACTGTAGGTTCTGGGGTTCTCAAAATTCAAGAGACATTCATCAACGCCAATTACACCCCATCAGGTGTACAGTATGGTGTGGGATCACATCTGAAAATGTCATTGGGCCTTACTTCTTCGAGAATGAAGATGGAAGTGCTGTAACCGTAAATGGAGAGCGGTATCGGTTTATGATAGAAAATTTTTTACGTCCTGCTCTTGAAAACAGACCTGGTATGTGGTTTCAGCAGGACGGAGCTACTGCCCATACTGCCCGAGACACAATGGCACTTTTAAGTCAAATTTTTGGAGGGCGAATAATTTCCAGAAATTCGGAAATTATTTGGCCAGCGCGATCGCCAGATTTGACAGCACCCGACTATTTTCTTTGGGGTTATTTGAAGGAGCGAGTGTATGTGAACAAGCCAGAGACAATCCTTGAACTCAAGGCAAACATTGGTGCAGAAATTCGAACGCTACAGCCACAAGTTTTGAAAGATGTTATGGAAAATGCTCTAAAAAGAGCCCATCAGTGCGAAGCTGAAAACGGCGGTCATTTAAGAGACATCATTTTTCATACTTAGTGTAAAAAAATTTCCCTTTTGTATATTATATAATCTGAAAGAAAACTTCTAATTTAGCAAGCGCAGCTGCCTAATCCATAGGCTGTGCTGCGTGTAGCTTGAAAGCTGCTTAAATAAATATTTCCTTTGATTGTTGTTATTTGCCAACAATATACAACATTTTTTAGATATTCAGTATAAGTAAATAATATACTTTTTATTTACTTCGTACATTCTTCTTTCTATTTTTAGAAGATAGTTATCGTACATACCCGTCCTTCGCTGTCAATTTATTTTATAATTGGTTTTTACGGTCTGTTCATTTTACATATTTTTGTAAGTGTTGCGAGCACAAGGCAGTTGATAATAATTGTTATTCAATGTTTATTATTTTTCATTTTTGTATATTTATTTTATTTTAGTTTTTTTTTTTTAACTTTTATTTTTTCTACTTGTTTTTTTGTAGTTCAACTTTGAAATTTTTCTTGTTTTATTTTCCCTTGTTGGTTTTTCTATTTCTACCCCCTTATTCATAAATAATAAAATTGGTTTATAAAGCTTTTTAAAATGACATTTCCATACAAATTTTTAATTAAAAGAGCCTTTTTTAATTTTTATGAATATTCGGGTTAGTATTTTAATTTTTAATTTTTTCACTTTTTATTTTTTTCTTAGCTTTTATTTTTATTTTTCTTTTTTTCTTAGTTTTTTTTTATTTTTCTTTTTGCTTCATTTTAAATAATATTTTTTTTTAATAAATTTTTTTTTTTAATTTTTCTTATCTATTTATGTTAGTATAACTTATTTCTGAATTTAACTATTCACATACTTACCCGAAATTTATAAAAAATTTAATTGGTAATTCATTAATTATTTTATAACTTTTCGCCTTAAATTGTTTGTAGCTAAAATTTAATATTGATTTAATTAAAACGGCGTTTTGTCTTTTTTAGTACAACTTTTGCTGTTTTTTTTTTTGTTTTGTTTTGTTTTTTGTGGTCTAAAATTGATTTCTTATTTTACATGGAGCTAGGTTTTTTTTATATTTACCTCCAACTTTTTTCTTCTTTCATTTTATTTATTAACAGCTCATATTCAAATCTTTTTCATAAAATTTTTATGAATTTTTCTTGGCTTTTCGCTGTGGGTTTCCAGTTTTTTTTATTTAACTTAACTTTATTTATTAAGTTTTTATGTTATTTTTTAATAGATATTTACAAAAAAACATTTTTTTATTTAACTGGTATTTTTTTTTTTTTACTTACAATTTTTTTCGTTTGCGTGCTTAATTTTTTTTAAGATTATTTTTTGTCAAGTTGTTATGCGGTTTTAAATTTATTTGTGCAAAACAGAACTTTTCCTTTAAATATTTATTTTATTTTTCTTGTTTTCATTTCTTTCCATTTTATGTTTACTGTTGACATTTGTAATCTTAATTATATTATCTTTTCATATTTTTATCGTATAGTTTTTATCTGGCATTTTTTATTTTTGTTTATTTTTTTTTTTTTTCATCACCTCATTACTCCTACTTCTCTTTCATTAAATTTCGCTTTTAATTCTACATTAATTTTACTGACTTTTGTTTCTTCAAAATTTTTTTTTCGCAACCTCAATCCACCCAACACTGAAATTAACTTTCTCTTTCCTCGAAATGCATGCTCTTAGTTCTGCTATGTTCATCATTTAATTAGATTAATTCAAATCGAGGTAGGACTAATAACAACCGACACGCACTACTACCAACAAACAACAACATTCATAGAAAAAGTCAAGGCGCGAATAAATGAGTTTGGCACACAAAGGACATATTCTAATAGCAACAACACACACGCAATGGCAGGCGGTCATGACAACAGTAATGATAAGCAATATTTGCATTTGTGTGATACATTAGACACGCCCAACACATTACGCGTAATTATGCGACAGCGTAATTTGTGGCAGGGAAGTTTTTTTTAGGAATTTATTGCAACTATGCAGGACGAGAATAAAAATAATGAATAAAGTATGACAGCAAATAGCTATATTTCATATGAAACATTTGTATGTAGCGTTATTTCAGGACGAGTATCAGACTTTGAGCAGATACTTTATTAACCAGTAAAATATTGATAGCGGCTGGCTGTGTATGCCGGAGCCTAATGACTTGGTGTATTGTTAAGTATACGCCATGTAGTCCAACACAAATGAAAAAAAAATATTTAAACTAGTAATGGTTGGAAAAATTAATGTTACAAATAAATTAAAATAATAATATAAACCACTAAAATTTTATAAATTTAAATCAACAAAACAAGAGAAAATAAAAATTTATGAAAACAACTAATTAAGAACAAGAAAAAACAAAAACATATTAGAAAGTAAATAGACTTTACATATAAAACAATTGGTCGATGTAGCACCTTATGGTATTTATTAAAGAAGCCAAAATACCAAATTTTTGAATTTTTTTATGTCTGTCTGTCTGTTTGTTTGCGCATCACTCCAAAACTGCCGTATTGAAGTCAACGCAATTTCACCGATGTATTGCTAGATATGCAACTAAAATGGTGGCAATAAAATTTGGGTATAAATATCTTAATTTCCCCCTGTCTTTATGTAAGTATGTTTGTACGCGCATCAATAAATATTTATTATACCGTGGTAAATGATTTATTCACCGCCGAACTGCTGGAAGGCTATTTGGAAATATAACATACATTGTACAGGGCTTAAAATAATTTCTTTAGGATGAGCAATAATATAGAAAATGTAGTGGCTAAATATTAAAAAAAAAATATATATAAAAAATATTTAAAAAAATATATATAAAAAATATTAAAAAAAAAAAAAAAAAATATTTAAAAAAAAAAAAAAAAAAAAAAATATTAAAAAAAAAAAAAAACAAACAAAAAATATAAAAGAAAAAAACAGCGAAAACAAAAAAAAAATATAAAAAAATTGGTGAAAAAATTGTTCGTTCCTTAAAAGCTCTAGTTTGGGTAATGTGATACGGTAAAAGTAGTTCAATGTTTAACAGGAGTATGAAAAGTATAAATTTCCTCCAACTAGGACTTGGAACGTTGATGAAACAGGGGTGTCTATCACGCCATGTAAGCATCCGAAAATGTTAGCTACAACAGAAAAGCAAATTGAGTGCATAAGATCAGCATAAAAAGAAAAACCTTCTTCCCTTTTGATAGAAAATGCTCGACCTGGTTTCCAATCAGCTTGTCACATATCTGAATTAACACAAATTACCATATTTACAATGTGGCTGGATTATTTCAGGTTTGTAGTATAGTATATCACATTACCCCCCTATTTTGACAAAACGCCTTTTTTGAACTTCCGGAATGCTTAATATAAAACTATCTCGTCTTGGAATGTGCTTCACAATACTGGAATCTATCCAACTGTATGATTTTCTACCTGTCCACTTAATAAAATGTTGAGTAACAGCCGAAAAAGGTATTCCCATATCACAATACCCTAATTTACCCTATGAAAAAAAAATATATAAAAAAAAATAAAAAATAAAAAAATTAAAAAAAAAATTATCAATTAAAAAAAAAATTATAAATTTAAAAAAACACTATAAATTTAAAAAAAAAAATTTATAATTAAAAAAAATATATATTTAAAAATAAAAAAAAACACCATAAAGAATAAAAGGAACCAAAAGAAAAAACATTTTTACATAACGCAACATACGGGGGAATGCTAAAAAACATTTTCATCAATATTAAGGCCATCAGAAAGGACAGAACCGGAGACTCGAAGATTCCGCGGCTGGTTGATAGCATTCGTCGGTATTGTGCTTTGGCTACTACTTTCATAACCTGCTTACTCTTTTGCTTACCCCAAATTCGTAACAAGAAAGTGCCAAGTGGCAAATAAAAATGGAAATCCCTTAGCAAAGTCCTGTGCAATAATGTGCTGGGCGATGGCAGACTATGAACATTATTGCTTTTGTTATTGTACTTTTACAGTTAATAGTGTTAGACTGTTAATTTAGCGCAAATTATTCACAAATCCCATGCGAATGAATTTGAACACAACGGAATAAAGCAGCAAGCAAATGTGTATGTAATGTAATACTTATAGAGCTATTCTTGTATATTTGTATATGCAGATTACCGCAGAAATTGCTCAACCGTTTTGGATGGAATTTTGTATGTAGATAGTGTACTGCCACTCAGAATGCTTTTATGGGGTTGCCAATATCTGATTTTTTTGTAATGGAAAAAGATAAGCCAATATGGGTATCAAACGAAAGTCATTTTGTTTTTCAACCAGACCTGTTAAATAATGATAACTATTTGTAATGATTACCGCTTTGATTAATTATTTTCTTGAGGATCCATTTAATGTTGATTATCATTACTTTAAATTTTTAATGATTATTTGCATATCAATTGAAAAAAAAATAATCAAAAAAAAATCATGTTTTACGATAATTAAAAAATCTAAAATTATTGATTACTAATTACATATCAAATTTAACAGGTCTGATTTTAAGGAAAAAGTTGAAGGTAGGATTAATACCTAGGGTTGCCACTTAATTGCATTATATAGTTATTTTTTGACATATGCGCTATTATCTGGAAAACAACTCGATTCATTTGCATGGACTTTTAAATATAGGTTATATGCTACATTTCATGCTCCACTTTTTAAGTATTGCCACTAGAAGGTTTTTGCAGGGTTGCCACATATTCGAACGTTTTAAAAATTATGTGAAATATGCCAGTATGGGTATCAAACCAAAAGTGTTTTACGTCGTATTTTAACAAAAATAGTTTTAAACAGGGCTACTATCCAGCGCTATGTATATATATATACTAGCTTATACCTGTGGGTTTCACCCCACATTTCTATAAAAAAAAGTACAGTTGTATGGGACATGCCACGCCCCCTGTATCGTTATCCCCAGTTTTTTGGAGGTGGCTGGGATTAATCTCATATAACCCCTTACCAAATTTCAGTGATACGGACTATGAAAAATTCCACTTGTTTGGGAAGTGCCACGCCCCGGAAGATATCCAGTGCGTGTTTCAAATTTGGTTACGAGTGTTTTATACGTTTAGGACACAAGTCGGTCTATAGATACATACATAATACATACATAATTAGAATTTTATATAGGGTTGGTAAGCAAAAACTATTTATTAACAAGACCAGAATGTCTTTAGCGACGATTATCTACAATTAACTAAATGATATGGCAACCTTAAAAAAAATGATATGGCAACTTCGAAAAGCTCGGTCACACGGGTACAAGATTACTTAAACATGTAAATTCCGTACGTGCTATAGTCATGAAACGCACTATCCGTTGTTATTGTTGTTTTTAATTGTGCTTTTTCATTTTTCATTTATTTAGCCTGTATAGATGTTTGCAGAAACAAACACAATGCAAAAAAAAATATTAGTGGTTAACGAAGAAAAAACCCTCAATACGACTATAACAGCAAGAAAAAAACCGAAAGGCATGCAAAAAAATGAGAAAAGTAAATGGATATTTGCAGTGAAAAAAGAAAAAGTGAAATGAATATGCGAAATGAAAACAGGCGACCAGCGCGCTTGAAAAATTGTCAGCAAGCAGATGGCGGAAATTATAGTCGAGTCAGGAAAGGATTTTATACAGTTCGTCAAAACCATTGATAAGTATAGAAAAGTTAACAAACTAGGGTGAACAAAAATTAAACAAAAAGTTGTGAGCAAAAGTTCCTTGAGCGCTTGATATATCTAGCAAGTGATATGACTTTTCGGGCCCGCAAGAAAACATTGAAAATATCCAGTTACTCCAAAAGTCTACAAGCATCTAAGACATGCCTTTCGCCAGAGCTACAAAAATCCATGAGGCAAAAGTTTCAATGGTGCAACAAAACCTGCCTTTCAGGGATCGTTTACAAACATAGAAAATTACATGCGAAAAATACATTTTTTGCTAAAAATGAGTGGTTCATACTTTTACTCTCTACAACTACCAAGTTGTTGGTGTTTATTGCTAGTAACGGGAAAAACACTTTCTGATGATTTGGGGTAGCACAGCTGCGGATAGTACTTTGGCTAATATAAATCCCATACTACCAGCCCGACTGTCTGTTATGATGGGTCGATACTTGGCTTACCTTGCCTAAAGGCCGGAACAGCTTGCCGACGATGACGTTTAGTCGGTCGCACCATACCTTGGATTTACGGGGTTTGTGATTTTCTCCTCTTCGTTGCCCTAATTTTTGATTTACATAAATAATTTTTATTTTTTATTGCTTTTATATATATACGAGTATATATATATATTTTTTTTTTGCTGTTTTATCTTTTATTTTTTTTTTTTTTTTTTGTTTTTTTATTTTTATTGTTCTAACTTATATTTTTTTTTTATTCTTTTTGATATTTTGTTTATTTTTTTTGTTATTTCTGTTCTTTTATTTGTCTTTATAAAAATTTTTCTTTATTAAAACTTTTTTTTATTCTTTTATTTTAATTTTTTTATTCCTTTATTAACATTATTTTAAAATTTTTTTATTTAAATTTTTATTTTTTTCTTAAAATTTTTCTTTTCTTAAAATTTTTTTTTCTTGAATTTTTTTTTGTATTATTTTTTTGGTTATTTAATTTTTTATTCTATTTTAATTTTTCTTTCTTTTATTTAAATTATTTGATTATTTTATTTAATTTTTTTTTATTCTTTTATTTTAATTTTTTTTAATTTTTGTGTTTAATTTTTTATTTATTCTTTTTTAATTTTTTTGTATTCTTTTATTTTAATTTTTTTCATTCTTTTATTTTAATTAGTTTTTTTTTATTCTTTTATTTTAATTTTTTTTATTCTTTAATTTTAATTTTTTTATTATTTTATTCTTTTATTTTAATTTTTTTTATTATTTTATTCTTTTATTTAAATTTTTTTATTATTTTATTCTTTTATTTCAATTTTTTTGTTTCTTTTTTTTTTTTTTAAATTCATAAGCGCATTTCAAGCAAACATATGGCATTCAGAAATAGAATGTAGCTTCCACATAGAAGCCTATTCGAATCTCCTTTGAGTTTCACCCAAACGGAATAGGAAATCTGCTTTAAATTTTTGGATCACCCTAACATTCGCTACAAGTAGCTTAATTACTTTGCGAACTACGACAAACAGTTGCTGCTTTAGTTCTGTTGCAGTTCTTCTTTATGATTTCCCACTTTTTTACTCGGTTTTCTTTTTGTCAGTTTCGGTTGTTAGCCGGGTTATCGCAAATTCTTTTATGCAAAGCTCTTAATAGCTACATTAGCAAGTAAGAAAATATACGTGAAAATAGTTTGGTTTATTTTTGCTTTTTATAAAAACTAATAAATATTTCTTACATTTTTTTTAATAACAGGCTTTTCAATTCATTGTTACCTCTGTTGAAAAAATCTGTAATCTCAGCTACGCCCCACGCTATGCAACGGTGTCTGAACCAATTTAGCTAAATATTGCATACCGTAAGGCGTATCTGATATTCTATAGACAATTATTCGCGTTTGATTTTTTGGGCTAACTCACAGAAAATCTTGCGAAAGATGACTTGCACCTGAACCAAGTTTATTTGCATTTTTTAATAATTCTTTACTACACTCGACTGTGTTTTTCCTGCACCCTACACACACTCTTCCAAGCATTTGTGTGAGCACATGCTGAAAACCATACATATACACAAACTCAGCATTCATCAAAGCCATATAACCATACATTTAGCAGTAGCACAGAGGAATATCGAAAAAAGGCACAAACACACTTCGGCTGTTGCCTTTAGAAGCGCGCTGCTTGTTGCTTCTCTTCTGATGTTCGTGTCGCTGTTCGCTACAAAAGGCTAATGCGGGCGAGAAAAAAAATACGAAATCAGCGCCCAACAACGACAATGCGAATGCCCATAACAAGTCAAAAGAGAGCGCGCTGTGGAGAAACAGCAGCGGTGAGTACATTTTTTTATGATAAACGCGTGTTAACAAACTAGCTAAAGGTGCACAGTGTTCTCGAAATGTTAATCTTATTGAAATTTTCTAGGAATGTAGATGAAAGCCATGCATGCACAATCCGCTGCTCAGCACTAAAAATTAAATATTTTCAGTAAGTAGTTTATAAGGGTAGATATAAATAACTTAATCGTGTGAGATTACATATAAGAACTTTGGCCCTGCGCACTAAGCAGTTTATAAGGGCAAATATAACTGCTTTAAAGCTTAATGCTAAGGTCTTTAAAATGTAGATTACTGCCTAGATTGTGAAAATGGCCTGTAAAAAATTATAGAATTCATAAGAGACGCCTATATTAACGAAAATGCTTCAATCTAATTCGAATTGCAAAAATATAAAATAAAATAAATGTAATATTTTTTAATGTTTTTTAATAAATCTAAAATTACTCGATACCTCCATTGCAAG
Organism: Merzomyia westermanni; assembly: GCA_949987695.1. Classification (NCBI taxonomy): domain Eukaryota; kingdom Metazoa; phylum Arthropoda; class Insecta; order Diptera; family Tephritidae; genus Merzomyia; species Merzomyia westermanni. The sequence continues at coordinate 37,478,674 of OX465288.1, forward strand.
TCCATTACACACACTACGGTTTGTAGCCTGCCTTTTTCTATTTGTCCTTTTTCAATTTTTGTTTTTATCTTATTACTTTTTTTGTTATATTTTTATTTTGAATTTATTTTTTTTTATTATAATTTATTATATTTCTTTTATTTTATTTGTTTTTTTTTTATTAAATTTTATTATTTCTTTTATTTTATTTGTTTTTTTACTAGAATTTTTTAATTTCATTTGTTTCTTTTTTATTTTAAATATATTTTTTTTTCCCCTTCATTTCCTTTTTTTATGTATATTTTTTTTTCTTTTATTTCTTTTTTTTATACATATTTTTTTTCTTTTATTTTCTTTTTTTTTTATTTTTTTTTATATTATCTTCATGTTTTTTATATTCTTTTATATTTTCTTTTTTTTTTAAATTTTTAAAATATTTTTTTATATTTTTGTTGTTGGTTTTATGGTCTGTTCATTTTTACATATTTTTGTAAGCTTAAAGAGGAAAAATTGAAAGCAACAAACATATACAGGCTATAGTTATAGTACTATTTCGAAAACATCCACGATTTGTCGTCAGACTAATTCGTATAGTTTTTGCTATTTCAGAGGATCTTGTGGAGAATCGAACCCACCCACTATGATTGCAAGCGCAGCTGCCTAACCTATAGGCTATGCTGCGTGTAGTTTTCAACCTGCTTAAATCAAGTTTTTCTTTAATTGTTGTTGTTTTATATTTCTTTGCTTTTTTTATAGTTCTTTTTTTTTAATTTTCCCTTATCTTTATATTTACTTTTATTTTTTTTTTTTAAGTATTCATGAAACGAGCTCCAGGCCAAGAATAATAATTTTTCACTGTTTGAATTTGTATGAAAATTATTGTTTTAATTTTTTTTAATAATCATTTTTAATTAATTATTAAAAGGTTTTAATTGAATAGAGTATGAAAAATGTTTAGGGACAACCGCCATAGCTTTTCTTAAAGATCCATTTCGGAAGCTGCTAAGCTTCTCCATCAGAGAATTTTTGGCTCGCATTGCTAACCATTAAACTTACAATACGCTGGTTTTTTATGTCATCTAAACTCCTAGTTCTATTCTTCTTTTACCATATGCATGATTATGACGGATTTTTTGACAGATCTGTTTTATCAGCAGAACTGCCTTACTGCGTGCTCTCGGTTTTGGTATACAAACAATTTTTTGTTGAGGTACATTTTCAAGTTTTCATGAAACGAGCTCAAGGCCAAGAATAATAATTTTTCACTTTTTAAATTTTTATGAAAATTATTATTGTTTTTATTTCTTTTTTTTAATAATCATTTTTAATTAATTATTCATGCATAATCAATTATTAAAAGTTTTTTAATTATTTTATTTTTATATTTTTCCATTTATTTTTGTTATTTTAAAACTTGTTTAAGCATGTTTTTTTTTCTTTTTTTTCTTATCTCTTTATTTATATATTTCTTTATTTTTATTTAGTTTTCTTTTTATATTTTTTTTTTACTTTCCTCGTTTTTTTCTATTTTTTTTATATTTAATTTCCTTTTGAACTTTTTTTATTGAATTTTCTTTTTTTTTTTTTTAAATGAACCTAAGCCCAAGAATAGTAATCTGTTTTATAAAATATATTATTGTTTTTATTTTTAAAATGATTATTATTATTTTGTTTTTAATTAACTATTAAAAGTTTTTATTAGACTAGAGAAGTAACATTTTTTTTTTATAGAACCATTTCAGAAGTTGCTCTTCATCGGAAAAGCTTTGGCCCGAAATGTTAACCATTCAGCTATCAAAGCGCTACTTTATTTATTTTTTTTTATTTTATTCATTTAGCATGCTTTTTTATTGTTAATGTTTTTATATTTTTTGTTTATTCTTTATTTTAAAATTTTTTTTATATATTTTTAATGTTTTTAATTCTTTTTTTTTTCTTTTTATTTTTTTTCATTTTTTTCCTTTTTTTATTCATTATAATTTTTTTCTTTTTTTAGTCATTATTTTTTTCCCCCCCCTTTTTTATTTATAAATTTTTTTTCTTTTTTTATTCATTTTTTTTTCTTTTTTTATTGATTATTTTTTTTATTCAATATTTTTTTTTCTCTTTTTTTATTCATTATTTTTCTTTTTTTATTCATTACAATATTTTTTTATTCATTTTTTTTCTTTTTTTTTATTTATTATTTTTCCCCTTTTTTTCTTTTTCTTCTTTTTTATTCATTTTTTTTTCCCTTCATTATTTTTTTTTTCTTTTTTTAATCATTTTTTTTCTTTTTTTATTCATTATTTTTCCGCCTTTTTTCTTTTTTTATTCATTATTTTTCCGCCTTTTTTCTTTTTTATTCATTATTTTTCCGCCTTTTTTCTTTTTTTATTCATTATTTTTTTTTCTTTTTTTATTCATTATTTTTATTCTTTCTTTTTTTACTCATTATTTTTTTTTCTTTTTTTTCTTTTTTTTATTCATTATTTTTCTTTTTCTTTTTTTCGTAATTTTTTTTTTTTATTCATTATATTTTTTTTTATTCATTATTTTTTTTTTTTTATTAATTAGTTTTCCCCTTTTTTCTTTTTCTTCTTTTTTTATTTATTTTTTTCCTTTTCTTTTTTTGTTCATAATTTTTTTTCTTTTTTTATTCATAATTTTTTATTTTTTTTCATTCATTATAGTTTTTTCTTTTTTATTCATTATTTTTTTCTTTTTTTTATTAATTTTTGTTTTCTTTTTCAAATTAAAATGTCTCAAACTCTTTTTATAAAAGTTTTGTACTAAGAATGGCCCACAAAAAGAGCGGTATTCAACGTAGCTTGACCGAAAGTAAGAATCAATTTTATTGCAATATAAAATAAACATATGGCTTATATAAGGGTTTAGAAGATTAATAAAAAAATGTATTGCCCACTGTGCTTCGGCCCTCTTAGCTTTATGCAAATAAGTGGTATAAAAACACACAAAAAAAGCAACAAAAACCCCGTAAAGTCTGTACAACCTCAACTGAACTAAATACGAATATGAAAATTCGGTGTCGTCGTAGTCGTCAACATCAAAGTCAGAGTCTCGCTAACAACAGAACGAATGCGCTGCGGTGGTGTACTTTGCTTCGTGTTGTTTTTACTTTTGCCTACTTTGCTTTGGCTACTGCCACAACTACCTTTTAATCAGTTAGTTGGTCTTGTGTGTGTTTGTTGCGTTGTGTCACCTGCTTTGGCTTTAACTCAGTCAGCTTGCTGCTTGTTGATTTGCTTGCTGTCTTTTTTTGGTCCCCTGGTATCACTGTTAATCAAATGTCTGGTTAAAAGTTGTTGGTTTTTCCATGCGCGGTTAACGGCGATTAATCTTGTTAGAGAAGGTTGTTGATTAAAAACAGATGGTGTGTTGGAGGGTGTGATAAAGAAGAATACTCAAAATAAAATGTAGATGTGTCGTTCAAAGAACTAAAGCAGTGAATCAATCTGTTGAAAATGTATAAAGCAACATCGTGGTGAAAACTTTGTATATAATAAGATTGTAACAGGTCGATGCCTGTACATTATAGAGGCCAAGGAGTAAAATAATAGAATGAGTTTCTAGAACTGGCAGTTTGTATGTTTTGCGGGCACATCAATAAAGAAATAATATTGCTGTAGGTCTAGCTTGAATTATAGTACACACCTTCCATTTCCGCTGTATATGCTATTTTTATTCAGGTTCTTATAATATTTTGCAAACGCAAAAGCCCTTGCAAATAAAATTTTACACGAAATGTGAATTCGGGATGAGTCGCCAAGTAGGATGCGACTAATGGCAGTTCTGATCACTTTGTATGGGTTGAAGTGGTCACATTTTTTTAAGCATGTCCTAGGAGAGACCAATTGTACCCATTTGTACCCGAACGGATACGAAATGACTAATCCACTTTCTACCCAAACGTGTACTTTGAACTCCTATAAGTATGCCACAAATATTAAAATTGACTTAGACCCCTATGATCATGGTATACAAATAAAACTTTGCGTATGTTTATTGAATTATAGCCAACTGTAGCCTAAAGGGATTGATCGCGGCTCGCTCTCTTTAGAGATGAGTCACAAGATTTCTTGCAGGGTTACCTCTAATTTTACAGTGAATATATGTATATCATTAGCGAAAAGCACTTCTAAGCTTTTGAACGCAGCTGTATATAAAATAATATATGAATATTTTTATTATTTTAGTATAACTTTTAGTTTCTGAAAAAAGTTCGATTTTTTTCTAAACGATTTTTTTTCTGTTTTAATTCCGTATTTCAATAAAATTTTAAATTTTTTAATATTTATAAATTTTTTTATATCTATACTTTTTTTGATATTTTTTTATATTTCATTACTTTTATTTTTCTTATAATTCCTTTTTTCTTATTTCTATATTTATTTTTTTATTTTATTTTTTATTTTTATATATTTTTTTTTGTTTTTATATATTTTTTTTGTTTTCATATATTTTTTTATTTTTATATATTTTTTTATTTTTATATATTTTTTTATTTCTATATATTTTTTTATTTTTATATATCTTTTTATTTTTATACATTTTTTCTATTTTTATATACATATTTTTTATTTTGATATATTTTTTCTATTTTTATATATACATTTTTTATTTTGATATATTTTTTCTATTTTTATATATTTTATTTTTTTATTTTTATACTTTGTTTTATTTTTATCTTTTTCTTTATTTTTATAACTTTTTTTTATCTTTATAAATTTTTTTTATTTCTATAACTTTTTTTTATTTTTATAACTTTTCTTTATTTTTATAATTTTTTTTAGTTTTACATTTACTTTTTTTTAATTTTTTTTTATTATTTTCATGCATCTTTATTATTTTATTTGTCATCTTCTTTTTCCGTCTTATTTCTTTATTTATATATTTCTCTATTTTTATTTAATAAAACTTTTTTTTTTCGTTTGTATTTTTAATTAATAAAATTTTTTTCCGTTTCTATTTCTAATTAATTTAATTTTTTTCCGTTTCTATTTCTATTTTCATTCAATTAAATTTTTTTTTTTTCGTTTCTATTTAATTTTTTTAGTGTTTCTATTTAATTTTCTCTGTTTTATTTAATTTTCTTTTGTACCTATTTTAATTTATTTCCTTTTTTAATTTTTTAACTTTAACCTTTTGTAATATGTGAATTTTTTTTAAATGTTTTTACGTTTAATTAGATATTTTATTTTTTTACTTTTCGTAAATAATTTTTTTGTCTAGTTCCCATGATACTATTTAAAATGTATGTTGTTGGTTTTATGGTCTGTTCATTTTTACATATTTTTGTAAGTTTGACGACCTCAAGACCAGTTGATAATAATTCTTAGTTAATTATTATTATAAAATTTAAATATTTCTGAAAAATAATAATAATAATAATAATTTCATCATTGTTTATTAAAAAGTATTCTAACCCTTCTACAAAGAAACCATTAAGAAGAAGTCTCGTAATTTTATTCAATGTCCCTTTGGGCCTTTATTCATAATTTACTGATGTTTTTCCCCTTTTGGTTTGTAAATTCTCTTTTTTTACTTCTTTAATATTTTTTTTATTATATTCATTGTTTTCATTATTTTTATTTATATATTTTTTTTATTATTTATTAGTTTTTTTTATTTTTTTTTTTTTTGTTTATAATATATTTTTATTTGGTTTAAATTTTTTTCAAATTTTTAATCAGTTTTTATAAAGAATTTTTTTTTTCTTAGCTGTTTTTAATTCAGTTCTTTTTAATTTGTTTTCATTTCTCATTTAGCCATCGCCATCATTTGTCGGAACCAGATCGTAACCCCAACATAAACCCAATCGAACGATATATTTATATATATCCACCCTCCCAAGTTTTGTTGAGTTTTTCTATCAAAGTTTGGAAAGTAAAAATCCTGTAACCTGTATTTTGGTTTCAATCTACCACAGTTCATGGTATTGAGCGGCTGTCATTTGCAGTAGCGTATACGCCCATAGATTGATGCTCTCATCACCCTCGCATGTAATCCATTTTCCCGTTCCATTCTTTTTAATCAAACGAAAACTTTTGGCTTTTACGCTGCGCTACTTGAGCAAATTCTTTAACAACAATTATTAACTTTACAAAAACAAATACACGATAAACATTTTTCTTTTCAAAGTTATTGTTTCTTTGCTATTTCTTTTGCAATTTTTCTTCAGATTCTGATTTCAAAGCACAGTCATAATAAGAATTCCCAAAAAAAAAAAAAAAAAAAAAAAAAAAAAAAAAAGTTGCATAACAAAGCAAAATTATTATTTTCAGTGTTGTATTACGTTGAATTAAAAGTTAGCATTGGCCCTACGCATGCTTTTACTCTACACCTTCTTTTCCAAATTCGCAAGTAATAATCTCAGTAAAGTAAATCATCACGATTTGCTGTAGCGGACAGTAGCTTGAGTTTATATTTTATCTCATGTTTCGAGTGTTTGATATGTGCGTGTAGAATTAATCAGGATTTTTTTGTGGCGGAAAAGTTGGCTCGTAGTAGCTGGCATCGTATAATACTGCGTATTAAGGATTCACGATTGACTTCAGTTTAATGAGAATAACACACATTTACTTAACAAAAACCTAAGTTTTTCTATGTGAAAGCTTCATTTATATGGCGGAAAGAGTGATATTCTCATATAAAAATAATGAAAATGTGAGACATGCACTGAATACTTAAATGATTCGGTACAATATTCCTCTAATGGAATTATGGATAGTGGAGTTTCCCCATATTTTTTTGGGAAGTCTAAATTTTACGAGGAATAACTTAATCGAATATAACAAACTGTTAGCTGTCGCACAACAGCGCCGGTTTGGTCATTTGCTGGATGGTCCAAAATAAGGAAATTGCATGGATCGCTAGAGGTACAACAGTTTTCGAGAATTTTTTAACTGGAAAATTTCACTAAGGGTATTATTACACAATACCGCGGACGATATAAAAATGAGTTTTTGGCCTAAAGTATGCAACATTTTTCACTTTCTTTAATTCGCTATCGGAGTGATAACATTTTTGTTACTGAGATTTCAAAATAGTTTGGACAAAAGGGTATTTTAATGAATACTTCAAAGCAGTTTCATACTCACGATGTATAGCGCTCAAAGTCAACAATTTCATATGTATTAAGCTTACCTGAAAAGAAAGAAAAAAATGTAAGCAAGTAAGAAAGAGATCTGATATAAATTTAACAATTATTATATAGTTTAGAAAAATTAAAAAAAAAAAATGCGAGATACGAGTACTCGTCAAATTAAAAAAAAACATTAAAAAATATAAACATAAATACAAAATAATAATTAAAAAACATAAACATAAATAGAAAAAATAAATTACTAAACAAAAACGACTAATTAGATAAAAAAAAATAAAAAATTATAAAAACAATTATAAAAAAAAATGTATAAAAAAAATGAATTTCAAAGAAAAATAAATAAAAATAAAAAAAATTAAAATAAATAATAAAAAACAAAAAACTAAATTTAAATAAATCATAAAAAATAAAAAATAAAATTAAAATAAAGAAATAAAAAAAGTTAAAAAAAATAAACAAAATAAAAAAGTAAAAAAAATATTTTTTAATTAGGGAATTTAAAAAAAAACCTTTTAAATTAAAGAATTTAAAAAAAATGTTTAAAAAAATTGCTTAAAAAAACAAATAATTAAAAAAAAAAACAATTATTTAAAATAAAAAATAAAGAGATTAAATAAAATAAAAATATATAAAAAAATATATAAAAAAATATATAAAAAAATATATAAAAAAAATATATAAAAAAATATATATAAAAAAATATATAAAAAAATATATAAAAAAAATATATAAAAAATATGTAAAAAAAATATATAAAAAAAATATATAAAAAAAATTTTTTTTAAAAATATATTAAAAAAATATATAAAAAAAATATATAAAAAAAATATATAAAAAAAAAATATATAAAAAAAAAATATATAAAAAATATATAAAAAAAAATATATAAAAAAAATATATAAAAAAAAATATATAAAAAAAAAATATATAAAAAAAAATATATAAAAAAAAATCGTTTACTTAATTTACTTTAAATTTTTAATTATTTATTATACTAGCCTGCAACATAATTCAATGCTGTATGATTACTGATTATACTTAATTCTATTGGTTAAAATTTTAAAAAGCGTATTTTTAGCAATTAAGAGATTCATAATAGAAACGCCGGTGGTGGATCTGTTGCAAATCTAATTTGCCAATGCATAAACAATAATTTTAACAAAGTCAAATTATTACTGACATTTTTGAAGAGCATTTATGACAGCATATATTTAGCTGAAAAAGCCCCAATTTATGTAATTGTGTTTGAGAACAGACTGGAGCGACAAATTCATACTCCTACATACTCGTACATGTGTCAGCACATAAACATAAATTTCGCATTTGGCTCTAGCTCAATTCTGCTCGACCGCAACCTATTTGCCAAACACTGTCAAATATGCCTTTGACCAAATTTTGTCTCATTGCACCAAACACAAGCTGCTTCAAATTTTTGCATTTTGCAATTGAACTTCATTTTATGAGCCTCCAACTCAACGCCGCACAAACGCTAAAGTGCGACATCGATCCTCAATATACATTGACACATGCATACTTTTCCCTAATATTATATGCATAATCACGTTTGTATATGTTGTTAGTATCTTTGCATATTTTTGACTGACGTGCGAGATTAAATGGCTTAATGGTTTATTGGACGTCCAAAATAGGACTAATTAATGTTAATAACCAGTGACAGAAAAGCCGTGTTAGGCAGCAAGCAACGCCATAGCAAAAGTGTAATCGAATAAAATTTGCTTTGTAAACATACGAAGGAATGAGTATGTGTTAGGGATCAAAATACCGGGATCCTGTGCTTTCAGAAGTGCCATAATTTGGCTGTGTGGGCTTATTTTGATGCTCAGCTCTGATGCTAACCGATTTTGCAGTGCATCACTTATAAATAATCAGCTATTAGCACTACTAACTTTATTTACTTTTATCAATATGTTTTTGATTTTTTTATTACGTTTTCTTCTTTTGTTTTTTGTTAATTTTTTTTATGCTATCTAGACTTTTTTCTTTTTTTCTCTTTATTTTTTTTTCTCCCCTTTATTTCTTTTTATTCCTTCTCTATATTTTTTAATCCTTCTTTAATTATTTTTTTATTCCTTCTTTATTTATTTTTTTATTCCTTCTTTATTTAAGTTTTTATTCCTCCTTTATTTTCTTTTATTTATTTTTGTTTCTTCATTATTTATTTTTTTTTCCTTCATTATTTATTTTTTTTCCTTCTTTATTTATTTTTTATTCCTTCTTTATTTCTTTTTATTCCTTCCTTGGTTTTTTTTTAATTTTTTTTCTTCTATTGTTAAAATTTTATTTTTAAATTTTTACATTCCTTTTTTGTTAAATTTTTTATTTTTTTTTTTTTTTTTTTTTTTTGTTGGTTTTACGGTATGTTCATTTTACATATTTTTGTAAGTATAACGAGCTCAAGACCAGTTGATAATAATTCTTAGTTAATTATTATTATTTTTGATTAGAGGAAAAATTGAAAGCAACAAACATATACAGGCTATAGTTATAGTACTATTTCGAAAACAGCCACGATTTCTCGTCAGACCAATTCGTATAGTTTTTTTGCTATTTCAGAGAATCTTGTGGAGAATCGAACCCACTCTTATTGCAAGCGCAGCTGCCTGACCCATAGGCTAGGCTTTCAATTTTTCCTTTAATCAAAAATAATAATAATTAACTAAGAATTATTATCAACTGCCTACACGCAGCATAGCCTATGGGTTAGGCATCTTCGCTGGCAATCAGAGTGAGTGGGTTCGATTCTCCACAAGATTCTCTGCAATAGCAAAAAAATATACGAATTAGTCTGACGAGAAATCGTGGCTGTAAAAATGAACAGACCATAAAACCAACAACAAAATAAGTTTTATTTTTTATATAATTTTTTTTCTTTCATTTTTTATATAATTTTTTTTCTTTCATTTTTTAGATAATTTTTTTTTTTAATTTTTTATACCATTATTTTTTTTAGACAATTTTTTTTTTAATTTTTTATACCATTATTTTTTTTAGATAATTTTTTTTTTAATTTTTTATACCATTATTTTTTTTCATTGTTCATATAATTTTTGTTTCTTTTTTTCATTTTTTATAGTAATCTTCTAGCCTTTTTTTTGTTTTATTAAATTTTTTTAATTTCATTTAACTTTTTCATTTCATTTCATTTCATTTAATTTTTTATTTTTTTTTTTTATTTTCTACTTATTTGTTTATTTAATTTTTTCATATTTTATTATTTTTTTGTTTCATTTTAGTATTTTTTTTTTCTTTTGTTTATTTTTTTAATTTTGTTTATCTCTTTTTCTTTTTGTATTTTGTTGAATTCTTTTTCTTTTTCTTTTTGTATTTTGTTTTTATTGCTTTTTCTTTTTTTATTTTATTTAAATTTTTTCGTTTTATTTTTCTTTATTCTATTTTATTTGTCTTATTAAATTTACCTTTTTTATTTCATTTTATTTTTCTCATTACACTTTATTTATCATTTTTATTATTTCATTTCACTTTTTACTTTTTTCATTTCATACAATTTTTTTCTCATTAATTTTTTTTTGTAATTTCATTGTATTTTTTTATTTAATCTACATTTTTATTTCACTTTTCTTTATTTTTCTCTCATTTAGTTATTATTATTTTTTAATTGTTTGTAATATTTTTTGTTACTTTTTAAATATTTTTGTCCATTTTGTTTATTTTCTTTTTATTTTATTAATTCCTTTTTTCACTTTTTATATTTATTTTTGATATATTTATTGATTTTAGTTTTTTTTTGGTTATTTTTTTTTATTTATCTATTTTTTTTTTTTCTTTTTTAATATTTACTTATCATTTATATATATCTTTTTTAATTTGTTTCTAAATTAATAAATTAGTTAAAGATATTTAACAAAATGCACTCCATTTGTTTACTTTTATAGGTTTTATGCAATTTCTTCATGTTTCTATTATTTTTTTAAAGTTAACTTTTGGAGAATAACGAGTTTCCAAAATTAGGGATTGTAAAACCACATCCCGAAATCCGATACGTACGTATGTATTTGTGTACGCTGTTATTTGCGTAATTTATTTGCCACATTATGCAACTGACTAAATTAATGATGTCAGACCACCAAAAGTGTGTGGGTGGATGCCCCCTTTTCAGCCCGATGCATAGGTCGGTGGTCAACAATCTGTTGGGTTTTACATTGAGAGTATAGCAACAAAGTGTTTGTTATTTTCTGGTTCGTTGCAACCACAACGAAAACGGAGGCAGTGTTGAGTTAACGTTGGCCATAAGGAAAAGGCTACAGAGGGGTAAAAGAGATAGCAATAGTGTGAACTATTATAAATTAGGAAAAGCATAATGCGTGATAAATAAACAACCCGAAGACCTGAGAGCTGTGTAGAAGCTTCAAGTAAGGCAACTCACGCTACGTAAACTGCAGAAGGCTATCAGTAGAAAGGAAGAGGGGAAGTTACATGGCAGTGTGAATTTGTTCTGCAGTGATAATAATCCAATTCATTCAAGTATTCATAGTTTATTATACCTAATTGTGGTGGACGTGAAAGGGCCGAAATTGATATTGACTTCATATATTTGAATTAGCTTACATGGAAGACTACTGAGGTCAAAGCATTACCTAAGCTCCCACAGCGACTTTGTGAAACTTACTCCCAACGAAATATTATCTCCCAAACGGTCTCAAAGCAAAATGTTTCCATAAAACAAATCAAATTTGTTTAATTAAACATTGATCTCGATTTCACACAATTGAAGCGATTGATACCTACATATATTTTTAGTCTGATACCTGGCCTTATGTAAAAAGGTACAACAACATAATTCCATCAAAGCTATGCAACAGTTTTTAGCATTTTGCCAATTTTATGCATTAAAACGTTTTTTATAGCCAATTTTATGCTCTGTTAAGCTAACCCAAAAAAAAATACATTTATGACGCTCAGACCGTATAAAAACACAGTTGAAAAAATTCTATTTCAAATTGAACAAACCACTGTTACAACATAAAAATGCGAAATAGCAAAAGCAACAACCCAAAACAACAAGTAAGCATAGAATGGGTTTTATACCATTCACGAATCTGATTTAATTATTGAGATGTTTTATTTTAGTATAATTAATTTTTTTTAATTTAATTAAATTTATTTTATTATATTATATTTAATTCTATTTTAGTTTATTTAATTTAATTTCATTATATAAAACTTTTTTAATAAAATTCTTTTTTTTTTAATAAAATTTTTTTTTTAATTTTTTTTTTATAAAATTTTTTTTTTTTTAATAAAATTTTTTTTTTGTATTGTATTAAATTTTGATTTAATTTTACTTCCTTTAATTCTTTTTTATATTATTTCGTTTAACTTTTATTTCAACTAACTTAATTTATTTTAATTTAATTTAATTTAATTTTATTTTACTTTATTTTTTTTATTTTTTTATACTTTATTTTATTTGATTTTATTTTGTTTTATTTTACTTTATTTTACTTTATTTTGATTTATTTTACTTTATTTTACTTTATTTTGTTTTATTTTATTTTATTTTACTTTATTTCATTTTATTTTATTTTATTTAATTTAATTTAATTTGATTTACCAAACTGGCAACCTGGTCATCGCTGGAGACTTCAACGCTAGAGCAATAGAATGGGGCATGCCTCAAACTAATACCAGGGGAAAACTAATTCTGGAAATGGCAGCCCGACTCGGTGTGGTCGTACTGAATACGGGCACGACCCCAACATACAGGCGCCCGGGCTTCGGGTACTCGATCCCCGACATAACGCTCGTCTCGGAGAGACTCTTTCCAAACGCGGTTGGGTGGAGAGTGATGGAGGACCTTACTGGCAGCGACCACAACTACATCACCTTCCAACTCGACCATCCTGGTCAGAGACCGGCAGCGAACGCGTCATACAAAACCCGTAGATGGGATGCAGCTAAAGTTGACGCCACCAGGTTCACCGGAACAGTGCTGGCGAAAGCCAGACGGATAACCGACGGCACCAATACGCCACATGCGGCGGTTGAAGAAACCATGCAATGCATGCGCCATGCTTGCAACGTCTCTATGCCACGAATAGGAACGTGGCGAGGCAAGAAGCAGGTATATTGGTGGAATAGCGAAATCGCGGAACTCCGGTGCTCGGCCCTGATCTTTGGAATGCTACCTATGACAGTCTCCTTCGAATGCAGATGCCAGAAAGCACTTTTCTAGTTGCTTTTGCAGACGACGTGGCTGCGGTGATAAAGCACGAAACTGCGACCTGGCACAGCTTAAACTGAACCAAGTGATGCGCAGTGTAGACGAGTGGATGAATAATCACGGCCTCCAACTGGCTACAGCCAAGACAGAGATAGTGATACTAACGAAAAGAAGGATCCCCACAATCACCAACATGAATGTTGGGGATCAACAGATATAGACGCGCCGCTCTACGAAATATCTAGGGGTGAAATTGGACAACAAGCTGACCTTCTCGGAGCATCTAAGAAGCTCCTGCGAGAAGGCTGTGAAGACCATCGCAAGTCTGAGTCGGCTAATGGCAAATACAGGTGGACCAAAGCCATGCATAAGAAAGCTGCTGGCGTCCGCCTCAGATTCTATACTGTTGTACGGTGCAGAAGTCTGGGCGGACGCAATGAAATTTGGGAAGTATCGGGCCGCTATTACCGCAGTCCAACGTAGAGGGGCCCTGAGAATCGCCTCAGCATACCGTAACGGTCTCCGCAGATGCTGTTCTGGTCATCGCGGGGACTATACCGATATATCTCCTCGCTGAGGAAAGAAAAATTACTTACGACACTCGTGCAGAGGTACGTAGAGACGTTGCTGCAACGCAGGCGCGTGGTGATTCGATCCGGCGGTGGCAACTACAATGGAGCAGCAGTGCTGCTGGAAGGTGGACCAGGGTATTAATCCCCGAACTAGAACCATGGCTGAACCGACCTCATGGAGAAGTCGACTTCTACCTGACCCAGTTCTTAACCGGACACGGTTATTTCCGTGAATATCTCCATAGAATGGGCAAAGTTCAAACCCCGAACTGCACCTACTGCGGAGCCATAGACGACGTACGCCACACCTTCTTCGAATGCGAGCAATTCGCAGAAGAAAGAAGGCGGGTGTCATTCGCAAGATGACCTGCGAAAACGTTAGATGGGGCATAGTCAGACGATACGCGAGGAATGTCCTCCTTGCGAAACGGGAAGACGGTTGTCTAGCCAGTTAGCGTGAGAGTAGCCATAGAGCTCACGTAACGCGCTTCCTTACCTGAAGTTATGCTAAGCGCGGTCCCAGGTAAGGAAGAATGCGCGGGCCGTGGGAGGTTAGGTTTTAGTGCGGTATACTTCAAGATAAGAAGGAGTCCCACACTCGGAGAGTTTCGCTGCTAGAGCATCTAGTAACGAGGGCTCAAACCCGGTTAGTGCATAAAGCATTTCCTCCTCCCACGAACACAAAAAAAAAAAAACAAAAATTTAAAAAATTAAAAAAAATTTAAGTTTGAATTTTTTATTTTATTTTACTTTCGTTTTGTTTTAAATTATTCCGTTTAATTCTATTTTATTTTACTTTATTTAATTTAATTTAATTTACTTTTATTTCATTTCACTTTATTTTATTTTATTGTATTTTGTTTAATGAAATTTGATTTTATTTTATTTTACGTTATTTTATTTTACTTTACTACATTTTTTTAATTTTATTTTACTTTGTTTGGTTTTATTTTATTTTATTTTATTTGGCTTGGTCGATTGGGTCTGTTTTTTTTCTTGTATTTACTTACTTCACATAGTGAACAAAACTTATAAAAACCTTTCATAAGAGGTTGCAAACATTGTTCCCAACGAACTAGACTGAACACGAGCAAAATGAGTTAAAATTTTTTCTTTGCGTGGTTTTCTAATCCAGACAGCTTGGCGCTGATGTAAAAACAATGAAATACACGCCGCAAAAGCTCATGAATGTGTTAGATTTGGCTAGTCTCGGTAACTGAATGATTCAGTGACTGACTGTGTACAATTCGTGTTGTGAGGTGTGGTGTAGATATTCCAGCCCCTGGATCCCGTGTTTTTAGCTGCCACGGGATTTTCGGGATTTGAAATATGCTACAAAGGAATAAATATGTCTTATGGCTCATACATACATTGTTTTGTTGTTACTTAAAGTACTTGAGCAATATTTTCTTTTTTTGAGCTATAATTGAATTTAAAAAAAATGTGAATTAATAAAAAACTGTAAAAAATGATGGATCAGTAGCCGGCATTTGAATAAATTTGTAGCATAATTTTTTTAAAGATGAATTATTATGTTTAAAAGAAAAAGAAACCGTATTATATATTTGTGTTGCTTATTTTAGAATTAGATAGTTCCTCAGCCACTTTCCAAATTCCGAAACTAAGCCCTTTTTTATAAAATTCGAGAAGTTTGCATCCCCAACGTGTTTGTTTTTTTTTTTTTGTCTATTTTTATTTCATTCTTGCTTTGTTGCAACAGACACCTATAATTAAAACAAATATCGCATTGAAACTGCATTTATAAATGCTAAAAATGGTAATTTGATTACGAAAAAAAATTTGCTTTTGAAGTGAATTTTTTTATGATTTTGCTATGAGTGCAGTCAATTGGAGATTTAAAAATGATTTGCCATTGAACGCCATGCTATTAAGCGGATTAGAGCTATTGTTTACAGCAATTGCGATGATATCAAGGATTAATTGGAAAGCTTTTTAAGTAAGAAAATAAAGGATATAAAAAACTATGTGCGACAAGATTTATATAAACGGGCCATAAAGAAGAGCAGACATTAAATGGAAACACTTTTGGTCTAGGTGCAATACAACCTTTTAGTTTGTTCAACACCTTTTCCAAGTGTGGTTCAGAAAGCACCTCGAAGTATCAGGTGTCGAACAATTCTGCTTTCGAAATGGTGGATGCCCATGTTCCGTTAAAACTTTGGGACTCCTCAGGGCACGTTTTGAGTACGTCGTCATTAACTTTAATGAGTGGGGGCATTTCTTGAACCCACGTAAAACGGATCTAATATTGTTCACGCGATGGTATAAGATCCCTGAATTCGGTGCATCCCAAATTAAGGAAGTTTTGGTGCAGTCTGACAGGGTCCGTTTCCCAGTATTGATGCCGAGGAGCCATCAATAAGCGCTAGGGCTC
Organism: Merzomyia westermanni; assembly: GCA_949987695.1. Lineage (NCBI taxonomy): Eukaryota > Metazoa > Arthropoda > Insecta > Diptera > Tephritidae > Merzomyia > Merzomyia westermanni. The sequence goes on from OX465288.1 coordinate 37,494,927, forward strand.
ACCCCAAAAGGTGCTGCATTGGATGTATGATAAGTTATTAAAACCGATGCCCTTCTGTGGGATATTGATCTAATGGGGACACTGCACAATGCCTCCAATGTGGAGAATTGAAGCCGTACAGTGGATACCTTTGAAAAATCTGCACTCGCGGCAGCATTCTAAATAGCTTGGAGCAGGACAGGTTACCGTGTGAGCTTAATTACATATGTTTTGGGGGTAATAGCCTAGTGAACTTTTTGCGGATGTATCTATGCTTGGCGGGAGTGTAAGGCCCCAGTATTCTGCCAAGAGCTTGAAGTTAATCGCAAATAAAGGTTGCCGAATAATTGCAGCGTCTTGCAAGCGGAGGTCGCTCATATTAACGACAAAGTGGCTGAGACGCTATCCAGTGCTTCAGCTTTCGGGGAGTTTAATATCTGCATGTACAGTCAAGCGGCAAGGTGTGGTCGAGGATTATCAGTGAATGCCTGCAGATCTCGGCTACTTTTGGACTGGTAGACTTCGAGTCAGCTGAGCAGGTGTCGAGGTCCTTCGGGTCAGCTGTGGAAGCCTCTTAATTACTAGATAGGAGTGTTGACAGGGCACTGTCGGATGGGAGTCCAATCCTAGCTTTTTGAGGTATGACGATGTGGAAGCGTTGATGCTTAGATGCCCAGCTTTTGTAGAGACAAAGCGGCGAAATCTCGAAGTCAATGTCTTCGAATCTCCTTAGGAAACATTCAGGGATTCCAGCATTGCATTAGTTGTAATTTTCAAAAGTAAAGCACTTTTTACTTTTGATTATTGTTGATTTTTTCATATTTTTTTTATGTGCTTCTACAAATACTGAAAAAAAATCAAAAATAATAAAAAAAAATTTCAAATTATCAAAAAAAATCAAAGAAAATAAAAATTAAGCAAAAGAATTTTTTTTTATTATTTTAAAATTTTTTAATAATCGTAAAAAATCATGATTTTTTTTTGATTATTTTTTAAATTAATTGGAAAATAATCATTAAAAATTGAAAGTAATTATTATATATATTCCCGAGAAACCGATAATCATTACGATTAGTAATCATTATTTAACAGGTCTGATTTAAAAATATGATTGCGATTAATGTAATTGGCATCTGTAAATGCATGATTACAATTACCGTTATTGTACAGTCCGCATTTAAGCGATTACGATAGTATTAGTTGTAATTTTGATAAGTATAGCATTTAGATTACTATCGCCAAATACATAATTACGATTAATGTAATTATAATTTTTAAATACATGATAATGATTACTGTAATAATATTTGAAACATAGTTTTGACAATTACAAATACGGTAATCTTAATCATACCTTCTTAGAACACAATAGTAATCAAAAAACTTAATAGTAGTGGAAATCGTAAAATTCTTAGGATACTCGTAATCAAATTAGATCGGAAAAAGGGTAGCGGATGGCTTGGCCTCACTTGGTGGCTAAGCAGCGATTAGTGGTGATTATGAAATTAATCAACGTGCAGGATAACATCTGCTGGGTCTACTGTATGCAGTTTACTCTACAACTTTTGCTGAGCATAAAAATATGTCTTCGAGATTTGTTGCAGTACAAATGAATAATTGAATAATTTATAAATAATTTTCAAAGTGCATTCATTACACTGAAGTTGTGTTTACTGACAAAACAACTTTGTTGTCATTTATTTATTATCATTCGAAGTTATTTCAATTTCTATTTACTTTGAATGGGGTTAAGCAGTACAAACAGCTACAGTTTTAACCCCCCAACTTTAAACTACCTGCCAGTGAGCTTGCAAACTTTGCGATCCTCCCAACGGCAATAATAATTGCTTCATTAAAAAGTTTTTAGTGCACAAAATTTGTATGTAAATAAACAAATGAAAGTGGGCAAATGATCAACACAAAAGAAAGGAAGCAGAAGAACGCGTTGACAGAAAAGTGGCGAAATGATTGAAGAAGTAATGCGAAAATGGTGCTGCCGCGCCGAGTATTTGTGGGACGAAGCGTTCATCACCAGCTGATGTCGCATACAATTTAAACTCAAATTAATTAAAACATTTCTTTGCATTAAGGTTAAGCGTTTGCGTTTTCTAAATAAAATTCCATAGCGGAGTGCTCTGCTGATGACAGACAAAATGAAGTTGGTTAATGAATTTGTGAATTGCTCTACGGAATGATGGTAGAAGCGAGCAAAGGATGAATGGTGAGCTAAAACAAATGAGTGTTGGATGACTGTTTCTAAGTAATTGTTTGTTTAACTTGATTTAGAGAAGCGCAAATGCTAATCGAAGTCGTGAGTTACTTAGTGGAGGAACACTGCCGGAAGGCTTTTTAGATTTACAGTTCTTTCCCGTTTATTCATCGAGTATCCTTAAGTAGGACTGTTAAATTGGATTAGTAATCTATCTATCTATATGGCGCGATATACAACAGGTATATCATCATAAACCTCCTAAGAGATTTTTGCGCCAAGCTTCTCTTCCAATTTGTGGTGTGCCGATTTGAATTTTCCCTACAAATTGGTGGGACCTACAGTTTTTTGCCGACTACGAACGGCATCTACAAAGGAGACGAATTTTTGCTGAGAAGCCTGTCATGGCAGAAATACACTCGGAGAGTTTGCCAAACCACTGCCGAGGGGCGACCCCGTTTTTGAAAAACTTTTTGCAAATCACTTTTGATGTTACCTGTACCAGGGCTCGAACCACGGACCTTCGGTGTGGTAGGCCGGCAACATTACCTTCACACCACGGCGGCCGCGTGGATTAGTAATTAGTAATCAATTAATTAGACGCCTTTTTTAATTAGTAATGATTATTTTAATTGTTTTTCAAAAGGAGGCAATCATTAATTGATTACGAGTAGAAAAAAAAACAAAAAAAAAAAATTATCAAAAAAAATCAAACATAATCAAAAATAATCAAAAAAAAATCAAAAATAATGAAAAATCAAGAAAATCACAAATAATCAACAACAAAAAATTATAATCAAAAAAAAAAAATTATAATAATAAAAAAAAAATTTTAAATTATAAAAAAAAAATTTTAAATTATAAAAAAAAATTTAAAATAATCAAAAAAAAAGTTCTGATTACGTTTGATTATTTTTTATTTCTTTTTATTTATTTTAATTATTTTAAAACTTCTTTCAGTATTGTTGATGTGTATATTTATGTGCTTCTACAGCAATACTGAAACAAATTAAAAATGATCAAAAATAATCAAAAAATTATTATAATAAAAAAAATAAAAAATAATCAAAAGTTATCAAAACAACTTTTTTTTGGTTATTTTTGATTATTTTGATTTTTTTTAATAGTAAAAAATCATAATTTTTATTTTATTTTTTATTTTTTTAATTAATTAGAAAATAATCATTAAAAATTCAAAGCAATTTCAATCATTAAACGGATTCTCAAGAAAGTAATTAATCAAACCGGTAATCATTGCGATTAGTAATCATTATTTAACAGGGCTGCCCTTAAGTAATAGCTCCTTGAGGTACCATCACTTCAATTGTGTGAGCGATTTTATATGATACGAGGTGTGTTCAAAACGTATCGCGAATTTCGAATTTCGAGTTTTTTGTGGCGTTATGTTGGTACTCATGTCTCTCACTTATGCCGACAAGCTCGGCCATTTTGAATGTTCAGTTAATTGTTGACAGCTGCTTTGCTTGCACGTGTTTTGGATCGTCTTCGATTTTTACCTATTCAAAAAAATGGATCAAAGAACCCGTATCAAATTTTGTGTGAAAAACGAAATTAAGTGCGCGGATGCATTCCGAATGTTGACTGTGGCATAAGGAGAAGCTACCTTGGACCGAAGCAACGTTTATCGGTGGTACAAAATGTTCTCAGAAGGCCGAGAAGATGTGCAAAGAAGAACAAAAATTGGCTTTTGGACCACGATAACGCCCCTGCTCACGCATCGTTGCTTGTGCGCGACTTTTTAGCCAAAAACAACACACTAATGATGCCGCAGCCACCGTCTTCCCCTGACTTTTTCTTGTTCCCTAAACTGAAGAGGCCCATGAAAGGACGACGTTACGCTTCTCTTGACGAGATAAAGACGGCATCGAAGGAGGAGCTGAACAAGATAAAAAAAATGATTTTTTTAAGTGCTTCGAAGATTGGAAAAACCGTTGGCACAAGTGTATAATATCTCATGGGATATAATATCTCATGGGGATTACTTTGGCGGCCGCCGTGGTGTGGAGGTAGTGTTGCCGGCCTACAACACCGAAGGTCCATGGTTCGAGCCCTGGTACAGGTAACATCAAAAGTGATTTGAAAAAAGTTTTTCAAAACGGGGTCGCCCCTCGGCAGTGGTTTGGCAAACTCTCCGAGTGTATTTCTGCCATGACAGACTTCTCAGCAAAAATTCGTCTCCTTTGTAGATGCCGTTCGGAGTCGGCAAAAAACTTTAGGTCCCACCAATTTGTAGGGAAAATTCAAATCGGCACACCACAAATTGGAAGAGAAGCTTGGCGCAAAAATCTCTTAGGAGGTTTATGATGATATACCTGTTGTATATCGCGCCATAAAAAGAGAGATTACTTTGAAGGGGACAAAATAGATATTCATGAATAAATAAATAATTTTTGAAAAAACACAAAATTCGCGATACTTTTTGAACACACCTCGTACATAAAACTTTTTAGAACATGTCACCCACTTCTGCCGTGAGAAACTTAGGGTCCACAAGGCTTCGTAGGATTTTTCTACATGAAGACTCCACGGATAGGTTAAAAAGATATATTATACGAATGAGTCAGGAAACCCCCAATAGGTACTAGTCTGACTGGTAACTAAAGGAGGATTTTCAATATCGAGGTTCTAGAGATTTGGAGACTATGGCTAAGTTAAGACTTTTAAGACCGTGCTGTTGAGGGGAAAACTCAATGCATAGGATGCGGTACTCAAATTTTGGTACTATTAGCATAAAGACGTAGAGGCGGACTTTTAATTTGTAATCGAGGACGCTAATAGCTGGACTCAAACGGCAAATAACCGGTTAAGTTGAAGGGCGATCTTGGTGTTGGATCGATATTTTAAGAAGCTGCTGGAGGCCAACTAAACAGTAGTTTCAGGAGGATTTTTGGTTTTGGCAGCTTGTAGGTTGAAGTTAAAGAAATGTTTTCTGATTGAGAACTCGAAGCGAAATCATTAGACGTTTCAACACGGCCTCTACTCTTCGTGCGCCTACTGATCTAGGTATCTGAAAACTCGACTCGGATATTCCTTTAAAAACATTTTATTCCAGGGCTCAAGAACCTAACTCCAAAAACTTTACGGGAAGTTAAAAACGAAAATTTTTCTGTTCGCTTTAGGGATAATTTGAAGCAAAAGAAGTGTTTATTCAGTCTCAAAGAAGTTGGCTTGTGACCCGACTGGTATGTTATAGGGTAGTTAGCCGGATCTTTTGGATCTCGGATCAGCAGCGATAACATCGACTCTGAATGAGCATTATAGAGAAGAACCCTTAACGAGTCCACGTCTCTTTCTAGCTGCGGAGCTAATGTAACATGCTTGGAAACGAGATGGCTGATCAGCTAGCTCGGCGTGGTTTGACTCTTGACGTTACAGAAGTGAAATAGGTGATTGAGCTGCTGGACTTAACCCAGGGCCGTCTTAACGAGATTTATAAAATGTATAAGCGATTGCAGTTTGGTAGAGTCTATTGTAGGGACATACTCAGCACTATTGAGTATCATGTGACATGTAATACAATACCTAAATTCACAGCAAAAAACTTTCGGGAGCGAAATCTACACGAGCTTCATAAATACATAAAGTGAATGAGATATGTAGAGCGCATTTGAATTGTCACCTTGGCTTTTAAATGTTACAGATTTTTCTCCGATAGTCTAGGCCTAGTTCCATTAATGCTAGAGCAGACAAAAAATATCAAAATGAAGAATTTCGCTGAATTTCACTTTAAAATTGAATTAAATAAATTCGTTTGTTTTTTTGCTTTCCTTTTCAAAATATATTTTTCAATCCTAAAACATACTAATATCAATTTAATTTAGATAAAAAGTGTGATTTTACTAATTTGAGAGCGTGTTAGCAATTTGATAGCATAAATAAATATAAAAATAAGTTTAAATTTCCGCATAAATGGTTTAAGTGTGAAAATGGCGTTGCAACATTGAAACTTTGCTGACACACAACTGTCACACTGACACTTTTAATGCAGTTGATGGCTTCAAAACATTTCGTGCTGCCGCATTTTATTAGCTAGAACGCTATGAGTAAGAATGCCAAGCAGGAAATACTATAGGCAAAAACGAAAAGTCGAGAAATCGGCTATGCCGCAAAGTTTAATAAATATGTTCTGCCATACTTCATTTCACACTTATTTGCTGCAGTAAACAAACAAATTCAGCTAAATAAATAACAAATATAACGCACAGGACCGCACACTTAGTATTTATTATACGAAATTAAGTAATTTGTGTTGTACTCTGAACATAGTTTTATATGGCAAATTAAATAAGGTTATTGGTTTTAAGTGAAACATACTTTTGGTAATTATATTTATCACCTAGCTAACAAAAGTTTCAAAAACTCGGTGCGATTTCAAAAATAATTTGGTTAAAATATGCATAAAAAAATAATATCTCGATATTTTGTTGAATTTTTTTTTTATTCTTCGAAAGGTGCAGATCTACAATTCTGTATGGGAAAAAAAATTTTTAATTAAAAAAAAAAAAAATAAATAAAAAAAAAATAAATAAAAAAAAAATAATAAAAATAAAAATAAAAAAAAATAAAAAAAAAATTTAAAAATTAAAAAAATTGGAAATTTTAAAGTATTAAAAGATTAAGAAAATTAAACAAAAAATTAACAAAATAAAACACAAAAAAAAATTGTAAAACGAAAGCAAAAAACTTAAAAACAAATAAGAAACAAATTTCAAAAAAAAAAAAAAAAATAGTCATGGTACTTTACAAAAACCGTAAAACGAGAATTGAATTGAATTGGAGGTATACCAAATAATTAAAAAACTAAAAAAATAAAGTAACAAAATCAAAAACAACAAAAAAAAAATTTCAAAAAATTTGTAAAAAAAAATACAAAATTTGTCAATAAAAAAACTTTAAATTTAAAGAAAAAAATTGTAGAATAAAAATTAAAAAGAAAAAAAATTAACAAAATATTGAAACAACAGGAACCGATATAAATATGCGTTTGAATGTAAATTTTTTTTTTTTTTTTCAACTTATTTTCGTTTTTGCGAATATTTTTCCGCCTGGGTTTGTTGCTTTATAGTTTTGTACAGGCAATATTGCAACATATGTATTGTTTGGCGCTAAATGTAGCGCGAAAATGCAATTTTAGCGCTCAGATTTGTTTTAATACAGCCAATAAATGCATGAGCGAAATGCAGCTTTTTCATTTCATTTTATTTTGAATATAAAAGAAGTGTGTTAGTTGGCGCGTGACATACATTTTTTTAGATAAATAGTGGAATTGATCATAACAGGGCTACGAATAGAGTTAAGCGGAAATACGTTTTTGTTCTAAGCATTCATGGCTATGAATCAGCTCAAGATAAATAGAACTAAACCAATAGAGCACTTTCGGAAATCGACATTTCTCCGTCATGCCCTTTAGTTCATTATTAATACAAGCACAAAACTGGTGGTTTTTGAACCATTTACATGAAATTATCATTAAGATTTTAAATTATTAAATTTTTTTGTGAAGTTTTGAATTTACTCTCATTTTCTTACAATTTTCTTTCTTTGTTATAACTTTTATGTACTTTAAATATTTTATTTATTTACTTATTTAGCTATTTTCTTATTTTTTTTTTTTTTGCAATTGACTTTTTCGATTTGAAGATGGGTTTACTTTTCGTTGTAAAATTTGTTTCTATTAAATTTCACTTTTCTTAAACTTATATTCAAGTTCGAAGTGTTTTTTATTTTTTCAATTTATTTTATTAAATTTTTTTTTACTTGATTTCTTTTTTAATATATTTTTTTTTAATACATTTTTTCTTTAATAAGTTCATTTTTAATAATTTTTTTTTTAATAACTTTTTTTTTCAATAAATTTTTTTTAAATTTTTTTTTAATTTTTTATTTGTTTTTTAATTTTTTATTTTCTTTTTAATTTTTTATTTTTTTTAATGTTTTATTTTTTTTTTTGAATTTTTTATTTTTTTTTTTTGAATTTTTTCTTAATTTTTTATTTTTTGAATTTTTTCTTAATTTTTTATTTTATTAATTTTTTTAATATATTTTTTTAAATTACCTTTTATGGTTAAATTTTTTTTTATTATTTTTTATAGTTAAAATTTTTTGATTTGTAAAAAAAATATGTTTTGAATTTGTTTGCCTTTTATTTTGTGTTAAACTTTACTTTTATATTTAAAACACTTTTTATTTATCTCTCAATATTTTTTTTTTTTAATATCATTATTTATTTTTTTTTAAGATTTATGTCGTTATTATTACTTTTTAACTTAGATTTTTTTTTTTACTTTTTTCACTTTTTGTTAAGAATTTCTTTTATTTTAAGTTTTTAAGTTTTACTTAAAAGTTTTTTCATGTGCAGTAAACAGTTCCGGTTGGTTTCAGATGATTTATATATGTATATATTTGTGCTAGATCTATCCAGTTTTCAAATATAAAGTATAAAAAATATAACACCAAAATATTGCATTTTACTATTTTTGCAATTCTACTATAAATTTCTCCAGGTATTTTAAAAAAAGTTACATTTGTTTTGTTAAGATTTCGACAGAAAAATTGTTTTTTTTAAATTAAAAAAAGTTTACTTAATTTTTAATAATTTTTTTTTTAATTTTGCATTTTTGCATTTTTTTTTTGGAAATTCAATTTTTTTTTTTATATTTTTTTGTACCTATTTTTTGCACATTTCTTTTTTTATGTCCTCAATTCTTAATATTTTTTTTTTTTGGTTTTTTTTATTTTGTAGCTATTTTTCTGCATATTTCTTTTTATTTAATATTTCATTTCTTTATTTGTTTTTTTATTGATTCATCTCGCAATGATAGCTGTAGAATAAGTTGAAGGAAACCATGTTGCTGATTGTCTGACTGTTAATTTAAAGAGGATCTTTTTCTGTATCGTGGTATTGGTGAACTCAGCGAAGAGGTTCTAAAGAAAGCTTTAGTTTTTAATCTATATAAAGTGACGAGTTAGTTATTTTTACTGCCGATGTTTCTACTTTTTGAATAAAAAATTACGTGATGAATTTTGAATTGAATAAGGATTTTCGACTTCAGTTGCATATTCATAAGAAAGAAGATCCCCATAGTCTTCCAAATAAAAAAATGTACCCAAGCAAAGTCTTTGGATAAACGTATGCAAATTTTCATAAAAGCAAACCTAACACTCGTATTTAGTAAACAAGCACTTAGTGCTCAAAAACATTTCCACGTGTGTTGATTGTTTATGATTCATTCATACCAGCTCAGACAAATAGGTTCATTTGTAGCGGAAATATGTGAGAAAATGTGTGCTTCTTAACTATTATACGCACTTTGATTGCGCTAGAAAAATTGGGCTAATATTAGTCCATATATTCTCTGAGGTTTTACTCATATTTTCTCTTGTTGGCTTTGTAGTTGTTATGATTTTATACAATGGCGTAATTTATGTTCACCTTTCGCTTATGAATTTTCGTAGAAATGCCTTTTCATATAAATTGATATTAATCTAGGTATCTTTCTTCACTCAAGCTGCCTTTAGATTAGTGCGCATTGTCCTTGCATATCCTTTTTTGCTTTCTTTTTCTTCATCATTACACTTTTAGCGTCATCGTTAGCGTTGTTATTACCAACATTTTTTGTATTCAATGTGCTCTGCTGACAAGTGACATATTTGCGATAGATAATTCTTTTCTTTGACATTCTGCTCGTGGTTTTCATTAAAACTGCGCTTACTATTTTTCATAAAATACGACACTTGCTACGTGTACATTGAAAAGGAAGCAAGAAAATTTATAGAAACGAATTCTTATTATTCTCGCATTGTGTTGTTGGCATTCATGAAACTCACACGTTTTTTATTCTTTTCATTTTTAATATTGTGCTATGAGGGCACTAAATGAAGAAGTAGGCCCTTACTCATATTTGCGTTGTTGATGTATTTCGCCTAATAAGCCTTTTCATCAGTCAAAGAATGAGATTTTGAGACGTGCTGCTATTTGACACTTTTCAATCAAAGTTATGACTTTTTCCTATTGTTATGATTACCCTTTTGAAATTCGTGCTTTTATTACAAAATTTTAATTTGCTAAAAAATATTTTTTTTCTTCTCTGGTAAAATTCTAGAAATGCAGAAAAAGTTTTGAGCGAGTTCTTACTTGCACATTATGATACTAAAATGTATGGGTCTACAAAACTGTGACTCAAAAATAGTCTAGAAAATCTGTAAAAAAAAATTTGTAGATATTGATGACCATTTTTTAAAGTTAAAGTAACTTTCCTGAACTTCGTGTAAACTTAGAGATTTCATTAATGTGGATTATGGATTACAGAATTGGCTATATTTTAGATGAAAATTATTAAAAACCCAACTTCTTCTTATTTCGCAGAACGATATATAATTTAATTTCACTACTATTATATTGAACACAAGTGTAAATAATTGCATTTCACTTTTAAAGCCAAATGATTAATCAGAGTTCATTCTTGAAGTTTATAAAATGTTTGCTTTAAACTTTCAAATATAAATTAAAACCGGAAAAGCTTACTTATCGCTTATTATAGCAAGTTTACTTTCAATTATTATTATTTTTTTTATTTTTTATATTTACAGAAATGTTTGTTGGGTATGAAGTACTTAATTAAGTATTTGTCACATCGTATATTTGAATAATATTAAATGAGACAACAGACGAAATCGAAAAGAGGACTGTAATCGAAAAAGGAACAGAACGTTGACGAAGCCAATAATCAAAGTCGAAATCGAAACGGGACCAGGGAGGGAATGAAACAAAAAATCGAAATAGAGACCCAATCAGAACTTGTAACGAGCACTGTAATCGTACCGAGAACAGACCTTTGACGAAGACAGAGAATGAAACCATAACTCGAAATAGAGACCGAATCCGAACTCAAAACGAGGATTGTAATCCAAGCAAGAACAGACTATTGAAGAGACCAATAATCCAAGTCGAGAAAGAAATCGAAACGGGATAAGACAGACAATGAAACAAAAACTCGAAATAGAGATCGAATCAGAACTCGAAACGAGGAATGCAATCGAAAAAGGAACAGACCGCTGGCGAAACTAATAATCTAAGTGGAGACCGAAATCGAAACAAGACCAGACAGAACGAAACATGGAATCTAAATAGAGACCGAGTTCGAAATCGAAACTTGAACTAAAATCGAAAAAGGAACAGACCATTGAAGGAATCAAAAATGAAAGTCGATACCGTAGCCGAAGACAAAATCGAAACGGGAACATACAGAGAAAGAAACGAACGAAATCAAAATCAAAACCGAAAATGTTGTGAAACTCATAGACAGCACAGTAACTGTAATTGTGGCAGAGATTGAGAACGAAACTGGAATTGTAATCGAAATGGTAACAAAGATCGAAAATAAGAATAAGAAACTGTTATTGAGACCCAGGCAAAAATCGTAAGCGAAACCGGAACTGTAATTGATGCCGGAACCCTAATTGAAATTGAAGAGAAGCCGACAACGAAAAAAGGTTTGAAACGAAATCGATGCCGAAGTTATAAAAGATACCGGAACAGAGACGGAGAACTAAATCGGAATCGAAGCCTAAACCGGAACCTAAGCCTAACTCGTAATCGATATCTTAAAACAGAGACCAAGAGCGAAAAAACGAAACCAAGTGAGACCAGAGACTGACAAATAGACCAAAAATAGGAATCTAAAATTTAAATTAATCGAGAATCAGGAAGAAATCGTAAGCAACGCAATTGAAGCCGGAAGCCGGCAATGAATAAAATCAACCGAAATCAAGACCAAAGGTATAATGGCCACCGTAACATAGGCGAAGAACTAAATCGGAATGGCAGCCTGAACCGGGACCTTAGGCGAACTCTTAATCGACACTTTAAAATAGAGAAAATAAAAAAGAGAGCGAAAAAAGAGATCGGAAATCTAGACCGAAATTATAATGGACACCGGAACAGAGATAGAGAACTAAATCGGAAGCGAAGCCTGAAGCGGAACCTTAGCCGATCTCTTAAAGCAGAGAGCGAGAACGAAAAAACCGGGAGTCCAAACCGAGACCGAAATTATAATAGAGCAAAGAACAGAGGCCGAGAATTAAACCTTCATCGAAGCTCGAATCTGAACCTAAGCGGAACTTGTGTTCGATATCTTAAAAGAGAGGTCGCAAACGGGGAAAAAAAATTGGAGAGTGCTTGTCGGTACAGATATGACCGGTGCGTCGCGGATCTATAACTGTCAAAGGATTATCAACATCGGTAGCAGTACCTTTAAACTTCGTGAAGTGATTTTACCGTGAATACACCAACAACTACTACATTTCACGTTAAACGCACCATATATATATTTTCACTCCTAAATATGCCACTTCTGAGCCACTGTACACCAACAAGTTGCCTTGAGAATTGCTTATTGCATTTAAATTCCACTTGTTATATCCTCAGTCTGGTTAACTTGATATTGTTTTTCTTTTCATATCCTTTTTAAGTGGCTTTTAGACGTAGTGTAGAGATGTGTTTATGGTCAGAAATATTTTAGCACTAAAATGGCTGGGATTCTTGGCTTCCGACTTAGGAGTTAATTTCAAAATTGTGCAAAAACTTTTTTAGGTTGTTTGCAATCGAGCCGCTCCAATCGTGCAAAAGCAACAACAAGAAGAGAAAAGTTTCCAGAACTTTAGCAACTTATGACCGACTACACATTTTTCCCTGTATATGTTTGGGTTTTGTTACCAAGTTTAGTTTCCTTACGGCACTTGGCTGTAGCCATAGTTCTACTTAAATGCTAACCAACTTTAGGTAAGGTATGTATGTACGAGGTGTGTTCAAAAAGTATCGCGAATTTTGAATTTTCGCTGGTTACGTATATTCGAATTTCGAATTTTTTGTGGCGTTATGTTGGTACTCATGTCTCTCACTTATGCCGACAAGCTCGGCCATTTTGAATGTTCAGTTAATTGTTGACAGCTGCTTTGCTTGCACGTGTTTTGGATCGTCTTCGATTTTTACGCGAAATTCGTACCAAAATTGCTCAATTGTGACCAAAAACAGCATCGCATGAACATTGCTAATGAGATGTTAAACTCTGTCCGCGACGACCCAAATTTGCTCCAGAGGGTCATAACTGGTGACGAATCGTGCGTTTATGGTTATGACGTGGAAACCAAAGCTCAATCATCTCAATGGAAGCTGCCGCACGAACCAAGACCGAAAAAAGCGCCGCGCCAAGTTCGGTCGAATGTGAAAGTTTTGCTGACAGTTTTCTTCGATTGCAGGGGCGTGGTGCATCATGAGTTCTCGCCACAGGGAAGAACGGTCAATAAGGAATATTACCTGCAAGTTGTGCGCAATTGCGCGAAGCAATCCGCCAGAAACGCCCGGATTTGTGGAAGAACAAAAATTGGCTTTTGCACCACGATAACGCCCCTGCTCACGCATCGTTGCTTGTGCGCGACTTTTTGGCCAAAAACAACACACTACTGATGCCGCAGCCACCGTATTCCCCATATTTGGCCCCCTGTGATTTTTTCTTGCTCCCTAAACTGAAGAGGCCCATGAAAGGACGACGTTACGCTTCTCTTGACGAGATAAAGACGGCATCGAAGGAGGAGCTGAACAAGATACAAACAAATGATTTTTTGAAGTGCTTCGAAGATTGGGAAAACCGTTGGCACAAGTGTATAATATTTCATGGGGATTACTTTGAAGGGGACAAAATAGATATTCATGAATAAATAAATAATTTTTGAAAAAACACAAAATTCGCAATACTTTTTGAACACACCTCGTATGTTGATAAAGTTCAAGTTGTTGCTAACGATAAAGTTTAGAGCGTGTTAAAAGCTAAGCGAGTGAGTGGCTGCGTGAAGTTTTTTAATAGTTTGAAATATAAACTCATCAAATTTCTAGGGGCTAATATATGTTAGATTGGCTTCCGGCAGATGACGCACACTGGGACATAATTGCAACTTAGCGGACTCAAAACTCAAGATTTTGCACAAATTTAAAAGAAATTTCGTTGGTTAGTTGAAATGGAAGGTTTAGTCGGGTGTCTTTTTTTTTTTGGAATTTTTTGAATTTTTTGTCTAATAAAGTTACACTCTGTAACAAAGTAAAAAAAAATCTAGAACACATCTTTCGTGGCTAACATATGTTGTAGGAACTTTCACGCATACAAAAACTGCATACTCAAGAGTTTCGAATACTGCCTTTAAAACAGGAGTTAAGGGCCAAAAACCGCTTTTCAAATGGTGGTCCTAATCGCCTAAAAATAAAAAACTCAACCTTTTCGAAAAATTTCCACGGAATGTTGTCAGTTAAATTAAATGAAAGGATAGTTTGTTTAGTTATTTATGAGTTAACACTGTGCAACAAAATAAACAAAATTTTAAACGACTTTCATAAAAAAAACTGCCTCCTCAGTATTTTGAACGCAACCTCAAAATCGGGAAAATTTCGTTCTCCTAATGAACGCCTCGAACCAATAGTTTGTATTAATTTGTTACACAGAGTAATTAAAATATATATTTCTTTTAAATTTACGTTAAAGATTGAGTTTAGTTCCCATTAGGTGGTTTTGAGCCAACCTATGAAAAATAGGTTTTGGTTCCCAGCTCCAGATTTTATGGAGAAAAGCCTCGAATAAATGTTCTAAAATGTGTTTAATTTTTTACACAGCGTAGCTTGTTTATTTTTATAAAAAAAATTTGTTGTATCAATTAGGTAACATTTTTTATAAAATTTTTAAACATTTTTATAAGGTTGAAATTCATTTTTATTTTTTTTTTTTAACTTTTTTTTTACATTTTCAGCACTCTTTTAATTTTTAAACTTCTTTCTAAAAATATTTAGAATTTTTTTTTTAATATTTAAAATTTTTTGTAAAAATATTTAAAACTTTTTTCAGAAATTTTCAATATTATACAGTGCTTTTCAGAAATATATCACACTCGGAATTTAATCATAATTTTCTCATAGAAGCCTAATTTAAAAGTAGTTTAAATTACAAAATTTCCAACACTTTTTATGAAAATTTTCACACTTTTTATAAGGTTTAAAATAATTTTTTTCTTTTTTGAATCTTCAAATTTTTTTTTTAAATTTCCAACATTTTTTTTTTACTGTTTTCAACGCTTTGTTGAAAATTTTTCGACATTTTTTTTTTAAGGTTTTAACTTTTTTTATAGCGCGCACAAAGTTTAGAATACATATTTATAAGAAAAATAAAAAAAAAAGTGCAAAAAGATTTGAAATTTTTTCAAAAGAAAAGTTTAAACATTTTTCGAAGCATTTTGTAACATTTTGAAGCTCAAATCCGAAGCTCTATTTTTGTGGCATATCAAATTCCAGTCGACAAAGCACAAATTTAAAAATTTTTTAAAATAGTTTTGCTTTTTTTTTTTGTTAAATTTTTTTTCTAAGTCATCGTGCGTTTTTTGCATATTTATTTGAGCGTTATATAGAGAAAATGCGATTAATAATACTTAAATTGAAGGCCACTTTTAAAGAGCTTTACTATGCCAGATTTATGTATGTTAATCCGTGCTAAAAGAGAGCTGCCTAATTGCATTATCAAACACTATTAAATGGCTGGCTATAAAAGCTTTTTTTAAATCCCATAAATTTTTTTTTTTCTAGCCGAACTTTTTGTGTTATTTTTGTTAGTATAGCTTCAAACATCTATCGGTAACAAAGTTGCCACATCACATTTTTTATCAGGACCAAAATGCGTTATGAAAAAGTAGCAAAATTAAAAACAAAACGGATCAACAATTTTCAAATTTTAAGCATATATAGGCAGCCCACAAATAAGAGTTAAAGTTAGAATAAACGGAGAGCGAAAAGTAAAGTAGAGAAAAAGAGACTGAAGTGAAGCAATAGGAAAAGTTTTGGATCGAAAGAGGGAAACTAAGTTTAAAACCAAGTATTCGCCAAGACAAATTCTGTTAGGTCTAACAAGCCAGCTTCTGCAACATCTGCGGTACAGGGATCGTTTGAAGAAGTCTGGGATTTTTAAACATTTTATTATTACGTAAAGGTGTAACTAGATTTTCACTGGCGCAACACTATTTTTAATATCCAAATCCTTCACATCTTTATAAAAAGCAACAAACGAGAAGAAAATTTCCAGAACAACCCTCTACAAAAAGAAAAATTTTCGGTTCAATAGGACCAAAGTGGCAACCGTGATCAGCAACCCATTAGCTTTGTCAGTTATTGTAGTATGCTTTTAGGTGCTAGTGGATATGTGAAGTGTGGAGTAATGACCATCGAATGAATTAGTTGACAAGTTCTTGAAGGCAAAGAAGAAAGAAAGTGACACTTCAAGTTGCCAGCTACAGTAGTAAACGCACTTGTGATTTTAAATAAGAGATGAAACGGCTAAGGCTTCTCTCGCATGAAGGAAATTGAAATCACAGAGAAATATATTGAATTGTCACTTTCAATATAAAAATTTTAAATTCTATTGTAAAAATTAAAAAAAAAAATTGTTTTTTTTACCCAGTCTTATTTTATTCTGAACTCTAATTATTTTTTATATTTTCTTACAATCAAAAAGCTTGTGCTGAAATATAGCCTAATACGATTTACATAACAATTCGCAATGTATGCATGACTGCAACTACAAACCGATTATGAAATCATTTAAGTTGTAGAATAACCAAATTGCTGCAATAACAACAAAGCTTGTTTATAAAGTTTTGTAAATGTTTGTGTACGAACTTCAAATAACACAATTTTTTCAAATACCATTGACATGAAGTTGCACTGTTTGCATTTGGTTTGTTTGTGTCTGGTTGTAAGCAAAAATTTTACTTGGAAAAATATGTAAAAAGGATTTATGTATGTACATATGTAAACACATTACTCTATTTGTTGACAAAAAAAAAATATACAAATAAATTTTCTAGGAATATAAATACATAAATATTTCTGGACTGTGCGAAAAAGGTTTGTTTTATTCAGAGATCACAAAGGGGTTATAAGAAATCATAATTTTATGTATATGGATTTACTTTGATCATTAAAATCACATATAAAAGTTTGGTTTTATTTATAAAAGTTAAAAATAATAATAAAATTGGACTTTTATATTTTAAGCCAGAAAAAAAGCTTGACATTTCTTCAGCTAAAAATAATTTTCAAAATTCCACTTTTATTATAAAAGTTGCAAATTAAAGTTTTACTTTGTTCGCAAAAGTTTAAGATAATATTCAAAATTTTATAAAAGTCAGGAATAAAAGTTTCATATTTTTCAAAAAAGTTTAAAATAGTATTCAAAATTCCGCTTTTGCTATAAAAGTTGAAAATAAAAGTCTCATTTTATTCATAAAGGTTCAAAATAATACTCGAAATTCTAATTTTATTATAAAAGTCACAAATAAAAGTTGTTAATTTAAAAAAAAAAAATTTAAAATAATACTCGAACTTTCGCTTTTATTATAAAAGTCACAAATGCAAAGCTAATTGTTTCATAGAAGTTACAAATTGTATGAATAATTTGGCTCTTATCAGAAAAGTACAAAATAAAAGTTTGATTATGTTAATAAAAGGTAAAACTAAAAAAAATTTAAGGCTGGATTTTATTTATGAAATTCCAAAATAGAGTAAAATTTAACTTTTATTTTTTTAGGCCGAGAATAAAAGTTGAAGTTTAAATTGTTGTTATTGAGTTTGAAAATTCAAAAATAAAATTTAAAATCTAACTTTTGCTTTTCAAGTCAAAATAAAAAAATGAGTTTCCAAAATAAAGTTTAATTTTAACCTAATTTTTAATTTCAAACCAAAAGGAAAAGTTTTACTTTTATTTCTTAATACTGCTAACGTTGATTTTATTTTTTGAGTCCAAAATAAAGCATCAAGTTGTTTAAGTAAAAAGAAAAATAATAATAATTAACTAAGAATTATTATCAACTGGTCTTGAGCTCGTTATACTTACAATAGAGAATTTAAATTCTGAATTAAAAAATAAAATTTAAAATTTAAATTTAAAAATAAAATTTAATTTAAATTTTTTAATTCCAAAATAAAAATAAAACTTTTACTGAAAACATTTAAGACTGCACTTTTTTTATTAAATTCAAAAATTAAGATCAAAATTTAACTTTTAATTTTTTTAAGTCGACAATCAAGGTTGAAGTTTGAATTGTTATTAAGTTTGAAAATTTAAAAATAAAATTTTAAATCTAAGTTTTGTTTTTTAAGTCAAAATAAAAAATTGAGTTTTGACTTTTATTTTTTTATTCTAAATAAAAGTAAAAGTTTGGATACTTTATTTTAACTCAGAAATAAAAGTTTAATTTTAACTTTCACTTTTATTTTGAAATTAAGAAATAAGTTAAAGTTAAACTTTTATTTCTGAGTTAAAATAAAATATCCAAAGTTTTACTTTTATTTCTTAATATTGATAACGTGCAAAATAAAAATGAAGTTTTGATTTAATTTTTTGAGTTCAAAATATAGGATAAAGTTTTTTAAGTAAAAATAAAATTTAAATTCTGAATTAAAAAATAAAAGTTAAAATTAAAACCAAGAATAATAATTTTTCACTTTTTGAATTTTTATGAAAATTATTATTGTTTTTACTTATTAATAATCATTTTTAATTAATTATTAAAAGTTTTTTGATTGAATGTTGTCTCTAAACATTTTTCCTACTCTATTCAATCAAAAAACGTTTAATAATTAATTAAAAATGATTATTAATAAGTAAAAACAATAATAATTTTCATAAAAATTCTAAAAGTGAAAAATTATTATTCTTGGCCTTGAGCTCGTTTCATGAATACTTGAAAATGTACAGGCCGTAAATCAACAAAATTGTTGGTATAAAAAATCAATAGTTAAAATTAAAATTTAAACTTAATTTGAATTTTAATTTTTTAATTCCAAAATAAAAGTAAAACTTTAACTGAAAAAATTGAAGTTCGACTTTAAATTTTTGATTCCTATATAAAGCACAACTTTTACCTTTATTTTTTAAGTCAAAAATTAAAAGTGTAAATTTACTTTTATTTTTGATTTAGAATTTTCAAGTGCTCAAATTCAGTGCAAAATAACTATAAAATTCGCTCCCTGTTTTTACAGAGTTAAAATACTTCAACACGTTTAACACGCACTTTTACTCTCACATTTTCCTTTCTATCGTCAGTACTTAGTATGTATTTCACTTTATCCCAACCGCAAAGTACACATATTTTCATTTAATAAACCAAGTGGATTCACCCAAATTGCCAACTAATTCAATCGTTAGTTTTTTTTGGTAGCACTAACATATACGGAAATCTGTGTGTGATGAGGTTGTGGTTTTCTTGCAGAAATATTGCAGCTGTTGCACAGTTGAAAGTCATGCTTCACAGATTGTGATGCTCGTAAGTAAGTTGTTGTGAACATTTCTTTAATTTCTGGTTGAGTACTTTATGGATATACGAGTATGTATGCACATAATTAAGTCTAAAATGGAAATGTTTGTGGTCAGCATACTTCATTTTTATTTATTTCTATTATTTCGCAACCGAGCATAGGACACAATGAAATTACGCCTTTGAGTTAGGTCGCACCTGTGCGAATTAGTTCTGCTTATCATTAAGTTAAGACGCCTTGTTTGAAGCCACGCTGGACCTTTTCAAATGAGGCCGTGTGGTCCTTCGCAATCCAGTCTGAGCTGTTTTTATTGCTCAACGGAACTCTCGCTTTAGTGATTACTAATTTACGCCTGCGAAAATATTCAAAACTAGAGGGCCCGGCAGACTTTGTCCTGCACAGAAATTTACCTGCATGGATATAGAAGTATTGCCTATCCCTATTCCAAACCATTTCGCTATCCCTATCCTTATCCCGTTAGCTATACCTATCCCTATGCCTATCTCTATCCCTATTCC
This sequence comes from Merzomyia westermanni, assembly GCA_949987695.1. Classification (NCBI taxonomy): domain Eukaryota; kingdom Metazoa; phylum Arthropoda; class Insecta; order Diptera; family Tephritidae; genus Merzomyia; species Merzomyia westermanni. The sequence goes on from OX465288.1 coordinate 37,514,998, forward strand.
TATCCCTATCTCTATCCCTATCCCTATCGACTTTCATATTTTTTCACCTTTTAAACCTTCTCTAGATTTCCCCAACTAATTGAAGACCACAATTAGCCTAATCGGTCAGCCGTTCTCGAGTTTCATGCGCCTAAAAGCATGCCACATTTTCTAAAATGTCTGTGATGTGTTTTTATGGTGACCTGCGAATAATCGCTTTAGTTTAGACTAGGCTATAATTCATCCCAAATAGGCCACTATGGGCATGGCATGGTAAGGATATGTAATTTTAATTTGTGTTGCATACTTTTAGGGGTAGAAAGTTACGGGAACAAAGCGTCCCTTTACGACAGTCGCATGTCCTTTTCGCCTCATCCCAGATCAGTTCTAGGCTAAACGAATTCTTTTGCAGGGTTGCGACTTATCCCGAATTCAGTATACTCTACCCTGTCAACCATCAACAGGTAAAAATCTGTAATAACAGTGATTCGTACTAGTTTATCCGTGTAGAAATGAGGTCTTACAGCCTGCATACTTTTAGGCACTTCTTGTTTTCCATACAAATGGCAAAAATATATGCTGGTGCTGGTACAAATTTGTGATTGTGGTTGAAGCGTAGAGGTGGTAATAGCATTTTTTAAAAAGTATCAACTACTTCCTATGGTTTGAGAAAATTAACTAAATGTTGCATACTATTAGGCGTGTTGGTATTATTTTAAAAATATTTCCAAATTAAATTTAGACTGTCATTTCATCGGCTACTTAAGGAGTTTGAGATAGGGAATCAAAAACTCGTTTAAGCCTTTTAGGTCACATTATGCGGATGGATTAAGATACTTCGACCAAGAATGTATTTTTTTCAGCACAAAACTACGAGTGTATTTCTGGCATGAAAAGCTTCTGCAAAGCTTGATATACCTTAACGGACATTTTGATACTTAAATCTTAGCGATCTTTCGTATAACTTCAAAAATGCGAGAGCCGGCACAAGTGGCTTCCTTAACGAATGGAAAAACTACACAAAATTACGATACGAAATTAGAAGTCAGCAATTTTTAAATTCAAATATGAACATAACCTAGCAATGATAGAGAAAAGTAACATCCACTTGCTCTCACTTCTAAAAATTTCGCAAAAAAAAACTTATTTAATTCGGAACATTATTTATACAATTGTTATTGATGGCATTAGCAAATCGCATTTCACTGCCCACCATTTATTATTGCCAAATTTATGAGTGTCTGAGGCTAAGCAAGCAAACTGTTGCATACCAAAAGGCGTTGATCATATGTGAAGCTACAAACACAAACACTTCGGTCGGCACAGCGTTAGTAGCCAGAAGGCAAGCTTAACAAACACTTTCACGCTTACTGCCTTGATAAATTGGCATGCGAAAAAAAGGAAGAATTGGCACAAAACTTTACCAAATCACAGCACATTACAAGTCACAATGCAGGGAATGTGAAAATGAGGAAAATCCCAATGCAACAACTTGTGTAGAGAGGCGAAAAGTATGTAGTTTGCAAATAAAAAGCTAAACGATTGACTGCCAAGATCAAAGTGGAGGCAACAATACCAAATACGGTGATATGTGCTTGCTGCAGTAGACAATTGGCAATGTTGTGCTCGAATCCAAATATTGATTTTCAATTTATGGAAACAAAAAGCAGAGGAGACCATACACAAAGGCAATAGAAAGGAGAAGAAATTTAGTTAGGCAGTGGTTCTTAAAGATTTCGCTGAGGTTGTTAGATGCCACTTCACATAGCAGCAGGGTAAGATTAGAGAAGAAGATAGGGAGATAGTTCACATTTGGTTGGTTGATGGGTACACAGAATACCCTAACGGTCTTCGATATATATTTTTCTTCTTTTTACCTGTCCCCTTACCCATCTTGTAGTTATGCCTAAAAGTCTATCCTTAAAAAAGTTGACTTTCTGCATTTGACAAAATTGTACGCTATTCACTCTCTATCTCTAGCTTTCTTTTTATTTACTCTATTTTCTTCAATTTTCTCTTCTGTTTTCTTGTTTTCCAAATCATTTCATTTATCTTATTCTCCTTATTTTCCTCTGCCTCTCCCAACTAAACTTTCTTAACCTCTTTTTCTTTGCCCTTTTCATTTTCGTGATCCTCTTCTTTTATTCCTCCCTTTCCCTTCATGTTCCCATCTTTCTATTATATATGTACATATTTCTTGTGTAACAAACTTTGACTGCAATGCACTCTGAAACTACTCAACCGATGTCGATCAAATTTGGTATCGATTGTTCAACTTAAAAGATAGGATACTTTTTATTTCAAAGTAAGAAGGATCGTGGCATCGGTTAGCCGATAAATGTTTTGATACTACAAGTATTCATGTTAGAAATTTGAAATTCGGTGAGAAATTAAATGAGATTAGTCGCTAACATATTCTAAAATATGGGTGATAACGGGAAAGTGGGCGTGGCACCTCCCATACTAATGGCATTTTTCAATGTAAACAACTATGGAATCATTCAAGTTAGATCAATAAAACTCGAAAAGTTATAGGAAGTTAATCTCTAGCACCTTAAGGAAAATGTGGGGTATGGGAAAAGTGGGAGTGGCACCTCCGATACAAATGGGATTTTTCACTTTAGATAGCAAATGGAGGTATTCATGCTAGAAAGTTGATATTCGGCGAGGAATAAAATGAATGAATAAATATGGGCGATAACATAAAAGTGGGCGTGGCACCTGCCATACAAATGTCATTTTTCAATGTAAACAACTATGGAAGCATTTATGTTAGACCAATAAACCTCGGAAAGGAGTTGTATGAGGTTAATCTCTAGCACCTTAAGGAAAATGTGGGGTATGGAAAAGTGGGAGTGGCACCTCCGATACGAATGGGATTTTTCACTTTAGATAGCAAATGGAGGTATTCATGCTAGAAAGTTGATATTCGGCGAGGAATAAAATGAATGAATAAATATGGGCGATAACATAAAAGTGGGCGTGGCACCAGCCAAATGTCATTTTTCAAAGTAAACAACTATGGAAGTATTTATGTTAGACCAATAAAACTCGGGAAGGAGCTGTATGAGGTTAATCTGTAACACCTTAAGAAAAATGTTAAAAATTTAATAAATTGTTATAACAAAATAAGTGTGAGGATTTGTGTTTAATTTCAACTTCTTGCCGAAAGATTTTATTTATATGATTTGTAATAAACAAAAGATATTGTCAGGCTATTTCTATTTATATGAATGTTCTTTGATTGTATTTTCTTTGATTGCATCAAACTAATTATTAAACTCGAATAGCGAAAGGGCTGCTATAGATATATATATTAACCAAATAGTATATATCCGGTATTTATATGTACATAGCTGCGAAGAGTTTAAATTTTATTGGGCGTGGCAACGCCCACTTGTTCCAAAAAATATCATACAGATTAATATATTTTTTTCCTATCTCTCAAATTGGATCAAATAGTACCCGTGCCAAACCACAAATGAGGCTAATCTCCTACCAAAACGTTAGAGATAAAAGTAGAAGTATGCTATGTTTTTTACAATTTCTTACATTCATAGGTGTTAGGTATCATTGAGTTCCTACCCAACGAACCATGGCTAGCCATTTTTGCAACGCTAAAAAACTATGATTCCAACCATCCCAAATCATTGCTCTTGAACACCAACACCAACGCATATTTACGCAACCTTTTGGAAACTAAATAGCGCCTAAAAGTATGCAGACAGAACACGTACAAGAGGAAGAAATTTAACTATGGCTAAAAAAGTGAACTCCCAGAAAAAATTACTGTCGTTTTTGGGTAGCACGACTCACATTTTATCCATTTTTGACCCATCGTCGGCTGGCATTGTAACTTCAGGCGAATACTCTATAGGAAGAATGCAACTTCCTAAATGTATGCAACGTGTTTTTTACAATTTCTTTCTTATAAAGGTGCTGTGTAGCATTAAACTCCTAATCGTAATCATTACCGGTTACTTTCTTGAGAATCCATTTAATGATTAATTACCAATTACTTTCCATTTTTAATGATTATTTTCCAATTAATTACAAAAATAATAAATAAAAATTAATTAATTTTTTAATTTTGTATTAAACTTTTTTTTTAATTTTTAAAATTTTTTGTTTTTAATTTTTTTCTTTTATTTTTTCTAATCGCAATAAATTAATAATTGATTTTTATTGAAAAACAATTAAAATAATCATTACCAATTAAAAAAGCTGTCTAATTAATTGATTGCTAATTACTAATCCAATTTAACAGGTCTGGTTCGATTATATATAGGTTTAGTCCTCATTTGCTATAAAATAGAGACTTGTTATAGGTGCCCACTCGTTTTAATCTGCATACAACAGCGTTATGCGGAAAGAACAGCCCTAGATTGGGTGAAAACCGACTCATTTCAGTGCATAGACTCGGCTGTAAACCGTGGCCATTTCAAATATGTTGGGCAACCCTGCAGTAATGTATTTATGCTGAACTCTAAAATTTAAAATTTGGCAAACGTACAAAAATGCATTGCCAAAAACAATAAAAAAAGTGCAAATAAGAATGCAAGTGAAGGAATATCGGAATATCGAATCAGCGCCAAGCAATTGTTTAGAGGACCTAAAGCAGGAGTCAGGCAGGAGAAGACCGTATATGGCAGTTTGTCAGAGTTAAAAGTGCGCATAGAATTTAAAGTTGCCAATAATGAATAGGAAGGAAAGCTAAAAGGCATTGAAAAGCAATTTTGCGGTTAATAAATCCGATTTCCATTGGCAATAAATTGTGCAAAGCGGCATGCAGCATACATTTACAGAGCCAAAAATAGGCAGCATGACAAACTGGAAAGGTTAAAGAATTTCAAACTGACTGCAACAGGCTTAATGTAGAGAAAAGAAATGTGCTTATGCAGAGGATGCAAAGTTATAGCTTTGTATATGCGTATGTATGTGTAAGCAAGGGGGGAACAATTTTTAAATGCGAAATTTGGAAAATGAAACGAATTGCACAAATACAAATAAGAAACTGAAATTTTAGCCAACAGAAGCATTTAGTCCAAACAGTTGCTAATGACGGCAAACCAATGCATCGAGTGTGTGTGAATGCCTAAATGAAGCCAGCTGGATATTTTTACTTGAAATTAAAACGCCAGGGAGCCATTTAATAGTGTTTTTGCATTTTATTTTTCTTTTGTAGCAAGTTTGTGGAAAAAACTGATTCGCAAGGATTGCAGTTTGTTGTTGTAAGCAGAGTGTTATCAATATAGGGAGTCATTCACGCGTTCTAACACTTCTGGTACCAGCTCGAAAGATGTGTGAACGATTTGCTTGACCGCGTTGAACCTTCCGCTCGTCTCAACTTGCTTATTTATTCTTTGCAAGCTGTTCCATGATATTCTCAGTACGTTTATACCTAGTTGTTGTTTCAAACCTTAAAATCTTTTGTCAGAATTCCTAGAATTTTTGAGTACGTGGTTTTGTAGACCAATCAATCTTGTATAACATTGTGCAAGAACTCGCTCAAAAATTTCCCTGAATTTTCAGAATTTTTTGCGTAAAGGTTGTTGAGTGATTTCTTCCATACAACGCATGAAAAAAAATTAATTGTGTATGGAAAAAAAAATACCCAACAGCCTTGACAAAAAAAAATCTAAAAATTCAAGGGAAATTTTGAGGTACTTCTTACTTTAACATTATTATGCTGAAATTGAATGAGCTATAAAACTGCGTACTCAAAAATATTCCAGACTTTCTGCCAAAAAATTTTAAGATTTCGAAGACCATCTGCATAAAAATATTGAAATTTTGATGTAAATTTTTAAAAGTTTATTTACTTTGTTTAACTTTGTGTAAACTTTGAAATTTGTTATTATGTGGTTTCTGTTATGGAAGTCGCTATATTTTAAATGAATATTATTAAAAACACAGCTCGTTTTTATTTCGTCGAGCGATATACAATTTAATTTCACTACTATTATATTGAACACAACTGTATATTTACAGTACAGCAAAGGCGGTAATTGATGGAGGAACGTGAAAGGCATCATAAAGTAGATCCGATATGGATTTGAACGGTTCTTACCTTTGCAAACCCTACCCATCTCTCTCTTACGCTTCGTATTTCTTCTAAATTTCACTTTCACCATCCTTCCTGCCTATACCTCTCACTCTCTCCCCTCTTTATTTCGTGCCTACCTACTCTCTTCCTATGCCTCTATATATTTCTCTGTTTCTTCCCATGTCTCGATCATCTTTTTCTCGTTCTATTGAGCTCGTCATCTATCGCTTTACTTTACCCCTCTGTCGTTGTCTTTATTTCCCGTTTCCTTCACATGAAACCAACTTTGAATCAGTTGTGAACAGTATATCTTCTCTGTTACTTTTCACGATCCTTCCATACCCCACTTTCTATTTCCCCTTCTGCATACAAGTAATGTTTCTTTCTCCTTCTGGGTATGTGCTTTTCTCACTCTCTCTCAATTCAGATGTTCCTCCTTTCCTTTCAATTTCGCACACCAGTCTTCCTCCTTTTTATATAGATGTCTCTCTCCTTCTTGAAGCTCTCTTTTTATTCTCTTTATCTCTGTATTGAACTTACATCTATACCCTTTCTCCTATCTCCTATCTCCCGGTATATATGTATTTTTCCTCCCTTCATAAATACTTTTAATGAGATGTAAATTGCTATTCGTGACCCTTATAGTCCAATCCCTTTAACCCTCCCTCTACGCCTGCTTCTTATTTCTGTCTATTAAACTGCAACACCCGCTCCACGCCACCATCTCAATATTGACTATCTTCGTCACTTTGTCCTTATTTTATATCTTATTCCCTGCCTAACTTCTACTCTTTCTATCCTTAAAATATTCTTACGCTCCACTTTATCCCTGTCTATACCTCTCTTTCTCTGGTCATTCCTTTTTGTCTGTCTTTCCTTGCTCCTCTATTTCCCTCTGTTCTACAATCTTTATCCCGCTCTCCATTTCGTTTCTGGTTTTCCTTAATCCTTTTTTTAAATCCCTACCTCTCTTTCCCTCACTTTACGTATGTAAGTGGTACCAGACGAAAACTAACTTGAAACTCGTCCCTTTCGATTCCAAGGACATTTATTCCCATTGAAATAAATCGGAGCTTAAAAGCAATTACGGCTTTAGCTCCCTGAAAGAAAAAAATTTAACCCATTACCGCATCACATCGAATTTGCGATACAAACAATTAAATTTCTGAACCGAAAATAAAATGGGCATTCACAGAGAAGTACGAATATGCAACGTAAAGCCAGCAATGAAGGAGTATTAGCAACAATTAAGCTTACAAACCAAAACAGTTTGGTACTCGTCTATGGGGATATATGTGACATATGTAATGAAGAGCAAAGCAACTGGTTGACCTAAAAAGTTCGAAAGCTGCTATGTCCCAAAGTATCTACAAATACATAATTGCAAAGGCTCTAGATGGGAATGCTGGGTATGTATATATGCAGTTCTCCTGTGCATTAAGGTGCCGTCGCTTGCAGGACATTAACAGAACTAAGTAACGCTTGTAATGCACACAAACTTTAGTAGATTTTTAACTTAGATATGTGCAGGCACTTTCTTCTGTTTATATATGCACGTAGCCATTAGGAAGGGAATGCATGGTCAAACCCATGCTGATTGACTGGAATAGTTGTTTAAGTGGAAAAAGAAATTAAAACCAAATATCTGTACAGTTACAAATTTTCAAAGCTGCAGTCAATGGGGTATTGTTTAAGGTTAAGTAAGAGGAATACAATTTAAAAAAAAGATACTAAAAGTCGACTTATAGAGCTTTTATTTGAATGGGGGACGTTTGAATAAAAAGAAGTAGTGGTCAATTAAACCTACCGGCAGCATTCGGAACCATAAACTTAAATCTTATTTGCACCAAAAACACATTCAGTCCTAATATTTTGAAGCCCAAATGATCCTCTAAGGGTTGAAGATGCATATATGTATGTATAATCACCAGATATTGCACGAAGAGGTGAAAGTAAGATAACAATTGCATTATGATTACGATTACTACCATTGTAATATTAATTATGTTGAGTAAGATTACTGTAATTGTACTAAAAATCTAAGATTATCACTACTGTAATCGGTTTTTTTAATTTAAATATTTGTAGTATTACAGTTAAAGTAATTATAATCATCATATCCATGATACAATTACTTTTACTGTAATTGTAATCAAGTATATATCGATTACATTTACAGTAATCATATTTTTGACGTTTATAATTAGAGTAAGTGTAATCAAGTATTTTACTACTAAAATGACAGTATTTTATGGTTACAATTACAGTAATTGTAATGCTTTGAACTATCGAAATTACAATTAATGCAATTGCAATCGCTTAAAAGAGGGGATTAAAATTACAGTAATAAAAATGAAGCTTGCAATTACAATAATTATAGTTACTTATTTTATGAATAAAATTACAGTAATATTTTATATAAATTTTTATAGTATTACAATTAGAGTAATTATAACTATCATTTCCATGATACGATTTTGTTTTGTTGTAATTGTTATCAAGCATATATCGATTACATTTACAATAATCATGTATTTGAAGTTTATAATTATAGTAATTGTAATCAAGTATTTAACTATTTCAATGACAATATTTTATGACTACAATTACAATAATCGTAATGCTTTGAATTATCGAAATTGCAATCGCTTAAGAGGTGGTCAAAATTACAGTAATACAAAGCAAGACTGCAATTACAAATAATTACAATCACTTATTTTATAATTACAACTACAGTAATCGTAATGCTTAATACTATCAAAATTACAATTAATGCATCTGTAATCGTTTAAAAAAGAGGATTAAAATTACAGTAATAGAATACATGTGCTTAACGGCTACAATTACAGTAATCGTAATCATGCATTTAAAGATTAAATTACAGTAATCGCAATGCTTTAAATAAAAAATTTTTATGTAATCGGAATTCTAAGTTGCGCAACTAGGGCCATAACTTCTTTTGAATTCCCTAAAGTAATCCGCTTGAACCAAGTTACTATTTGACAATTTAGTGTTGTCACAGGGTCCGCCTAGGTCCAAGTTTACGCTATTACAATATCAAAGCCGAAGTTGATAACTTAGTAAAAACCCCACACTTACCTGTACATCAAAATTTGGTGGTTGCTGCTGCAATAAATTTCCGGGAGATTCAATTTGATTTGCTCCTTGTTGCTGATGGTTCATCATGGGACTCTGAATGATAGACAAAACACAAAAACAAGTAATCAATTTAATTTTTAACAAATACAATTTTTTTTTAAATTTGTTTTTTTTTTTTTTTAAATACTGTTTATGCTTACCTGCGCCATTTGCATGCCTCCAACACCGTTCATCACGGGTGGTTGTAGTTGACCCATTTGCATTTGATGCGGTGGATACGAATTCATTTGATTACCCGGTCCACCTTGATGGTCCATAGAGCCGAGCATATGATTAAATGGATGTGTGGGAAAACCACCATGTTGATTTGGATCGAGTAGTGTGGGTGGACGTGGCAGCGTTTCTTCAGCTGGTGAAGGTTGACGGGAGCCAGGTGTGCGACTGGGAAAAGAGAATAATAAGAATGTTTTTTTATATTAATATATTCAATTGAGTAAAAAAATTAAGCCTCGAAATAAAAGGTAATAAATATTAACTACTATTTAAACAAATTCATATGCCATAGTATGAGGTGAATTCTTTTTGAATTTTTTCCGCCATAGCATACGACCATTTAGCAATCCGACAGTTTTAGAGACAGTGTTGATGTTTGCTTATTATGCGGTAGTGGTTTGAAGGCCGCAGACTTTCGACCGTTCTAAATTGATGATAGCAAAGACACAACCCAAAGTACTAACAACAACCGTTTGTTTGTGACATAACGGTTATTGGGACTGTTATACTGGCTCTCAAACTTTGGCAGTACGAAAGAACGTGGTGTCTTTGCTTATTTTTCACCTTTTTTATTTCAAACACAACTAACTTCAAATGTCGCTACCAAAGTGACCACAGCTAGTCTACCTTTTGTATGTATAAGGGTATAAAATCCTTTAAAATAGCTATAAGCAATCAAATCTGGTGGCTGCGTGATCCCAAATGTTTTTTTTTAACCTCAGACAAAACCTGTTAAATAACGTTTACTAATCGTAATGATTACCGCTTTGATTAGTTATTTTCTTGATAATCCATTTAATCATTGATTACCATTACTTTCAATTTTTAATGATTATTTCCTAAATATTAAAAAAAAAATCATGATTTTTTACGATTATAAAAAAAAAAAAATAAAAAAAAAAGTTGTTTTGATTACTTTTGATTATTTTTGAATTTTTTTTGCCCAGTATTGTTGTAGAAGCACATAAATATAAACATCAACAATGCTGAAAGAAACGATTATTTTTTAATTATTTTTCATTATTTTTTATTTCTTTTGTTAATTTTTGATTTTTTTTTTTTAATTTTTCTAATCGTAAGCAATTAATAATTCCCTTTTTTTGAAAAACAATTAAAATAATCAATATCATAATTAAAAAAGCCGTCTAATTAATTGATTACTAATTACTAATAAAATTTTACAGGTTTACCTCAAACTTAACTACATAGAAGCGCTATCAAAGGAAACTTTATGTTTCATGGCTTTAAATTTCAAAGTAAGAGCTCTGAAGATGACATCACAAGCGCCCGGAAAAGTGTGGGCGCTTCTTTTGGTAGGACAATTTTTGTATGGAATATAAAGGAAGAGTATTTGCAGTATAGTAGGACCAACTGTACTACGGGTTGTGACTTAGGTTAGCTTGAATCAGTTAATAATAAAAATGGTCATATTCAGGCAGAGTTAGTAAACTGTATTACTGCTACTAAAAGTTATTCTGGTCATCTGGAAAGGTATGTATGATTGAATATGAGGTAAGTGTACTCTGACTTGAGCTGCAAAAATATCCATGTAATCGTATCGATACATGGAAATAATCGATTTTTTCGCTATCGATATTTTATTTTTGATATCGAGTAGTTTCTTTTAACTTTCTCATTTTCAAAAGCTAATCAGAAAAATATTACCAATAAAAAATTACAATATATATCGCAAAGTATCGATATTTTTTGTCTTAAATATCGGCAATAACGAGCACGGCGAAAGTCAATACTTTTAAAGCTTTTAAAGTGACATGAAATCGCCCAATCGTTGCAACCTTAACATAAGGAAACTACAATATTTGAAGTAGAAGCTGAGAAGCTAAGACTAACGGCTGAAGGATAATGATAGTGGGTTAAAGTGTTAATATCAAATTTTAAATGTTCTAGGAAAACAAATATTTAATTAAAAACCTTGAAGAATTGGTAAAATTGATCCACAAGCCCCTCATGACAAGTTTCTTCCTTAATCGTAAATAAAAAAAAACTGAGTTCATTGTACTGTGTAATTAAAACAAAAATAATTGCATAAATAATAATTACAAAACGTTTTCAATTGCATGATCTGATGCAAATAGTAAACAACAGTGATGTTGTGGTTACTAAGCACACGTCGAATGTCAGCGCAATAAATGATAAATTACCGTCGAAACGTGTGTAATAAATGCGCTCACAAAACGTTGATAAATCTATTATGAATAACATTAATAAATAACAATTCAATTTGCGGTTGGTTAGGTAGGTCAGTTTTATTAAATATTGCATGAACATTAAGGTTAAGGGAGAAATGTAAAAGAGGTAAGATATGAAATGCAATACGAGAAGAAAGCTATTATTACTCTTATGCAACGGTGTAAAGAAATATTTTAAAAAGAAAAAAAAACGTTTACCTATGCAGATCTTAAATTAGTAAATCGAAACATCTTGAGTTTTGAAGGTAGATTTATTATCAGTTACTCAACTCAATATCGATCGTTCTATGTAATAAATTTACTTTGTACTTATATAAATTAAGAAAGTTGATGAATGTTGGAACGATTTTTCGTCATTCCTTGTCCGAATTTAATTGGAGGCAAAAAACATATATTAGGCTGGGTGGAATTTTTTTTTTTTTTCGAAACTTTTTTTTTAGAAAATAATAAAATTTACTCCACATTTTAGTTGAAACGCTCAATTTTTAAATAAATAATCAAAAATAGTTTTGGGAGAAAAAAAAAATTTGAGTAACTTAACCAATATTGAAACAAGCAGAAATCAGACTTTGGGTAATTGAGTTTTGGCCATAAAATCTTCACTTTCTCAACAATATAAAACAAATTTGTGTCATCTTCAGTACTGTTAGCGTATAATTAGGATAAGTAGCCCATGACTATTTCTCAAAATCAAGAACAGTCAAAGATAATCAAAAGAAGAACTGTTAGCCAAAAATATTATGAAAAGTGGTAAAAAAAAAATGGTTTTTAATTTTGAAAAAAAAAAAATTAAATTTTTTTAATCAGATTATCAGAAAATAAAAAAAATAAAAAATTTCAAAAGCAATTAAATTTTTTATTATTTTTTTACAACTTCTTTTTATTTTTGCAATCGTGAATCGTTAGTTAAGAAATGAAGAATAGTCAAAGATAATTACACCAACAAATTTGAACCAAAAAATAATTATAAAAAAAATGTTTCATTATTTCTTATTTTTAGTTTTCTTTAATTCTAAAAATGTCTTCCTTTTTTTTTTTGAATAATCAAAAAATAATAAAATAATAAAAAAATTCAATTTTAAATTTTATTAAAATTATTTGAATCTTTTTGTTTTTTTTTTTTAATTTTTTTCCAATTTTATTTATTTGATCCGAAATGGATCTATAAGAAAAGCTATGGTTGTCTTTAAAAATTTCCTATTCTATTCTAATAAAAACTTTTAATACTTAAAAATAAAAACAATAATACTTTTCACAAAAAGCAGGAAAAATTATTATTCTTGGCCTTTTTTATAGTCTGACTATTCATGGTACATTACAAAACGTACGGGCGGTAAAAGCAACAGTTCAATTGAATTGTTGGTATACAAAATTTATTTTTCTTTAAGTCAATTGGAAAACAATCATTGAAAATTTAAAATAATGGCAATTGACCATAACATGGACCTTAAAAATAATAATTTAAACTGGTAACGATTATTGCTTAAAACTCAATCAAAAATAATCAAAATAAAAAAGTTAAACCAAAAAAAAATTACTGAAAGTAAAAAAAAAAAAAATTTTCACTTTTTGAATATTTAATAAAATTATTATTGTTTTTTATTTTTTAATAATCATTTAATTGATTATTAAAAGTTTTTTAATTGAATAAAGTAGGAAAAAAAAATATTTAATATTTTATTAAGCATTTGTTCGAAAAAATTTTTATTTTTTATTTGAATTTTGTATTTTTTTTATTGTTTAGTATCTTTTGTTAATTTTTTTAATAATAAATTTTGACAATTTGTAAAAAAAAAAACAGAATAATCAGAAATAATTAAATTTTTTTAAAAAACTTTTTTTTTTTAATTTGAAAAATGTTTAATTATTAAATTTTATTTAAAAATTTAAATTTTTTTTTTTCTTTAAAGTCAATTGGAAAATAATGTTAAAAATAGAAAATAATAGCAATGAATCATAAAATGGACCCTCTTGAAAATAATCAATTAAAGTGGTAATCATTATGATTAGTAGTAATTATTTAGCGGTCTTGCCACAATAAAGCTTAGTAGAGAGTAGGAGTATACAATGCTGGTAACAAACTCAACTTCGTTGTCACTCGACCCTGGCTGTTACAGTTTTCTTCTCTTCTCATATTTTGGTCTAGAGAAGGCAGAAGTTACGACGGAACCATTAAAGTACATATCAATCAGCCTATGTCATCAGTTGCAGGCGGTTGTTGTTGCTTTAAGGAAAAATACTACTCGGGGGTTTTGGAAGGCCCGCCCCTAGCCCGACTATAATGATAAGTTTCAATCTTCTAGGGATTCCCAATGGCAACGCCTACTTCACTCAGCCGGCAAACAATAGACTTAAGCAACAAACTTGCTGCTACCCAGTAATAAATATTGCTTCACACTTGGACAAACTTTAAGCAGCCAAATTAAGTAAGAAAATGCATTGAAAAAATACTTAATTTTCAAACATTCAATTAGTTTTGTACAACATTGCAAAAATTTTAGTAAATTTACACAGCATTTGAAAATGAGTATTTAACAACAACAGCAACAACAAACAAGTGGTGTCGTCACTCAAATTGCGACAATTCATTAATAGCTTTGCTAGAGCTTTAGCAAAGAAAAAAAATTAAATCAAATATAAATGTGGGCACATACATACGAGGTGTGTTCAAAAAGTATCGCGAATTTTGAATTTTCGCTGGTTACGTATATTCGAATTTCGAATTTTTTGTGCCGTTATGTTGGTACCCATGTCTCTCACTTATGCCGACAAGCTCGGCCATTTTGAATGTTCAGTTAATTGTTGACAGCTGCTTTGCTTGCACGTGTTTTGGATCGTCTTCGATTTTCGTACCAAAATTGCTCAATTGTGACCAAAAACAGCATCGCATGAACATTGCTAATGAGATGTTAAACTCTGTCCGCGACGACCCAAATTTGCTCCAGAGGGTCATAACTGGTGACGAATCGTGGGTTTATGGTTATGACGTGGAAACCAAAGCTCAATCATCTCAATGGAAGCTGCCGCACGAACCAAGACCGAAAAAAGCGCGCCAAGTTCGGTCGAATGTGAAAGTTTTGCTGACAGTTTTCTTCGATTGCAGGGGCGTGGTGCATCATGAGTTCTTGCCACAGGGAAGAACGGTCAATAAGGAATATTACCTGCAAGTTATGCGCAATTTGCGCGAAGCAATCCGCCAGAAACGCCCGGATTGGTGGAAGAACAAAAATTGGCTTTTGCACCACGATAACGCCCCTGCTCACGCATCGTTGCTTGTGTGCGACTTTTTGGCCAAAAACAACACACTAATGATGCCGCAGCCACCGTATTCCCCAGACCTGGCCCCTGTGACTTTTTCTTGTTCCCTAAACTGAAGAGGCCCATGAAAGGACGGCGTTACGCTTCTCTTGACGAGATAAAGACGGCATCGAAGGAGGAGCTGAACAAGATACAAAAAAATGATTTTTTGAAGTGCTTCGAAGATTGGAAAAACCGTTGGCACAAGTGTATAATATCTCATGGGGATTACTTTCAAGGGGACAAAATAGATATTCATGAATAAATAATTAATTTTTGAAAAAACACAAAATTCGCGATACTTTTTGAACACACCTCGTACATACCTACCAAGTACGCTACCAAGCTAGACTAAAAGAGTACTATTTGACCACTACAATTCTGAAATCAAACTAGTCCGAAAAATAAGGCATACTGATGTGAGCAGAGTTCGAAAAACCCCAGTAGAGTAATCAGATAAAGTCAAATTGACAGGCAGAATGTTTTGACTGGTATCGAACTAGACTGATAACGATCAAATTTGTACCAACAACGAATTCAAAGTTTTGGGGAATTCTGCAGTACGGCCTGGTATCAAACTAGTCCGGAAAATATAAAAAAAAACATTGTCGGTATAAAATGGAAAATTTTGAGAAACAGTGTTGGAAAAAGCCGGGTAGATTCAAAACTAGTGCGAAAAAATAAACAACGAATTGAAATTTTTGGGAAATATTGAACTATTTAGAATTGGAAAAAGCCCAGAAGTGAAGTCAGATAGAGTAAAAGGTACTAACTAGATTTTTTTTGCCTGGTAATAAACTATCCGAAAAGGATCAACTTTTTACCAACAATAAAATCAACGCATGAAGGAATACGGAGCTGGAAAAAGTTTAGAAGAGTAGTAAGAAAGGGTGAAAGTGAATACCAAATTTCTACCAACAACGAATTCACAGCTTTTAAGAATAACGAATTAGAGTTGGGAGTGTGATTGTAGCTACGAGTAATAGCTCATAACTTAAGCTCTTTTATCGAACTGGTCCGAAAGAGATTATTTTTTTTACCAACAGCAAGTTCAAAGGGTTGAACGATACTGAAACGACAAAAATGGGGTAATTACCTAGTACAGTGACTAGTTGTTGACTAGTTAGTGCGCGTATACATACTAGTTGTGGGTAAGTTCACAACTATTTGGCTTGACTATATGGCAGCTAACTTCATTTTATTGCGCACGCTTTACCGCTTCTATTGTTGGTCGCTTTTATTTTTATTTTTTCGATGTGACTTTTATTTGGTTTCTTTGTTTGTTTGCTATTTCAGCTTATTTGCTTCCTACTCTCTTGCTTGACTGCCATCTGCGTTGTCGGCAGTGTGACCAGGTGATAGAAAACAAGGAGGATAAATCGGCCAAAAAAAAGTTTGGAAAGGCTAAAATAAGAAGAAAAAAAAAGCTAAAAAAAAGTCAGAAATTTTTTTACGAAATCCATATCAAATTTTTTATTTTAGTTTAAACTAGTTGTGTATAAAGCTGTAGACATAACTTAAAGGAACTATTCTTGCTTCAACACATATCAGGCACATTTTTTTAAAGAAATACATACCATAGAAACATCACTACAAACTAATTAATATTTATGTTGTTGTTGTTGTTGTTAACAGTGCTTCGCCCTGCCCCAGATTGGACAGGGTTACACTGAAATAACAGGCCTTGGCCGGGTGAAAAAAACCCGGGTCATTCCGGTGCGATAGAACCGGCTGTTGTGGGAATGATTTAATATTTATCATAGAGATGAGCTCATCGGTAATTTCAAAATCAGTGCAAGATTTTGACAAGCGTTTTAACGAACATCTAATATTAAGCAGCGAGTTAAGCTTTTTAATTTTTAATCGTTCCTTAACTTAGTTTTTAAAATGTTCATGTCACTAAAAATTCTTTCAACCTCCGCATTACTGAAAGTTAAAGGTAATACCAAAAATTTAAATACTAATTCCACCTGTTCTAAAAAAGAGGGGTTCGTTTAAGGCGTTTTATGTTCTCGAATTTCCGTTCAAATTCAGTCCACTATACGGTTATTAGCTTTCGCCACTGCAGCTCAATTTATACTACTTGACTTGCAGAATACCTAGACTTTGTGAGAAAATACATCCGGCTTTGTAACTTTCAAAGAATTATGAACTAAAAAAAAATTATCTTTTGTAAAGAGTTCGTACTATCAGGTAAGCGATTTCGCAGTTGGGTTATCAACTATATTAAAAAAAGTTAACAATTTTTACGAATAATTTTCTGTATTTCGTCAGGACTACTGCCTTCATTCAGCTTTAATTTTATATATTCCTTGAAGTTGTATCAAAAATATGGTGTAGGGGCCAGAAAAGGTTTCGAGTAAAAAAAGGCTAGAAAAAAGCCACGAAGTTAAAACCAACAAAATGGCTAATAGGTATATGCTGTAAGTCTGTCTCATCTCAAGTGACTAAATTTTAGATTTTCCATTAGAGACAATTTTTGTGATTTCAGATGATTTCGGTATTCTGTAAGAGAAAATCACAAAAAGTTCACCCTTGATATGTGGTGAAAACACATTTGCATACATCTTAAGTCAAGCATTTGACAGCGCTTGTATAAATATCGCCATAGTGCAGATAGTAAGTGTCTCGAGCACAAAGTGAGCGACGCAGGTTCGAGCACAGGATCGCGCACAATTTATTATTTTTATTTTTATTTTATTTTTTGTTAATTAAATATTATTTTTTTAAATATATAAATTTTTCTACACTTAAAATTTATTATTTTTTTAATTTCTTTAATTTTTAACCCAATATTTTACTGTTTGTGACCTGCCTGGAACCAGCTGACTAATTCTCTTTCTATGGCGCGATATGCAACAGGTATATCATCATAAACCTCCTAAGAGATTTTTGCGCCAAGCTTCTCTTCCAATTTGTGGTGTGCCGATTTGAATTTTCCCTACAAATTGGTGGGACCTACGGTTTTTTGCCGACTCCGAACGGCATCTACAAAGGAGACGGATTTTTGCTGAGAAGCCTGTCATGGCGGAAATACACTCGGAGAGTTTGCCAAACCACTGCCGAGGGGCGACCCCGTTTTGAAAAACTTTTTTCAAATCACTTTTATGTTACCTGTACCAGGGCTCGAACCATGGACCTTCGGTGTGGTAGGCCGGCAACACTACCTTCACACCACGGCGGCCGCCTAATTAGTGACTCTTTTTTTTTGAGACTAGAGATGTGAGACAGCTTTCTGAATACCAAATTGTATCAAAGTTGAAATTGAGCAAAAAATATCTCTATTAGTGACTAGATACTAGTTACAGAATTCACCTATAAATCTAGCATCGAAAAGGCTAACCTGGTCACACTGGTTGCCGGTTCAGTGCTGTGCTGGGCTAGCTGTGCTTTGGCTTCCCGCCTTTTTATCTCAACCAGCAAGCTTTTATGTGTTTCTCTGTCACTCGTTCGGCTTTGATTTTCAGTGATTTTGATTTGATTCTGCAATACGTTTCGTTGTTAGGTCATTAACACACAAATGTGGCAGCAGCAGCAGCGCCAACAACAATAAAAAGCTTTTTTATTAATTTCTTTTTTTGCGCTGCTTAAAACAGCTGCTTTTCAACTCAAATAGGTGTGTGTTTAAAGTTTATTGTGTGCGGTTGAGTGTGCCAGCTGCCGGCGCCGGCGTAAAAACGTGTTGTTGCTGGTGCATAAATCAGTTAATGACACAACAGCAAGTCGTCGTCATCATCATATGACAGCTGTTGTCTGCTGGAATGAGCTGGTTTACGATTTTTGGTCTTAAAAAAGGCATACTCGTGTTAAAAGTAGTAGACGATTGTGAAATGTGTTAATGGATATTGTTTGTAATGTTTTTTTTTTTTTTTTTTGTTAAGGCGCGAAGGTATTTTTACAAAAAAATGTTATGCAGTTTTACTTTAATTAGAAAACAGTGTTTATTAATATATTTTCTTCTTTTCCTGTCCCATATTTTCTCTTCAGTATCTCATTTTAGTTTTCCTCTCCTATTCCTTTTCTAATTTATTGCATCTTGCTTCTTGTTAGTTCTTCTTTTCTATTTCCCTTCTTTTTCTTCTCTTAGTTTTCTGTTTTGACTACCTCTTAACTGTTTTCGTCCTCTTTCTATTTCCACTCCTCGCTCCAATCCACTTTTTCACAAGTCATTTTCGTCCCCTCCCCGCTTATTCACTATGCACTTTCACTTTAAAAAAAAAATTAAAAAAAAAAAAACATTTTGAAAAAAAAAAACATTTTGAAACAAAAAAAACATTTTGAAACAAAAAAAACATTTTGAAAAAAAAAACATTTTGAAAAAAAAAAACATTTTGGAAAAAAAAACATTTTGAAAAAAAAAAACATTTAAAAAAAAAAAAAACATTTTGAAAAAAAAAAACATTTTGAAAAAAAAAAACATTTTGAAAAAAAAACATTTTGAAAAAAAAAAAAAACATTGAAAAAAAAAATTTGGAAAAAAAATATTTCGAACGGTATTTTTTTTTCGAAAATATGATTTTTTGTAGTTTTTCCCAAAATTTTTTTATTTTTAAATAATAATTTTTCACTTTTTGAACTTTTTATGAAAATTGTTATTGTTTTTATTTTTTTAATAATCATTTTAATTAATTATTAAAAGTTTTTTAATTGAATAGAGTAGGAAAAATGTTTAGAGACAACCGCCATAGCTTTTCTTATAGATCAATTTCGGAAGCTGCTTATTTTTATTTTTTTTGTCCAGTGTTTGATTTCATTTCGTTAAACGCAAAATAAGACACATTTTTGATAACCGAAAAATTTTTTTGATGCTGTTGGAATGTAAAAACAAAAATTTGTAAATTAAAAATTATTTTCTTTTTAAATTTTTTTTTATACATACCTCTAAGGACCCTCTTTGAAAGAGCCAAAGTTTAATTTTTTAACTACAGTAGTTTCCGAAATATTAAAACAATGAACTTTACAAATCAGGAAAGAGTGAAATTTTTTATTTGCATAACTTCACCAAATTTCATTAAAATCGGAAGGGTTCGATTCCGACTATGTGAAGATTTGACATGGAAAGACCCCTATACCAAATTTTAAAGGGAATCTCAGAATAATAGCGCATATATAGCGAAATTAGGTTTTTATTAATAGGGGGCGTGGTTACGCCTACTTTTCTAGCATTAGTTTACATATATTTAGGTTAAATATATCCAAACATCATTAAACAGAATCAAATAGATTCGCAGTTACTTTAAACTTAATATTTTGCAGGGGGCGTGGCATGGCCCATTTTTCGAGAACTATCCACTGTAAAAATTTATTGAACCAGTTGAGGACTTTTGACTTTCAGAAAGGACACATTCTTTAATTTTTAATAAGAAGGCTAGCAGACACACCAGAAGTTGTAGCGCCCACATATCGTATTATTTTCATTTCTCATTCTCACAATCAGATCTCGCTGTTACTTTAACTCTCAATTCGACTTAATTCCTTGTCTCGGTTGTACTACTTCCTTCAGTATCGCCATTTCAACTTCTACTCTTTTTTATGTTGTTTTCTCTTTTCCTCTTTGTCTGGATGGTTTTCTTCCATTTACTCTTTACATAATTTTTCCGTTGTATTCCCAGTCTACCTATCTTTCTACATGTTCTATAATTCCTTATTACTACTTTCACTGTTATCTCTGTTTATATTTAGATATTTTTCGCCATCCTCATCTCATGCCTTGTTATACTCATCTCCACCTTCGTCTGTCTCTTAGTCATCCTTTTTTCCACATCTTCATCTTTCTAACTCTTCCTTCACCATCACCAATGCCTATCCATATCCAGCACAATCACGATCTCCATCAACATTAAAATCTTCATCTCAATCTCTATTTACAACTTTCTCTTCATCTTTCTCCTAATCTATATATTTATCCTCATCATAATCTTTCTCTTTATAACACTCTGTTTCTTACTCTTTGTCTCCGTTCTGATCATCATTATCCTCTTTTTCTGCATATGCCTCGATCAGCTTAGCCTAAGTCGCTATATCTATCTTAACTCCCCCGAATCCATGACGTTATTCGCGGCAGTCTCCGTGTCCCTCCCTTTTTCTATCTCCTGTACATTTCATCTCCTCTGTACTTCTTTATTCCCATCTCCATGCGCTCATCTGCTGAGACTGTCTCGTCATCTTCATGGTTCCGGGGGTATTTCCAAAACATACGTACTTGATGATGGGATAGGCGTGAAGAATTGCAGAAGTTTTATATAGCGAGAGACTATCGAAGCTTAATCGTTAGCAGAAGCAATATCATAGGTAGACCGGGGTCCAGAGCAGTACTTCCGGTGACACTACTCAAGACATGACATCGCTCACCTCTCGTTTGAGGCGTGCGAAATGCGAATGGCTCACGCTGTTCATTGGAAAGATCAAGTAAGGCGCATGGTGAAATAAATATATTATTTTATTTCTTTTTGTAAGCTGATGAGCAGGTGCCTTTATCGATAATTAACCTTTTCAACTAGTTTGAAGGTTTTTATTTAATTAGCCGTATACACTTTAAGAGCTCAAAGCCATCAGTCAAAATTTAAATTTGTTGACCTTCAAAATCTTCAAGAAAAGAAATCAAACAATAATAATAAATATTTATAAAAGTTTAGAAAATGGGATCATAGAGATCTTAATAGCCAACAACAATAATAAAGTTAAAAAAAAACTACTCGCGAACCGCATTTTGTCCATTTCAATGCAGCCAAAAACATAAAAGAAATTGTATAACGGAATAAGAGACCAACCAACCAAAGAAAAAAAGGTGAAGCGTAAAAGCAACATAAAATAGGTCGGCTGAAAATAAAAGTTAAAAGCGAAAACCAAAAAGTTGCAGTAGAAAAAACATCAAAACAAAAAAATCATAAAAAGTTCAAAATCAAAAAATCAAAAGTCCAAAAGAAACTAAAAATAATAAGGCATAGGAAAGCCACGCACAAGAGAAGTTTCACTTTTTGATACACCATTAAAGGCACAAAGCGCGCGACTAAGCGTAGCAGCGCGACAGACGAAAGAAATTGGCAGAAGCGTTGCTATGTTCGAGGTTGGTTCACTTTCGTTGCAGAGCCTATTGAGGCGAAAATGCGCGCTAAAGACTGACCCAATAAATGCCACAGCAGGTAACAAGCAAATGAACAAAGAAATATGAATCAAGCTCATTCGGTGGTCAGCTACAAAGACGAGGATGCGAAGAAGTGGTGAAATTTGCAAGAAATCAGATCTAAGGTAAAACTTGAAATCGAAAATTTAAAAATAGAGCAGACCGGTTTGAATTTCCATTAGCATTAGTAATCATTAATTTCTGTGGCGTGTCTGGCAACTGCGCGATGAGTGCAATTTTCTAATGATGTAACCCAGCATTAAGAGTGTGATTCGTTTTCATTACGCACCGCCGGCTAGGACAACGTAGAGGAGTTCCAGTGCATTCGGATAAATATTTGGGAGAAATATTTGGACAATGAGGAATACCGTGGCTTTGCAAGGAAAATAATGGCGCATACCATAGAGCCGCATTATAAACGAAGCGTGTTGTTTCAGTCAGCTACTGAGTTTGCTGGGCCGTGTTAGAGCAGAGGTGAAGAGGGGGGCGGTACTGCGTTAGCTAGGTCAAGCGGAGAATTACTCGACCAAAATGGCTTAAGCAGTTCAGTGACAGATAAATACGGAAGGATAAAAATGCTGATAATATCTGATAATACTGGCAAGAAAGTGGTTGATATCTACATAAATAATATTTAGCGGCTGATAAAAACAAAAAATTTACACAAAAAAATTTATTTTTAGCTAAAAAAAAATTTTAAAAAAGATATTTTTAATTGAAAAAAAAAATTACAAAACAAAACAATTCAGAAAAAAATATTTATTAAAAAATTTAGAAAATTTAAATAAAAAAAATAAACAATTTTGAAATTAAGAAAATTAAGAATAAAATAAAAGATTTAAAAAAACTGTAAAAAAAAATTAAAAAAGATGAAAGTTAAAAAATAGTTAAAAAGAAAATTAAATTTTAAATGAAAAAATCTAAGCAAGTACTCGTATGGATTGAGAAAAGTGTAAAATTAAAGAAATTTAAAAAAATACAAAAAAACAATTCAGAAAGAAAAAAAAATTGAGGAAATTGAACAATTTAAATAAAAAAATCCGAAAATGTAAACTTAAAAAAATAAAAAAAAAAAATAAAAAAAAAACATTTTTTGAAAAAAAAAGTTATTTTTAATTGAAAAAAAAAATTACAAAACAAAACAATTCAGAAAAAAATATTTATTAAAAAATTTAGAAAATTGAAAAATTTAAATAAAAAAAATAAACAATTTTGCAATTTAGAAAATTAAGAAGAAAATAAAAGATTTAAAACAACTGTAAAAAAAACTAAAAAAGATGAAAGTTAAAAAATAATTAAAAAGAAAATAAAATTTTAAATGAAAAAATCTAAGCAAGTATGGATTGCGAAAATTGTAAAATTAAAGAAATTTAAAAAAAAAAAAAAAACAATTCAGAAAGAAAAAAAATTGAGGAAATTGAACAATTTAAATAAAAAAAATCCGAAATTGAAAATATAAAAAAATTAAAAAAAAATTAAAAAACATTTTTTGAAAAAAAAATTTTTTTTTAATTGAAAAAAATTTAAAAAAGTATATATTTTTAATTGATAAAAAAATGTAACAAAACAAAACAATTCAGAAAAAAAATTTGTTTTTTAAATTTAGAAAATTTTTCAATTTAAATAAAAAAATAAGCAATTTTGAAATTTATAAAATAAAGACGAAAATAAAAAACAAAAAAAAATTTTAAGAAAATTAAAAAAAAAATTTTAAGAAAATGTAAAAAAAAGATGAAAGTTTAAAAAAAAGTATAAAAAGATGAAAGTTAAAAAAATTTAAAAAAAATTTTATTTTAAATGAAAAATTTAAACAAATTTGGAATTGAGAAAATTGTAAAATTTAAAAAAAAAATTTAAAAAAAAAATACGAAAGAAAAACAATTGGAAAAGACCAAAAATATTGAGGAAATTGACCATTAAATTAAAAAAATAAACAAATCTGAAATTGAAAATATAAAAAAATTAAAAAAAAAAATTGGTAAAATATTGAAATATACCAAAGTTAAAAAAAAATTTAGAAGAAAATAAAATTTTAAAAAAAGAAATTTAAAAAAAAAAAAATAAAATGAGAAAATTAAAAAAAATGCGAAAGAAACTAAAATTTTAAATAAAAAAAAATTTACAAATCTGAAATTGAGAAAATAGTAAGATAAAAAAAATTTTTTTTTTTTTAAATTAATGAATACTATCCGAATAAACGAATAAAAATATTCGTTTCAAAAAATTCGTAAGCATTTATTAGAATAATTTATCGGTTTATTCGAATAGTGGTATTGAAATGCGAAAGATGTCGGGAGCTGTCTTCATCGCTTGTACCTATGCGCATGCATTCACGTTTCGTATGTATGTATGTATGTTTGCGTGTACAAATGTATTTATACGAATAATACTATTCAAATAAAAGTATAAATTATTCGAATAAATATTATTCAATAAGATTTTGTTGCTGCAAGTTGACACAGTTCACTAGGCACCTGACTAACATGAATGTAAATTAGTATATTACATGATATTATTTGAAGATACATATTTTTTGGAGATATACCTCAAGGAAGTCCAATCAAGCATATACAAACTGGAGTTAGGGGTCGAAAAACATCTTTTTCTTAAGCGACAGCATATATTGGCCCTTAACTTTATTGCTATTTACTCTAAGAATAACATTTTTTAGCCAGAGGGCATTTTGCCGCTGCAATCGATGTATAAGTTTCCGATGACATTTAAAGTAAGTGAAAGAATCAGCACAAAATATTTCAATCTTAGGAAAACATGCCCATGTAAAGGTTAAGGTTATGGCTCGAGTCACTTTTCGATTTAGTTTTCAATAAGGTATACATTCTAATATATACTTTGAGATTTGCCTACTGTAATTGATTCCTTTCTTAAAATACTCCAAGAGTTTTTTTCATGGGAATACAAGCTATGAAAGGGGAGTTCGGCGTACAGTCCCCAAATTTTGATGTTTTAATGGAGAATGCAGTCTTGGTAAGGCCTACAAGGTA
Organism: Merzomyia westermanni; assembly: GCA_949987695.1. Lineage (NCBI taxonomy): Eukaryota > Metazoa > Arthropoda > Insecta > Diptera > Tephritidae > Merzomyia > Merzomyia westermanni. Next base: position 37,540,027 of record OX465288.1, read on the forward strand.
TACCAAGTTCGAAAAACGTATTTTGAGTATTTTAGTTTTTTTCCTTGTACAGTGTAATGAGATAAAACACTCAAATATACCAAAAGATGATGTATTTGTTGGGGGAAAAAAATTTTTTTCTACCTACTGTTCAGGTCCTTCAGCTCCGAACAAGTAATTGTAAGTCAGAAACTGTAAAATGTACTTCAGAAATTGTTAAATGTATTTCAGAATAGTCAATTGTAATTCAGAAACGGTAAATTGTGTTCAGAAGTCATAAAGTGTATTTCGGAATAGCCAATTGTATTTCAGAAACTGTGAAATTTACTTCATAATAGTCAATGGCACTTCAGAAATTGTAAAATGTATTTAAGGGTTCATAAACTGTAACATGTACTTCAGAATATGTAATTGTATCTCAGAAATTATAAAATGTAGTTCAGGAGTCGTGAAGTGTATTTCAGGATAGTCAGTTGTATTTTAGAGACTGTAAAATGTACTTCAGAACAGTCCATTGTAATTCAGAAACTGTAAAATGTACTTCAGAATAGTGGATTGTAATTCAGAAACTGTAAAATGTAGTTCAGAAATCGTAAAGTGTATTTCAGAATAGGCAATTGTATTTCAGAAACTGTAAAATGTACTTCAGAATGGCCAATGACACTTCAGAAATTCTAGAATGTTATTCAGAGTAGTCAATTGTAATTCATAAACTGTAAAATATACTTCAGAATAAGAAATTGTATTTCAGAAACTATAAAATGTAGTTCAGGAGTCGTGAAGTGTATTTCAGGATAGTCAGTTGTATTTTAGAGACTGTAAAATGTACTTCAGAACAGTCCATTGTAATTCAGAAACTGTAAAATGTACTTCAGAATAGTGGATTGTAATTCAGAAACTGTAAAATGTAGTTCAGAAATCGTAAGGTGTATTTCAGAATAGGCAATTGTATTTCAGAAACTGTAAAATGTACTTCAGAATGGCCAATGACACTTCAGAAATTCTAGAATGTTATTCAGAGTAGTCAATTGTAATTCATAAACTGTAAAATATACTTCAGAATAAGAAATTGTATTTCAGAAACTATAAAATGTAGTTCAGGAGTCGTGAAGTGTATTTCAGGATAGTCAGTTGTATTTTAGAGACTGTAAAATGTACTTCAGAACAGTCCATTGTAATTCATAAACTGTAAAATGTACTTCAGAATAGTGGATTGTAACTCAGAAACTGTAAAATGTAGTTCAGAAATCGTAAAGTGTATTTCAGAATAGGCAATTGTATTTCAGAAACTGTAAAATCTACTTCAGAATGGCCAATGACACTTCAGAAATTCTAGAATGTTATTCAGAGTAGTCAATTGTAATTCATAAACTGTAAAATATACTTCAGAATAAGAAATTGTATTTCAGAAACTATAAAATGTAGTTCAGGAGTCGTGAAGTGTATTTCAGGATAGTCAGTTGTATTTTAGAGACTGTAAAATGTACTTCAGAACAGTCCATTGTAATTCAGAAACTGTAAAATGTACTTCAGAATAGTGGATTGTAATTCAGAAACAGTAAAATGTAGTTCAGAAATCGTAAGGTGTATTTCAGAATAGGCAATTGTATTTCAGAAACTGTAAAATGTACTTCAGAATGGCCAATGACACTTCAGAAATTCTAGAATGTTATTCAGAGTAGTCAATTGTAATTCATAAACTCTAACATGTACTTCAGAATATGTAATTGTATCTCAGAAATTATAAAATGTAGTTCAGGAGTCGTGAAGTGTATTTCAGGATAGTCAGTTGTATTTTAGAGACTGTAAAATGTACTTCAGAACAGTCCATTGTAATTCAGAAACTGTAAAATGTACTTCAGAATAGTGGATTGTAATTCAGAAACTGTAAAATGTAGTTCAGAAATCGTAAAGTGTATTTCAGAATAGGCAATTGTATTTCAGAAACTGTAAAATGTACTTCAGAATGGCCAATGACACTTCAGAAATTCTAGAATGTTATTCAGAGTAGTCAATTGTAATTCATAAACTGTAAAATATACTTCAGAATAAGAAATTGTATTTCAGAAACTATAAAATGTAGTTCAGGAGTCGTGAAGTGTATTTCAGGATAGTCAGTTGTATTTTAGAGACTGTAAAATGTACTTCAGAACAGTCCATTGTAATTAAGAAACTGTAAAATGTACTTCAGAATAGTGGATTGTAATTCAGAAACTGTAAAATGTAGTTCAGAAATCGTAAAGTGTATTTCAGAATAGGCAATTGTATTTCAGAAACTGTAAAATGTACTTCAGAATGGCCAATGACACTTCAGAAATTCTAGAATGTTATTCAGAGTAGTCAATTGTAATTCATAAACTGTAAAATATACTTCAGAATAAGAAATTGTATTTCAGAAACTGTAAAATGTAGTTCAGAAGTTGTAAAGTCTTATTCAGAATAGTCAATTGTATTTTAGAAACTATAAAATGTAGTTCAGTAGTCGTGAAGTGTATTTCAGAATAGTAAATTGTATTTCAGAAACTGTGAAATGTACTTCATAATAGTCAATGGCACTTCAGAAATTGACAAATGTATTTCAGGGTAGCCAATTGTAATTCATGAACTGTAAAATGTACTTCAAAATAGTGGATTGTAATTCAGAAACTGTAAAATGTAGTTCAAAAGCCGTAAAGTATTTTTCAGAATAGTCAATTGTAATTAATAAACTGTAAAATTTACTTCAGAACATTCTATTGTAATTCAGAAACTGTAAAATGTACTTCAGAATAGTGGATTGTAATTCAGAAACTGTAAAATGTAGGTCAGAAATCGTAAAGTGTATTTCAGAATAGGCAATTGTATTTCAGAAACTGTAAAATGTACTTCAGAATGGCCAATGACACTTCAGAAATTCTAGAATGTTATTCAGAGTAGTCAATTGTAATTCATAAACTGTAAAATATACTTCAGAATAAGAAATTGTATTTCAGAAACTATAAAATGTAGTTCAGGAGTCGTGAAGTGTATTTCAGGATAGTCAGTTGTATTTTAGAGACTGTAAAATGTACTTCAGAACAGTCCATTGTAATTCAGAAACTGTAAAATGTACTTCAGAATAGTGGATTGTAATTCAGAAACAGTAAAATGTAGTTCAGAAATCGTAAGGTGTATTTCAGAATAGGCAATTGTATTTCAGAAACTGTAAAATGTACTTCAGAATGGCCAATGACACTTCAGAAATTCTAGAATGTTATTCAGAGTAGTCAATTGTAATTCATAAACTCTAACATGTACTTCAGAATATGTAATTGTATCTCAGAAATTATAAAATGTAGTTCAGGAGTCGTGAAGTGTATTTCAGGATAGTCAGTTGTATTTTAGAGACTGTAAAATGTACTTCAGAACAGTCCATTGTAATTCAGAAACTGTAAAATGTACTTCAGAATAGTGGATTGTAATTCAGAAACTGTAAAATGTAGTTCAGAAATCGTAAAGTGTATTTCAGAATAGGCAATTGTATTTCAGAAACTGTAAAATGTACTTCAGAATGGCCAATGACACTTCAGAAATTCTAGAATGTTATTCAGAGTAGTCAATTGTAATTCATAAACTGTAAAATATACTTCAGAATAAGAAATTGTATTTCAGAAACTATAAAATGTAGTTCAGGAGTCGTGAAGTGTATTTCAGGATAGTCAGTTGTATTTTAGAGACTGTAAAATGTACTTCAGAACAGTCCATTGTAATTCAGAAACTGTAAAATGTACTTCAGAATAGTGGATTGTAATTCAGAAACTGTAAAATGTAGTTCAGAAATCGTAAAGTGTATTTCAGAATAGGCAATTGTATTTCAGAAACTGTAAAATGTACTTCAGAATGGCCAATGACACTTCAGAAATTCTAGAATGTTATTCAGAGTAGTCAATTGTAATTCATAAACTGTAAAATATACTTCAGAATAAGAAATTGTATTTCAGAAACTGTAAAATGTAGTTCAGAAGTTGTAAAGTCTTATTCAGAATAGTCAATTGTATTTTAGAAACTATAAAATGTAGTTCAGTAGTCGTGAAGTGTATTTCAGAATAGTAAATTGTATTTCAGAAACTGTGAAATGTACTTCATAATAGTCAATGGCACTTCAGAAATTGACAAATGTATTTCAGGGTAGCCAATTGTAATTCATGAACTGTAAAATGTACTTCAAAATAGTGGATTGTAATTCAGAAACTGTAAAATGTAGTTCAAAAGCCGTAAAGTATTTTTCAGAATAGTCAATTGTAATTAATAAACTGTAATCGATTGTATTTCAGAAAGCATAAAACGTTCTTCAGACTAATCAACCGTACTGCAGAAACTGTAATTTAGTATAGTCAATTGCACTACATTCTGAAAATAATTTTGCAGTTTCTGATGAACATTTGACTGTTCTGAAGTACAATTGAAGAATGCTGAGGTAGATTTGGAAAGGAGGTATAGGCATAGTTTTTCAGAGGAAATCTTCAACTTTTTTTCGATACTTTCAGTAAACTCTGTATAATTCATGGCAAACATATTTCGCGGCCCACATACACACTATTGACGATAAAATATGTAACAGCCTACAAAGTGTGTCCAAACTCGCTCTTAGACCATTCGCTTTTTTTGCTGCTTTTTAGTCAAATTGCGCTCATTACCAAGACAAATTTATAGCAAAAACACAGTCTAGGCCAAGTTCAGGCACATATATTCGTGGCGGCAATGAAAAAGAGGCTAATTACATGAGCAAAATATAAAATTGGAGCATAAAATAATAAAAAAGAAAACAAAATACCAATTAAAATATTATGTTTAGCATTGCAACAACAAGTCTTGTATCGACAACGAAAAACGGCTGGGAAACTATATCAGCGTTCAGACCGTAAAAATAATGTATGCTAGACTATATGTGGTAAGTATGGCGGGCAGCGCAAGCGCAACTACAACAAAGCAATAAAAACACAAAATCGCAAAAACAAGTTGCAGAAGTTGAAAACAACAAAATGGCAAACTATAATAAACAGTCACAGCATGAAGCTGGAACAGACAAACAAACCCATGGACGGACAAACGTATATCAAAACAACAACAGCAAACGCTACACAGTCAACTCTTAAACGCCTATTTAGTTTGCTTAGCCACCAGCCGCCGAAGCAATTGCTAACCCTAAACTTTTGTTATTGCAATTTTTATTTTATATACCCAGTAGCATAAGTTACAAGTATTCTTTTCGATCATCATTTTAACTGACGTCAACTGGGCACACCAAAGATGGTCAGGTGAACTTCACCTCTTTTTTTCATCTCAGTCGAGGTCTCCATTTCCTCTGCTGCCGAATTCGGATGTAGGTATGAAAACCTTCTGTGCCGCAGCTTCTTGGCGTTAAATTTGCTTCGATACACGTCGTTGGCATCACGAAAAGAACACATCTTCCGGAAAACTTTAGTCACGAGTTCTCCGAAAAAAATTCCCAACCTCTTTCGACCCTGTTCCATATTATATTCGGAGAGCTGTGATGAGAGACTCTTTGTTGGTGGAGAAAGGACTTTACTTTCCCTACCTAGCCCAAAGCAGATCTGTTAAGTAATGATTACTAATGTTGTCGTGGTTGTGGTAACGACCAAAATACTCCCCGAAGGTTTTGGGGAGTGTTGTCGAATTAACAGTCCCTTGCCGGGTATGAGCCCGGTACGCTCCAGTACTCCATTGCGGTACTGCCCGACTGCCGTGGTAGCGATTTATGACCAGCAAAACCTTCTAGGTCATGTGACCCCTCCTTCCGTAAGGAAGGATAAGATGGGTAATGAGAGGTGAGAAGCATCATATCCGTAGATCAACCATCGAGTTGCACGTCATTACCTTTGTGCATATTAGTCGCCTCTTACGACCGGTATGCCTAACTCGGGCACATTCCAAGCCCCTAACCCGCAGGGGTTACTAATCGCAATGGTTACCGGTTTGGTTAATAATTTTCTTGAGAATCTATTTAATGATTGATTAGCAATTACTTTAAATTTTTAATGATTACTTTCCAATTTATAATAATAATAAAAATAATTTTTTACGATTAACAAAAATCAAAAATAATCAAAAAAAAAAGTTGTTTTGATTACTTTTGATTATTTTAAATAAAATTTTTTTTTTCAGTATTGTAGAAGCACATAAATATTCACATGAACAATACTAAAAATTCAAAAGTAATCAAAAAAAAATTGAAAAAAAAACGAGAAAATCAAAAATAATCAAAACAATTTTTTTTATTATTTCAGTTTTTTTTAATTATTTTTGATTTTCTTTTACTTTTTTTTATTTTTTCTAATCTTGATTACGAAAAACAATTAAAATAATCATTAGCAATTAAAAAATTAGTTAATTGATTACTAATGACTAATCAAATTTAACAGGTCTGTCCCAAAGTAGCATTCTCCATTGAATTTCTCGGCTGATATTTTCGCTGTCAAAGATGGTTCCCAAACAGACTAAATACCTCACCGTGTCTCTATCAATAGTGATCTAGCTTTGAGGTGCGCCAATTCTTTATTTGACGCCAGCAAGTACTTCGTTTTCTTCTTGTTCACACAAGGTCTGATTTGGACGGCTCTTTATCCAGACCATAGAAAGCAGAACCAGCTAAAGCTCTTGTAATAGATGGTGTATGACGGAATTAAATCTGCAGCATCAGGTTAAAGAAGTCGCACGATAAGGAGTCACCTTTTCTGTAGCCTCGATTGGTTTCGAATGGGCCGGACTAGTCTTTCCAACTCCTGATAGAGGTCCTGATATTACTCAATGTTATGCATCGAAGGCGCTTTCAATAGTTGGTTGGAAATCGACGAAGGAGTGTTGCGTGGTTTCTCGACGATGGGCTTCTGACTTCCACACAAAAAGCTGTGTCGAACCTTGTACGCAATGTTGAGAAGCGTGGTTTTCGAATAGCATTTTTTATGGATTTAGCAGAGCATGCTTAAGTAAGAACCTAGGTATGAACAACTCTTCCACTCTGTGTGCCATTTCACTTGAAATTTGAACTTTACCATGGTGAGTTTTTTCCATCATCATGGATGGGTTTAATCATCTGTGTGTGCAATTTATAACTTAAGTATGCTCTGGACAACGTTTACGAGATTGTTATTATTGTCCCTGCTGGATTACGCCCAGTAAAACCAACGCCGTCGCTCTTTTTTTACTCACGCCTTCGGTCTCCCGGTAAGTTTTGCGATATAGACGATTCTCTTCGCCTCACTATAGCATTCCCTTTCGGGTCCTGTAGGGAACACGCTTATTTTCGTATACCGACCGACATTCGGCATCATACCAGATGCTCTTCCGCGCTCCATGGAACCCTATAGTGTCCTCAGCGGCGGTACTTTGTGCTTGCACTGCTCGGTTAGCAATTGCGAGAGCTGAGTGGAGAAATTATAAGCTGGCTGTTTAGTGCGCCTCTTCTCGAGTCCATGTTGGGACCTCGTACAGCACGCTTATCCACGGCACTGGAGTAATGTATACCGTCGATGGCAACGGTATCAATTTGGTTTCGAGTTTTTCGCGTCGAGGTGAAATCAATAAACATAGCCTATTGGAAAGATGCTGAACTCACTACCGGGTATAAAAAGTTCCACGCGAGCTTTTTTTTTTTTTCATCGCCTTTGTTATTACAACATCAGAAATGGGCAAATGGATGTAATAGTCGAATGCTTAGAATTGCAACTCAAACTGGTTCTTCGTTGCATGTTTGGTTGCTTGGAAGCTTCAGCAATGGCTGGGCGGCTGGACAAGTGGTGATGGGTTAACGCTGCTTTGCGGCATCAACAGCACCAGCAATAACAAGAACAACAATAATAATAGAGCAGCAGCAAACCGGCAGCAGTTGTAGCTCATTGTGAGAGTAATCATCGCTGCTTTGAAATTGTTGCATGACTGGCAAAATGTGGCTGTTTGTCTGGCTACTAGATGCGAGGCAGCGCCAAGAACCTTGAAGAAACCAGTTGGCACTTCTAATGTCAATGCCATTGCTTTGTGCAGCGACCCGGTAGACGATGTAGCAACAACAAAAACAACAGAAAAAAGTTTACGTGCTGCAATTGCAATGATGCAAAGCGAATAAGACAGGTAAGAAGAAAATAACCAGAAAACAATAAAAAGAAGTAAGGGATGTCGAAATTAGGGTGTAAGCGAACATTATATACTTAGCTGTAAGCTTTGGCGAAGGAGTTGGAGTTAATTTTTGGTTGATAGAAGCCATGCCTAGATATATAAAAACTTTGAGATCAGCTTTGATTGAGTTCATCTGTGTTCCAGAGCCTTATTACGCGTCCACTAATTTTCATGATAGTGAACATACGAGGTGTGTTCAAAAAGTGTCGCGAATTTTGTGTTTTTTCAAAAATTATTTATTTATTCATGAATATCTATTTTGTCCCCTTTAAAGTAATCCCCATGAAATATTATACACTTGTGCCAACGGTTTTTCCAATCTTTGAAGCACTTCAAAAAATCATTTTTTTGTATCTTGTTCAGCTCCTCCTTCGATGCCGTCTTTATCTCGTCAAGAGAAGCGTAACGTCGTCCTTTCATGGGCCTCTTCAGTTTAGGGAACAAGAAAAAGGGGGTCAGATCTGGGGAATACGGTGGCTGCGGCATCATTAGTGTGTTGTTTTTGGCCAAAAAGTCGCGCACAAGCAACGATGCGTGAGCAGGGCAAGAACTCATGATGCACCACGTCCCTGCAATCGAAGAAAACTGTCAGCAAAACTTGCACATTCGACCGAACTTGGCGCGATTTTTTCGGTCTTGGTTCGTGCGGCAGCTTCCATTGAGATGATTGAGCTTTGGTTTCCACGTCATAACCATAAACCCACGATTCGTCACCAGTTATGACCCTCTGGAGCAAATTTGAGTCGTCGCCGACAGAGTTTAACATCTCATTAGCAATGTTCATGCGATGCTGTTTTTGGTCACAATTGAGCAATTTTGGTACGAATTTCGCGTAAAAATCGAAGACGATCCAAAACACGTGCAAGCAAAGCAGCTGTCAACAATTAACTGAACATTCAAAATGGCCGAGCTTGTCGGCATAAGTGAGAGACATGAGTACCAACATAACGCCACAAAAAATTCGAAATTCGCGATACTTTTTGAACACACCTCGTATAGCTTAATGAGTAATCACCTTCGATAGCGGGCAAAAATATTAATTCCGGGTTCAAACATGGACGATACCATATATTTATTTATTTTATTGATTCACCTAGGCTTTTCTCTTTGCTACATTTCAATCGTTAAACTACTTTGGTTTCAGAGATATCGCATTTCCGGACGCATTTTTTTCACAAATTATAAAAAGTGGGCGTGGTAGCTATCAACCGATTTTGCTCTTTTCAACCAAAAATATTTTTGGTTTACGTGAAATATGTATAACAAATTTTTTATGATACGAACTCCTCTTCGAGTTATGGCCTACGAAAAGTTAGAATATGCTTGCTGCAAAAAGGGGCACTGTCACGCCTATTTTCAAATATTTAATATAATTTTTACGCATTTCTGCTTGAACCGACACTTTAGCAGTAAGATAGAACAGCTCTATATAATAATTTTTTTTTTAAGTATTGGATATAAGATTTGTTTATGATTCCTTTTAAATATATTTTATAAGAAAGTGGGCGTGGTCCTTAACCAATTTCGTCCATTATCTACGGCACATTGCTTGAATTAAAGGTAATCTGTGTGATAAATATTTCTATTTTATTTTAAACTTTTTTGATCTATGACCTATATTTGGAAAATTGACATAATTAAAAGTGATCAGGGATTTTTAAAAATATGTAGTTTTCCGCATTTCTTTTTATGACACACTTTGACAGTAAAATAGAACAGCTATATATAATTCGTTTTTTGGAGGTATTGCGTATTAAATTTATTTACGATCCCTTTAAAGACATTTTATAAAAAAGGGGGCGTGGCCCTCAATTGATTTCGCCCTTTGTTTCTCACAAGATTTGTAATAAGGGCAATCTGTGTATTGTCTTTTTTTATATTATCTTAAACTTTTTTTAATTATGATTAACGTTTGCAAAATTGATATATGTAATGAAAAGTAGGTAGTGCCACTCCCATTATTCAGAAGGTAGAAAACGAAATTAATTGGATAACACAGTTTCAATGTACGGTCTAACTTTGGTATGTTTAGGTACTCAATAATTCCTTTTGTTTTTCAAAATATTCGACATATTTAAAAAGTGGGCGTGGCCCATGAATAGCAATAGCAGAACTCTGTATACCGAGTCTCAATAAGATATCTCAACATTAGTTCCAGACAGGCTGAAAGACAGACACTACTCAATTAATTTATTTTTTCCTCCTAAATATATTTAACTCTATATCTATCTCGATTCGTTAATGTCATTACGACCTAGTGTTAGGCGGGTTAATAAACTCTGCGATTTTTGCACAGCTGAGTATAAAAAAATAATAAATAATTCAAACACTTCACGATGATTTGAGGAAATTGCTAGAAACAAACTCCAGCAGCCAAACAAGAAGTTAGTCACTCATGCAATCATGCAGTGCGGCTGACAGTTTTAGTGCCGCTAGATAAAGGATTCCTGTAAACACAAGCTACACTGCCGTTAGAAAGGTAAAAAGCATGTTGGTGCTTTCAATAAATGCAGTAAAAAAGCAAGACTCTGGAACAAATAAAATCATTTCTAATAACATGGGAAAAACTAGTTTAATACTCATTTGTGATCTTTTGTCACAAACGCCTTAGCAGAACTCCAAAACTTGGGCACTACGTGAGAAAATTTTACGGAGACGGCCTAAAACGCACATACCAGCACTGGCTAAGGGCTAAGTCGTACTAAGCGACTTAATCGACAATCGGAATGTTTTGTCTCCATGGCGAGAGCTGAAGAGGTAAGCAGGACGATTTTCCGAAAGAAAAGCTAGAGACAGTTAGGCTAAGAGCTTGAGCGAACAATAAAAGATTCCCAAAATTTCGACAAAAAAAATTAAAATGGTGGAAGGTTTGAAGGCCAGGATCAACTGTTGCCAGATCTAGAGATACTATGGAGCTGCTTTTTCAATTCCACTCGGCAGAAGTTTTGATTGCTTTAGACTTCCGAGTTCCGTTGCGACTGTTTGTTTTCCTGGTTATAACCAACATCGAACAGTTGAAAGTACCAATATCTTGAATATTGATTGTCAGTAATGAGGTGAATATAATTTTTTCACCATAGAAAGAGAGAGCTCACCATTGTAATTTTCTATAATTTATCAGAGATCTTAAGGCTGGGTTTACATGGATCCATTTTTGTGGAACGGCAAAACGATTGAGAAAGCGACTACGAAAATTATTAGTTTCAAGCCACTCATTCGATTCGAATAATCATTCGATTCGAAAGTCATAATACCATCCGTATAGACTACTTTTCTTAAGTGGTATATATCTTCATAAAAGAACACAGGTATTTAAAAAATCATCGAAATGAAACAAATAAATTTGCAGCTACGACAAATTGGAGCTTTTTATTGCTTGAGAGTGACACGGCCTAGTTTAGGTATAATCGAACTACGCGGAATTTGTATACCTTTCATGAACATGATATGGTATTATAACTTTGGTCCGAAGTATAAGAAGAACCCACCAATAAGTAAACCGAAAAGATCTGGGCGATGAGCCGAGTCGATTTAGCCATGTTTGTCTGTCTGTATGTTTGAACGCAAATTAATCCCTCAGTTTTAGAGATATGTCGCTGACTAGATAAGAGTCTTTTACACTGTTCGTGTTTCGATTCCGACTAAGCAAATTTGCAACATCCGATTCCTATTTCGGTTACGGTGCACGCACATAATTACCATTCCTAGTAAGAATGAAAACTGCGATTTGATAAAGGATGTCCAGAGAGTGCTTAGATTGTGAAGGAAAGACTATCTGAGCTAGGTATGTTAGATGGGGTTAGCGGGGAACTAAAAAGTGAAGATATTAAACCCCAGTCCTCAATCGAAGATGCTGGCCAACAACGAAGTACAAAATCACAATTAAAAAACCTTCAAGTACGACTTTGCGGAATTTGTAAAGCGCGGGATCAACATTCTTAATATCGCTACCTTATAATAAGGTCTGTTAAATTTGATTAGTAATTAGTAATCAATTAATTAGACGGCTTTTTAATTGGTAATGAAAAAATATTTAAAATAAAAAAAAATTAAAAATAATTTTAAAAAAAAATTTAAAATAATTTAAAAAAAATAATAAATAATCAAACAACAGTTTGTTTTGATTACTTTTGATTATTTTTCATATTTTTGTTTGTCTTTTTTTTATTATTTTTGATATTTTCCAGTATTGTTGATGTGTATACTTATGTGCTTCTACAACATTACTGAAAAAAACCAAAAATAATCAAAAAAAAATCTAATATAATCAAAAAACAACTTGTTTTGATTATTTTTGATTGTTTTAATAATCGTAAAAAATATGATTTTTTTTGATTATTTTTTTGATTAATTGAAAATAATGATTAAAAATTTAAAGTAATGGTAATCAATTTTTAAATGGATTCTCAAGAAAATAATAAATCCAACCGGTAATCATTACGATTAGTAATCATTTTTTAATAGGTCTGCTTATAATAAAATTGTAATAGGTCTGTACATTGCATATATTCAAGAAAAATAGATAATTGGTCCAATATAATCGAAAGCAGCAGTTTTTAGAATTTTTGTATGTTTGTGTGTATGTTTGGTCACGCATCACTCAAAAACTCCTGAGCAGAATTGAATGCAACTTTCCCCGTTGCATTACTAGACTTCTAACTTAAATTTTAAGATATTCGATTCGACAACTCGATCGGTTTCGGAGTTTTCGACCAATATGTGGCCCGGGTTGACCCAAAATGTGGTAATACAATATGGGTATCAAACGAAAGCTGATAATAAGTGCTGCAATAAGCTATGTAATTAAGTTCCATATCTCAACTGGTTTCAGAGTCATAATAATTAAAATCGTACTCAGTCCATTATTAGTTCTGAGACTCAGTGAAGCGTTTTCTAATCACATATAAGATCGTATTGTGCCAAAGACTGAACCAACAACATGTGACGAAACTGCTGTGGGAGTATTCGAGGGAATGATGTGCTGTAGGCAGTCGAACGAATGACTATGAGAGCTAGACGTCAAAAATCGCCTAGGCCGGATTATGCCAATGAATGGGTGGCCCAAAAGGTATTGTTATTGATGGAAGCGGAATAATTTCACATTTTTAATGGAATTTTAAAGCCTCATCAGCACATTAAAATGCAGAATGCAATAAAAGTAACAAGAATGGAAGCTGTCAAATAAAAATGCAACATTGCGAAATATATTCAAAAACAATAACAAAACAAAACGTAAACAAAAACTTAAATCCGCAAATTAATGCAACAACACAAAACAGATATTGAAATGATGTAGTAGCAGCAGACGACCGCAAAGCGAAACTAGCTACTCTGTTGTTGTTGTGGCGGTCTTCTCATGTCTCCGATGTCATCTATCCCCGACTTCCTATTCCACATTTACAGACAATCACACTCTAGCACATTTGTAAATTTCCTTGCATTACATTGCTTCCTGAACCATTTAAGGTGACTCACATCAAGACGTAACCACGAGACAAACAAAAGTAACCACAAAAACTACTCTTTGTTTATTTTTCATAAAAGTTTGTAGGCAACAATTTGTATGTTGGGGGAGAAACAAAATTGAAAAACTTAGAACTTGGTGGTTTTAAATTGTTTCACAAATGATAATGACAGCTGTTATGGAGCTGAGCTAGGTCTTCTCTGAGGTCGGTCTCTAGTAGTATAAGACAGTGGATGGAATCGCTTCTTATAACTTCCGTCGGTTCGCCGGTTTTTATGTTTCACTAGCGATCCGACTATTTCTATCCATATCACCTAACCTTATATCTACAAATAAAGTTAGAAGTTTCATGTGTACTCACTTAAATCCTTTATCATCATCAATGCCATTGACGACACCATTTGTATTTGAAACTTGGTCATCTTTCTTTAAACCGTTTGTGTCAAACGGAGAATTGGCTTTTTCCTTTTCATCATGTGGCTGAAAAGAAGAAGGCAAAAGAAAGATAATTAGCAAATTTCTAAAAATTTGAGCTTTCTATCAAATGTTATATATTTCACCAACTTACCTTATCATTGTCGTCAAATTTCAGACTACGCAAACGTGGCTCCAAGCTAGATAGAGGGCTTTCTTTGTTAGTCGGTGAACCGCCCAAAACATATTCGACCATTTTAACGCCCAAACCACTAGTGGAATCACGTGGGCTGCATTGAAAGAGAAAAAAGTGAAAATAGAGAAATCATATCTTTCATACTTTGAGTAGAAAGCAAGCAAGAAATGCGCTGTCTTCGGCTGTACCGCAGCTTGTATACCCTTCAATAATACGAATCATGATTTTCATATAATAATCAACGAGTTATAGGGCAAACCCCGTTTAACGGAACAATCGATTGTATGGAAACTTTATTGTGGCGAATGTTATCAAGTACCGACCATCCTTTTAATACCGTTCATGAACATGAAATGCTATTATGACTTTGTGTGTTCGATGTTTGTAAGTATAAGAAGGAGAAGAGAGAGACCCACCAATAAGTATACCGAAATCATCAGGGCGATGAGCAGAGTCGGTATAGCCACGTCCGTCTATTTGTTTGAACGCAAACTAGTCCCTCAGCTTTAGAGATATCTGGCTAAATTTAAAACCGTGATGCGTATTCATGATAGGTATAAACCCCTTCTGCACAGCCGAAGACAGCTCTTTCCTTACTTGTTTTAAATATACTCATTGTTTTTGAATTCAATTTTATTTTTAACTTTATATTTCGTCTTAATTGAATTTTTTTTATTTTTCATTCATTTTTTATTAAAATATTTTATTTTTATTTGAAAAATTGGGGACATATTGTTAATTGGGGACTTACAAATTTTAGATACACATTTATCATTGATATTATGGTATGAATATTATTAATTAACGAAATAAAAAATTTTTTTATTTACTTTTTTTTAAGTTTTTTTATTTTATGTAATTTTTTGGATATTATGTATTTATTGTTTTTTATATACATATTTATTTATTTTATTATAATATCTATATATTTATTGTTTTTGTTTTTACATGTTATTCTTTTAAAAATTTTTTTTTTTTGCATTTTATTTATTTTTTTGTTTTTTTTTATATTTATTGAATTATTATTTTTTTCTTACATACATATTTATTTTATTAAATATATATTTATTGTTTTTCTTTTTACATTTTTTTTCTTTTTACACTTTTTTCTTTTTAAATTTTTTTTTAACATTTTTTTTCTTTTTAAGTTTTTCTTTTTTCCTTTCGGTTTTTTTTTTCTTTTCAGTTTTTCCCCGTTTTACATTTTTTTTCTTTCTTCATAAATTTTTTTTTGAACTTCTATTTTTCACCCAAATTTTGTTTTAATTTTTTATTGTTTTCATCTAAAATTGCGGTAAACATTTTTTAACTCAAATTTTGGTTTGAACTTTTATTGTTTTTTGTTTCAACTCAAATTTGGTTTAATTTTTAAATTTTTTTTTTGAAATAAAATTTTGTTTTAATTTTTTTTATCCAAAAATTATTTCGTATTTTTTTAAATTTGTTAGTTTCTCTTAATTAAAATGTGTTTTTAGTTTCTTAATTTTTTTCCTTAATTTAAAGTTTTCTCTTTGACATTTTATTACGTTAAATTATTATTTTTTCATTTATATTGTTTTGCTTGAATATTGTTTGTGTAGACTAATATAAAAATTATAACTTATTAGCTTGTTTCTTGTTATTATTTTTTTAATTTAACCAGTTCTTTCATAATTTTAATAGAATTGAAAATCGTATTTCCCTAATTTAATTACTTAAATGCTTTTTAACTCTGACATATTTCAAACACTTCCTTTTAAAATTATTGAAATTTCTTTACTTTTTAGTTATTTTCTATTTTAGCTTTTTACTAAAATTTTGTTTATCTTTTTAATTTGTTTAGTTTTTTTTTTCTTTTTTATTTTCTTTAGTTTAAATTTTTTTATGTATTAATTAATTATTAAGTTTTTTCTTTGTTTTCTTTTAAATTAAAAAAAAAAAATGTTTGTTCTTGTTCCAACTTTTTTTTTATTGGTTTTTGCTTGAATTTGTAGCAGTTTTTAAACTTCATATTATTCAATACTGTTTATTTAAATTCCTTTAAATTTTTTCCGTTTCTAATTTTTTTTTTTTTTTATTATTATTGAAACGTATATTGAAATGTCTTTATGGTTTACTTAATTCCATTTTAATTAATTATTTAGTCCAATGCTTTTATTTTTTGAGTTAAGAATTTCTTTCCAACATTTTTAATTTAACTTATTAAAAATTCTTTATTTCTTTTTAATTTGTTATTTTTTTTTAAATTTCAAGTTAATTAAACAACTTTATTTTAATTTATTGGAATGTCTTTATATTTGAATTTTTATTTTATTTATTTATTGTTTTTTTTTTTAATGCGAAATGCAATTTTTTCATTCTATTAACTTTTATTTTGTATTATTTCCTTTAACAAATATAACTTTCACTCACCTTAGTATGCCCGCGTTATTGTTGACATTCGTATCTGGTGTTTGTGGAAAAGTACGTGGGCGTGGTGGTGCCAGTATATTTTCGCCTTGTGTTGACCATGTTGAGTCTTTCCAAACTGGATGATCGCCAACGCCGGGTATATGCAATGGATTAAGTGGACCACCGGTAACGCCACCGGATGTAGTACTTTTGCCATCGGATTTCTCCCATAGCTTTTTGGCAGTGGATGTCGTAATCTACGAAATACAACAATAAATAAAAGAAAATAAGTTTGGATTTAAAATTTTTATTTTAAATATAAAGAGCTTAATCACCTAAAAAGAGTAACACCTAATAAGCTAAATGTTTTCATTTCCTCACAGGATTTTTGTTAACTTATATATGTAATTTAAATATTTACTATACCACACCCTGTATATGCAGTTGAAGCATTTTAATACTTTTTCCGTCTTTCCGGCATTTGTACATCCATCCTCATCGTCAATGGCCCTAATCGTTATTTTCTTTTGAAAGACCAACAATATCTAATGCATTTAATATTTTATTTCCCTTTGCCGGATGCATCTAGTTTTTGCATGCAGTAGAGTCTGTCCGTCCAGTCGGTTGGTAAGTCGGTTAGGCAGTCAGTCAGTTTGTACATCCATTGATAAAGTTATTCAATTGATGATGCAAGTTCCGCCCTTTGCTCTACAAAATTAATGCACTAACAACTGCATATACAAGACAGGCACACACACATACAAACACTTTCATTCTCAGATCTATTTCGATTAAATTTTTGTACTGTACCCGTGCTGTTCACGAAGCGAAGGAAAATATTCAGATCAGCAGAGGATCACATTTATAGGGATACTAGGCAGCTAAGGTTCAACACTAATAAAAACAAAACTGTGGAAAGACTTGTTAAATAATGATTACTATTACTTTCAATTTGAAACATTTTTTTCCAATTATTTCAAAAATAATCAAAAAAGTCATGATTTTCACGATTATTAGAAAAAAATCAAAAATAATCAAAAAAAGGTGTTTTGATTACTTTTGTTTATTTTTTATTTACTGAAAAAAAAAATTTTAAATAATCAAAATAAAAATCACAAAAAAATACAAAATTTTAACTTTTTATTTTTGATTTTTTTTTTGTTGATAATTTTTAATTGTTTTGATTAAGCCATAAGGATATGAAAAACTCAAAATAATAAAAAAAAAATTTAAAAAAGACAAGTTTTTGTATTACCTTTTACTTTTTACAACAACAAAATACTTTTATTTTTTTTATTTTTCAAAATTTTTTTAATTAAAATTTTTTTATTATTTAAAAAATTTTTTTATTTTAAATTTTTTTATTATTTAAAAAATTTTTTTTTTAATTTTTTGTTATTTTAAACTTTTTTTTTTAATAAAAATTTTTTTATTGTTTTTAATTTTTTTTTTTTTTTTTAATTTTTTTTATTATTTTAAATTTCTCTTATTATTTAAAACTTTTCTTATTATTTTAAATTTTTTTTATTATTTTTCATTTTTTTGATTAATACATAAATATATGAATAATTAATAACAATCAAATAAATAAAAAATAAAAAAATTATAAGAAAAATCTAAAATATTCAAAAGTAATAAAAACTTTATTTGATTTTTTTAATTGTAAGCAATTAACAATTCTAATTGATAGAAAAAAATGTAAATAATCATTACCAATTAAGGAAGCTGTCTAATCAATTGATTACTAATTACTAATCAAATTTAAGAGGCTTGATTGTGTACATCATCCGGTCAGAACTGCTAGCTCTCGGCCTACCTCTGTTATTTGAATGCATTGATGTGATTTTGGGAAGTGAAAGGTTTCCTCACTCACAGCCGGAGTTGCGATTTTGTTAAAACTTTAAAGCGATTAAAATTAATCGATTAATCAGAATAAAAAAATCTATTATTTTTTCGATTATATATCGATTAATTACATTTATCGTGCTATCACTATTCGAATGACAAAAAGTAGTCGCGAAAAGAAAAGTTTGAAATAATAAACGAAGAACATTCGCAAATCCCATCAGCATACAATAAAAATGCCTGCGTAGGCATGAAAGTCTCGCAATGCATTTGAACAGCAAGAAATGCGAGTCCACTAATTTGCAAAATATACGACAAAGAACAAATAGAAAGACTAATAATTACGCATTGTTTGTTGGTAGTTCACGACCCCTGTGTTTTGCTTCCTCCTTTCATCATTGAATCGTGTAGTAAACGATTGTACACGTAATGTGTGCAATGACCCCCATTTGAAGTAGAAGTTGTTGAAATAATTAAGAGAGTAGTTTTGATAGCATACTAGGTTAGCGTGAAGGGTTATTTACAGTGTTTTTGAAAATTGTGTGCTTGTAATATTTTCTCGTATATTGCCCATTCTGGTTGTTTAATGAGTATAATATTATATGTAGGGAGGAGTATGCTACCAAAAAAAAATCGAGCGCGATTTGAAGTTATGTTTGGCAAAATGGGACTCAGAATTCAATTCCCATTAATAATCTTTATTTATATTTTATTTACATTGGTTTTTGGGTTTTTGGAAAAGTTACGAACAATTTGAAACAAAAAAACTTGAAATCGGTTGAAAACTCTTTCGGCAATCCAAGTCACCGCAACGACGTTTTCGGAAAAACATGATTTCGAGATAATCGCGTTTAAAGTTTCAAGTACACGCCACGACTTCGTAAGGGAGCAAAATGCAAAACGCTATTACTTCGCTTCTTCTGCTTAAATCTCTATAAAAATTTGAGATAACATTCTTAAGAACCTATACTTTAGGATGAAAGAATAAAAACATTTTCGGTTTTTTGACTTTTTTCAACATAAATATATAACCCCTTAATGATTTGAAATTTGTTCTTGAATTTATTACTTAGTTATTTTTTTGTTGTTTTTTTTTTTAACTTTAAACTTATTTTTTATTATTTTAAATCTTTTTTTAAATAATAAAATTTTTTTTACGCCCTAATTCTAGTGTGGAACAACATTTGTTTTACCGGCAAATAAATAGTTTGAAAACTTTTACAGAATTGTCCCGTTAATAGCTTTAATTTTTTTTAATCTTTTTTTTAATATTTTTTTTTTTTTTATTCAATTGTGAATTCATACTTAACTATTTTCACCTTATTTTATTTCTTTAAAAGTTTTATGTTTTGCTTAATATCTTATTTTTTTCAATTGTTTTCCTATTTTTTTTTTTTTTTAGAATTTAAAATTTTTACTTAAATTCTTAATAATATTCCCCGTAATTATCTAACTTTTCTTAATACTTTTATTCTTGTACTGTAATTTCTTATTTAAGTTATTTTCGTATTTATTCCATTCGATAAAAATAGTTTATAGTTCTTTTTTTTAGCTTTTATCTTCATTTGTTACTTTTTGTTTTTGTTATAAAAAAAAGAATTTATTATGAAAAAAAATTCTAAATTTTTTATTCTGCTTTTCTTTTTTTAACTTTCTTAATTGAATTTTTATTTATTTTTTCTACTTATCAAGTTCTTTAAAAAAAATTCCTCTTATTCAGTTTTTCCCGACTTATTACGTTTTGTTTTAATAATTTTTTAATTATCTTAATTTTTTTTTGTTTTAGTTGAATTTTTTTAATAGTAATTTTTAATTTCTTCCTTGCATATTGTTATTTTATTCGGGCTTACATATTTTGTTAAGATTTTTCTTCACTTCAGTTTCGTGAAACATTTGTTGTGTTTTTTATTTACTTATTTCCTACTTTTTATTTCATTTTAACATTTTTTTTAGCAGTAATGGCATGAGCTGGTGGACCAAGTTGCAGAAATGTGTAACTATTTGGCAAGCTCATTAAATATTTGTAAGCATTTTACATTTCCTAAGTCATTTGTTCAAAAAAAAAGGCCAAAAGCGACGCTCTAAGCAGCTTAGAGATGAGCTCTTTGTCAGATATATATATAAACATAAGTACATAGTCGACGAATTAAATGACAGCAGGACAGGACAAGCGCCATAGATAACTGGCAAGCGCAGCAAACAAAATTGTGTTGCCGCAACATCAGCAGTGCAACCGCGTCGGGGGACAATCAAATTTTAATCTCAAAAGTTGAGTTGTTACAACCAAATAGCAAAAAATTGCAAGAATTCAGCACACAGCGACATAACGTAGGAGCGACGAGTTCGGAACGCATGCGCAAGATCTAAAACATGCTGGGCATCTCTCTGTTCAGGTGTAATGCAGTGGGCACAAGGTAGAAACGTGTTTAAGATTCTTTTCGAATTTTAATAGGCATATTGCACTGTTGCTGTTCAGACAGCCCCAGCGTGGAATCAGCCAAAGCAACTAGCAGTTAAGCCGTCAAAGCAGCTGCCCCCACGAGCCATCAACAGCATTGGTCAGTCAATCACATTCGGTTACACCGTCATGATAGGCGACTAACCGGACTACAGTGACCACTGAATGGACAATTCATTGGTGCGGTGTGTGTGTTAAGACTATAAAACGCAATCAAAAAAAAAAATAAAGTAACAACAGATTGGGAAAAAGAACATTTAAGCGGATTGCGGAAGAATTTGGTGACAAATGCGATAAGCGCGTGTGAGCCAGGCGAGGTGAGAAGAACTCAAAACACTACGCAGCGCAATGCTACACAATCGAGGTACGAATGCCAAACGAAATAGAAATGTACGTGTTTTTGCATGCAACACGACCATCTTGGTGTAGAACATGTCAAAGGATTTCTAGCGTTGGGCTTGCCGTTTTGGAGTCATTTGAACAACATGGTTATTGGAATTTACACCCAGAGTGAAATTTAAACGGAAACCCACTGAGTTTAATAATAGTTTTTAGTGGGATTTCTGTTAGCTTTTTGAACGCAAATAGAAAAACCAATTAAATCAATAGACTTGAAATAGCATTTCTTTTCGACCTCAGCGCCACCTAGTGCACATATCTTTCTTCGTCTTATGTAATACGAACTAACCCATTTGTTCTACGCCCCGAGCTAGTTCCGCTCATAGAAACAGTTTCTTAATTTTTCGATCTCAACGCCCCTTAACGGTAATTTTCCAATGGAATTCTTCTTTTCCCAAATCAGTCCAAAAAATTCTATATTCGGTCTTAGCACTACCTCGCAGTAGTTTGTCAATTGATCTGCTTTTGCTCACACCCAATTTATGTTTCTAATATAGATCATAAATAAGAAATTTGAAAACCAAACCATAGACACGAACTTTCTAAATACTTCGATCTTGGCGCCCTTTAGTGGATTTTTTTTTTTATTTTTTTTTTTTTTTCGTTTCGTATACCTGCACCATGTTCCAAATACGTGTAAAATCTGATCATAAACGAGTTTTGTAAATTTTTCGGTATCAGTGCCCCCTAGCGCTAATTTTTCAACCAATATTATTCCGACCAAATTGAACCACTGCCGATCTTCGCACCACCTAGCGGTAATTTTTCAATGGATATATATTTTTTCTCTAACAACTCTAACATTGGTTGAAGCCGCTATCGTTCCGAAATCCGAGACCAGCACTTCATTTGCGGTGACAAATACGCTTGTCGCTGTCTCCTGCTTACCAACGTACTGCTCGGTATTCACAGCCGAAGCCGCTGCCATACTTGAAGCAATGGTCCTCTATGCCTCCGTAAATGGAAAGAGATATGTTATCTGCTCAGACAGCAAATCCGTGACGGAAGCAGTACGTAATAACTCAAATGACACACCCATTGTGGTAAAAAATCGCAATATTTTAATGAAATACACAAACAATATCCAGTTTATGTGGGTCCCTACTCACATAGGCATTCCTAGTAATAAAATGGCTGATAAGAGAGCGAAGGAGGCAGGACACGAACCTCTATAAGTATCTTATCACTTCACTGATAAAGATATAAGACTCTTACTAAAGAAAGCAGCTAATGATCAACGAACAGAGGAATGCAGAAATTACAGTCACCACTACAAACTCTCCAATCCAAGTGGCAGCAAACCGTATTTCAGTACAAACTGCTCAAGCAAAAAAATGCAAACGTTCGCACGACTTCGGATTGGGCATACAATCTCCTGCTTAGCAGCTTCCGAAATGGGTCTATAAGAAAAGCTATGGCAGTTGTCTCTAAACATTTTCCTCTATTCAATTAAAAAACTTTTAATAATTAATTAAAAATGATTATTAAAAAATAAAAACAATAATAATTTTCATAAAAATTCAAAAAGTGAAAAATTATTATTCTTGGCCTTGAGCTCGTTTCATGAATACTTAAATAAAATAAATAAATAAATAAATCAACAAAAATTGTTGGTATAAAAAAAAACAAAAATTAAAAATATTTTTTCACACACCCAAAGCATATTCCGAATATGAGCCAAATCGTATCATAAGGACGAACTTTCTAAATACCTCGACATTAGCGCCACCTAGCGGATTTTTTTCCTGGATCTCTGTCTTTTTCTAAAAGTTTCGATCTTGAACTTTCTAGTGCAATTTTTCCCAAGGTCTCTTTAATTTAACATATCCATCTAACAGGATTTTTCCTTGATCTCTTGTTTTCTATGGATAATATAAAGTAAGTTAGGGTATTGTGATATAGGCATACCTTTTTCAGCTGCTACTCAACATTTTATAAAGTAGACAGGTAGAAAACCATAAAATTCGATAAATTCCAGTATTGTGAAGCACATTCCAAGACGAGATAGATTTATATTAAGTATTCCGGAAGATATTTATTCAAACTCATAAAAATTCAAAAAAGCCGTTTTGTCAAAATGGGGGGGTAATGTGATATACTATGCGACATACTTGTCTCTTCTATGAAAGATGTGTAAACCGCATGAAATAGTCCAGCCACATTGTAAATATGGTAATTTGTGTTCATTCAGTTATGTGACAAGCTGATTCGGAACCAGGAAGAGCATGTTCCATCAAAAGTAGGGAAGGTTTTCCTTTTTCTACTGATCTTATGCACCCAATTTGCTTTTCTGTCTGATAAAAATTTCTTTAATTTTTACTACACCAGCACTTTAAAGTTGATCCAACTCCAAAGTTTAATAATTTTTGTTATTTCAGTTTATATTTTTTCAAGTACGGCATAGTAGAAGATTGCTATGCAAATTATCCTAAGTTTTAAAGCAGATTTTTTTTAAAGTAAACAAAACTTAGTAAAACTTAGTAGTTGGTGAATATATCAAATTTTAATATTTTTGTGTATTAAAAATTAAAAACTATAGAATTTCCTATGATATTCTTCAAACGTTCAAAACTTTTTAGTATTTTACAGTAATGCTTATTATAATTTAATACTTTTTCGAATTTCGAGGAAACACGCAGGTATATCACTTTACCAACCCATATCACAATACCCTAACTTACCCTATTGCAATTTGCTGTTATGAACTCGTTCAAGTTTACGAACACAGTACCGGTCCAATATATACAATTGATTCGATAAAGACAACCCACATGATATATTAAATTTTTTTTTTTTTTTGTGAAAAAACACTATTTCCGAATTTGTTTGAAGAATGCTATATTTGAAATTGAGTTCCACACTATCTCAAAGGAAATTAAATAAATTTTAAGCTGAGATAGGGCGGTTTTGAAAAAAATTTTGAGTTGAGGTTTTCCAAAAATATTTTCAGCCATCGATCGATGGGAGAGGCAGTTAGGTTTTCCCATCCTCTAGACATATTTGTTTTTAGTTAATCGCTGTTCAGAGCAATGCATTGTACTCAAAATATGATTAAAACATCTCCATCTAAGCTCCACCTAGCGGATTTTTCCTTTATCTTAAATTATCGAAGGGTTCGAATATGCGTTTCAGATATCTAGCACACCGGAAGGTTACTTCAAAACTGAACGCAAGTTTAATACATGTGAATACTAAAATCCGGCACAAATGACTCAAATGTAAAAAACTGAATAGAAAAGCTTCACGAAGACTCCAAGCATCGAAACCATGTTTTAATATTTTTTTTGGTTGTTTTTTTTTTTTAGTTTATTACACATTGCGTTTTATATTTCCCTTCATTCATAACTTCTATACCACTTCCGTTTGAATTTTATAATTTTTTTATTGATCAATTGCTATCAGTGGTTAACCATACTTGTTAGCTTCTCCTTCCCAGTTGATTGATATTCCATAGTAACAAGCCACGTACAAATTCGCTGGAACATATAAATAACTTTGTACGAATGCGTGTCATTTTGTTAGTATTTATGTCTTGGCGTTGATAGTTTTATTGACTTTTATTGCATTTAGAGAATTTAGAGAATTTATAGAAAGTGAAGACGTATATACATCGGCGCTATACAAATACATATACGGCTGTGTTCAATATAATAATATCGTTCGACGAAATAAGAAGCTGTGATTTTAATAATTTTTAGTTAAAATATAGCGAATTAGAATCCAGAAAACACATAAAAAGAAATTTCAAACTTGACACACAGCTCAGGAAAGTTAATTAAACTACATCATTTACATACATCAAAATTTCAATATTTTTGGGCAGAATTTACTGAAAATATCTAAGTACGCAGTTTTGTAGAGCAATCAATTTCAGCATAACAGTGTGCAAGTTGAAACTCGCTGAAAAAGGTTACTGAATTTTCAAAACTTTTTTCGTCAAAGGTGTTGAGTGATTTCTTCCATATAACGCAGGAATAAAAATAAATTTTGCATGGAAAAAAATACCCAACATCCTTTACAAAAAAACTATAAAATTTCAGGGGAAATATTGAGGCACTTCTAACTTGCACATTATTATGCTAAAATTGAATGAGCTATAAAACTCAAACATTTTCCAAAAATTCTGCCCAAAAATATTGAAATTTTGGTGTAAGTTTTTAAAAATTAAGTTTCCAGAGCTTTTTGTAAACTTTGAAATTCCTCTTTATGTGGTTTCTGTTATGGAATTCCTTATATTTTAAATAAAAATTATTAAAATCACACCTTCTTCTTTCGTCGAACGATATCTTACTTAATTTCACTACTATTATATTGAACACAACTGTATACATATGAAAATGAGTCGATTTTGTGCACTCTACCTTATTAAATTAATAGGTGGATGTGTGAGTGTATGAATATTAGAGATGTAACGAAAGACACATTTTTTACGTTCCCGAATATTTGAAAATCTCCAATCAACCTAAGTCATGGTTTTTATAACTAAACAATGTTTTAGGTAACAATAGGTGCCGTAAAGGGTAGTGACATACAACTTGAAGGCTCATCCGCGCATCTCTTGTCTTACTTCACGTAAGGTGGCGCTGTCAACTGCCAATTCGTAGTTATTTCTTTAAACAATAGCCTGTGACATTTCTAATCGACATTCGATAAAACTTTAGTTTAATTCAAAAAATAAAGATTTCAAATAGCCAATCGAATATTTATAAATGAAAAAACCCGAATGAAAAATACGAGTCAAGCACCCTATTGTGTAATAGAAATGAAATTTTAGGAACTG
Source organism: Merzomyia westermanni (assembly GCA_949987695.1). Classification (NCBI taxonomy): domain Eukaryota; kingdom Metazoa; phylum Arthropoda; class Insecta; order Diptera; family Tephritidae; genus Merzomyia; species Merzomyia westermanni. The sequence continues at coordinate 37,566,083 of OX465288.1, forward strand.
AAATTCATTTAACAGCTCATCCTAAGGAAAAACCAAAGCCTCCTGCCCTTATTTCTTTTAAACAACACCGTTTCCAGATATTTATTTCAAACACTTGCTATAAAGTTCATACTTTTCTAGGAGAGTTGGCGCGTTTCTGAATCAAACTTTGGGATAGGGCGCTTTCAAATGACTTTTCCTTCCAGGGGAGATTTAGGGGCTGAGAATATACAAGCGGGAAAGTAGGCTGTACAAGACTACAGTCGAACTAGTGCCAGATCCATATCCGAAATACATTTCAGGGCAGTAAAATTTTTCTAACCATTCGGGACCTGTTATGCAGTTACAAACCGCCTACCATGGTTTAACAACAACACTGCCAATTTCCTAAAAATCACTGATGTGAATCTTTACTTTGAGCGAATTCAAGTGTAAAATATTCGTAACATCCCTAAAGCACATTACCTAAAATATAAATAACAGGCGGTGATTGCGAAATTCGCTAGCTACTGCAAAATTATTTCGTAACATTGACTTTTTCCTAATAAGTTCTATTTTTACACAAAGAGAAGGGCGACGATAAATTAAATATATTAATTAAAATTTACTTATTAATGACCATTTTTTATTGGATATTTCGATGCTAGATACATTTTTTTTTGCTCGCTAAAAAAATAAGCAAACAGAAAAAATTATAAGTGACTACAATATTAGCTGCTATCTTCCAAGCGACAAGTTCACTTTTCAACTCAAATTTTTAAAGAAAATTTAATTTTTGAAAAAAAATTTATTTTGAATTTTATTTAAAGGAAATACGAAGTTAAGACAAGGAAAGCATATGAAAGGAACAGCAAAGGAAACCAACAGCAAGTAAAGTACTGGAATGAGTGGACCAGTGTTGAAAGAAAACAATAACAAATAAAAATAAATAGAATAAAATTAAATTAAATACAATAAAATAATATCAATTAACATACAAACATAAAAAATTCGAGCACTGCTCCAACAACAATCACCATTAAAATAAAATAAAACAAAATAAAATACGATAAAATAAAATTAGAATAAAATAAAATAAAATAAAAGAAGATAAAATAAAATAATATGAAGCGAAGTAAAATAAGATAAAATAAAATAAAAATAAAATAAAATGATAAAATAAAAAAATTATAAAATAAAATAGAATAAAGTAAAATAAAATAAAACAAAATAAAATAAGATAAAATAAAATTAAAATAAAATAAAATAAGATAAAATAAAATAATATAAAACAAAGTAAAATAAGATAAAATAAAATAAAACAAATAAATTACGATAAAATAAAATAATATAAAATAAAATAAGATAAAATAAAATAAGATAAAATAAAATAATATGAAGCGAAGTAAAATAAGATAAAATAAAATAAAAATAAAATAAAATGATAAAATAAAAAAATTATAAAATAAAATAGAATAAAGTAAACTAAAATAAAATAAAACAAAATAAAATAAGATAAAATAAAATTAAAATAAAATAAAATAAAATAAGATAAAATAAAATAAGATAAAATAAAATAATATAAAACAAAGTAAAATAAGATAAAATAAAATAAAACAAATAAATTACGATAAAATAAAATAATATAAAATAAAATAAGATAAAATAAAATAAGATAAAATAAAATAAAACAAAAATAAATTACGATAAAATAAAATAAAATAATATAAAATGAAGTAAAATAACATAAGATCAAATAAAGTGCAATGAAATAAAACCAAATTAAATTAAATTACATTAAATAAGATAAAATAAAAACAAATTAATAATTACATTTTTTATATCAACAATTTTTGTTGATTTACGGCCTGTAGATTTTCAAGTGTTCATGAAACGAGCTCAAGGCCAAGAATAATAATTTTTCAATTTTTAAATTTGTATGAAAATTATTATTGTTTTTATTTTTTTAATAATCATTTTTAATTAATTATTAAAAGTTTTTTTAATTGAATAGAGTAGGAAAAATGTTTAGAGACAACCGCAAAAAGCAATAACAAAACCGAGAGCACGCGGTAAGGCAGTTCTGCTGATGATAATAAAACAGATCTGTCAAAAAATCCATCATGATCACACTACTAACTGTCAAATGGCGGAAGTGGTTCATGCATATGGTAAAGAAGAATGAAACTAGGAGTTTAGACGACGTCAAAACAAGCGTATTGTTAGCTGAATGGTTAGCAATGTGTGCCTAAATTTTTCTGATGAAGAAACTAGCAGCTTACGAAATGGATCTATAAGAAAAGCTATGGCGGTTGTCTCTAAACATTTTTCCTACTGTCTAAGCTTTATGGAGGGCGAGTAGTTTTTTGGCGTTGTTTTTTATTTTATTTTATTATTTATATTATATTATTGGTTTAGAGAGGAAAAGGGGGTGTGCAGAGCACATGTTTTCTAGTATTTATTTAATTATTATTTTATTTATTTAAATTATTTGTTCTATATAGAACGGGGTGCGGCGCACCTGTTACACCTTGTATTTATTAATTGGGGGGGAGCACTTTTTGCTCTGAGGCTTTGCGCGGGATTGGCTTCCTCATTTTCGCTGTGAAAACCCCCGCTTTGGGATTACAAAACATAAAATATATCTTTGGGATATTTTATAAGCTGCTTGCGAATTACAAGAGAGTGCAGCGCAAATAAAATAGACGAAGTAAATCGTTATAGCTTATGTCGCTTAAACACCTACTCTTTTCAATTAAAAAAAACTTTTAATAGTTAATTAAAAATTATTATTAAACAAATACAAACAATAATAATTTTCATAAAAATTCAAAAAGTGAAAAATTATTATTATTGGCCCCGAGCTCGTTTCATGAATACTTGATAAATTATTAATTATTAAAACTAAAAAAATCAAACACCCAAACATTAAATCAATAATAAAATAAAATAAAATAATATAAAACAAAGTAAAATCAGATAAAATAATATAAAACAAAGTAAAATCAGATAAAATAAAACAAAAACAAATTAATGATAATTACCATTAAGAAATCAAACTCAGAAGTATTAAAAAAAAATAAAAAGTAAAAAAAATGTAATGCCTAAAAAATGAAATAACGGAGCAACATGAAATAATAATAAAATTAGGTAAGGCTGTGCTTCGATAGGGGTTTTCAAGCTACACGTTACTCTGCTTTTAAGTTTTCATGGTTTTGTAACCTAATGAGCACCTCTATGTAGGTAGGCGAAGTTTTGTTTTTAGGACAAGGTGTCAAAATAAGTCACACCCTAATGTATACAAGTAGACACAACAAACCTGCCATATTTCAAGTGAGAATAAGTAGTCAAGCAAACGAAATCTCATGAAAGGAGTACAGACACTTTAGACCAGAGCACTTTGGAGAACTGCCACTGAAACGATTCAATTGAAGTTGACTTCAAAAGTACTGCAGTAGTTAGTAATGCGAAAAAGGGGAACAGAGCAAAAATTAGAAAAAAAATTTAAAAGTATATTCAAAAGTTAAATTTATGCAACAGAAGAGTGCAGTTTGAACAACACGACACAGCAGCATCCATGATACGGACACAGCCGCCGATAAGGCAAGGAAGCTACAACCTTTTTGACATGAAACTATTACAGAGAGGCAAAAACAAAACAACTCACACAAATTTCTATTAGTTACATATATAGTTCTATGCTTTCGTCAAGCTGAAAATATAATCCAAGAATACATGGCGAAAACTGAAGAATGGTATGTGCAAGAGAAGCTGGATTAAAATACACACAAGCTAGAATAACAAAGCGCAATGCCTTTTCAAAGTGTATTAAGAGGCAGCTAAAGGGGTAGGTCGACTTATAAAATAGCTACGATAAAAGAGAATAGAACTTGAAAGTAGCAACGAAGCGTAGTAAACTTGTTTCAATTTAATGTTTACCGATTCTTCTATGTTTTGTAAAATAATTCACTCGGAGGCAGCGTAGGAATGGAGATGGATTAATGCAAAATTTATTTGACAGATGCTAAAGTCCGTGTGATAACTCTCAATGGTAGTAGATGCAGCACAAAGCGCAGGCAAAAGGATGAGGGAAATACAGGAATCCCAAACTAATGGATAGTACGTGTAGTGGGGTATTGGAACATATGCACATTAGGGTGAGTTGATTTTGCTCTAGGGTCTGGTAGTCCTTCTTTACTTCTTCCTAATAATCATATTCCAGAACGTTTTGATACTTTTTACTGATCAAAAAAATATCCGTTGGAACTATTATTCATTTATTAAAAATCTAGTTAATTAAAAAAATGTTTTTTATACAGCTAAACGAAAAAAAAATACAACCCACCCTAATGCACAAAAATTATGAAAATTCTTAAAAAAATTTAAAAATTTTTACGGAACGCGCTACTTCAGAATTTCTTTCAACAACGCATTTTTCAAGAATGAGTTTCAAAAACGGCCTATCTGAACGAAAATTCAATACATTGTCAGTTGCGGTAGCTCGCTTTTACAAAATTTCGAAATATGGCTATCTTCCACTCAGCCGTCGAAATACAATGTCAATAATCGATATGGTCCGAGCTAGAAAAATAGAGACTTAAGAAAATAAGACAAATAGAAAGGTAAAAGAGACAAGGGGATGTGAAATCGAAGAACTAGGGATGTGACCTCGAGTCGAAAAACTCGATTACTCAAAAATCAATTGTTTTTTTGGAGATAAATCGATATGTTAAAAATATATTTTCCAGGATTATAATAGATTTTAATCAAAAACTTATTTGTTATACGAAAAATGCCCAATCGAATCGATTCGAAAAACTAAACCGTAGACAAACGCTCAATGTAGTCGTAACCGTGCCCGCAGTTACAGCAGACATAACTGTAAACGTAACAGTGCCCGCAGCGGTAAGCGTAAGCCATAGTAACAGAGATATAAATGTAACCGTAATCCTTTACTGTAGCAACCGACGCCGTAGTTCCCTTCTGTTTTTTTTTTCTCAAAAGGCAAAGGACGTCACGACCAAACTTTAGTTAAGCAATTAAATATTCCTATTAATAAAACTTTAAGTATTTACTATCAAAATATTTCTGGTATGAGAACTAAAGGTAAAGATATACTCTTAGCCTCACGAATACGATGTGTATTAGGGTGGGTCGATTTGTATGGACGAAAGTTAACCGATATCGCGCCATCGATTTTTCGATAGGTTTTGGGCTCAGGAAAAAAAGTTCCACTACGCATACCCAAAAAAATATTTTTCGAGCGCGATATCGGTTAATAAATCGACCTAGTCTAATGTGTATGCCATTGTTGAGTTATGGCTTGACGACGATTTCTTTGATGCTGAGTTCTTTAACACTAGTTTATAGGATACCTATCGGAAAGATAGAGATCCCATCAAAATTGGCTATCTAAAATGCGGTGGTGTTTTAATTGCTGTAAGGCGTTCCCTCCTCTCTTCTTTCGTTCAGCTCTCTGTTAATGACTCGCTCCTGGACCAAGTTTGTGTTTCTATTTGTGTTTCTTGTTTATCTGTGTATCGTATATTCCGCCTTGCAGTAACGACTCATTGTATTCTTGACATTTTGGGTGATTTTAATCTAAATAAGGTTGTTTGGTCAAAACTGCAAAATAATGTCATATTGACTCCAACCAATGTTAATTATGCACATGAAATCAATTTCCTGGATACTCTTTTCAGAGCAAACCTTACTTAGATTAACTCTTTTGTGAACAGACTTAATAATATTTAGATTTCATATTTGTCGATGATAATTTAATTTCTAACTTGAAGAGAGTCATTTCCCTATTTCCAAGCCGGTTTAGCATCATGCGCCGCTATCTTTAATATTAGAATTTGTTGGCTTTGTCCCTTTAGCCAGTACAATTCGAAATATTCGCTCGTTTGCTTTCAATTTTGAGTCTCTGAACTTGAACATATCTCAAGTTGATTGGATGTTAGCTTCTCCGGAAAAAACGTCACCGTATGTTTCGATGTTTTCCTGCTTGAACTGTCTGATATATTTAGAAGAAATCTCTATCTGCTTCCGGTTAGAAAACACAAATTAACCTGGTACAATGCTAGGTAAAAAAAAAAGTTGAAAAGCCAGAGGAACAAATATTTTAAAATGTTCAAAGCAACTAATGATATCTCGTCTACAGATAGATACTTATATTATATGAGACAGTTTAATGTACTCGATACATTTCTATACAATAAATACATTCCGCGGTGCGAGAATGATTCAAAGAAAATCCTAAATCTTTATGGAACTTTGTCCGTTCAAAAAAAGGTTCTAGTAATATTCCAACTTGTGTAAAATATAATGGAATTTTCTCAGATAGCTTACTAAATTCCGCAAACCTCTTTGCAAATTTTTTTAAATCTAACTTTGTTGTTGACTCTGATCCTACTGTTAACAGAGGTGGTATCGGTGCACCTAAATTCTTAGATTTTGGGTCGTTGTCTCTATCCGAAATCATTATCAATGGAGCATCCTCCTTAAAAGCCTCATGGAAAAAGGATATTGATGGATTGTCTTCATTTTCATTAAAAAAAATGTAGTGATTCACTTTGTGTTCCATTATGTCACTTATTCAATGTTTCGCTATCTACTGGAATTTTCATTGATCATTGGAAGTTGGCGTCTTTTACTCCAATATTCAAGTCTGGCCAAAGAAATGAAATTACGAACTATAGCCCACTCTCTAAATTGTCGATGTTTCCAAACTTTTTGAGAAAGTAGTCAAAGACAAGCTAGCTTTTGCCATTAAAGGGTTAATTGATACATGTTAGCATGGTTTTGTTGGAGGGCATTCGACTGTCAGTAATATTGCTGTGTTTTCTCAGTTCTGCGTTTCTGCATTTAAAGATGGATGAATTTATACGGATTTCTTCAAAGCGTTTGACACAGTATCACACCAAATACTTCTGTTAAAACTGGAAAATATAGGTTTCCACTCCGTCGTTTTGTTATGGCTTAAGTTGTACCTCACTAATAAGAGTTTCATTAAATGGAGAGTGTGAAATCATACAAATTTTTCGCAACTTCGGGTGTGCCACAGGGTAGCCTTCTTGGACCGCTCTTATTTCCAAGTCCATGAATGTGTTTCCGTATCATACTTGGTTTCAAATGCAGCTATTACATCGGTTATAGAATTCCGTAATCTAGGAGTAATTTTGGACTCTTCCTTTACTTTTGTGAACCATATTAATTATCTTATACTAAAAGCATATGCTAACTTGGCTTTCATGCGATGCTATGCGAAGGACTTTAAGGACCCCTATACTGGGGAAAATATTGTATAATTCCATAGTACGAACCAAACTAGAGTATGGCTCAGTCATATGGAGCCCCATATATAATTCACACTCTTTAAGAATTGAAAGAGTTCAACGTAAATTCATACGATTTGCTGTTCAACATCTCAATTTTAATAGTTCCTTCCCACCATATAATGCCAGGTGTATGCTAATTAATGTTCTGCCGCTTCCAATTAGGCGAGTTGTTCAAAATTTAATGTTTATAATTTCCGGAGCCATTGATTCTTCAGCTCTTCTTGCACAGCTATGTTTCAATATCCCCAATAGAGCTCTGCGCTCTACTAACATTTTTTATATTGGTATTCTGAGATCGAAGTATCTCAGCTTAGCCCCACTTATACGAGGGCTCACTGAGTTTAATACAATCTTTAGAATACTTGATCTTGATTTTGCAATGCCAATGGAGAAAATGAGCAAGAAACCAGAGAAGATGCCGAACCCGAGCCCACAATCGAAGATGATGGAATTGACGTTCCACAACCCGAATATAATGAGGTGCGAATAGCAATATCCCGATTGAAAAACAATAAAGCAGCTGGCGCTGACGGTTTGCCTGCTGAGCAATTCAAACACGGAGGCGAGGAGCTGGTAAGGCGCATGCATCAGCTTCTCTGCAGAATATGGAGAAGAATATGAAGATTGGAATCTAAGTGTTCTCTGCCCAATCCACAAGAAGGGCGATCCTGCAAACTGCGCCAACTATCGCGGAATCAGCCTTTTGAATATCGCATATAAGGTCCTATCAAGCGTATTGTGCGAAAGACTGAAGCCTGATGTGAACAGACTGATTGGACCTTATCAGTGTGGCTTCAGACCTGGTAAATCTACCATCGACCAGATTTTTACAATACGCCAAATCTTGGAAAAAACCCGTCAGAAAAGAATCGACACACATCAGCTCTTTGTTGATTCCAAAGCCGCTTCCGATAGCACGAAAAGGAGCTGCCTATATGCCGCTATGTCTGATTTTGGTTTCCCCGCAAAACTTATACGGCTATGCAAAATGACCTTGAGCAACACCGCCAGCTCGGTCAGAATTGGGAAGTACCTCTCCGAGCCGTTCGAAACTAAACGAGGTTTCAGATAGGGTGACCCCCTATCGTGCGATTTCTTTAACTTAATGCTGGAGAAAATAATACAAGCTGCAGAACTTAACCGCGCTGGAACAATATTTTATAAAAGCGTGCAACTGTTGGCATATGCTGACGATATTGATATCATTGGCCTTAACAACCGCGCCGTAACTTCTGCTTACTCCAAATTATAAAAAGAAGCGGAGAAAATGGGATTGGTGGTGAACGAGGGCAAAACGAAGTTCCTTCTGTCATCATGCAAAGAGGCAGCGCATTCGCGCCTTGGCAACCAAAGCCACTGTTGGCAGCAATAATTTCGAAATAGTAAAGGACTTCGTTTACCTGGGAACCAGCATTAATATTAACAATAATGTTAGCCTAGAAATCCGACGAAGAATTACTGTTGCAAACAAATGCTACTTCGGCCTGAGTAGGCAATCGAAAAGTAAAGTCCTCTCTCGACGAACGAAAATAACACTCTACAAATCACTCATCGCACCCGTCCTGCTATATGGTGCAGAAGCGTGGACACTAACAACATCTGATGAGGCGGCTCTGGGAGTATTCGAGAGAAAGGTTCTTCGAAAGATTTGTGCACCTCTACGCGTTGGCGACGGCGAGTACCGAAGAAGATTTGATGATGAGCTGTATGAACTTTACGCAGACGCCGACATAGTTCAGCGAATTAAAACACAGCGGCTTCGCTGGCTAGGCCACGTAGTGCGAATGAGCGAAGATGCTCCAGACCAGAAGGTATTCTTATCGGCACCTGCCGGTGGAAGCAGAGGAAGAGAGAGACCACCACTCCGATGGAAGGACCAAGTGGAGACCGATTTGCGATCCCGCGGTGTTTCCAATTGGCGCAACGAAGAAACGACTGGCGAGCTATGTTGGACGGTCAAAATCGCCCAGGCGGTTAGATGACCATTTAAAGAAAGAAGAGAAGACATATTAAGTCTTACTACCGAGACAATTGATTTGCTAGTTAATCTAATGCTTAATTAGTCTTGAGCTGATTTTGTTAATCTAGTCAGTAAGATTTTTTCCATTGACTTCATAAATAAATAAATGCCTTAACCGCAACCGTAAGTATAATGGGATTCTAAGGACTCAAGGGCACACTTCTTCATATTCCATACGGTTAAGGTTGCTGCTACGATTACGGATAAGGTAGTGGTTACGGTGTATTTGTAAATTCAAAAGAAAGCAGGGAAAATGTTTACACATCAAGTTTCTCTGCAATTGTCCCTTGTTAAATCTACTAATCTTAATCGAGCCTTATACGGTAGCAAAAAAAAATATTTGTAAGATTATTTAAAAGCCTTAATGTGTTTATGAGTCATGCTTTAGCGACTGTTAAGTAATTAATGGCTAGCAAAGTGATTGAATATGATTTTATTGCCTACTTCTTTCAAGTCTCAAGAGTCTGATTTCTGCGGGACTTGGAAGTCTTTTTCGCAAATAAATCGAAGTTTTATAGCATTTTTGGGTTTTTTTGTTGTTTTTGAGCAACATTCAAAATCAATATTCATTCCTCTACTTTTGACAAGCAAATGGGTGGCTTAAATGTTTGTGCGGCAAGTTGTTACACTTGCAACATGTTTAGTGCTCGAATCTGTACCTGTCTTGTTTTTATTTTCTACTAGCTGTTATTTTTCATAAATCCACAAATACGAGTTATTTGATTTGATTGAGTGTAAGTCTTAAAATGGAGCTAAGCGTTAAACTTGACACAGATTTATGATGACGTATAGCCGCCGCCAATCGATTGCCACAAGCACGAGTTTAACGTTTATTGCGCGATTTTTGTATGTGCGCTTCTAAAGGGTGTTTTTTTAGGGGTATAGAACTTAGAATTGAAATAAAACACAAGAAAATCGTTTTAAGGTCCATCAATTTGGCTTTATTGGAAGGATAATTTTATGCCATTAATGTTTAAATATAATTTCGGGCATGTGGCCGCCGCGGCTGGCTCGAATAAAGCCAATTCTACAGGTCCAATTTTCAACCACTTTTTCGAGCATATGGGGCCGTATGTCGGCAATAACGCCACGAATGTTGGCTTCAATTCCCCTAACGTTTCTGGTTTGTTGGTGTAGACGAGCGACTTCACATATCCCCAAAGAAAATAATCCAATGGTGTCAAATCACACGACCTTGGTGGCCAATTGACAGGTCCATTCCGCGAAATTATGCGCTCATCGAATGTTTCCTTCAATAAATCGATTGTGACGTGCGCTGTGTGGCATGTAGCGCCGTCTTGTTGGAACCACAACTCATCCACATTCATGCCATCCAATTCGGGAACAAAATAGTCGGTTATCATGGCTCTATACCGGTCTCCATTAACGGTAGCTGCCTCTCCAGCATTATTGCGGAAGAAGTATGGCCCAATGACTCCACCAGCCCATAGAGCACACCAAACAGTCAGTTTTTGTGGATGTAATGGCGTTTCAAGGGTCTCATGTGGATTCTCTTCACTCCAAATGCGGCAATTTTGCTTGTTGACGTAGCCATTCAACCAAAAATGAGCCTCATCACTGAACAAAATTTTGCGATGAAAATCAGCATCGAAATCAATCTCATTTTCGGCCCATACACCAAAATCACGACGCATTGCATGGTCTCGCGGCTTTAATTCTTGCACAAGCTGGATCTTGTAAGGTCGCAAGCCAAGATCTTTGCGCAAAATCTTCCATAAAGTTGATGGACAAAGCTCCAATTGCTGTGCACGGTGGCGAATCGATTCATTCGGGTCCTCTTCAACACTTTGCTCTACAGCGGCAATTGTTTCTTCGGTGCGCACTGTTCGACGTCTCTGCGGATGCGTATTATCACATAGAGTAAACGTAGTGCGAAAACGATCCATGGTTAACCGAATTAATTGCTCTGATGGACGATTATGTCGACCATAAAATGGACGGAGCTCACGGTAAACTTCGCGAACTGAATCATTATTTTCGAAATAAATTTGCACGATTTGCAAGCGTTGTTCTTTTGTCAACCTGTTCATGATGAAATGGCAAACCAAACTGAACATAAATGACATTAGAGTTGCCAGATTTGACCACAAAATGCCAATTTTATCTCTATTCGAAAAACAAACCTGTAAAAAAAACACCCTGTATTACATTTTATATGGCAGGTTATGTTGTGTGATCAATTGGCTTGTATTTATGGTCTCGCTTGGATGAACTCTGCATCTGTGAGTTTTGGTTTTTTTTTTCCTATTTTTATGAGTAAGTGTAAACAATAAAGCTGCAGCTTTACGGCTTGTGTTAACAGTTAAGTGATGGTAAATCTTATTATTTGTAGGACTTGAGCTGGTGCACCGAGCTTCTTAGTGATTCGCTAGGAATTTCGCTTGTTTTGCAGGTTAAGATCAAAGTGGAGTTAATTATTTTTCATAGCAAAAAAAAATGGGATAAAATAGAGTGTGATAAAGGACAACCTTCTGGGCCAGAGCTACATTGTAAATTTCATTCAATGCTTACCATTGGCAGCAGTACCATACATCTTTCCCCCGCTCGAAGAACCATCTTATTTACTTTCGACATTGTTTATGATTAGGGGAAATACATTACGACATATTTGATGAGAGTATTCGGCGAGAGCCATACCTCATCGTGCCACCGCTTCTTGCCATGACAAATGTGCTGCCACTGCCCCATTCCATCGAGAGAGAGTCCCTGTAAGCTGTGCGTCGATATTTCTTTATGTGATATCTACAACGGTTTTTGATTTATCTCCACATTTAATAAAATTGCAACAGGTCGTTGTCTGTAGGGATCATTATTTAGCCAATGGAATCCAAAGCATCAGTTGTTAGAATTTTTGTATGTATGTTTGGGCGCGCATCACTCCAATACCGCTAAAGAGAATTGAATGCAACTTTCACCGTCGCATTACTAGACGTCTAACTTAAAGTTAAAAATGTCCCATATTTCGTTAACTCGACTAGTTTCGGTGTTATTGAGCAATATGTAGACCGATAATGGTGACACAAAATGTGTTGGTACAATATGGCTATCAAAGCAAGGCGCTAATGAGTGCTGCAATAAGCGATGTGATTGGATTCCATAACTCAACTGGTTGCGGAGATATACGAGGTGTGTTCAAAAAGTATCGCGAATTTTGTTTTTTCAAAAATTATTTATTTATTCATGAATATCTATTTTGTCCCCTTCAAAGTAATCCCCATGAGATATTATACACTTGTGCCAACGGTTTTTCCAATCTTCGAAGCACTTCAAAAAATCATTTTTTTGTATCTTGTTCAGCTCCTCCTTCGATGCCGTCTTTATCTCGTCAAGAGAAGCGTAACGTCGTCCTTTCATGGGCCTCTTCAGTTTAGGGAACAAGAAAAAGTCACAGGGGGCCAGATCTGGGGAATACGGTGGCTGCGGCATCATTAGTGTGTTGTTTTTGGCCAAAAAGTCGCGCACAAGCAACGATGCGTGAGCAGGGCGTGGTGCAAAAGCCAATTTTTGTTCTTCTTTGCACATCTTCTCGGCCTTCTGAGAACATTTTGTACCACCGATAAACGTTGCTTCGGTCCAAGGTAGCTTCTCCGTATGCCACAGTCAACATTCGGAATGCATCCGCGCACTTAATTTCGTTTTTCACACAAAATTTGATACAGGTTCTTTGATCCATTTTTTCGAATAGGTAAAAATCGAAGACGATCCAAAACACGTGCAAGCAAAGCAGCTGTCAACAATTAACTGAACATTCAAAATGGCCGAGCTTGTCGGCATAAGTGAGAGACATGAGTACCAACATAACGCCACAAAAAATTCGAAATTCGAATATACGTAACCAGCGAAAATTCAAAATTCGCGATACGTTTTGAACACACCTCGTAATGCTTAAAAGCGGTCTCAGTCTATTATAAGTACTGAGACGCAGCGAAGCTTGGCTGGGTTTTCTAGTCCAGTATAAAGTTATTTTTCGCACACATATTGCCTGTTATATTCATATATTTTAAAATATTTTATATAAAGTGGGCGTGGTCCTCAGTTTGTAAAATCAACTTAATAAAAAGTGGGCGGTGCCACGCCTTTATGATGCCTTTTTTTTAATGAACACCTAGCTTTATCCTTATATTACTTATACAATTATCACCTTTCATTGTGTATTCCAGTATATTCGATACATAAAAAGTGGGCGTGGCTATCATACAATTTGGTCCTTTTATTTAGCGATGGGAGATGAGTGAAGTGGAACCAGCACCCCATTTTTAATAAAATATTTTTCAACTTATCGTGTTAACAGACACAAAGACGGACGGACATGGCATTGTGGGCCCCTGCGCATTTTAGATAACACATCTCTTGAATTAACCAATGAATAATATTTTATGAAAACTCACATAATCTCAAGCACCAGGGTGGGACTCTCGTCTCACTATAATCATCCCATTGAGTTCAAATTTTTTAGAAGCGGCTTAATAACAGCAGCTTCTCAATCGTTTCATCCTCTCCCGAAATTTTACAGCTGCGTCACGAGTTATTGTGTTCCAGATACATCCGTGGCCAAGTAGTCCAATGTCCAGTAAGCACCACAACTAATCCGAAGAATAGGTTCCTTCTTTTCACACTGAGAAGGGTCATAGATGGTGTTTTATTCACTAACCCTGCAGATTTTAAAACAGCCACTGGTCATTGGCCCCTCGCTAAGCCAGTACTGAGAAATATGTCATTTCATAAGTCTCAAAGGTACAGAGACCTCCTTAGTCTCTGAGACATCAAGAGCCGATCCACACTGAACCAGCTCATCAGTCATCAGACAGTTTCCCTGTAAGTTACGATGCCCCGGCATCCGTTTTAGAGAAACGATATGGACTTTGCTTATTCACTTGCTCCTTTCCACCTTTGATAAACATATCCTTTATATCAAGGGCCATCGACTCTCATTTCACAACCCTTTGTCGTATCGCTCATGACACTCGTTTGCTTGTCCGATTCCATTACAAACAACAAAAACTCAAAGAAGTTACTTTGTAGACCAAATTGTCGTCCATTGCTTTTATGCTACGCTCAGTTCCATCCACGAGATACATGAAATTTCTAAACCGCCATTGTTTTGGCGAAAAGTGGATTTTCTCAAGCATACAAAGTTGGCTGAATTATTTAAATCGCAATTTCTGTTGTTGAACTTTAACGAAAATTGTGAGTTCAGGCAGCAAGAATATGCTGCAAGCGAATCGATTCAAGAAGCTACTCATTGTGTCAAGCCACGTCATTTACATCACTTTCCATTCATGGAGCCGAAAATAGCTTTAAATATTAACGTTATAATTTTAATGATATATACATACGCGCTTTTGTTCTGCTTTTTCCCAGAGCGAGTTGCTTGTATCAACCAACAATTTGGTTCGCGTTAAATTGCGATTCGCATCAATATTTAAAATGTATTATCAGACGTCGAAATTTCGATTCAACTTTAGTGCCACCGCGAGTCATAGAATTATGCGTGGCAAAGCAGTAAAAAGGGAAAGATTAAAGTGGAAGTGGCATATTGCAGGTTGGAGAAATTAAAAGGAAGAGGGTCGAGGCGGATGATAACACAAATAATGCTGACGAAATTAATTTTTTTTTCTTTTATAGTTATTCTAGTTATGTTACCATCCCGCGGCATTGCGCGCTCCCAAACCCTGAAAAGTTTGTGTAAGTTGAAGAGCACTCGAAATGGTCAAGATAAAGCTTTAAGAGTCCTTATAGTGAAATACTAATAATCAGGGCTCCAGAATAATATTTAAGCACGAAATCAGTTAAGTATATTAGTCTCTTATTAAGCTCCTTTTTCTCATTATTTTTCGCTCTTTTCTCCTGATTTTTCCGCTTAACATGGATGATAAAACTTTTGATTTATAAAAAAAAGTTTTGAAAAATAAAAAATTTTATTTAAACATTTTAAGATGGCACACATGATTTTTAATTAAAAACCATTGATTTATCGGTAGTTCCAAAGGGAAAACATTTTTGGAGGTGGTTTAGAATATGAAGGGTGTCACCTGGAAAACCGACGGAAGGGCAGACGTTAGAAAAATTATATTTTTTTTTTGTAATTCAGTAAAATTTTTAAATTGATTTTTTTTGTTTTTCAATTAACTAAAATTCCCAAAAATAAATTGAAATTTTTGAAAAAAAATTAACTTTTGAAAAAAATTAAAACTTAAAAACTATTAATACTTTCGAAAAAATTACAAATTTTGAAAAAAATATGAAAGGTTAAAAAATTGAAATTTTAGAAAAAAAATTAAATTTTAGAAAAAAATCGAAATTTTAGAAAAAATTTTAATATTTGCATAGGATATTAGGCCAGTTGTTTGACAGAACGTGCCTATAACCGGATGATTTCAATGCTTCCATCTCTCTCGCTTCTATAATCGGCCAATCAACATACCCTCTTCTAGAAGGTAGAAAGATAAAAATTAAAAAAAAAATTTTAAATATATATCAAAAAAATATATATATATAAGAAAGATATATATAAAAAAATATAGATATAAAAAATATGTATATAAAAAAATATAAATATAAAACAAAAATATATAAAAAAAATATATAAAAAAAATATATAAAAAAATATATAAAAAACATATATATAAAAAAATATATATATAAAAAAATATATATATATAAAAAATATCTATAAAAAATATATATATGCATATAAAGAAATATATATAAAAAATACATATAAAAAAATACATATAAAAAATATATATATATATATATAAAATATATTATATGACATACAAGAATTAAAATTTTTTTTAAACAATTCAAGAACTAAAAAAAATCTAAAATAAGGAAACTAATAAAATTAAAAAATTAAATAAAATTAAATATATAAAAAAATATTTTACGAAATAAATAAAAGAATTTAAATTTAAAAAAAAGCTTTATAAATATAAAAAAATAGAAATAAAAAAAATTTAAATAAGTTTTATAAATATAAAAACAATATAAATTTAAAAAAATTTAATTGATATTAGAGGAAAAATTACAACGTTATGCACAGCGATGGTATGGGATGACATGTTTCGAAGTGCCCAACTTCTCAACTTTCCTTGAGTTGACATATAAAATATATGTACCAAAGAATGTATAAAAGGAATAAGCAAATGGCACATTAGAGGAAAAATGCATCGTGACGCTACAGGGCATCATAGCTTAGTTGTTAGAGTACTCTAACAGCGGCTTTGGTGCAGACACTTGGGTTCATATCTCAGTGTCCGAGAAGGGGTCTGATGAGAAGTTGGGCACTTCGAAACATGTCATCCCATACCATCGCTGTGCATAACGTTGTAATTTTTCCTCTAATATCAATTAACAAACAAACATAAAAAATTCGAGCTTTGCTCCAACAACAATCACCATAAAAAAATTTAATTAAAATTAAAAATTTTTAATAAAAAAAAATTTTCAATTAAAGAAAGCCGGAATTATTCCTACTTTATAAAATTTGATGTATTTTGAAACTTTTTGGTTGAGAGTTATTCCGGCGTACTGCTAAAGCAAAAGAATTGCCCCCCAAAAATTTTGGAATTGTGACAGTGATAGTGCTTGGACTTTCACAATGAAGTCTCGGAAGCCTTTTAGAAATTCCAACAATTTTGCTACTTATTCAAAGGAACTTGATATAAAATTAAGTGAATTAAGAATGGGTTGAGACACATCAGAACGAAAATTTACACTGAAGATGGCAGAATATATTGGATTATACAGCAAGCATAAATGCACGAGGACGTAGGAATGCCAGTGTGGCGCTATACAGAATTCAACCAAAGTCATCTAGATGACTCAACTTCAATCAGAAAGACAAGATTGAAGTTGTGCGAGCAATTAACGCCTATGTTATTGCTTTACATAGAAAACCACTTTAAGTATATACATTAAGCTCACACTGCGTTATCAGCAACTTAACCCCAGCAGAATTTCGGTTTCACGCGGTTAATGATAAAAGTTTGTAAGCAAAAAAAAAAACTTCTGAAAAATGTGGTTAACTGGTTAAGTGTCTAGGAGGAAGTAGGTGTACATGAACAAAATGATGTGATAAGCATTCAAATGTGCGATGTAGATATTCACACATGAGAGCATAGGCACGCCTGCATAGTTCGGGTTGACGGCAGTTAAGCCAAGAAGGAACAACTTGAATTTAAATACGAGTATGTTAAATTTGCACACTTGAAATGGAATAATGGCTATATCAGTAGGAAATTAAGGTAACCAGCACAATGGTAGTGAATATAATTAAACGAGTATTGCTTTCGTGGTGCAACTAATGGCTTGTAAAGGGTGTGTGGTAAAAAAATTTTTCATGAGTAGATGTATGTATATATATTATTTTTCTTAATTTAATTTATTTTTAAACCTTTTTTTTATTTTTTTTTTTTTTACATTTTATAGAAAATTGTTTTCATTCTTTAAAAATGTATATATATATTTTTTTTTTTTATAAGTTTTTACTATATTGCTTGACTCCTTTTTTTTAGTTTTTTTTTTTAAATTGTTTCTTTACACTTTAAGCAAATAAAACTGAGTTGGTGACTTTAACTATTATTAACTTAATGTTTCTTTTTGTCTTATATATTATTTCTTACATATTCTCATTGAGTGGGGTTTTCAATACGATTTTATTCAAATTTTTTTTCTAATTTGTTCTATATGGTTTTTTTTTTGTTATTTTCTGATGGAGCGGATTTTCTTTTTTGATCTTTCTATATTTTTGGCTTTGCTCTTTATTTCGGTTTTCTAATTTTTTTAAATGTTTACCTATCTTTTAAATTTTTTTTCTTATTTTTTAGTTTTTGGTTGCAGGACCGCGCACAAAAACCTTATACTTACAAATAATACAGGTATGCATATGTAGGCGGTGTCACGCCCATTTTACAAAATCATCAATCAGTGAATTATCATAATTCCAAGTATTCGATATCGAAAATGAGGGCGAAATGGCCAAATGTGTACCAAATTCATCAAAATATTTAAATTTTTACTCAAGTTATCGTGTGCACGGGCTATCCCATATCGATCCTGCTGTCGTCGACCCAACCAGCCTAGACACGATTCAAATTTGTTTGACCAGCGACCATAGTTCGATTACTTTGGCCCAAACACTGGTATACATTGCACGCACATATAACCCTCTCAGTACATAGGCCCTGCTCTCAGTTAATAAACTGTACCGTATTTGTAATTGTATAACCCGTGCGGGTTAGGTTATTATTAATTGGAAAGTAATCATTAAAAATTTAAAGTAATTGCTAATCAATCATTAAATAGATTCTCAAGAAAATTATTAACCAAACCGGTAACCATTACGATTAGTAGCCCCTGCGGGTTAGAGGTTTAGAATATGCCCGAGGTAGGCACACCGGCCGTAAGAGACGTCTAATATACACAAAGGTAATGACGTGCAACTCGATGGTTGATCTACGGATATGATGCCTCTCACCTCTCATTACCCATCTTATCCTTCCTTACGGAAGATGGGGTGACATGACATGACAGTCGGGCAGTACCGCAAGGGAGTACCGGAGCGTACCGGGTTCAAATCTGGCTAAGGACTGTTAATTCGAAAACACTCCCTAAAACCTGCGGGGAGTGCTTTTGCCGTTACCACAACAACAACAATAACCGTATTTGTATACCAACCACTGAAGCCACGAAACCCCCGTGGATCCTTGCTCAATTATCAGGTTGAACAAACTCCAAGGGTGGTACCAGTTTACAAGTCTTCGGTTGTACTTCGCAGTAGAAACTAATTCCGGTTGAGTATCAAACCTCCTACGAACCGGAGAAGTGGGGTTGAAAACATCTCCAACACTCATACAACACCCCTCGATGGCCCTATGAATGTTACAGCAGGATTTTTTGTAACAAAGAAATCGTACGGCATGTAATCGTACGACAACCTTCTGATGGAGCTATTGTCCCAACTGTCCTACCATTTCCTTAAGACATACACAACTCAGCCTTTCTGATTTCATACACTGCAAGTGTGAAAAATTACCCCATTTCATGAAGAACAAGCCATTCCCTATACTATGGGGAGGAGGTCGTGCAGTAGCTCTAGCTGTAGCGGCAGATAACCTCGTAGTAGGGGGCAACATCTCTGAACTCGTACCAGGTTTTCACTACATCCCCCCGATTATTTAAAAAAAATAATTGAAGTGGCCTCAAATTCATTGAACAAATAAAAAACCACTTTATTATAAAAGGAAAAAAAGCATAGAAAACTAAATAAAAATTCGCAGCCAAAATAAACTGAAACTTGTTCGTTGTCTGGTCAAGCAAATCGGCGACGTCATGGTAAATAAACCAGTTTGCCAACAATGGCGCTACACATTCTTGTCGAACTCTCTCACTTCCCGTCCGGCCATTGATCGTGCAACAACAAACAAAAATCGAAAAAAAAACTTCATTTGCGCGCGCTACTGTCCTTGACTGAGACACAGAAAAATTTGCAATTGATTGCCAGTAATAGTAGGCTTGTTTAAATATATAAATTTATATTTTCCTACAATTGTTTGCTTATCTTTTTTTTTTAAATGCTTTCAATAGCTGACTAAGTTTGTGGCTGATTTGGTTGCGGCTACGCTCACGGCCGTTGAGATATTTGATGAATGCAAAATAGCTTGCGGTGGTCATATGAAGTTCACACGCACTCAAAACACTCGCAATCAAGCACAATCACTGCGCTAATTGACTAGCTCGAAAGGCACAACCACTCAATTTCATTGTAGAACCGTATGTTGAAAAAAAATTAAGTAAATACTATTGGAATGGTGTGCATTGGTTTCACACCTCGCTTTGGTATTTTCAAAATTTTAGTGCTTTCGGCGCTAAATACTTTTCGATAGTCTCACACACTTAACGACAAATCTGATTTTTCAATTGAGTTTTCTAGTTTGTTGTTATTTATTTTTGTGTCTGTTCTTTTATTTACCATGCAAATTTTTCTTGTTAATTAATCTGTCAATTGTATAAAAAAAATTATTTCTATGCGTTTATTTTTATATCACAGAGAAATCATTATTAACTAATATTGCGATTTTAACTCTTTTTGAAACTACATGCTATATACTCCGTTTTAAATTTTTCCTTATTTTATTTTTATTTTTCATAATTCTTTTTTTTTTAGCTTTCAAGCTTTTTTAATTTTTCATAATTTTTTTTTTTAATTTTTCATAATTTTTTTTTTAATTTTTCCAATTTTTTTTTTAATTTTCGCTAATTTTTTTTATTTTCATAATTTTTTTTAATATTTTTATGATTTTTTTTTTTAATATTTTTATGATTTTTTTTTTTTAATATTTTTATGATTTTTTTTAATATTTTTGATTTTTTTTTTTAATATTTTGATGATCTTTTTTAATATTTTGATGATTTTTTTTTTTAATATTTTTATGATTTTTTTTTAATATTTTTATGATTTTTTTTTAATATTTTTATGATTTTTTTTTAATATTTTTATGATTTTTTTTTAATATTTTGATGATTTTTTTTTAAATATATTTATGATTTTTTTTTAATATTTTTATGATCTTTTTTAATATTTTTATGATTTTTCCTTAATATTATCATTCGTTTTTTTCATGATTTTTCCTAATATTATCATTAATTTTTTTTATCATTTTTTAATATTTTTATGATTTTTTTAATATTTTTATGATTTTTTTTTAATATTTTTATGATTTTTTTTTAATATTTTTATGATTTTTTTTTTAATATTTTCATAATTTTTTTATATTTTCATGATTTTTTTAAATATTTTCATATTTATTCTAGTATTTTCATATTTTTTTAATATTTTCATAACTTATAGACAATCACCATAGCTTTTCTTGGAGAACCACTACGAAAGCTACTAGACTTCTTCATTAGAGAAATTTCGACAAGTTCTGTTAACCTTTAGGCTATCAGAACGATGGTTTCTTGTCAGCTAAACTAAATTTACTATAAATTTTACCACATCTTACTGCAAACACCAACATCATTGCTAATGATGGATTTTTGTTTTTATGTGTCCATTTCTTTAATTATTATATGTTTTCTAATAATTTGCTTTTTATTAAATATATAAATTTTTTTTTTCTTATTCTTTTTTTTTTTGTTTTTCGTGTCTTGAAATGTATTTATTTTATGATTTTTGTTGGAACGATTTTCCGTCATGGCAGAACGCCGAAACCGGTTTGTCACAAAACCAAACTTGACAAGGGAGGACGGAAAATCGTTTCAACAAAAATCAGCTTACTGCCCTGTCGGAAGATCAACAAAAATAAATTTTTATTTTAGATATATTTATTTTTTTTTATATATATTTTTATTTTGATAAATTTTTTTCACTTTCTTTTATTTTTAAAATTTTTTTATTTTGAAACTTTTGTATTTTTTACATATTGTTTTCTTTTTCCTTTTTTTTTAAATTGGTTTTGATAGTTATATTTTTAATTTTCTTTTGTTTTAAAATTTGTTATACTTAAAATTTTTTTTCATATTTTAATTTTTTTTTTATGTTTGTGTTTTTTATTTTAATACATTTTTTATGTTTATATTTTTTTATATTTATATTTTTTGTAATATTTATAATTTTGTTACATTTTTAATATTTACATCTCAAATTTAATATTTTTTAAACTTTGTGAATTAGTTACTATACTTCCGGTTTTTATTAGTTCTTCTATTTAACATGTTTTATGTCATAAAACTTGAGACTTCAGTTGCTGTTAATAGTTATTATTTATATAATATGAATTCTTTCTTTATTTATATTTTTTTAGTTCCTCTTGAGTTGAGTTTTTGATAATATAATATTCAATTATTTTCTTCTTATATATTTAAAAATTTTTTTTGCTGGAGTGAATTTTTTTTGGGTTTATGGTTCTTGTTTTAATTTTTTCTATCTTTTTTTGTTTTGTTTATTTATTTCTTTTTTATAATTTTTTGAATTTTTTGTAAATTGTTATCTTTTATGTTTTTTTTTTATGTTTTGATTTTGTGGTCTGTTTTGTAATACAAATTTCTTAATTTTTTTAATTCTTTTCATTTTTATGAAAATTTTTAAATCCTCCATATTTAATTTTTGCATTCTTGAAAGCTGAGGCGAATGCTCATCTGCTTGGACTAACTTCTCCAGCATAATGTAAATAACTCGTTTGAAGCCTAATTTACCTCTAACGGTTTCGAGGAGTCCATCCCAATTCTGAGGGAGCTGTAACATCAGTATTTTAATATAGCACAATAAGCTGTGAAGAAAATTCAGACATGAAAAGAATTTTTGAATTCGATAAAAAGGAACACCTTTGAATTCCAATCGGGTGGCACGCCCTGGTTCGGACATATTTAGCAGAAACGTGGATGAAAGCCTCTTACCAACCCTTTACCGCCATAATGAAACAGCCAATACAACGCACTCATTTTCTTTTTAATCATATTTACTCAAACTTTTAAATCTGCGAATGAAAAGCAAACGACAAACGCGGCTCTTGAGTATTTGCTGAAACTTTTGACGGCGAACAACTTTTGTCTAAACTAAACCGGCAAGTGCACTTTGTTACCAGAATCTTTTCGCCATTTCTTTCCTTTGATTGCTTTTTTTTTCAATGGGATTATACTTGCAGATCGATAAAAGGCTTGTCCTCGCTTGAGATTTGACATTTGGCAAGAAATCAGCGAAGTTTGAAAACTTTTGATACGATTAGAAATAAAAGTTTAAAGAACAAAGGGTACATTTGTGGGTACCAAATATTATTTATATCGAAAGAAAAGAAAAGGAAAAGAAGTTTATCAACAGTTGTTTTGATTTTTTTAAATGTTATGCTTTCTTTTCGCTTTTTTTATTAATCTATGTGGAGTTGACACTTTCTTTCGTTTCGGCTACAAGCAACAACTTAGGCCTATGAAAGCAATCGTTTATTTAGCATTGTTTTATTATTTTTTATGTTTATTGTTATTTATGCGACCTTAATTTGAAAATAAATTAGTACAGAGTAATAGCGCAATTGTTTATGCGTTGATGCGTTGGCGCAAACCCGCGTTGTGGTGCATGAAAGTATTTAGGTAGCATAATCGCTTGAATGGCTTGAGATGTTACTTAACAAAAGCGATTAATAATAAGGTAGTCGGTTACACTAACAGGTGTTGCCACTCAGGATGCTTTTATTGTGTTATTTTATGAAATGAGATACGCCAAAATGGTTACCAAATATAAGGTATTTCGCACCATATTTCAACAAGAAATATTTCTAGGTAGCTCTATCAAATAGGGTTGCCACCTAAACCAAATATATCTTCCTTTTTTTTTGTCATGGCCGCTATTTTATCCATTAAGACTGTACCTATTTGGATGCATTTTTTAGGGTAGGTAATACCCTTCTATTTTTAAGTATTGGCACTATGGATATTTTTACAAGGGTGCCACCTATCTGAAATTTAAAAAAATTATGTGAGATTTACCAATATGGGTATCAAAGGATAGGTATTTTACGTCGTAGATAAACAAACATAGTTCTAGATAGGGTTACCGCCTATGGTTGGGAAGTAGCCCGATTATATATATATATATATATTTTTGTTCATATCCCTTATTTTCTCGATTGTTCTAGCTAAATTATACGGCAGGTAAGTGGTTCCAAAAAGGAATTTGTACTGAACTATGCTACTTACAAGTTGAAATTGGTGCTATGTAAGGGTATGTACAGTTGTGTTCAATATAATAGTATTGAAATTGAAATGGACATCGTTCGACGAAATAGAAGAAGCTGTGATTTTAATAATTTTCATTCAAAATATAGCGAATTCCATAACAGAAACTACATAAAAAGATATTTCAAACTTTACACAAAGTTCAGGAAAGTTATTTAGACTTTAAAAAATTGCCATCAAAATCTTTAAATTTTTTTGGCAGAATTTCTAGAAAATTTTTGAGTATGCACCCAATTAATTTAGTATACATCGCTCAAAAATTTCCCTGAATTTTCAGAATTTTTTCGCAAAGGATTTTGAGTGATTTCTTCCATACAACGGGTGATAAAACAAATTACTTCTAACTTGCACATTATGATGCTAACATTTAATAAGCTATAAAACTGCGTACTCAAAAACTTTTTAAAAAATCTGCCTAAAAATATTGAAATTTTAATGAAATTTTTTTAAAAGTTTAATTAACTTTCCTGAACTTTGTGTAAAGTTTGAAATTTCTTTTTATGTGATTTCTGTTATGGATTTCGCTATATTTTTTAATGAAAATTATTAAAAACACAGCTTCTTTTTATTTCGTCGAACTATACCCAATTTAATTCCACTGCTATTATATTGAACACAACTGTATGTAAATTTGTATGCCACATCTTTTTTTCTGAATCATTCAAATAACAAGTACTTAAACAAATGCGCGAATGTGACGAAGAGATTATGCCAAAAGCCGGTTAAAAGCAAAAAACAACAACAAGGAAAAATAATGAAACGAAAAAAATAAAAACCTCAGAAATTTGCAGTGTTGGCATTCTTGTGAAATTAACTAAACACGCAGCCATGTCAATAACAGCTTTAGGACGCAGAGGCGTAAATATGTCCATTTCAAAGTAATTGCGGCAAGAGGTATTTCGCGCAGCTGGAAAATGACACATATTTGAGCATTAATAGCATCAACAACGCCACATGGTGTAATTTATTAAACTTCATTGATTTTATCGAGGGTATTAGGGTATGAGAAGATCTCAGGAGAAGAGAAGCTGGTCGAAATCACCACAGAGGTTTCGTTTATTGACAGTTACCTAATTTCAGGGTATTAGCTTCTATGAACTCTAGAAATATGGAAATAAAAAGCTAAGCTAAATGAAAAATATTAGTTTACGTTGGTAAGTTATTGCGCAACACTGCACTTGTTTTAATTAGTTACATAGTAATTACAACAACCTATTAAATACTTAGCTAAGCTGTTATTAACTTATGTAGGTGGTAACAAACACAAAAAAAACAGAGTCTCACAGCATTACCGGCAAATGTGCAATTACATATGGCACCCGTTTTGCCGCACTCTGTTGCACTTGCAAATACTTATGTGCGTATTTTGTATTTAAAATTTTTTTTTTTTTTTTTTCAATACGTTCGCCTTCACAATGCTTGCTGGTAGCTACTTTTCTTCTGTTTACACAGTCAATAAAGTAATCGATATTCTCTGAGTGAAACCATAGACAGCACACAAACACAGGCATAAAACAAGTCGGAAGTGCTGAAAACAGTTGTTAAAGGCAAGCAAGTTTATTGCACTTTTTGTCTGGCAAACAAAATGGTTTATTATGTATGATGCGGTTTGGTTTAAGCTTGATCTTATGTGGATTACGGAACACTGTGGCAAAGAACCAGCTGATGAACCGTCATACTGTGGATCACCGGAACAAGCTAATTTTACCGCTGTTCTAGGAATGTTATAGGGCCGTAAATAGTGGGGAGAGCAAAGTAGATAAAGAACTTCACGAACGCAACTGAGGTTTGAGTTTTCCATATTATTCTCTAAAAGAGTTTGTAGTTTTCTAGAAATATGTTATAAAGCAATTTATGTGAATCGGATGATTCTTTATTCCATAGTAATCCGTTCCTTCAATAGACCACAAAATATCACAATCGGTTCTAAAAATTGTATACAGTTATCTCGAAAATGGTCTGTCAATTTTTGTATTTAAACGGTATGCATAATTCTGGGTATGTTCCTCTAGTCTCTGCTCCAATTTTTTTCAAATACATAAGCATTTACTGACTTGATTGATCAATGAATGTTCGTTTAACAAACACACCCGATATATTTTCAAGCTACATAAATAATTTATTAATAGCTTACATACAACAACACTAGTTGCGTCTATCCCTAAAATCATTGAAATCACATTATTCTCCCTATGCTACATAAATAGGCTGGCTATAGTCTTCCCTCTGTGTAACTCGCACGCCTATAAAAATTTACATAAAGCATGCAACAACAGTTGAACAACCCTTCTTAAATTTACACTGTTACTACCAGCATTTAAATTTAGGTGTGAATGTTTTTAAATTGAAACAAACACTTTCCGGTTTCAATTAGATAATAGGGGGCAGTGAAAAATGGAATACAAAGCTTTACACGTTATGAATACAGTTGCTTACAATTAAAATGGTACAAATGTAATTTATAGAATATTAAGAATATTTCCGGGTTTTATACTAGACTAAAAAATTTACCACAATTAATTAAACTTACAAGTTAATTATTATAGGTAAACATAGTGAATTCGTTATTATTTTATTTACCATTTCACGTGAGAGCTCGACATCCTTTTCGTTATTGGAATCAAATATAAATTCGTGTAGTAATTTCATCATGGGTTGTGTATTTGACTTACACAATTTCTAGTTTATTTTCAAAGGCTATTCTAATTATTTTATATTAATATAGTAACTTTTTTTTTAATTTCTCTGCATGCGCCCAACTTTTAAACACTTAATTTAGTTTTACTTTTGTATTATTAATTAAGAGTATTAACATTTTTTAAGCAAAAAACTCAAAGCAGACTAGAATTTGTTTTGAAAGCATAACATTTCAACTATTTACACAACAAAATTAGAAACTAGATTGATTATAACAAAATTTAACTCTTTATTTAAATTTGGAACTGCATGATCACGTGGATAACTGTTATCACATTTTTAGCGTTGTTTTTTGAGATTTTTAATTAAATCGTAAATTTTTAATTTTTTATATATTCTTTCTTTTTTAATATATTTTTTCGTTTTTCTATATATTTTTATTTTTATTTAGTCTTATATTTTTTATATCATTTTTTTTCACATATTGTCTATATACAACTAAGGGAAATTCAATACAAAAGGTCGTATTATTAATATGTATTGCACAAAAATTGTTTATCTAGATATTTGTATTATTGTTATTTGTTCATATTTGCTTTGCTTTTGATTATTGCTTTTTCCTTGTTACCTTGTTTTTCTTTAATTATTTTTTTTTAATATTGTTATTTATATTTTTCTACACAATTTATTTTTCTATTTCTATACTTTTTTTTCAATTTTATATATATTTTTGTACATTATTTTTTATATTTTTTTATTTTTTATATTTTTTTATTTTTTATATTTTTTTATTTTTTATATTTTTTATATTTTTCTTTTTTTTCTTATTTTTTATATTTTTTTTTATATTTTTTAATTCTTTATTTTTTATTTTTTTATATTTTTTATATTTTTTTATTTTTTATATTTGTTTTTTTTTTTATATTTGTTTTATTTTTTATATTTGCGTTATTTTTTATATTTGTTTTATTTTTTATATTTGTTTTTTTTATTTGTTTTATTTTTTAAATTTGTTTTATTTTTTATGTTTGTGTTATTTTTTATATTTGTTTTATTTTATATACTTGTTTTATTTTTTTTGTTTTATTTTTTATATTTGTTTTATTTTTTATATTTTTTATATTTTTTATTTTCTATATATATTTTTTATTTTCTATATATATTTTTTATTTTCTATATATATTTTTTATTTTCTATACATATTTTTATTATATAAAGATTTCTTATTGCTTAAATGTTTTTATATATATTTTTGTATTTCTTAATATATTTTTTTTATATATATTCTTAAATTTTTTATATATTCTTTAATTTTTTATACATTCTTTCATTTTTATATATTTTTTTATTTTATATATCTATATTTTTCGTTTTTTATATATTTTTTCGTTTGTTACAATTTTTATTTTTAATTAGTATATTATTTTTATATAGTTTTTTATTTTTATTTAGTATATTATTTTTACATAGTTTTTTATGTTTATTTAGTATATTATTTTTATTAGTATATTATTTTTATTTAGTATATTATTTTTATTTGGTATATTCTTTTTATTTAGTATATTAATTTTATTTAGTATATTATTTTTATATAGTTTAATATTTTTTATATATTTCTTACTTTTTATTTCGTATTTATAATTTTTTTATTTTAATATATTTTCATTTTATTTTTTATATTGAAATACATTGGCCCGTAGTCATAGCCAAACTAAAAAAGAGTTAAACAACGCTTGTTAAGCAACGATTATGATTACCGGCCATTGTTTTTTAATAATTAAGAATAAGTTATAATAAAAACTTTCTTGGAATTGAGCTCATCACTTTAAAAATGTACAGGTGGAAAAAACAACACTTCAATTGTTGGTTTAATTTGTACTCAATTCTTTTATTTTTTATATAAAAGCAGTTTTTTATATTTTTCTTAGTTTTTTCATAATTTGTTTTTATATTTGTTATGTTTTTTTTATATGATTACATTTTTTTCATGTTTTTATTTTTTATACTGTTTATATCATTTTATTTTTTAGATTGTTTATACATATTTTTTCGTTTTTGTTATTAACAATGTGAATTAAAAGAGTATTTTATTTAAAGTTTTATATAATCATTTTCATAAAATGTTTGTTTCATATTTCGTATTTTTAAATTTAAATTTTACTTCATTTATAGGTTTTTTTATATTTCTGTATTTTTATTTATTAACTTAAAATTTTTTTGTGTATTTAATATATTTTTTACTATTTTATTTAGGTTTTAATAATTTCATATTTTTAAGTTTTTTGGTTTTCTCTTTACTGAATCTCCTCTTTTAAATTTTTTTGTTAATTTTTGTTTGCTCATTAGTTTTACTTTCAAGTTTTTTTTAATTTATTGTTTTGCATTTTTTTTTATGGAAACTTTGTTTTCCTTTTTTTAAAACTTTGTTTTCTTTCTTTATTTAATCCTTTTAGTTTTTCCCACTTTTTATTCCAACAAAAATCACTTTTTATTCTTTGTTCGTTTATATACTTATAACTTTACGCTTCTAACTTATGCTGCTTAAATAATTTATAATTTTTCTTTTTTTTTAATTTATTGTTAGCTGATTTTAATTGTTTGCATTAGATTTAATTTCTTTGTGTTTTTAAAATTTCTTTCTCAACCTTTTCTGTTTCTTAGTACATGCTTGAAAAGCTTTCTTTATCCACTTCGTGATAATAAGGTATTAATGTTAAAAAAATGAATTAAAAAATCTTTTCAACATAATTGAATTGCATTCCGTTCATTTATTTAAAAAAAATTTATACGGTTGATATTAGTTTACAAAAATTAACAATCGCTCCATCTTCCTCTACTTGCTCTTCTCCCATATCCTCTATCTCTCTTTCTTCCCCCCCTTCCTATTCTTCTTGCTCTTTATATTCCTATTTACATCACTTTCCTTTTCCTCCTCTCCCCATTCCTCTTCTTCTTCCGCTTCTTCTATTCCCCTTCTTTCCCTTCCTATCACGCTTCTTTTTTCAAATCGTATTCCTCTTCTTCTTCCCCATCGCATTCCTCTTGTTCTGACTCATCTTATCCCTTTTCTTCTTCTTCCTCCTCATCTTATTCCTCCCTTATTCTTTCTCATATTATTCCTCTTATTCATCTTCTTCTTTCACCTCATCTTATTCCTCTTCTTATTTTTCCTTATCTTATTCCTCTTCTTCTTCTTCTTCCTTATCTTAACCTCTTCTTCTTCTTCCTCATCTTAACCGCTTCTTCTTCCTCCTCTTCTTTTTCTTCCTCATCTTATTCCTCTTCTTTTTCTTCCTCATCTCATTCCTCTTCTTTTTTCCTCATCTTATTCCTCCGCATCTTATCCCTTTTCTTCTTCTTCCTCCTCATCTTATTCCCCTTCTTCGTTATCTTATTCCTCCCTTATTCTTTCTCATATTTTTCCTCTGATTCATCTTCTTCTCCTCATCTTATTCCTCTTTTTCTCCTTCCTCACTTTATTCCTCTTCTTCTTTCTCCTCATCTTATTCCTCTTCTTCTTCTTCTGCCTCATCTTAACTTCTTCTTCTTCCTCCTCATCTTATTCCTCTTCTTTTTCTTCCTCATCTCATTCCTTTTCTTTTTTTCCTCATCTTATTCCTCTTCTTCTTCTTCCCCAAATAAAAGATAGCTGGTACAAAAACGTCGATCATATAGAGAATTTAGCATTTCCCTATTTGGGGCGTGGGATCTTTGAGTTTCAGTTTTTAATTATACGATTTACATATTGTTTATTAAATTTCCATAAATTCAAAGTTTTGTTTTTATTTATTTATAAATTTTTTTTTTCATTGATTTCATAACAACAACATAAAATTATTGTAATTTGTTTTCCTTTAAGTTTCTTATTTTTTGTTTTAAGAATTTTCTTGTTTTCAAACATTCTTTGATCCATTTCAAAACGGTATTTAACTTATTAAAACATTAATTTTTTATCTTTCCACATTCTTTTAATTTTTCTATTTCCTACGTTGCATTCTTATTGCTTGTTCTTGTTAGACCTATGGGCGTCTAACAGTTGCTTTGAACGCCAGCAACACAAATTAAGAAGTAACAACTGCTGCGGGATTTGCGAAAACTAAAACGGGCACACGAACACAAACGCAGATATAATAACTTTATATTGGAATTTATTATAACACTATAGCACATTCTTAAGTATTTCACACTTCATACAAAGAGCTCAAGTGATTTATACTTCATAAAGGATATTTCTTTTAATTTATTTTGCAACGGAGTCCTGTGACTGTAGCACACATGGATTTGTATTTGTGTATAAGTGAGATAGAGCAATTTAACTTTTAGCTAGAATGATCAGGTGTTAAGCTAGAACAATTGTTCTAACTTATAACGAACACGGTTTCCAAACGAATGAGTTAAAAAAAAAAAACATATGTAAAACTATCCACAATTTATTAACACATACAATATTAAGACACCACTAAGAAACACTAACCGAAATATCAATTAGCTGCATATAGAATAAAGCTTCGCTTAATTAACAAACCGAATGTTTCAAACAAACAAAACAAGAAAAACCCAACACCGTGTCGTATTCGTTTAAAGGTCAAAAAACCAATTCCAAAAAGTCAAGCAAAACTAATTCTTGCAAACAGTCGCTAACAAAGCAAGACTGAAACTGGCTGATTGTCAGCTGAAATGCCTAAACGATGGCAAACTTGCTAGGCATTTCAATGAGAGAGCGAGTTAAGTCAAAGGCCGGCGGCATAGGCACAATGAATTTGTTGAGCAGAAAGAGTTAAAAAAAAAAAAATTAAATAAACCATAGCCCAACTAGTGTGTAAACATTAGAAAAGAAATAGAGAGCGCAATAGAAAAAATTACTTAACTAACTAAACGCATGGAGCGCACGCCAAATGTTAGAGAGCGTATAAAAACAGCAAAGCAGCAAGCAAGTTGATCAACAACTACAAAAAAAAAAAATTGTTTATAGCACATAAAAAATTAGCGATAAATTAAATGCTAAGTGAAGCACGTGTTGAAAGAAAAAACAATGGGTTATAAGAGAGCGAAACGAGCGAACAAAACAAATGAACAATAGACATTTTTGTTGATAAAAATATATTTAAAAAAAAAGAGATAAAAGCACTAACAAATAATTAAAGTGATTTAACATAGCGGCAAATGACATAAGAGCGATTTGATTTCGTACACAGAAGAGCGTTTGGCGAGACAACAAAAAAAAAATAATATAAAAAGTTTATACTTGGAGGAATATCACAATATTTATGTTGTATCAAGTATGTACAAGTGATCGCTGACGAAACGCCCGTAACAACAAATTATAAAATGAACAGCCCAGAGTTGAACGTTGGAACGAATGGATCAATCAATCGAGGAAGCTCTAGATATAAGTTCTTATAATGTAACCCACAGCTTTTTCCGATTAATATTATTTTTTTGTTTTTAAGTTATTTCTATGAAAACAATTATTTTTACTTTTGAGGTTATTTTAAGCACTATATAAAAGTTTTGAAGTTTTGTGAGAGCGTCGAAAAACTGGACACTTTTTCAAAACCCTCAAATATCTATTTTAAAAAGTCTAATTTTAATATGTTTTTTCTAAACTTGGTTGCACTAAAAATTTATGAGCTAGAAAAAATTACTACTTCAAACTAATATAAAAATTTTGGAAATATTAAAAAAAAAAAGTTTTAATTACCTTTTGTGGATTTTTCGAAACATCGTACATTTTCGTAACCTTAGCGCAGTAAAATTTTGTTTTACATTTTTGAATTCGGGCATATAAAAAAAATGTTTAAACTTTGTGCGAGCGTCGGAAAAACGGACACTATTTCAAAAACGACAAATAAATATTTCGAAACCTTAAAATTCAAAAACTTTTTCAAACAATGCTTTATAAATTTTTAAAAAAAATTCGAAATATGTATTACAAAATACTTTTTGAGGATTTTGGAAACATCGTGAACCCTCGCAACTTTGGCACAGAGTAAAGTTTTGAAATATATATTTATTACTTTTTGAGAGTTTTTACAGCGTAAAAAGTTATGAAAACAGTAATTATTTGAAGTTAAAACACAAAAATAAATATTTAAAATTTTTTTCAAACATTGTTACACTAAAAGTGCATGATCTAGAAAATTGCATATACAGAAATGTTCTTAAAGTTTTGAAAAAAAAAAATGTTACATAAGCAAAAAGTTTGAATTTTTGTGATAGGGTTCAAAAAAGGTACGGCACTTCAAAAACCTCGAATAATCATTTATAACTTTTTTCAAACTTTTTTTAAACTAAGAATTCCTTATTTAGAATAACTTAATATTTAAAAAGGTTGATTAAACTTTAAAAATTTTTAAATATTCAAAAATGTTTTGAAATTCTTTTCGATAATTATTCAAAACGTCGTAAATTATCATAACTTCAGGAGAGAATTTATTTCTTTTATTTCTTTAAATTTAAAATCTGCTAAAAATGAGATTATCAGGGAATAATGTTTAATTGTTTTTTTGGGAATGAAATATATAATTTTTTTCATATTTTTAGACTTTGATAAACTTGAACTTTCAAAATTAAGTATCTCAAAATTTTTTTCAAACATTACTTACTAAGAATGCATGATCTCTTATAGATCATGCTCAAAAAAGATCTTAATGTTTGGAAAAAAAAAATTTTATATACTCAAAAAAGGTTTTCAAAAACTTGATATTTTAAAATTTTTTCGAATATTTTTATACGAAAAATCGATTATGTATGTAGTATACTGAATGCCCAAAAGCTTTCTTAAATTTTTAAAGAAAGATTTGAAATAGTCAAAAGCTTTTTTTAGAATATGGTTACTGTACGTGCAACCCGTGCTCCGGTTTCATGGTACTTTGTTACGGAATAGTACGTTAACTGCAGCCTGTATATGTTTGTTGCTTTTTCCATTTAAATCAAAAATAAAAATTTAATAATAATTATTATTAAATATATTTTTAATTAATAAACCAATAAAAAAAAATATTTTTTGGAAATTGTTGAAGCATCTTAACTCGTGGTAACTTTAGCACATTTTTAGTGATTTTGTTTACATATTTGATATGAAAATCTAAAAAAATGGTTCTATCAAATTTGAGTAGTTTCTCAGAATACAGCTTAAGTAGTTACAAAGCAATATTTTTTTTTCGCTAAATTCTGCTTTGCATTGCAAGAAATTACATGGGCAAAGAAAAACACGGAAAACTCTGACACAAACATGCCACCATAAGGGTATATCTTCTCGTTGTCTTGTACCACATACACTCAGCTCTCATACAAAAGAACGGTTATACTTAGCTCCCTTCACATTTCAAACCCTTCTCCATTCAAATTACATACATGCTAATGACACTCATCACTTGATTTGCTATTTTTATGTCATGAGCTGTTTCTAATGATCACTCAACACGCCTTTTTACAGAAACATATTCTTGCCAATACGACCACCTAGTGTTGAGCAATATTAGATGCAATCTTTTGAAATCGAGTTGTAAAAATACGCATGGAATACCCAAGAAGTATGTAAAACAGCAGCAGAACTCGAGTTAGTAAAGAACATAGAGAAAAACGATAATAGAAAAAAGTAAAAAAAAGTTAAAACTTTTTTTTTCAAAAGTTATGCGAATTCAAAATTTCTGTTTTGTAAAGTTTATTTTTTCAAGAGGTATAAAAAAATATTTAAAAAAAAAAGGTTCATTTCTAATTTTAGAAAGTTTTAGATTTTTCAAACAAAAAATCGCCATAAAATTTTAGACTCAAAATTTTTTGGTATTATACCTCTGATCTACAGATATCCTGAAATTTTCAGAAGGTTGCTTTTTTCAAAAATATGAATTTTTGAATTTAAAAAAATTGTATTTTTTTTAACTTCCTATGGAGTTCAACTACTCAATTTTGACCACTGAAAATCAAATATTTAAAAAAAAAACCTGTTATTAACTAATTGAACACTGAAAACAAAATATTTAAAAAAAAAATGTGTTACTAACTAATTGAACTCGACTAGAAAGTTAAAAAAAATTAAAAATTTTTAAATTCAAATATTCAAAAAAAAATTTTTCAATTTAAAAAAAAAAACATAAAGACACATTTTTTAAGGGGTTATATACAAAGTTGGGGCTCGAAAAATTCAGAAATTTGTAATTGCATATTCTGGAAGTAGATATTTCGAAAATATCTGCGCAAAATTTCATCCATATCGGAGCACTAGTTGCTGGTTCCATCTATAAGCACTTAACACATTTCTCTAAACGCGATTAGCGATTTAAAATTTTTTTTAATTGTTTGTATTGACAATCTCGTGCCCTTAAACGATTCCTTTTTAATTTAAAAATTTTCGATCCTTTGCAATCAATTTTTGTTTGAAATTTTGAACAACTGATAATCGATTTTTTTGTCAACATGGTTTTTGTATTGGAAAACAAATTTTTTTATGGAAACCAAATAGTTCAAGGGCACCACAATAGATTTGTCTCCAATAATTTTTTCGCTTTTTCATTTCTGTTGAGCGGTTTGCCTTGGAGAGTGTTCACCACAAGCCTCTGCAAAAAAAAAAAACGATCTTCGGGTAAGGGACCATAACTCCTACAATTTTTAAGAGTTTTTTATAGTTTAACTTGTTTTTTTCTTCTTCTATAGTACTACCAACAAATTGTCTCTCGCTTTTTGGGATAAAATTTGCGTAAACCCCTTAAAAAAATCACGAACTTAGCACACTTTTTCCCCTCAACTTTGTATATAACCCCTTCATATGAAAAAAAAAAGTTAAAAACAGTTACAGAAAACTTAAACAGTTAACAGAAAACCTAAAAAAAAATTTTTTTTAATTATTTTTAAAAAATTAGTTTTAAAAATTTAAAAATTGATATTTTAGGAAAAACAAAAAACACATTTGAAAATTTCAGAATATATTAAAATGTATTGAGGTATAATTCGAAAAAATTTTAGTCCAAAATTTAATGGCAGAATTTTATTTATTTTTTTTTTTTTAAATCGGAAATTTTCTAATTATTACAAATAAAAGATTTTTTTTTTTTTTTTCGAAATATTTTCTTAGTACCCAATTTGAAAATGCCAAAGCTTATATGCAGTAGTTTCCGAAATATTGAAATAATAATAAACTATGTGACGATATGACATGGAAAAACCTTTGACAAAGTTTCACTATTAGAGAGAGATCTGAACAATCGAATTTCTATAAGGTTTTCATAGTAAAATTTCTAGAGGTTTTGTTCACCTACGGAACCCTATGGCACTACTAGTTTTGAGCAAAAAGAAGACTTGAAGAGCAATCAGTTTTAGAAGAGCTATATCAGATAGGGTTCTAATCGAAGTGATTTGCTCAGTAAATCTTATGTGACATCTCAATCGCCAACACTGAGCTTAGTAGTTTAAATGGAAGAGATATGCTGCAAAGCCCCTTTAGCTGAGTTGTGATTTATATGGGAAGATATGTTGTATAGTGGTCCGATCATTTTGGTTCCGACAAATATTTAATAATTTTTAAAAATCATTTTGTTACACATAGACCAACCTAGTATGTGGTTTTCAAAGTTTATATACTATTAACTTGCCCTATTTTGAGGGAAAATTTCAATACTAAGGGGTTTTTCAGAATCAGTGCGCAGCAAATCCACCATAGCGTTTAAGGCGCCTTTTCTTATTTTTGTATCACGATTACAAAAAATTACGTCCATTGTCATTCTGCCACAAAACTAGCTAATGCCGTGTGGAGATTTTCTGAGTACTAAGGTACCTAACAAAAAGAACAATAACAAAAATACTCACGCAGAGTCATTGAAAAAAAAAACAGCAGAAAACGTGCTTTAACAACGCTTTAGTGTTGGATCATCGGTGGAACGAGTGTAACAAGTTTAGAGCTGACAACATACAATGGTAAAAAATATTGAGAAAGAACACAGCAAAAAATTACAATAACTAAATAATAAAAAAAAGTCTGCAAAGTTCGTTGTACTTATTGACGTGACGGCTTTCAGTAAATGAAATAGCCATACAATTATTTTGACTAACAAATGAGTTGTAGTTGTAGAACTCTTAATTTTAGAATTTTTGTGAGAATTGAAGTTGGAAGAGCATATAACAGTGTCAGAAATCGTCACCCTCTTAACGTAGCATAACGATAACCTTGAAATGTGTTTTTTTTTTTTTGTTTTCTTAGATTGCCGTGAACTTGATTTTTTTTGTTTTGTGTTCAATAATTTTAGATTGGTTTTTAGTTGCGCGTTACAATTTTTTTATTTTTAAGAAGGTGGAATTTTTTATAGTTCTAGAGTTTCGGAAATTTCTTAGTTGGACTGT
This sequence comes from Merzomyia westermanni, assembly GCA_949987695.1. Lineage (NCBI taxonomy): Eukaryota > Metazoa > Arthropoda > Insecta > Diptera > Tephritidae > Merzomyia > Merzomyia westermanni. The sequence continues at coordinate 37,603,127 of OX465288.1, forward strand.
GATATATGGGCAAATCCGCCGTAGTGTTACATTTGTGCCAAAAAAAAAAATTTTTTGAAAGATCGAAGCACAAGAATAACTTTTTTTCTGGTACATTGGTAGATAAAGAGGAGCTTAAATTTATCGGCGTAATTCGTCTTACATAATAGATCGGAGATAATATATATAAATTCAAGTCGCAGTGTTTAATATACATTTATTTATACACTACTGCACCGATTTTGTTAAAATTTTAGCAACATGTGGAGATATAAGAAGCTTATATTTGGGCAAATTTTTTTGATATCCGACATCCGGTGTTGGAGATATCGTTAAAAATATATAGCCGAAAAACCGTCAAATATTTTTTAATGCCAAGTTGGTTATGCATTCATTTTAACAGTTTCCTACCAATCATCTTGAAACGAAGAATGATTTGGGAAAAAATTGTCGATATCCGAAAACCGGTTTCGGATATATCGATGAAAGTAAAACCCGAAAAACCGTTAAATATTTTTGCTAATTTGAAAACTTCTTTACCGATTATGTTAAAAGTGTAGCAGCATGTAGATATTTATGTAAAGTATATTTGAGTAAACTTTTTTTGATACCCGAAACCCGGTGTTCGAGATATCCTCAAAAATATGAAACCGGGTAAAAAATCTTTCTACCTGCAATATGGCTATCAAACGAAAGGTACTGAAGAGAGCTTTGACGTAATAAACTTTTTTTTTGATACCCAAAACCCGGTTTTCGAGATATCCTCAAAAATATGAAAAAATCTTTCTACCTGCAATATGGCTATCAAACGAAAGGTACTGAAGAGAGCTTTGACGTAATAAACTTTTTTTTGATACCCGAAACACGGTTTTCGAGATATCCTCAAAAATATGACACCGGGTAAAAAATCTTTCTACCTGCAATATGGCTATCAAACGAAAGGTACTGAAGAGAGCTTTGACGTAATAAACTTTTTTTTTGATACCCAAAACCCGGTTTTCGAGATATCCTCAAAAATATGAAACCGGGTAAAAAATCTTTCTACCTGCAATATGACTATCAAACGAAAGGTACTGAAGAGAGCTTTGACGTAATAAACTTTTTTTTGATACCCGAAACCCGGTTTCCGAGATATCCTCAAAAATATGAAACCGGGTAAAAAATCTTTTTACCTGCAATATGGCTATCAAACGAAAGGTACTGAAGAGAGCTTTGACGTACTATGGTTCTCATATCGATATTTCTACTTCTTCGGAGGTGTATTCCGATATTTGGACCCAGGGACCCACAAAATTTGTCTAAACAATAAGGGTATCAAATAGACGTAGAAGCGAGGTGGTTTCGACTTCATGGGTAAAAGTAGTGTGGAAAAATAAAACGATGTGTTATGTATTCGAAAATCTACGAAATCATGCAAATGTTAATTTATCTGACCTCTGTTCTCCAGCTTTTCGTTAAATTTTATTTAACGAACATTAGAACTTTAAGTCTCTTCACTAAAGGGACCATTATGAAAGCTTTAACTTAAAGGCTATTACAGAGAAATAATGATCATATGTATACTTGCATGTTTTGATTTTTTTTAATTATTATACTTAATTTGTGTTTCATTTCACTAACGTTTGAATAAAAATTAGTTTGGAAGTAATTAGATATATTTTTCCAATTTTTTTTACGGTTCTGATATATCTCGAAAATTTCCCATATTTGCCCCTTGTACAAATTTCAATAACTTTCGTTATGTTAATCTTTCAAAATGAGGCATTTGGTTTTATACTACTGTAGTCTGGGACAACAAATTACAAAAGAGTAACATGTAATAAAAGTAACACTGTAGCTGTGCCAACAAAAAAACATGCTACCAAAAAAAAAATTACGCAGCAAAGTACCTCGACATTTCTGCCTCTAACTTCAAAACTACAGAGAGCACATCAAATTCAAAACCACCGAAAGTTTTGCTGTATAATAGGCTATCATCGCGTTTAGCCAAAATTCAAATCAAAAACTTATAAGCACAAATTCACAAATAATGAAAAAGGCCAAAAATAGAGTATCGCTACTTTCATTGATGATAACTTTAAATATTGGAGGAGCACATTAACCCCGCTTACATTTTTAGAATTCAAAGCGATACATTGATGCCTCAAAATTTCATAGAACAAATACCAAAAAAACAAAAAACGAGTATCACTTGAAAAAACGGAAAAATCGACGTTTTTCACTCTTCAAAGTTCTGAAAAAACTTTTTGTCTACATTTTTTCCATCCATATCTTCAGAGGTGATAGTGAATACGTCAAACTAAATATCCATATGCTTTTTACCGGCTTTAATTCATTAACCCATGTGTAGCATCCGAGTATCCAAAAATGTAACACTACGGCGGATTTGCCCATATAGGTTCTTCAGTTAAGATTCCGAAATTCATTGTCTCAAATGAAATGCATGACCTTTAATTTTTTAATGAAGATACTTAGTGATTCTGAAGTGATTGACATACGGCGCAAAAAGTTTCTTGTACAGATCGGCATGATGTAACGACGATTTTATCTTCTACGTTCGAAATATTGCCTCCATAACTAACGTATGTTTTGAACACCGACCACAGATCGAAGCTGTGGTGTTCGCATGTTTTCTATGTCAATATATTAGCAGACAATTATGTGGGGAGTTTCCAGTCTATACTCCTATAAGACAGCGACTCAACCTCTCCAGTAACTTCTGGGTATCAATTAAGATACGAGTATATCCAAATGGGTAATTGGATATTATCCTGCACATAGCATTTTTGATTTAAGAAACATCATCGTTCATGAACATTTCGGGAATGCCGCAGAAGTGACAGTTCTTAGCTGGGTATGAAATAGGTTCTTATACCCTATACTTGAGGGAACGCCTACACTTTGCTACAAGACAATTATATACATAATTCTTGCCTCTCTTGGATGAGTGGGATCAGATTATAATAATAATGAAAAACTATCCGAGTAGAAGAAACTTCCCTATTAAGGCCCTAACCTTTTAAACGCATGCTCACAGATCATAGTTCGTTGGCTCACTCAAACAGAAATTATATGAACAGGTTTTCCACATCAATAGCAGATTAAAATCATTTCGAATATCGCACTTATGTCATAATTTCAACTTGAACAAAAGATGGCATAATCACTAAGAATTGACAATTATTTAATTTGAAAATGGGTTCACAAAGCAATTAAATGTCAGTTTAATTGGAATAATTACCGGCAAAACTTAGATGAGCAACTGAGTGAAGAGAGCAAAGTAAAGGTACAAAAACAAGAACTCAAGAAAACATATATTAAGTAATCGAAATAATAACAGAGGATAACAACAAAGTAATAACGAGTCTGTTGAGATAAAAAAGAAACCGGTCGCCCAGTCAAAACAAACGAGAAGAAGAGAAGAGAAAAACAGGGACTCTCCCAATTCAACAAAATATTGTGAACAAGCGAGCAAAAACAAACAAACTAACAAGTGAGTAAGTAATGAGCACTGCGCGATCAGCACACTGCTCATGGAACGAATTGGTGTGTTTACGAGTAAAAATGCAATAGGAACATTTGGAGTTGAGACAACGTTTTACGCTGACGATTTCCTCTGGACCTATGGCACTAATTATGATATCAGAGATATTTTTTATAATAAATGAAATTCAACAAAAAAAATTATAAAGAAATATTGCGAGAAATTTTAAAAATAAGTATATAAACATAAACACAAATTTGAGAATATACAACCAAAGCCGCGCAAAAAATGTTGTAGTCATGACAAATTTGTAAATACAAAGCAAAAATAAGAAAAACATAAAAAGGAGAACAACGAAAAATTGGTGCTAAAAGGTAGAGAAACATTTTAGAATTTTTGTTAGATCGCTAACCAGTGTTGAAAATGCAATAAAAGAATATAATATATAAGAATAAATTGTTTTAAAAAATTATTTTAAAAAGCATTATAAACCTTTTTTCTTATGATTATATGTAGTTTAGTATTCAAAATTCAAAAATATGCCAACCATTTCCTACAGAAAGACTTTCTTAAAAATATTTCAGTGGACAAAATATTGTCTACAAAGTTTGACAAAATTAAAAAAAAAAAAAAATTTTTTTAAATATTTAGAAATTATTAAAACGTTTAGAAATATTTAAAAGTTGTTATAAAAACTTTATCTTAAAGTTGTATCTTTCTTCTTCTTTAAATGGTCATCTAACCGCCTGGGCGATTTTGACCGTCCAACATAGCTCGCTAGTCGTTTCTTCGTTGCGCCAACTGGCGCCAATTGGAAACACCGCGGGATCGCAAATCGGTCTCCACTTGGTCCTTCCATCGGAGTGGTGGTCTCCCTCTTCTTCTGCTTCCACCGGCGGGTGCCGATAAGAAGTTGTATCTTTACATTTTTTTTTAAAACATTTTTCCAAACTTTTGGGACAAAAATAGTAACCTGACAATTTCAATGAGCGCCTCTTTTTTAGAAATAATAATTGGGAATGTTTTCTTTTTTTCAACTACATTGATACAAAATTATTTCAAAATTTGTACAAAAAACAATATTTTGAAATTTTTCAAAAATTCAAGAACAGTACCCTAAAAACATAGCACTGTAAATTTTTTAGAAATGGAAAAGGGTTATGTTTTAATCACAATGATAGAAAATTTTCTCAAAATTTTGACAGAAATCATATTTTCAAACTTTGCAAAAATTCTAAAAATTTGAACATGGGTTTTTAAAAACATAGATTAAGAAAATTATCTATAAAAACTCATAGGAAAATTTTCTTGCATTTTAATAATATGCATAATGAAAAGATATTATGAAAGTAATTTCCTAAAAGTTAAAAAGTTTAAATTTAATTTAATCAAAAACTGACTGCCAGATGGCGGTGTGGTTCATGTATATTGTAAAGTGAATAAAATAAGATGCTTAGAGGACAGAAAAACCAGCGTATTGTTAGCTTAATGGATAGGAGTGCGTGCCAAAATTTCTCTGATGAGTGAAGTCTAGCAGCTTCCGAAATGGATCTATTAAAAACTTTTAATAATTAAATAAATTATTAAAAAATAAAATACAATAATAATTTTCGCTATAGAAAAATTATAAGTGGCCTTGAGCTCATTCATAGTCATGATATTTAAAAAAAAAGATTAAAAAAAATTTATTAGAAAAAAAAAATTTTAAAAAATTTTTTTTTAAATTTACAAAAAATTAGAAAAAAATTTAAAAAAGTGTTTACTAATTTCAAAAAAATCTAGAGACAATTTTGAAGAACTATGTACGTATGTGTATAGAATTGATTTAATTGCAAAGAATTTTTGTAAGAGAATTTCAAAACTAAAACTAAATTTTATAAACAGTTAAATTCCAAAAAATTTTGATGGGGAATTTTAAATTAAAATTTATTTTAATAATTTAAACTGCAGAAAATTCAGCAAAAATGTAAAACTTTGATTTAAAGATTGTGATAAATTGTCTATGAAAAATTTAGAAAAGACTTACGAACACTCCATAAAATTCTGAAAAAAAACAACAAAAGAGTTATAAAAAAAAAGTTGATAAGGTAATTTAAAAAATAATATAAAAATTGATAAGAAAATTTAAACTTTATCTTTAGAAAACTATGGGGATATAAAAAATATTTAAGCAAATTTTGGTAATGCAATTAAAAAATATGGCTATAAAATATTATTAACAGAAAATTAAAAAAAAATTAATATTAAGAAAAAATTATAAAAAAAAATTCAAAAACAAAATTTAAAAAAAATTTTCAAATGTCAAACTTGTATAAAAAATGTATTACAAAATGCTGATAGAGCAGTTTCAAAATAAAATTTTATGAATACTTCAATTTTGTTAACAAAAAATTTTCTAAAATTTAGCCGAGTAAATTTTATAAATAATGTTATGAAAATGTTCTAACCTTTTTGGAAATGAAAAACTATTGGCATGTAGATATATATATACTCATATTTGTGCATACAAACACACAACAAAGCATGTTGTTGCCATAAATATATAAACGCCGGCCGGTAGGTATATGATCGGATCTGGTCTAAAACTTTTGTAAACAGCTGCTTGTCGGTCAACTATCTTACCATACGCACAAAACATGTGCAATCAGCGCGTGAGAGACAAACAGTACATGCTACCGAAGGGGGGTCTTTGTAATATACATACACATGTATGTACATATGTAACTTTCTAGAAGAATATGAATGTCTGGCAAATGGCTGAAGTAAAAGAAACATTGAAAAATGCAGCAGAACAAATGCCAGAGAAAAAATGTTATTCACATGTACATACATATATATAAATATATATACAAATCTAAGTAAGTGTATATATATGGAAAGCAGCATGCTCAGCAAAAACGAATTCGTATGCAGTTATGTAAATAAGAAAAATAAATATGGATGCGTTTATGCATAAAACAGACGCGCTTGTTTTAGCAGAGGCAGCTATTGCCGAACATATGTAGTATCAGTTATCATATTATGCAAAAAAAAAAAAAAAAAAAAAAAAAAAAAAAAAAAAAAAACAAAGAAACAAATGACATTGCGAAACTTTAGCTTCCTATACATATTTTAAAGACAAATACAAATAAATAAAAAAAATAGATTAATTTCGGGAGTGATGATAGGAGTGAAAATTGAAGCCATCACGTGCGCATTTTTTGTCAAGAAATATTTTTTAAATCGTCTGGAAATATTAGGAAATAATTTTGAAAGAAATTTCTTTATTCATTATAAAGTAACTCGTAACTTTAAAACTAACTATACAGTAAAAATAAATTTCGTAACAGATGGCAACACCCATTAGCAACTAACTAACAACTTAAATAAAACCTTATTACTCATAAACAGGCTTAGCACTTTCTATGAGACTTTAAATTTAAAAATCCAAAAAAAAACTTAAGCATAAAAAAAGGTTAAAGAGTTGGCTATACAGTAAAAATAAATTTCATAAGAGGTGGGAACCCTTTAACAACTAAATATACAGTAAAATAATTTTAGCATGTGGCAACAATTTTTAAATGATATCTTATTACTCATCTGCGTTTTTATATGACACCTAATATTTAAAAATCGACGATACCAACCAAAAGACAATTTTTAAAGAGTTCCCCAACTTTTAACGAATATCGTTAATAGTTAAGAAAAATCTAAAAACGAAATGGTCAGAATTGGACAAACCTTTCTGTAGTTCTAAATGGTGTAACTACACTTAAAAATAATAATTTTGGCGCAGGTGGCAACCCTTTTTTATAAAAATTAGATTATTCATCTACGGGCCTAGCCTTGCCATGACACATTAAATTTAAAAACCAAAGAAACTGTAAACCGAGGGTACGGTCGGCGTGTCAAGAGTGCAATTGGTTTTTCTCATCTCAAAAATTGCCAAGCGCGTCTAAAGAAGTTTTCACTTCAAAAATGTTCATACTAGGAAAAAATACTCTTAATTCAAATCAAGTTGGTTGACTCTACTTCCAGGCTACTAAGAAAATGGGCTTTCCCCACAAGTTGAAATTAGTGAAAGAGCACTCTAGTTATAAATTGTACGTTTTACCAATACGTGGAAAAATACATTGCTATACAAGGAAATTTTTACTGAAAATTACATTTTTTGGTAAATGGGTTTTTCTATGTCAAATCGCCACATAGTTAGAATCAACTCCTTTCGATTTGAATGAAATTTGGTGAGAAGTTTCCTTTTATCATAAAACGAAGTTCTGCCTAAGGAAAAAATGTAAAAAAAACATGTTTTTTTCCAAAAGTTTGCACATTCAATTCCTTAGAGCTATAAAAAAAAAATAAAATATTTTGAAAAAAAGTTTAAATTTCTAATTTTAGAAAATTTTCAATTTTTCAGAATCGAAAAAATTTAAGTTCGCTTTTAAATCTTGGACTCAAATATTTTTTGTATATATCTGTAATGTGTATATCTTAAGATGTCCTTTTTTAATTTTTCAAAAACTAGAGGGACCGGCAGACTTTGTCCTGCCCAGATCTAAATTCGCACCATACAAAATGTATGGGAAAATAAAATTTTTTTTTCAGGAATTTTTCGGAAAGTTTATTGGGTACTCTCCTATTCTGGTCAGAGAACAATCTAAATTAGTGTCAATCATCCAAATCGGTGCAGGCGTTCTTGAGTTATGAGCGTCGGAACTAACGTCACTTTCTTTTATAAATATAGAAGATATGAATTTTTAAAGTTAATTCAAAAGAAATTTTTTTTTTTAGTTTTTTTACTTTCGAATCGAGTTACAAAATTAATCAAAAATTAATTTTCGTGGTAGTGTATAGAATGTAAAACCAAAAATGTAAAAAAAATATTGTAAGCATATTTTTCTACATGTGAGCAAAAATTTTCCAGTGTTAACTTATTGAACTTGACAAGAGAGTTGATAAAATTTAAAAATTCATATTTTCGAAAAAATAAAAACCTACTAAAAAATTTCCGGTTATCATTAGATTATCTATCAGAGACATTAAAAAAAATGTTTAGTACAAAATTTTTTTAATTTTTTTAACTACAGTAGTATCCGAAATATTGAAAAAGAAACTTTACAAAACTGAAAACAGGTGAAAGTTCGAATTTGCATAGCTTCATTAAGTTTCATTCAAAACGAAAAGGGTTCGATTCCAACTATGTGACGATGTGACATGGAAAGACCAAAATTTTTTTACTTTTCTGAAATTTCGGTAAATAAAATGCGTTTAAAGCGGCGAAATCTCCTCTTTTGAATGGCTCTGAAATCTTTATCACAGGTTAACAAGAAATTAAGTCATGGGCTAATATATGCATAATATTGACCCTGTCGGAAAAACAACAAAACAAAATAAAACAGCTAATTTATGCCTTTACCTATGGGAAAGGGGTTTTTGACCTCTAACTCCAGATTTTGTGGGTGTATTGAGAACTTGCATTATCACCTTTTTTTGTCAAACAGTGTCATCCTTAAAAATAAAGGCGACAGATAGGTTAAACCACATAAGCTCTTATCACTTTAATAAAAGTCGTTCGTTGCTCCCTCAGCTGGCGTAATTATCACAATCAATTTACTGCTTATCAACAAGTTGATTGATTTCGTTATTAACTGCCCTATCCCACTTTTTTTTTAGCTTTTCCCACGTCCATATGAATGTTTGAATTTTCAGATTGTAAAGCTTTGTTGCCGTTCATCAAACTAACTCAGTAACGCATCTTCTCAAATAAAAAGAGGTTGCTAGAACAAGTCAACAAAGGAAGAGAAAATAGACACTGGCTCAAATGAGCAATACATACTTCTCTCCACGTACTACATACATATGTACTTTGTAGGAACCCAACGCCGTCACTGCTGGTTATTATGCCGACAGCTGGTTGGCCCCTTAGCCATGGTTTAATTCTCATGTATGGCTTTCTGCTTGGCTGAAACATATGTATTCTCTGGTTCTATTCTTTGTTTGCGGGCTTGTTGTGTAGCTGCTTCGTTGACTGTTCCCTTGGCCAGTATACTGACTGTTGTAAAGGTGTCGTAGGTCATTGAATTGCTTTTCATTTCCAACTGCATGGCAAAAAGCTAAGTTGTCTTGTTCTTTGTAGGCCGGTTTTATATAAGCAAGCTCACGCTTTGACTGAGGATAGAGAATGGTAGAACTTTGGACTGTTGTTCGGATTCGTTCACGCTATGACTAAAAATAATCTAAAGTCTGGCCAAACACTTCTCACGTAAAAAGGTGACATTTTTCTCGACATATCGAAATATTAGGGAAGAGCCAAATTTGGAGAAGACAGCATCACAGTACCATCCTTCTGCCAAGGCTTTGGTTGGTGGCTAAAGTCATAGGACGAGACTCACGCGACCGACGACTACCTTCCACCCTAGTTTCACTACCTTACCTTACAGGAAAGGGCTGGAAAGAAGACAGAGTCGCAAAATAGAATGCGATGTCGTAGTTTGAGGTTGAATTATTTATAATCACAAGTGGAATGGGATGGAGAGCCTTTTCAAAACCGAATACAGGACAGCGAAAGATTTTATTGCAAGACAATAGCAACGCTGTATGCTGCTTGGATCCGGGGTCTTCCACATGCGCGGCACGGCAACCAACCAATAATGTCCCAATGGAGATTGCCACATGTGCTGTTGTAGCTGAGCTTCTTTTATGAAAAGGTCAGAGTACACACATACAATAGATTTCTAGAGGAGAAGACGAAGGTCTCACTTATCTTCTAGAAAACTTTTGATTGCACAACGAGCGCCAGGCTTGAAGGATTTCTGGACCGCACATCTTCTCAAGCACCAGAGGCATTTGAGAAAACCAATTACGAAGATAACTGCCTCGAACTTGAAACACAACTCAGACTTATCAAACGTAATATTTTCTATTCCAGAATAAGCTTCCAAATTGCATGAACTCTAACAATTTAACGTCTTTAAGGAATTCTGCAGGTAGTAATGTTTGTAAGAGCGAAACAGTCAATTTTCTGGGCCGATTTCTCTTGTTCGAATTTTAAAATAACAAATTCGTGCCACGGACGGTTATAGGGGCACTTTTAAAGATCGATATAGAATCCATACCATATAATAAAATTAGACCCCAATTTTTCATAGAAAAACAGCCAATCTACTGGGCCGATTTCTCTAATTCAAATTTTATAATAATATGTTAGTGACACGTAGGGTTGCCACCTTTTTAAATCCCCAGACCCCAGGATTGAAATTTTTTTATATATTTTTTTTTAATTTTATTTACCTCAGAAAACAATCCAGTTCGACTGAATAAAAAAACAAAAAAAACGTATGCAAATTTCAGGTATTTGTTTGTTTGTTGCAGGTGCATACATTTCAAAAACAAATTATTTCTATAAATTATATATTATTAATTTTATATATTATACTTTTTCATGTTACATGAAATAAGTATGTTAACATTATTTTTGAAAACTGTACTTTTGATTACTTAGAGCTTTTTGCAAAAGAGGCTTTTGTTGTGGTTGCTTTAAGAACTCTAAAAACTCGGTACAGGTCATATTAAAATTCGTTCTCTACTCTCATTTTGTTTCTATCGCCCCTTCAAACAGATTCCATTATTGAGAATATACGTTTCACGATGTCTTATCACTAAATAAAGTGAAGAAACGAAAAAATTTATGGAACTCAATGGCTAACCACTGAAAGTTTTTCAAACCCCAGGATTTTGGAGGTAGACCCCAGACCCCAGGACTGGGTCGCAAACCCCTGAATCCTGGCGCGAAAATCCCCACCTGGCAACCCTAGTGACACGCAAGGCCATAGGGGTACTTTTAAAGATCTATGTATAGTTTATGCCATGTATATTAAATTTAAACATAGTTTCGCAGTTGTATAGAGGAAGAGAGACAGGGACAGAGGGAGACACGAAGATAAGGAATAAGAAAGCGAAAGAGAAGTACGGGAAGAAGAAGAAGCGTATTGGCCGATGAATAGATATTCAGAGAAGGGTCTGCTAGTGTAACATAGTCTTGTTATACGCAGCTCTGAGTGTATGCGTTCAGAATTGACTCAAAATCAAACAGCTATAAAATAACAGGTGCGGGATGTATTTACCCATTAAATACAGCATAAAGTGCAGTTTTTTTTTACAGGAAATGCAATATTGTCTAATTTGTAAGCCATATAAGGTAGTCCAAGAGCAGGCAGATTAACACAACGACACACGCATGCCCATTAAACAGGCACACATGGGTTCCAGTGGAGCAAGTATGATTGGTAGCTCTTTCAAAGCACGCTTGAAATCACCAGAGGAAACATGGTTTCTATAGTTTTAATTTTTTTTTTCAGCAGAGCTCTGCGAGCCTTCACAATCTTTTATACATTAATCAGCGTTGCATTCGTTCGGAAAAGGCTATAAAATGCGAAATTACTATGATAGGAATGTGAATTAAGCAAATATGGGCATATCAGTGGTACAACAACTAGAAATATTTAATAATAACAACAAAAAAAACAAATGGTTAAATATACTGTAAAAACATATGGCTGGCATCAGCCCATAATAAAAACAATAAAAAATAAAAAATACGTGGAAAAAAGTTTGAAAGAACTGAATGCTCTGCGCTGACTGCAGAAAATAAAAACAAGAATAGGTGAAGAAGAACAGGTTTAAGCGGCACTGCAAGTGAAGGAAGCTTAAGATTGAGAACACTACGAAAAGAAATAACAATAGCTTTAAGAAAAATGTAAAATAAGTCGGGAAGGGTTAGGTCTAAACTAGAAGTACTTTGAATTGATAAAATAATAACAGCGAAGCTCGAGAAATCATGTTTGACATATTTACATCTCGCCGTTATATCATTTCAAAAATGGAGTCAAGAGCTAGGACAAATCAAGCGCTGCTACAGAGATTTCTGATACCAGCAAGGATAGTCCAGCTTGCTTCCCTTCGAATACAAATGTGAGGTTAACAGGCTTGACTTGGTGAAAGATCAGCACATCTCAGCTATCTGTTCGAAAATGGTCATGCTTTGAAATTAGTTTAAGACACCTTGTTTCAGAATCTTAATAAAAAAAGCACGTTCTTGAAATTTGTATGAAGAAATCCCTTAAAATTAAAAAAAAATTTAAATAATCAACTCTTTAACTACTCAAAAAGAATGGAGCACTCATTTTTATTGAATTGCATTCAAATTCTCTATTAATGGATATTTAATGGAAATGGAAACTACCCATCTCTGGTGCTCTAATTCGCAAAGCTACGACAACTTTTTCCATCGCCACCAATCAGTTTGGCCGTTAGTATTAAGTACTGCTAATGCTGCAGATACTAACCAACAGCAATGCTAAATAGGATCTAGAAAGTTGCTAACTGATTCAGTGAAGGTGGAAGATCTTTCCATTGTTTTTAGGAGGATTTGTTATACATATTAAAGAAGTTGCCTGAAATATTGTTAGGAGGTATAGTTGCAGATATAGGTGAAGTAAGAATCAGACCTGTTAAATAATGATTACTAATCGTAATGATTACCGGTTTGATTAATTATTTTCTTGAGAAACTATTTAATGATTGATTAGCAATTAATTAAAAAATAATCAAAATAAAATCATGATTTTTTACGATTAATGCAAAAAAATTAAAAAAGTTAAAAAAGTGGTTTTGATTACTTTTGATTATTTTCGATTTTTTTTTATTTTTTATTTTTTTTTTATTTTATTTTATTTATTCTTTTATTATTTTTTATTTTTTTTTTATTATTTTTTATTTTTTTTTTATTATTTTTTATTTTTTTTTTATTATTTTTTATTTTTTTTATTTTTTTTTTAGTATTGTTGTAAAATATATACGCATCAACAATACTGAAAAAAATCAAAAATAATCAAAAAATAATGCAAAATAATCAAAAACAATAAAAAAAATTAAATAATCAAAAAAAAATTATCAAAAAAGAATCTTAAATAATCAAAAGTGATCAAAACTATTTTTTTTGATTATTTGTGATTGTTTTTTTTTTTTTTGATTTTTTCTAATTGTAATCTTGAAAAACAATTAAAGTAATCATTACCAATTAAAAAACCCGTCTAATTAATTGATTTCTAATTACTAATCAAATTTAACAGGTCTGTTAAGAATAAAACTGGAATGCAATTGCTTATGGGCCCAGGAACGCTGGAACTCCTTCTTGGCTGAAGCATGTCAGTTCTCGTAAATAATGAAGTAGATAAGGAAGCACTCGCTTTTGCATTTGTTAGCCTAGATGATGACCCCCAATACATTTTCGCAATTAATAAATTTTAAAAATTTTTGCATACAAAAACAAATCCATAAGTTGCCCATATGTAGCTCACAAATGATAAAAGCAATTTCGAAATTTACACACAGAGTGCACATTCATGGGAAGTAACCGAATGCAGACTCACAATGGAACTTTAGTGCTGGGACATGAAAGCAATGATGAAGACACTCTTGCATGGTTGCAAGTGCGTGCATCATTAAAATGCGTTGCAACAATGTAATGACAGCATCAAAGACAACAACAACAAGTAGACGCGACGACAACAGACGCCAAAGTAAAAATCATAATAAAATAAAATAAAATGTTAAAGGAAGTTGACGGCTGTTTTTTGTTTTTTTTTTTTTTGCGTAGGGCTTAAGTGGAGCTGATGCTTTTATGAGAAGAGCCATGCAACATGCAGACAAAATATTTTGCATGTTTTTTAAGTTAAATCTGGCATGCAAGTGCTTACACAAACCGCAGCTTGTAATACGAAATAAGTCCCATATGTGATTCATTAAGCGATGCTCTGTTGGTTGCAAGAGAACTGGCATAATATTTTATCTTTTATCAATGCATTAGTTCAGTAAATACAAATGGTGTACAAATGTTTTTTTTTTGTATAGACAAATCTCAAATCAAGATGCCCTAGTCGATGTGAAGACTGTGTAGGGGAGACTTCGAATGAACTTCCAAAAATAAAGTTTCGTGAAAGCTTTAAAAAACTCTTGACCGCGAACATAGAGCTGGTTTTCACTGCATTAACTCTTAACAAACAAGTCGTTCTAATAGAATAAACTTTAACTCTGCGGCTCAAAAGCTTGAGAAAGCACTTCTTCGAGAGAAAATATTTGTGCTATTCGAATAAAACCCATGCAGAACTTTTATGATAAACTTTAAACGGTTGTTAAAAAAAAATCTTATACGTCTTAATATTGTGCCATATAAAGCAAACAGCTTTCAGCATACGCCAATATCATCCTTGAAGCTTTTAAGAAAAGCTTTTACATTGCTCTCGAGAGCTTGAAGTTTTTGATTTAGATCTACAAACAGATCTTGTTAAATTTGATTAGTAATTAGTAAAACCCGTCTAATTAGGTTTTCTAAATGGTAATCCTTATTTTTATTGTTTTTCAAGAAAATGCAATAATTAATTGATTACGATTAGAAAAAACCAAAAAAAAAAAATTTTTTAAATGAAACAAGAATAAAAAAATATTTTTTTTTAAATTTTAAAAAATAAAAAAGAGATTAAAAAAAATCAAAAAAAATTGTTTGATTACTTTTTATTATTTATGATTTTTAATTTTTTTCTTAATTTATTTTTATTTTTTATGTGTATATTTATGTGATTCTACAAATGAAAGAATCTAAAAGAATCAAAAAAAAATTTTTAAAAAAATCAAAAAAAAAAAAACAAAAATAATCAAAACAACTTTTTTTTTATTATTTTAATAATCGTTAAAAATAATAATTTTTTTGATAATTTTTTGAATAAAAATTTATTCTACAACTGAAAAATATCTAAAAGAATCAAAAAAAATGTTTAAAAAAATTAAAAAAAAAAACAAAAATAATCAAAAGTAATCAAAACAACTTTTATTATTTTTTATATTTTTAATAATCGTTAAAAATAATCATTATTTTGATTAGTTTTTAAATTAATTGGAAAATAATCATTAAAAATTTTAAGTAATGGTAATCAATAATGGAATGGATTCTCAAAAAAATAATTAATCAGACCAATAATCATTGCGATTAGTAATCATTATTTAACAGGTCTGTCTACAAAATTTAAATTTTAAAAACATTTTGAGTATGTATGTGACCATAAAATCTGTTGAACAAAGCTTTCAAACTTTATTGAATTTTCTTGTGAACTACGTCAAAGTTGTATTTCCTGGGGTTGCGGGCAATTACGTTTGAATGAGTTTTTAGAATTTTTGAAGAAGAAAAATCATCAAAAATGTTTACATTTTGACATAGGGAGATTTGAAGCTCGATTTCAGTTTGATGTCGCTGTTTTAGTACTCAAAATATGTAGCGTTACACAAAATGAAAGTAGTTTTTAAGTTACCATCAATATCTGCAATTCTCTACGAGTTTTAAAGTACGAGTATAAGTTATAAATATCAGTATAATTTGAAGATTAAATTTCAGGATCGCAAAAAGAAATTCAAAAATAAACCTAGAATAATATTAGGCACGTAAACATTACAAATCGTCCCAAAAACACAGATTAATGTACACGGGCTCTACTCCGAGTCATCATTTCACCACTCACATACCCTCTACGGAGAAGTGAGCTGAAGCGTAAATATTTTGGTTTAGTCTGGATGCTTTTTGTGCTCCGAAAAAAATATCCAGAATCGATGTTTGCCTTAATGTAGAACTACAAGGTGGCGCAAAAGTAAGCTTCCGATGTTCAGCATATCGGTTGTGGCACGTGCAGTGTGTGCTGTTGCACCGTCTTGTTGGAACCACATGTTTTCCAATCCCAATTCATCAAGTTGCGGCAAAAAGAACTCGTTGATCATTGCTCTGTAGCGCTCACCATTCACAGTAACCGTTTGGCCCCGACCGATTATTGGTCAAATAAATAGTCAGCAATATTCCGCGTTCTGGAGCAGTGTAGCGTAACATTGTTTATTAACGTGTATTTCGCATGTGTTTACTACACAAATGTCAAAACAGAACTGACTTTAGGGGCCAATCGCAAAATTAATAGCATTTTTAGGAGGATTACTTTTGCGCCACCCTGTATATAGTTGTTAAGCAGCGATTCGCAAAATAATTGTAAGCCAGTGTAGCCGTTAGCTTAAGTATCACACCACAAGGGACAGTGAAAAAGTTTAAGTGAGATTCCCCTCAGCTGGGGTAGCTGCCAGCTGCCCTAACCTAACCTAAAAGTTTTGATAATGGTATTCGAAATTTAATAGGTTTGCCAGCAATTAATTTTTTTTAAACATTTTTCTTATAAGTTCAATAGGAATTTCAGATTAAGTACAATTTAATTTTTCTTTTAAAGTGCCCATCTGTGGTGCACACATACAGTTGCAGATGAAAAAATATCACCGAATCTTAACATACAATAAAATTGTAAAAGACAGATGTTTACACTTTATATATATTCGACACATATACTAACAATAAACAACCCAGCTATATAAGTAATAACAGCCAAAACAACAGATTTTAGAATTTTTGTCTGTCTGTCTGCATGTTTGATCGCTGATTTCTAGGTTTTATTCTCGCTGCATACAGTGGTGGCAATACAAATTGGGTAAGCATATTTTTATAATTATAGTGTGGATATCGTTCGACGAAATAAAAAAAGCTGTGTTTTTAATAATTTTCATTTCATATAGCGAATTCTATAGCAGAAGCCACATAAAAAGAAATTTCAAAGTTTAAACAAAGTTCAGGAAAGTTGATTACACTTTAAAAAACTTAAAATTTCAATATTTTTTGGCCAGAGTTGTTAGAAAATTATTGAGTACGCAGTTTTATAGCCCATTAGTTTTAGCATAATAATGTGCAAGTTAGAAAATTTCCCTTGAATTTTTATAATTTTTTTGTCAAGGATGTTGGGTATTTTTTCCCCACACAAAATTAAATTTTATTCATGCGTTGTAGGAAGAAATTAATCAACACCCTCGGCAAAAAAAATTCTGAAAATTCAGTGAAACTTTTTGAGCTAGTTCTAACTTCCACAATGTTATACTAAAACTGATTGGCCTGCAAAACTGCATACTCAAAATTTTATAGAAATTCTGCCAAAAAAAATTTGCAGATTTTTGTGGCCATTTTTTTAAGTTTATTGAACTTTCCTTAACTTTGTGTAAACTTTGACTTTTTTTTATTTGAATTCAGTTATGGAATTATTATTATTATTTTCACGGCAGTTGTATGTTTGTACGTGTATCACTAATTAACTACAACATCGAATTGCATGGGTTCTTCATTGAAAATCATAGCCGCATTTGAAAATAGCTAACACTACTCTACTTACAGCTACACCTCCTCAATACATAGAAAATTATCTCAGTCAATAAATTATTTAGTAAACAGATCAGTCACTTACCGCTGCTGCATTGCGATTAGCGGCTGCAGCAGCCGCGGCAGCATTATTCATAAAATGGTTTTGCGGCAACATGCCCATGGCGGCGGCAGCCGCAGCAGCAGCTGCATTTGGTGGCTGACCGCCAAAGTAAACTAGCTCCCCAGGGCCTCCGGGTGGTCCAGGTTGCTTTGGTACCCCGTTCATACCGACGCCAGGATGCACACCTGGATGATCGTACATATTGCAGTTGCCTGCTTGCATAGCATTTTGCATTTGCATATGAGGCGGTTGCATGCTTGCTGCAATGGCTGCAGCAGCTGCGGCAGCTGCTGGATTATTCATAGCATGATTTAGTAAATTGGAACCGAATTGTTGATGTGATGCCATTTGGGAGGGATGTGGCGGTCCATGTTGTTGCTGTTGCTGCTGCTGCTGTTGTTGTTGTTGTTGAAGTTGTTGTTGCTGTGAATGTGAAAGTGACATTTGTTGCCCACCGAGGCCGCCGACGCCGCCATGTTGTTGAGCTTGTTGTTGCTGTTGCTGCGAATGCTGCTGTTGTTGCTGCTGCTGCTGAGGTCCGCCGGGTTGTTGATGTGCTGGATGTGGCGGTTGTTGTTGCTGTTGCTGTTGTTGTTGTTGCTGGTGTTGTGCGGCAACAACTTGCGACATCATATGATTGTGTTTAGCCACAGCTGCAGCATTGTGCATAGCTGCCATACCAGCGGCGGCTGCCGCAGCGCTACCACCACCCACACCCATTTGTCCAACACCCATCTGTGATTGTGCGCTCATTGAGGGATGTAGACCACCATTTGAACCGATGCTACTAATACCGGCGCCCATGCCGATAGGGCCAATAGTACCAGGACCGCTGCCATGTGGTGCACCAGAAGCAGCATTACCCGGATTCATTTGTGGTGGTGGATTGTACTTCCATTTGTCGGGATTCTGAAAGTGAAAAAGAGAAAGAAAATATGTTTTAGTTGCTTTCGGTAAATTATTTTTTAGTGCAAAGGATCTAATATGAAATAGGATATTAAAGTCAAAATATATTTGTATGTGACGTGTTGCGTCCTAAACAGATTGAGCGATCACATCCAATTTTTAAACAGCCACTGGAAACCTTTCAAAATTGGTCATGCAGTGCCTACTCGTATACCAGACCTGTTAAATTTGATTAGTAATTAGTTATTAACTAATTAGACGGCTTTTTTAATTGTTTTTCAAGAAAATGCAATTATTATAAATTTATTACGATTAGAGAATTTTTTGAATTTTTTTATATTTTTTATATTTTTTTTATCATATTTTCTATATATTTTTTTTTTTTTTTTTCTTTTATTTTTTTATTTTTCTTTTATTTTGTTATTTTTTTTTATTTTTTTTAATTTTTTTAATAATCGTAAAAAATCATGTTTGTTTTTGGATTAGTTTTTAAATTAATTGGAAAATAATCATTAAAAATTGAAAGTAATTGGTAATCAATCATTAGATGGACTCACAAGAAAATAATTATTTAAACCGGTAATCATTACGATTAGTAATCATTATTTAACAGATCTGGCCCATACTATCTAGTAAGGAGTTACATAACGTCTCCAGAAAAAGGCTACTACATAATCTTTAACAGTTCTAGAACATGTGCATTTCCACACCCTTACTAAGAAAATTTTAAATCTGTGTAACCTATGTAAAAAATATTTATTATAGCGGTCCCATAGAACGAGCGGGAACTATTAGGGGGGTAGGCGAAATAGGTGTTAGAGGCAGAGGAATAGTAAGATTAGCGGGAGTAGGAAGAGGGGAAGAGACAGAGGAGGAAGCAGTGGAAAACTAGGAGGGAGAAGAAGAGTTATAAGATAGAAAAAACAGGGGAGAGAGAGAAGCGGAATCAGAGGGCTATAGAGTTAAATGGGAATAATGTTAAGGAGATTGTAGCTTAAGAACGAATTAAACAGTTTCGCATTGTCGGTATGTGATTTTCTACCACACCTAAGGTACTAGGTTTAAATCACGGGTTAAGTAACACCGAAAATACTTTTACTCCGGCAGTGGTCAACAATTCCCCGAGTGTATTCTTTTGCAAATCTTGCTTATCTATCACCGTTTCATCGACTGCCAGACAGCGTGTCTACAATGAGATGTATTTTTTCATTCGCTGCTTGTAGTTAAAAGTAATTATCAAGTTCCGTACTAAGTAAATGAATAAATAGTCGCATCATTTGTTGACAATAAAATTAATCGCAGACTTTATGGCAGACAAACAAAACTTGCTTACTCACAAGCACAATGTGCTACAGACCTACATAAAATTCTAAGCACATTATCTATGAATATTTACTTAATTTAAAATTTGTCTATAAACGCGTGCTAAATCTTACATACATTCTATCTATAAAACACTTAAGCAAACAAAAGAAAGATATAAGCATTATCGAATGCCGAATCGACAGTCAAAACAGCCAACCAGCAGATGGCGTTAGAATTCAGGGACTTGTTACATATTTCTGTTTCGTTATTGTTCTACAGACAGGTAACGAAACAGAATTGTATGGATATATGCTATACCGAAAGGGGTAACGAAACTGTAAGAAACATACTCGTTTGTAGCAGAACGAGTAACAGATTCCTGGAAAGGGTTTCGGTGGAAACAAAACCTCTACAGAAACTGCCCACAAGGATGATTACAAGAACAGAACTGTAACTGAAACGCGGGATATCGAACCAAACTTGTAACGCTAGATGAGTAAGTGTAAGAAACTGTACAAAATGTTCAGGTATAGAAACAGAACTTGTAACGAAACCTCAGAAATATTTGAGCATTCTAATTGCAGTCCAACATTGAGGCACTTTATTTTATATGAAACATTTATAATATTTATATGAATGAAATCACAGAGTTACGTGGAACTTTGCGAGCAATGGATTTAAAATTGATTTAAGATATGCTTAAATTTTTTATATATATTTTTTAGGCGAAACACTTGACTTTTTGCAAAAACATTTCAAGCGAATTTTTTTTAAATGTCTCACAAAACTTCAGGAGAATAAAAAATTTTATCTCCTTAATAATTTACAATCAACTTCGTTATGGTTTCCTCGCACGATTCTCATTACATTCTATAAAAGATCCTTTCAAGTGTCGTATATCGATAAGCAAACTGCCACCCATGGAACTACTTATAAACTATACAAAATGGGTTGAGAACCTTATTATTTGTAATATAATTTGGTTTGCATAAAATGGAGACGCAAGGGAGCTGATGGATAGACGGACTATTGAACAAAGAGATGGTAACACAAATACTAGAATAGGCCGATGTTTGGAGTCCAGTAAATGGTGTACCAGAAAGCTTCATAACTCAACCTTCACACTGCAGCTGGGTCTACGTGCCGGAATAACTCGGTTTTTACACGCGCAAGGCCAGTTAATGCAGACCTGTCTGAACCGCATCCATCGGTAGATGTGGCTGCCAATTAGGGAGAGGTACCGTTACTACAACAACAAAGAGACAGGCTAAAGTTAGTTCCTTCGAATACAAAAAGGCAACTAGGAGCAGCCGAAAAAAAAGCTTGCGAGCAGCACGTGACGAGTAACTTGTTTCACGCTTACTGAGCAATAATAACCAAAAAAAAAAAAGCAAACAATAAATGTTTTAGTGTCGCCAAATCAAGAAAGCAATAGGAGGGGTAGGAACACCAGATGATTTTTAATGCTTGGCTACAAGCATATAAACATTCGCTCCAGACATACTGACTCAGTAAACTGTCTGAGTGGACGCCGGTGTGGCGTGGATGTTTATGGCTCTATTTGTGTAACCACCTTCTGAACGTTAACTGAAATGCATACCTATGTATGTGTGTAGGTATGTATGCTCTACTAGGGATGTGCATATTCATTGACAAGAATTCGAAACGTGTTTACGTTAGTTGTTGGCGTTTCTCCGCTTCCGCCTTCATATACCATCCCAATACCACCCAAATCAGTATTTACTCTTTCAACCGCAGTTGGCCATTAGTCTCTTCCTCTCGGCTGCCTATTCGGCATTTGAGCAAAATTTCGGCGACAAAGTAAGAGAATCAAAACACATTCATGTTGTTGTTGGTTTCGTCGTTGAAAACAAACCGCCGCGGGAAAACGAACGAAGGAAGCGCAGCTAATGAAAATTACAAGGCGTTACCACATTACAGAAAAAAATAGAATAAAAATAAAAAAATAAAAAGAGTAGAAAAAGCGAGCAAAAGAAATGTAGTGAAAACGGATGCAGAATAAAATTGGATAAAACATACGACAAATTATTCTATAATTCGTTGCTTATAAACACTTTCATATCGACATCCTGGAGTCAACCACTTTGTCTCTCGTTAAGTACCGGTTCGAAGAGCGATAGTTTAAAGACACTTTGAAGTATTGGATATCGATAAGAAATCATCCGCAACCAGAAACAGGCCTACACATTAGGGTGGGTCGATTTGTGTGGACGAAAGTTAACCGATATCGCGCCATCGATTTTTCGATAGGTTTTGGGCTCAGGAAAAAAAAGTTCCACTACGCACACCCAAACAAATAATTTTCGAGCCTGCAGAATTTCATTTTTTTGACTTTTTTCGACTTTGATTTTTAAGGTTTTTTTCATGATTTTTTTTGTTTGATTTTAAAATTTTCATGTACACCCTGTCCGACCCAAAAATGTTCGCTAAAAACGTTGGCGATAACAGTTTTTTGAAAAAAAAAACGTATTTTTTGGGTTTTGGGGAGTGTTTTGGTCAAAAAATTTACCCTTTCGCCATTTTTTTAAGGGGTTTTTCAGCATACATTCAAAAATGTTTTCGATGAAAACGAATTTGTCTCATATTTCCTGCCCCACTTAAAATTATGCGCTAAAAACGTTGGCGATAACAGTTTTTTGAAAAAAAATTTTATTTTCGGGTTTTGGAAAAGTCGATTTTTCGACCAAAACAAGTCCCAGCGGACATTTTTAGGTCAGACAGGGTATACATGAAAATTTTAAAATCAAACGAAAATTCGAAATCGAATCAGGCTCGAAAATTATTTTTTTGGGTATGCGTAGTGGAACTTTTTTTTCCTGAGCCCAAGACCTATCGAAAAATCGATGGCGCGATATCGGTTTATAAATCGACCCAGTCTACTACACATATATACAGTTGTGTTCAATATAATAGTAGTGAAATTTAATAGGATATCGTTTGACGAAATAAAAAGCTCTGTTTTTAATAATTTTCATTTAAAATCTAACGAATTCTATAACAAAAACCACATAAAAAGGAATTTCAAAGTTTACAAAAAGCTCAGGAAAGTTAATTAAACTTTTAAAAAATTTTATCAAAATTTCAATATTTTTGCGCAGAATTTTAAGAAGATTTGAGCACGCAGTTTTAAAGCCCATTAAATAGCATAAAAAAGTAAGAAAATAAGTTTCAATGTCCGGACAATTAGCATTTTGTACAAACTTTGTTGTTTTTAACAATATTACTATTAAAAAGAATTAATGCATGCATATGCCCTTGAGTTTATAAGGTCGAACCCAACCAGCACCAGACAAGCGGCAGCTTAGGAGATCTGTGGAACTCTTATTAGTCTGAGCGTTAATCTGGCGAGCGACAGGATCACAAAATATGTTCAAGCATTTCTCGTACAAACTATAACATAATACTGCCGTCTTCCCGTTTCACGGACCAGAGCAATGTTGTTAACCTATACGACTTGCACATGGCCTCGGAGACGTCTTTGCCTCCCCATGTTACTACCAAGCCGGTTTTGCTTGGTCATTAGTTTACAACTCTTGACTGCTTTTTAATACTCACAATCTTATGGGCTGTTCTATGGTATACTTTTCAAGAAACTTCCCCTTTTGGGTAAACATATCATCCCTCTTCTTCGGATAAGCACAGTATAAAGCAGATTTGGAACAATCGATTTAAATGTGTGCCAACCGTACTTCTGCGTCAACCCTTCACATCTGTTTCAGCACCCATTTCGAAGCACGGGCGGGACCATAAAGTTGGTCGGCCCCGATTTAGATGGCGCTGGTACAGCCTACGGCCACGAGGCATTGTGCCTAGTTTCAGTTGTTAACACTATGCTTTTGCCCACTAAATCTGTCGGGGTATTAAACCTCCCATTATACTAATTATTGATCGTGTGCATACTCTCCCCAGTTTGTTAACAAAAGTTCTTTTTTGTTCGGCTGGCCACCAAACGAGGACTCCATAATAACTATTAGCTCCACAATCGCGGTGAATACGCAATTAGTAAGAGGGTGAGAAGCCTCACGTGCAACCCCACCATTTTTTTGCATGGGTAAAGTGCCGTTGATGCTTTTTTAACTCTCCCTTATATATTTGGCTCCCACCACCGCTTGGTGTCAAAAATTATTCACAGATTTTTACTCTGTTGCTCCTGGAGGATAACCCCTCCCAGTTTAGGCCTAGTCCAAGACATGGACCTCCTGAAGTTTCCGGACCTTCATATAGCTAATTGTTGGAAAAATTCTACAAATTATGGCAAATAAAACATCGTAAGTTTGGCTGATAGCTCAACCCACCGATCGAACAGTTGGTTTATGACCAGTGTCCAAATCATAGAGATATCCATCCAGAGAGATGTGAATATGCCCCTGCGGGTTAGGGGTTTAGAATATGCCCGAGGTAGGCACACCGGTCGTAAGAGACGCCTAATATGCACAAGGGTAATGACGTGCAACTCGATGGTTGATCTACGGATATGATGCCTCTCACCTCTCATTACCCATCTTATCCTTCCTCCTGTAGTCAACGGCCTTGTCTATGGTTCAGAAATACTTTACAAAAATATAGTGTATATACAAATTTCGTACAAATTTCGGGTGTCCGGAAACTAAATTTTACTTTCCGGAAACTAGAGCAAATCCAACTTTTTGGAATTTTGAATTTCATAATATTAACATTATATTTTTAAATTATACATACGGCAATTTATTGAACAATATTTATGCTATTATAAACAGTATATCTTTTCGCGGTAGTATTTATAGTGAGAAAATGAGTCGAAGTCAAAGTTGAGAAAAACGTCAAGTGTCCGGAAACTAGTGCGTTTACCCTATATGTGCTTATCTTCCGGTTGTCGATTGGGGATAGAACCCTAATCCCCGTTGTCCACAGCCACTATTTTTCGCGTCAATAGACGGCTTATCTTGGAGCAGATAATTTATTTATTACTTTTATTTCAAAGCCTAGCGTTTCTGTTGGAGGGGCAACTGTTATCTCAATGGGAGTATTCGGATAAAAATGTATGCAATACATCCATTTCATTAACATCGCCTAAACAACCGTGAATTTTAACTAAAAAAACTAAAGAGAGATTTGTGTGCACAACCAATCAACAAGAGCAAACTAAAAAATATACTAAAAATGTCAACAAATGTGGGAACACGCTATATCTTTCATCTGCCACAGAACACCACATTATACTTGCATTACACAGCTGCAGCTAAAGCTCCCAAGTGAACATAAACCACAAAAGGCAGCCAAAGTGCAAGTATAACTACAAATATCATAGAAACTTTAAAAAACTTGGGAGCAAAATTTTCAATCAAGACTTAAGGAGGTGTCAAAACATTCACGCTCACGAAAGATAATATAAAGCTAAGGCACAAGTTTAAAATAGAAATCAAATGTGGAGAAAGGGAGGAGAGAAGAGAAGCTCACTCATTTGGCGTCATTGTGCCTTTGACAATCATAATCAGTGCGCGGTAAATTACCTCACATATGGCGCTGAAATTCCAGACGAAGGTAGCTACATAGACTGACGGTTATGACAAATGTCGGTCGCGAGTAAGCCGGCAGGCGCGCATTGCAACCAAATTGAGATGAAGAAGCAAATGTATGAAACACATTTGATTTTCAAATTTTTCACTCGCCACATTCTGACTTTGACGCTAAAGTTCGCAAAAACTTGTCTACAGACATACCGACGTGCGCAGAAGTAAAGAAAGAAAATAGAAGATGCAAAAGTCATTAGGAATCAAGCAAATCATAGAGAGAAAACTGCCCAAATGGGATAATATGACAAAAACAGAAGTTGTATTTATGTATGATTCTAAAAATAATTCCAATTTGAAAAAATTTGCTTTTATGGCGTGTTTTTTTCTTTGCACTTCGCTTGTTTTGCTCAAAGTTCAGTTCATTTGTGTTTTTTTCTTGATTTTATACTGATTTTCCTGGCACATTTCCAGCCGCCGCAAAGTGCTGTGAAAATTTATGATTTCTTTTTGCAAAGCATAGCAAGCAAAACTACCAATTCTACACAAACAACAAGCAAAAGTAGCTTCTAAATAAATAAAAGTACGAAGTACTGCCAAGTGAAGGTGGTGAGAGAGGCGGCAGAGCGGGTGAGATTAAAAGAAAAACAAAACTAAAGGAAGAAGGAGCAGTGTGCTATGACAAATTGTTTTACTAGTGGAATAGCAGAGAATGAAACAAAAAGTAAATTTAATTATTAATAAAAATTAAGCCAAATGAAATGAAGTAAACGAAATTAAAAGAAGTGAAAAAAATGGAAAGAACTGAAAAGAAAGAAATGAATTGAAACAAAATGGAATGGAATAAAGTGAAACATGTGAAACGCAACGAAATGAAATAAAATGAAGCCAAATGAAATGAAGTGAAACGAAACCCCCTGCGGGTTAGGGGTATAGAATATGCTCGAGGTAGGCATACCGGTCGAAAGAGGCGACTAATATGAACAAAGGTAATGACGTGCAACTCGATGGTTGATCTACGGATATGATGCCTCTCACCTCTCATTACCCATCTCTCCTTCCTTACGGAAGGAGGGGTGACATGACCTAGAAGGTTCCACTGGTTATAAATCGCTACCACGACAGTCGGGCAGTACCGCAAGGGAGTACCGGAGCGTACCGGATTCATATCCGGCCAAGGACTGTCAGTTCGACAGCACTCTCCAAAACCTTCGAAACGAAATTAGGTGAAGTGAACGAACTGAAAACAAAGGAATAAATTGAAACAAAATGAAACGATGTGAAATGCAACGAAATGAAATAAAATTACACCAAGTGAATTGACGTGAAACGAAATTAAGTAAAGTAAAACAAAATGGAAAAAGCTGAAAAGAAAGAAATGAATTGAACCAAATGGAATAAAGCGAAACAAAGTGGAATAAAATCAAACAAAATGGAACGAAGGCAAAATTATTTAAGATAATGAAATGAATGTAGTGAAACGAAACGAAATGGAAAGAATTTAAAAGAAATGGGATGTAAAGAATCGGAATGGTAGTAAATAACACGTAATGGAATGAACTGGGGCGAAGTGATGCAAAATGGAATGATGGATTTAAGCGCAACTTAATGATATAGGATTAGGTGAAACGATATGGAACGTATAGCAACGGAATGGAAGTAAGTGAAATGGAATGAAAGTTAGTGAAACATGCTTAAAGTGAACGTAATGGAATTAAATAGTAAAATTAAAAGTTATTTTGATAATAATGAAGTGGAACGAATTGAAATAAAGTGAAACGTGTTTAAGTGAAGTGAAAGGAAATGGAAAGAATTCTACCAAAAAACACTAAAAATGATTTGAAACGAATGGAGAGGAGTGCAACGAAATGGAATGAAATGAAAGGATATGGAAAGAATTCGACCGAAGAACAATGTAGAAAAAGAGAATGGAAGCTAAACGTAATTAAAATTAAACGTACTGGAATGAAATGGGGTGAAGTGATACGAAATGAAATTAAAAGTAATAGAATAACGTGGAAACAAAATTAACGAAATAGGATGAAGTGAAAGGGAATGGAAGCAAATAAAACGTAATGGAATGAAGTGAAAGTTAGCGTAGCAAAGCAGCTCGCAGGATACGGCTTAACTCGCTTGAGTTCGTGAAGCGGCACGAATTAGAGCAAAGAAGAGAACGCAATGGAGAGTTGAGCAGGTGATTTCAAAACTCTGCTTAGTCTATCACTGAATTAGGTTCCCAAATTGTGGTAATCCTTGCCCTATATGTGTGGCGGCGAGATGGGTTCTGGTGTTCCTGCGATGGCGTCAAGGGTGACGCGGATATTAGATTAACACTGAAGCAAATTCTTCCTAAATATTCAGATATCTACTTTTTAGAACCGATAGAGTGATCTTCTTTTATTTAGAGTTTCCAAAATAAATTTTCTAACCAAATATTTGCATGGAGACTGCTCGAAGCTACAGGACATCAGTTTCGTGCATAAATTCAAATATTTTGTTTATTATATAATTTATACTCACATCAATTGGATGCTCATCCCCGCAAGCCCAGCGTTTTTGTGCAAATTGTGCAGCATATTCAGCAGCGGCCAAATCATGCATGGACGTGCCGGGCGGTTGAAAAATGAAACCGCCACCGACTGCCTCTTCTTGAACGCGCGGTATACTTTGATCGCCACGCCCATTACGACCATCATCGTTGCCACCCAATAACTTCATGTGTTGTTGTTGTTGCTGATTAAGAGACTGTTGGTGTTGCTCTTGCAGTTGTGACTGCGGTGTTGTTGGCAACGGTGGTGTTAGTAAAAAATTGGGTTGTTGTTGTTGCTGGTTAAGCGACTGTTGTTGCTGCTGCAGCAATGGCGGAAAGGGATGATGAAATCCGCCACCAAATGGTTGATGATGTTGTTGTTGTTGTTGTTGCGGCTGTTGCTGCTGTTGTTGAAAGGATTGCTGTTGTTGCTGTTGCTGCTGCTGCAAATGATGCTGGTGCTGGTGCTGCGGATGATGGTGCGGTGATAGCGTTGACGGTGCAACCGTGGATATGGAAATCGTGGGCGCTGGTAACAGCTCTATTTTGACGGCTTTTATTTAACACACGCGCAGCGGCAAAAAAAAGAGCGAATTCGGAATTACACGCACAAGCAAGGACTTTTGGGAGCTTTTTTTTTGTTGCTTTCGATTTGCAAGCTTTTTATTTATAAATTTTGTTGTAGCAATTCAAATGCTTCAAATATAAAGATTAACTGCGTTGGCTTGTTTTGCCTTTCGATCGCACAATTTTTACCTTTTTAATTTTATTTTTTTTCTTTTGCGCTATAAAATACTATTTATTTCAAATGCAAGACTTTTTTCACAAATTTTTTTTAGATTCGCTTTCTTGTTTCAATAAAAATGCCATATATTTTCATAAGCTTTAAAGTACTAACAACTTGTTTTATTTAATTTTTTTTCTTATGCGAAAGCATTGAACACCCTTTTTAAAATATGTTTTGCCTTTTTTACGTTTGTTTAAAAATATTTTTTTTACTTTTGCCACAGCTATATTTTAGCTATGACGATTTGAAGAAACCGCTGAGCTATTTTTTTCTGAGATCTTAAAATTTTTATTTTACACTTTTATTGTGAATTTATTGGTATGATTTTTATGTAATTTATACAGATGTATTCGATGATAAAATGTGTCACAGTAAGTAACACTACACTAACTATATAAGTTTACAAGTATTAATTCGATATTATATTTGTATTTATTTACACGGAGACGCACAAATTACTTTACATTAGCTTTTACACGACACAAATTCGATTTCTTATACAACCCCTTCGATCATATACGTATACTAAAGATGTGGTGAAAGCAGACAACAAATCACATTTATACTGAAATGATATAGAAAGAAAGAAATTAGATATTATTATAATTTGCGATATTAAAATTTTTAATAAAAAAAAATTGCCTTTAAAATATGGACGATTTTATATCAAGGTAAATGGGCAACCCTAAATTAAACTACTTCAGTTGTAGAGATATGAAGAATGCCTTTGGTTTAATACCCATATTGGCATTTTTCACTTAGTATTTAAAGTCTTTATACAGTTGTGTTCACAATAATAGTAGTGAAATTCAATTGGATATCGTTTGACAAAATAAGAAGAAACTGTGGTTTTGATAATTTTCTTTTAAAATATAGCGAATCCTATTGCAGAAACCACATAAGAAATTTCAAAGTTGACACAAATTTCAGAAAAGTTAATTAAACTTTCAAAAATGGCCATCAAAAATTTGCACTTTTTTGGTAGAATTTCTAGAAAATGTTTGAGTACGCAGTTTTGTAGTCCAATAAATTTTAGTTCAGGAAGGCGCAATTCAGAACTCACTCAAAAATTTTCCTGAATTTTCAGAATTTTTTCCGTCGAGGGTGTTGAGTGTTTTTTTTTCCAACAACGCATGAAGAAAAATATATTTTGTTTGACGAAAAAGATTCTAAAAATTAAGGGAGCGATATCCATTTTAATTTCACTACTATTATATTGAACACAGCTGTATATATATTTAAGATCAGTGGCAACACTGATCAAACATATTTTTGTCTTTCCAAGTCAAATCGTCACATATTGGAATTGACCCCTACCTATTTGAATAAAATTTGGTGAAGAGTCTCCTTTGGTCATAAAATGCAGTTCTGCTAAAGAAAAAAATTTTAAATGTTTTTTCAAAAGTTATGCAATTTCAAAATTTCACTTTTTTCCTCTTTTGTATAGTTGATTTCTTTAATATTTCGGAAAATACTGAAGTTAAAATAATAAACTTTGGCATTTTAAAAGTAGATACTAAGTGCCGTTTTCTCAAGTAAACTTGAAAATTTATCTGCCTGGTAAACAAACATTTTTGTATCGGGCAGATAAGTTTTAAAGTTTACTTGAGGAAACGGCCTTTAGAAGTATACAAAAAAAAATATTTTGAAAAAAAAATTTTAAATTTCTAATTTTAGGAAATTTTTGATTTAGTTAGCCATTAAATTTGGGACTTAAACTTTTAATGATCATCAAGTTAGCGAAGCTCCTCAAAAGAATCTATTCGGGACCAGGGGGATAATTTGCCGTGATTTTGCCGGGAAAGAACTAATTTTGCCGTGTAAATTTTTCTCCGAATTTTGGGGTGCTTCGCTAACTTGACATCAACTTCGTCTCTAATACGGTTTTTATTAGGGTGCTTCGCTAAGTTGATGTCAGACGAGATAGCGAAACCGGACATGTGGAAAATTTTGCCGTGATTTATTTTCATTAGGGTGCTTCGTTAAGTTGATGCTCACACATTTTTTTGTATTATACCTCTGATATATCTATGTACATAAATATATCCTGAAATTTTCCAAACATTTAAGTTTAATTTTTTTAACTTTCTAGTCCAGTTTATTTAGTTAAACACAAAATTACTCAATTTTGCCCACTGGCAAATTTTTTTGGTCTAGTGGAATGCAAAAAAGAGAATGTAAAAAAATGTTAGGCATATTTTTTTGACATTTTTTCAAAACATTTTTTTTTTTTTAGTTTTATGATAAAAGGAAACTCTTCACCAAACTTTATTCAAATCGTAAGTGGTGGAATCGAGACCTGTTAGATAATATTACTAATCGTAATGATTACCGGTTTGTTTAATTATTTTCCTGAGAATCCATTTAATGCTCGATTACCATTACTTTAAATTTTTAGTGATTATCATGATTTTTTACGATTATTAAAAAAAAATTCAAATTATCAAAAAAGTTGTTTTCACTACTTTTGATTATTTTTGATTTTTTGTTGTAGAAGCACATAAAAAACCTCTAGTTAATTGATTACTAGTTACTAATCAAATTTAACAGGTCTGGTCGAATTCAACTATGTAACAATTTGACATGGAAATAACCATTTTCATTGACAATTTAAGTAAAATGCCTTCATTTTGAAGCACATATCGGCGTATTTTATTTAATTTTCAATATTAGGTAAGGGTGATGAATGTAGCCAATAGAATCCAAAGCAACAGTTTTAAGAATTTTTTTCTGTCTTTCCGTATGTTAGGTAGCACATCACTCAAAAACTGCTACATAGAATTGAATGCAACTTTTCGGAATCGGTCTATAATGAGTTCTGAGACGCAGCGAAGCGTAGCCGGGATTTCTAGTATCTATATAGAATACTTCATTATCGTCGGCGGACAAGTTTCCCGGAGAGAAACTGATACACAAATACAGGTGGAAACCACGTTTAAAAAATATGTAAACCATTAAAAGTGATTTCATTTGATACAATTTGATTGGCATGTTAAATAATTTCAAACAGGTGGCAACCTTGAAACCCAACCTCAGAGGCCCAAACAAAATTTCGAGGAAAAATTTTCTCCTTTATAAAAGTTTCCACATTATTTCTTTACTGGTAAATGTTGTTATCACAATAGAGCAGGGGCGTGCATCGCTATTTTATGAAAGTCCGAATCTTTTTTGACTTTACGCTGAAAATTTTTTAGTTCAAAAATTTGAGTTTTCAGTTCAATCGAAGTAAAAAAGTTTGAATAAAGAAAGTTATATAAATGTGCTTCAATTGTTTTTCATAAAAAAATTTCTTACAAAAACTCAAAAATGTTATCAAATTTTTTAAATTAATTTTATAAAATTTTATCAGGGGCGGAATTACGTTCCGTAATAGTAAACCGGATTTTAAGTCACAATAGCTTTAAAACTATTGATAAATTTGGTGCGCGAAAACGAAACGGGACCCAAAGATAAAAGTAAATATCCAGAAAATAGTAGCAATTACTAAATATATGTACACCATTCTTGTCGGTCGGAGATAGGTATGTACTTATACTCAGCGGTAGTAGCGGTCATAAACAGTACCGTGCGTAACAATAGCAGCCAAAAATTGGTTTAGAAAAATTTCCATTCAGTTGTGTTGAAAAAAATAGCAGCACTATATTCAATTATATGAGGTCAACAGTAACAACTGCGAAACCTACTTTACAAGTAGCCAACAACATTCGAATTACAGCTTCGTGGAAATAAAGCAACAACTGGGTTTATAAGCAAGTACGGTAACAGCAAAGAGATGCAATTTGCCAGACAACACGTTCATTGGACTTCCACAAAATGGCGCAAAATTTTAAGAAGACTGATCAACACAGCCTATGATCCAAGGTACACGATAAAGACCATAAGACATGTGGTGTTTCGATTAAAGTTTGGAGTGAGGCCGATTTTCATGTTTTCTGAAATCATGGACTAGTTTTGTATTTATAAAAACTCTAAAGAGAACTATTCGACTATATGCTGAAGATAACATACCGCATAAACTCATGCAATAAAGTGGCCGGCTCAACCAATGGACCTTGTGTAGCCATACCCATAACCGTAACCATAACCATAACCGTAACCATAACTATAGCCATAACCAATCTGAAAATATGTGGAAAGATGTCAGAAAGGCATTCTAGGCCTAACCTGGTCAAAGCTAATTTCAAATTTTTGTAAAAAAATTTCATTTTATAATTTATTAATAAATCGTTAAGTGTTTACGAAAAAAACATGCCGCTTAAATGGGTATATCTGCATGATAAGGATCCAAAACACACCAGTAAGCGTGCTCAAGTATGATTCTCCAAAAAATAAATTCTTCTTAATGTAGTGGCCGGCCGTAACCATAACCATAGCCGTAACCATAACCATAACCACAACCAATTTAAAATATGTGGAAAGGTGTCAGAAAAGCCTTTTAGGCGCAACCTGCCCAAAGCTAATTTAAAATTTAAAAAAATTTCATTTTATTGTTTATTAATAAGTCGTTAAGTTTTTACGAAAAAAACGGCTTTAGCACAGAGATAATGGAAATTAGGTTTTAGTGACACAAACTGCGGAAGTTATTTCATGTTTTTGCTGGGGGGTAAAACGCTTTGTAATACTTAGTTCAACATTTGATATTGACGGGTTTTCAAGGAGTTTCGTGACATTTCGGGGATATAAATAGAACAATGCCCACCGTTTATTCCACCCCAATATCCTTAAAAATCGCCATAGGAATATTGCAGCTCATCTTAAAGCTTTCTCTGCATATGGTTATGCAGAAACCAGATCGGGCCAGCTTATAAACTCATAACCGACTATGTTCAAAGTTAAGTCATGATCAATGTTATCGTTGTGAACCCAAGAGCACGAAGGATCACCTGGCTATCTGCACTTCCAAAGGAGAGCCATTAAATATATAGAATTCATTGAGAGTGTTTCAAGTGCTTCAACAACGACTTTAGTGAAACACGAATACTTTCCAAGACACGAATTATTTGTAGATTAAGATATATATAAACTATTCACAATTGAACAATAGGAAAAGCTCATATTAATCCCTACTAAACTTAAGAACAAGTTAATTCTTTGATGCTATTTTATTGCACACCACTGTATATGGAATCCGCAGACTCGAAAGTACAAAAATAAAACAAGAAAAACACTCAAAACTACTTACCAAAGGAGTCAACGGACAACAAAACGCAACAAACCCAATGAATAAATACAACAAGGAGACCACGAATTAGGAGACGAATACAAAAGGAACAGCTACAAAAAATGCAATGCAAAGAGGAATCGTGTAAAGAAATATAAATACATACATATATGTATGGCTGTATGTATGTAGTACGTATTATGTGCAAGGGTGTATATTGCAGCGGAAAAAAGTGCGGTAGAGCCAGTAAATGCATGGAACAGGAGAACAACAAAGGAGCAAAATATAGAAAATATATAAATATATTCGTGCATAGATATGTATATATGTAAGAGAGCGAGTATTAAAAGGGCGAAAAGCCTGGTGCTGCAACCGGCTACATTGGAACTGCAAACAAGTCAATACATAAGCAAAGTAAAAGTACTTCATAAGAGCTTCGACGCGCAGTGTAGCGATCTGGACAAATTAGCGAAAAAGTTAAATTCGCAATCTTTAACTTATAGGTATTTCAACATAATTAAAATATTTGCTGCCCGCTTACCAAGACACATTAAAGGGAACAACAAAAAAATTTATCAAGCAGAAAAAATTACTTTGCTTAGATTCAAGACACTTATGCACAGAAATGTATCCAAATGATTTTTTATTCATAAATCGCTAAGTGCTTACAAATAAAAAGAGCTGTTTTTAAGAGAGAAAGAGTCAACACTCAACGTCAATAATGTGAATAGCACGATTTCATACTTTTTAAGTATTCCAAAATCAGGGAGATCGAAGAAACTTATTTTTTTGACAGCTGAGTATATAAAACTTTGTCACTGTGCCGCGGCCTCTGCAGAAAATCAATCGAACTAAGTAACTGGAAGGTTGAATTACGCGTACGTGTTTAGGTATGTATGTAATTGATATAGGGACAACAGCAGCTTTGTCGTGCTTGGTAGCAAGGTGTACAAGAACTCCTAACCACAGTTGCCACACCATATATGTATTTTCTGTTCCAAAATTCATTATAAAGAAGTACCAATGATAAGTATAAGTAAATAACCTATACGTATAACGTAAGAATTTCAAGTAAGCATTTAAAACTAGGAAAAAATTGTGAGTCACCTAAAACTATAGGAGAATAAAATCAGTATAAAGACCAATGGATGAAATGAAAGCCAAAGTAAAACGGTCCATTTTTGTAACAAAGTGGTAACTGTGTTCTTAACTTGATGTTATGATTCATGTGGGGGTTGAGTTGCTTTTCTAAAGCGTTCTGTTATCATTGCATGCACTTGGATGTGGCACGAGCTGGGAACGGATCATATGTAAGACCAAGGTAACGACAGTGCTGCTGACAAAGAAGAGTCTAAGGTTTGCAGATGTATAAACATTGAGCCGAAAAGTAGTCGTGAGAGAAAATGTGAGAGCCCTCAGGCTTGGCAAATAAAAATACCGCCAAGGACGGTCACTTCAATGTGAATTTGAGTCCTCATCTATTTTCATTACTTATATACATACGAGTATGTCAATCTAAGCCAAGATCCATTAGAAAAATAGTCAGCTTGAACCAAGAAAATTTTCTCTTCCCTCGAGATTTCGGACAGGAGAGAAGATCGGATACTCAACCACTCAGATTATGCAAATTCGGCGATTCGCAATTAAATCTAGTTACTTTTTGAAAGGTTTATTATTCTTTGAACCATTTTAACTTACATCCACAAAACAGACATTTTTAACCATGCACCAAGTATTGGAGCACAGTCATTTTTTCAACTTTCTGCTCCTTTTTGGCCATAGCCTTCTAACTTCTAGAAATCAATCCGATGGGCTGCACACTGTTTTCTACGCAGGCCATCTGCTTGCCCAAAACTTGACGAAACGGATGAAGTCCTCGACCTTCAGACGTCAAATGTTTGTATTGTTGTAGCAGACTTCCCAAATGTGAAGTGGTTGAGAAGACAAAAACTTTGGTTTTGTCCTTGAAAGTAAAAGTTCTTTGGGTGTGAAACGGATTTTTATAGAGACTACCTACTTACAGTCACACGCTAATGAGGTAACGATGCCCCCCTTTTAAATCAAACAAAAGTCAATCAAAAAATTTAAAGATTTGTAAATAAGCACTACTCGATAGTATAGTCGTTAGTAACCCCGTCTGTGTGGAAAACTTGAACATGACTCCTCTGCCAACGACCCTCTTACAGCTACACCCCCTGATGGGCAGATACTTGTGTGTTTTCTGCTATATTTTAGCTTCGAGAGAAGTATTGAGCCACCAGTTGGAAAGAATTAAGAGAAAATTACAGTTAGTTTACATATTGCCATAACAAATATCCAAATAGTGATTGACTTTTCTTTTCCTCGATAGTATAGTGGTTAGTATACCCGCTTGTGAAAATACCGTTTGGTGAGTCTTTGTTCCCATAAAACTATAGATGTCAGTTTTTGGCTTGGTAAATCTGAATGTTTAGAGATGTGTTTATAGCTATCCCCTAGTCAGCAGACGCTGCTACTCAATTTAAACATTTCTTCATTCACCATCCTCCTTCCGGCTACAAAACCTTCTTGCCTGAGTGCGCTTATACCAGACTGTTGATCTCCTGAGACGAAATATAGTATTCAGTTTAACTCAAAATTCGTTTAACATCAATTTCTCATAATTTTACTTTTTTTCCATAATACGCGATAATTTTTGGTGGGAACTTTGAATGTTAGCAGGACTGCTTTCTGCACATGAAACAACGATTGTTACTTAGAAAGATATTTTGTGTTCTGTCTCAACTTCTAAAGGCATTATTAACCCAGTAAAAAATAGTCTACCAGTCTTTTTAAAATTCGCATAAAATTCGATCAGTCGCTTTAAACATTTTTTAAGCTCAACATTTGATTGATTTTTACCTTTTTTTTTTTGTTATTATGTTGTATATTCTGTTCTGCTGTATAGCCTAAGGATTTTTGTTGGTATGTGAATATAGCCGTGTATATAAGACTGCGAGTGTGTGCACGTTGATGAGAAGTTATCCAATGTGTATAGGTAGTCGACGGTGTTTTTGGTGTTCGACTACAACCGCGTGCTAGTGCTATATACAGCTAGACCCCTCGCAATTATTCAATGTATTGTTGTTGCTTTTTGTTTTATTTGACAAATTCTGGGAGTTGCCGGAACTCGTTTTGGAAATCAGCATAAACTTTTTCTTTTTAATGGAAGTTGGATTTTTTCGTATTTTTACTTAATTCAACAATTTAATTTATTTAATTTATTAAACTACACAATTCACCCCCAATTGAAATCATCACACTTTTTTACATAAATACATATATTTTGTTGCTTTTATCCAAAATATTACACTATACACAATAGAATTACATGAAAACATTAACGTTCCGTGTGGATTTTGTTTGTTTTATACATAAATACATATAGAACGGGTATGGCAAGGGCACATACACAACCGAACACGCGACAAAACAACGCAGCGGCGTTTGGTTTTTTGTTTTTTTTGTGTGGTTCGTTTTCTTATTTAACTTTTTGTTTATTTCACAGTTTTCCCTTGAAAATTTACATATGCTAAAACAAGCCCGGCGTCATATACAAACACGACAAATATTTTATTAAATTTAATTGATTATTTCTATGAGAAAGAAAAACTTGTGAATACTTTGCATAAATTTAAAACTTTTTTTTATGCGTTTCTGCATTAATTACAAATTATTTACACAGGATGAAGTTGAACTCGTCTCGAGAACACACACAAATCGCTTCTGTTTCACTCAGCTTGTTCCTATATGGTTTGTTGCGACAATGGCAACGCACCCGGTCGTCGTTGTTTACTCGCTTCTTCGTTCGTTCGTTTGCTGCTCGCTCGTTTCCTTCTTCGCGGATGATTGGCAACTTTTTCCTTCTCTTAAAATCTCTTTCGCCACTTTTGCTCAATCTTCTTTTCCTGCATGCGCGCTCTGCATTTTTTGCATACATTTCGACATTGTCCTCAACTCGTTCGATTCGCTGGGCAGCAGTGTGACCAGGTGTTAGAAAAAGTGTTAAATCGGCCAAAAAAAAAGTTAGAAAAGGCTAAAATTAAGAAACAAAAGAAGCTAAAAAAGTCAGAAAATTTTTTAACAAAATCCATTTCAAATTTTTTATTTTAGTTTAAACTATTTGTATGTAAGGCTGTAGACATAACTTAAAGGAACTATTCTTGTTTCAACACATATCAGGCACATTTTCCTTGACTAGGAATTTTTTCAAAGAAACACATACTATAGAAAAATCCTTACAAACTAATTAATTTTATAATATTTTCTTCGTCTGATGAATCAGAAGAGCTTGAGTCTGCGTACAAAGTTTGGGTATTTATCATAGAGATGAGATCATCGATAAATTCAAAATTAGTGCAAGATTTTGATAAGCGTTTTAACGAACATTTAATATTAAGCAGCGAGTTAAGCATGTTGATTTTTCGTTCCTTAACTTAGTTTTTAAATTGGTTCATGCCACTAAAAATTCTTTCAACCTTCGCATCACTGAAAGATAATACCAAAAAGTTAAATACGAATTCGACCAGTTCTAAAAAAGGGGGTTCGTTTATGAATTTTTATGTTTTCGGACTTCCGCCCAAAATTCAATGGTAGAGGTCACACTTGTCCACTGTACGGTCATTAGCTTTCGCCACTTCAGCTCAATCAATGCTACTTGACTTTTTGAAAGTGAAAAAATACATCCGGCTCTGTAACTTTCAAAGAATTATCAACTGATAAAAAAAATTTATCTTTTGTAAAGAGTTCATATTATCAGGTAGGCGGTGTCGCAATTGGGTTTTCAAATCCATTAAAATAGTTGACAATATTTACGAAAAATTTTCTGTATTTTGTTGTTGTTGTAACGACAAAAACACTCCCCGAAGGTTTTGGGGAGTGTTGTCGAATTAACAGTCCTTGGCCGGATTTGAACCCGGTACGCTCCGGTACTACCCGACTGTCGTTGTAGCGATTTATGACCAGTGAAACCTAGGTCATGTCACCCATCCTTCCATAAGGAAGGATAAGATGGGTAATGAGAGGTGAGAGGCATCATATCCGTAGGTGAACCATCGAGTTGCCCGTCATTACCTTTGTGCATATTAGTCGCCTCTTACGACCGGGCATATTGACCCCTGCGGGTTAAGGGTTTAGAATATGCCCGAGGTAGACATAACTAATATGCACAAAGGTAATGACGTGCAACTCGATGGTTGATCTACGGATATGATGCCTCTCACCTCTCATTACCCACCCTATCCTTCCTCACGTAAGGAGGGGTGACATGACCTAGAAGGTTTCACTGGTCATAAATCGCCACCACGACAGTCGGGCAGGGGAGGTACCGGAGCGTACCGGGTTCAAATCCGGCCAAGGACTGTTAATTCGACAACATTCCCCAAAACCTTCAGGGAGTGTTTTTGTCGTTACCACAACAACAACCGGGCATATTCTAAACCCCTAACCCGCAGGTTTCGAAGTTGTATGAAAAATATGTTGTTGGGACCAGAACCAGTTTGGAGTAAAAAAAAAAAACTAGAAAAAAGCCACGAAGCTAAAACCAAAATTATAAGGCTAAAGGACAAAAAAAGGCTAAATCTAGCCTTAAAAAGGCTAACCTGGTCACACTGCTGGGCAGCTGAGCTTTACACAAAACACAAACAATCTGGTACTGTATCGAGTAAGAATTGTATTCATGAATGTTTGTATATAAATGGGTAACGTCAACTTTGGGTCGCATTTTATACAATTTCACTTAATTTTATAGGTACTGCGTGTTGTCGATTCGTTGGTATCGGTTCTTTCCCAAAGATTTATGTGGTAGGCAGAAATTTAATTCTTGTTGAAATTTATTAAAAATGTTTTTAAAATCAATGCGTTTTTATAAACATAATAATTATTTCTAATATGCGTCCGTTTTCTTTTTGCTTGATGATACGCACTTTTTGGAAAAATTGGTGTTCGTATGTTTCAAAGGGTCTAAGCTACAATTATTATACCGTTCTTTTCACGCCACTCAATTGCTGATTTACTGTAATGGCACGAAACCAAGTCAGGCCCAAAAGAGAAGAGACATTATGTCGTATTATGAATGGCAAGTTTTTGCAGACATTCTCGGATGTATAGTTCGGGGTTAATCGTGGCGGTTGTAACGAAAGAACTGCCTCTCTTATCACGGCACAAATTGCTTGCGAAACTAGAAATTTTTTTGGAAACTTTGTTTTTCTTTGGGTTTTGAATTTCTCCTAAACATTTCCTCTACGATCTGCCAGATAAAAATCAACACCTGGTAGCTGGGAAAAGTCTCCAAGCACATAGGTTGCCATCATCCATGTTGCAGCAGTACAAATTTTTGAAGAAATCAAGGTGAAATCATTTGGCGCGCTCTTCTGCCATGTTGTTGTTCTCTATATTTCTATCTGGAACTTTCTGAACCTTGTCTCTCCTCTTTCTTTTTAGCACTTTTCTTCCCGATATGTTGGGGTATTTTTAAAAAGAACTATTCTTTTTTTTTAGCTAAGTTAGACTTTCGAAATCCTTTTTTTACCAGTTCCGCACTTCCTACTGACAGTCAGACGTTCAATATAAATTTAAAAACAAACAATACGGTATTCTTTGAAGTCTGTGCTCTTTTAGGTTGTTTTGAAAGTCAAATTTGTTATAATATTGAATTATTTTTTCGCGCACTTCCAGTTCGGAACTTATATTGATACAAAACGGTATTTATTATAGTCGTTTGGATCCGAAATCGGGAGAATACCTACCTCGGCTATACTCTAAGCCCTATAGGGCTATGTGGTTGTTGTATTAGCAATATGTTGCGTGCCTATTCGTTGTTGTTGTTGTTAACAGTGCTTCGCCCTGCCCAATCAGGCTCTTCTAACGGAAGTCCGAGGAAACGCGCAGTTTCCACGGGGGTGGACCAGAGTGATGTTGGCGTTAGAAGAGTAGGTACGACTGAACAGGAGAAGAGATGTTTGGTATCATGAGGGGACATGCCACATGCAGGGCCTGCCTAGTCGTTGTTGTTGTTTGTTGTTGTTAACAGTGCTTCGCCCTGCCCCAGATTGGACAGGGTTACACTGAAATAACAGCCCTTGGCCGGGTGAAAAAACCGGGTCATTCCGGTGCGATAGAACCGGCTGTTGTGGGAATGTGTGCCTAGTCGTCATTTCCCTTACCTAGCATTGTCACGAAGCTCTTCTAACGGAAGTCCCAGAAACCTAGCGGCTTAAACAGGGTTGGACCTGTAGGGCTATCCTTTTTTCATTTTGTTGTTACTTTTTTCTTTTTGTTTCTTCTTATTTTGTTCACTATAATTTGTTATGTATATTTCGTATATCGGGTGCACTTCCCTTTTGTATTTTTCTTCTCAAGTCTCGTTATTAATTTTCTAAACGCTGAATTTGCATATGTGCTGGTTCGATGTATTGGGCTTTACAACATTTTATTCGTTGACAAGTAAGCCCGGCCCGCTTCGCTGCGTCGCAGAACTTATAATATACTGAGTCCGATTGATACCCATATTGTACTAAACACATTTTGGGTCACCTTGGTCCATATATCAATCGATATCTCTGAAAATTTTAGAGCTATCGATACAAGTGGTATCTTAAGTTTTAACCTTAACATCTAGTAATGCAAGGGTGAAAGTTCCATTCAATTCCATTTCCATTCCGTTTTCGACTGATGCGCGACCAAACATAGATACAGACAAAATTCTAGAAAATGTTGATTTGGCTTCTATTGGCTTAATAATGATCCCTAAGATCTTATGACATTTGTTTCATAGCATAGCAAGTACCTATTCCTGGTGACATCCCTAATATATACTACACATGTACATACGTAAATATGAACATATAATCTACTCTTTTTTTTTTTTAGCCCAACTCGCGCAGTTTTCTTCTCTGCCGATGCTCTTTGTTTTGTATATATTTGAATATTCTACTCTCTACTATTTTGTGTTTCTTTTTGCTGCCTTCACAGATGCATACAACAAACCCTTGCACTGTGAACTGTGAATTGACCAGCAGACAGGCTGGTACAATCAAGAAAACGAATTTGGTTAAACATGAAATAATTGGAAGAAGGAATACAAAAGAAGCTTTCCGTGGTTTTTGTAAGCAATTCTTCGCACTGCAGTTGGAACAACATATTACCAAAATTATGGAAAAAACCCCTCGTATACTCTGGGCGCTGTGGTGGATTTTAGTGGGTTTATGACTTCCACACTGGGACTTTCTAGGACCCTTGCCCGCTGGGGGTGGTTCTACCTCAAACAAAATGCTGGCTAGTAACAGCAGCTGCCTTAGTTACTCGGGTTTTATCCGACCAAGATCTGAAAGTCATCTTTACGATGGGGTTAGGGGTTAAGAATATGCCCAAGGCAGGCATACCGGTCTTAAGAGCCGACTAAAATGCACAAAGGTAATGACTTGCAACTCGATGGTTGATCTACGGATATGAAGCCTCTCACCTCTCATTACCCATTTTCTCCTTCCTTACGGAAGGATGGGTGACATGACCTAGAAGGTTACACTGGTCACACCAAATCGCTACCAAGACAGTCGGGTAGTAACGCAAGGGAGCGTACCGGGTTCATATCCGGCAAAGGACTATCACTTTCGACAACACTCTCCAAAACCTTCGGGGAATGTTTTTGTCGTTATAAACAACAACAACAGGAGGTAAGGGTGTCCCAGTAGCCCAACTTCATATCCGTAGAGCAACCATCAAGTGGCACGTCATTACCTTTGTACATTTTAGTCGCCTCTTAAGACCGGTATGCCTACCTCGGGCATATTGTAAACCATGAACCCGAAAGGGATTGTTCAACTGCTACCACCAACTTTACTCAGTTCCAACCCAATACGGCCAGTTTCCTGGGACTTCCGTTCATTCTAATGACAATGCTTGGTAAAGAGTGTCGACTAGGCAGGGCGAAGCGTCGTTACAACAAAAATAGGGAGCTTGTTTTTCTGCACAACGACCAAATAGTCAATAAATATAATAATAGTTACCATAAATACCTAAGTATAAGGAAATACAAGTTTACTTACCTTTGAGTTATATGTCCTAGTGTTCCACTCTTTTTTTTTCAGTGTGTAGTTGAGTTATATTTTGAGTTTTTTCAATTTTAAAATACAAAACACGCAACACTATCAAAGTATTTTAATTAAATATTATCAATAATACCCTTTTATTTCGTTTTTTGTCCTCCAATGCTCGGAATCCACTTTCAACTTTTAAACCTGATCCTCCTTTTCTTCTGCCGCAAAAAATTTTCCTATGATCCTGGTTGTCGGCTTTATGCTGTGTACTCGGCTGAAGAATTTCTAAGAAATCGCCACAAAGAAAACGGTCACTGTTTTGTTCTTTATTTATTTTGCGTTTTTGTAAATTTCGAAATACCGTACACCGCAACGCGAGATTTCTGTTAAAATTTCCTTTTCACAAAACAAAATTCAATAAATAGTTGGTTTTCCTCCTTTCACGGTTTTGCGTTTTTCGGCTTCAGTTTTTCCTCCTTTTTTTACTTTTTAATTCTTATTGATGTTTGCAAAAACAGCGACTATGAGAGCGACAAAAGCAACAACACATTGCTTGCTCCGCTATAATATTGAGTATACAAACAACACAACACACTCAAAGCCATACAGAAAATCACACAAAGTTCTAATCGCCAAACTATTGCTTTTTACACTTTTTACAAAATACAATACTTATTATGTACACTCCGTTAATGAAATATTTAATATTTGTATGAATTTGAAATTGAATTGATTGATGAAATTTACAATACAAGAATTTTCTGCTGCGGCTTGGAAAACTTCTTTCTGCTCGTGTTGCGAAAATTCTTTTTACCACTCAAATTGTGAACACTCTGTGTTTCTTTGTTTGGCAGTGCTGCCACATTCGTTTTTATGCGTGAGAATCTTACGTTGCCAGTTGATAGTTTTTACATCGTAATACATTTCTACACGAATTTTATTTTTGTGTGAATGAGGCCGTGTGCTAATCGGAAACATTTTACTGAGAGGAAAAATGAGGTGAACAAATTTTCTATGGTGTAAAAATATTTTCCATTTCGCTGCCAAATGAAATGGTAAATTTTGACAGTTGTAAATTTTGACATCTGACAAAATCACGTGCGAAAGCAAATAGTCTGTGAATAAATTTTAAATGTACTTATATTTTCTGCCATTATATTTCGTGTCTTTTGCGTTAAA
The DNA here is from genome assembly GCA_949987695.1 of Merzomyia westermanni. NCBI lineage: Eukaryota > Metazoa > Arthropoda > Insecta > Diptera > Tephritidae > Merzomyia > Merzomyia westermanni. The sequence continues at coordinate 37,647,387 of OX465288.1, forward strand.
TTATATTTTATAGTTTAATAACGTGTTGGCATATAAATTCATATGAAATAATATGATTGGCAATACCGAATGCATATATGTGTACACATTCGTAGTTGTCAAAATTTTACCTAGCCCCATGCGCTAGGGTAAATTCCGACGTTCATACTCACCGCGATAAATGTCAGAATTTTCTTTCGCTCTGTCAAAATTTACAATTTTCAGCCGATTGGCACAGGGCCTGAAGTCATAAATATGGTGAATTTTTTCAGAACTGTTTTGCAAACCATCTTCCAAGGATTTTTCTGAATTTTCGGTAATACTTTACATCCAAGGTCAATTGGTATCCAGAGATATTGGTATCCAGAACAGCGTTTCGGTAATAATTATTGCCAAACAACCAAAAAATGGTAATACTTTACATCCAACGTCAACTGTAAAAATTGCACTAAAAATGTGGATATTGGTACCCAGAGGCGCGTTTTGGTCCCAGGAACCCTAATCCGGTGGGGGAAACCCAATATTTTTAGTAGTTTGCAAGATATTTACAAGCAAACTTAACAATTTTCTGTCGATTTCATGTTTTTGGTGTAGACAAAGATATAGGGTGTTCTGAAAAGTGCAAAAGTGTGTTCTGCACAGAAATACTGGGGATCGCGTAGCCGGTGTTGGACCGGCTAAGGGTTATTTTTTTGAAGCGCGGCTGATAGCCGCCTACGTAGAAAAGTGTTCTGCCCATAAATACTGTGGAAACGATCTTAGGAAATTTTTTGGTTTTTGCCAATAACTTTAAATTACTAAAAATAATGGATCCACCCCACCGGATTAGGGTTCCTGGGACCCTGGGTTTTTTCACCAGCCAAAGGCTGTTATTTCAGTGTAACCCTGTCTAATTTGTCAAATCCTACCCTTAAATTGTCATCCTCGGAGCAAACCCTTACAGCAGGGTTGCTCTATTTTCTCCTGTTACGGGCTGGAATCGAATCCAACCCTGGACCAGGAGATTGGATCTGCTGCGTTTGCTGGAAGAAAATTTATGTTAAACGTTCGCATTCTGTTCAATGCACTAAGTGTAAGAGATGGCTTCAAAGATCCGGATTCTCAGGGCTTAACCCTGCCATCCACAGGCCCCGTACTTTTTTTAGTACTTTCGAGGCACCATGCTGTACACGCCTAAGATCGTCCCGCGGTACACGTCGCTCTAGCGCAGCCCAGCGCCCCTACCAACTTCAAGCAGCCACAATGGTGGCTCAGTCTGCACGACTAGCAGCACTGCTGCAATTCCCGCCTCACCTACTCCCGATCGTCGCTCACGCTCACCAGCGTTTCCATCTCGCACAGCCGCCCAACACTCCTAACCCCTCCGGAATAGGCCAGATATGAGCATCGCCGAGCGTCAGTCCTCTCTTTCTCTGCCCCCAATGCCAACCCCCCTTCCGCTGCTTCCAGCTTGCACGTGGGCCAGGACCACCACATCCTCGTAGATTTCACTACGTGCACTGTTTGTCGGCAACGATATTATACCCCTGCGACAGTTGCCTTGCCCTATATCACACCCTTATGTGTTCTGGGCTCGCAAACAGAAACCTTTGGACGGATACGTTTATAGCCCCCTGTTGCAGTGCACAGCCACCTTCTACGCCAGACAACAACGGCCAAGGCGCTCTGAACTCTAGACTGCGACACAGCTTAGGCTTCAGCCTTCCTCCACCTAGGCAAGCGCATCCGTCCCTCACGCCTAGCATGTCCCTTCTCTCCCCCCTACACACTTCAAAATTTTACAGCTGAACTGTAACGGATTAGCTGGAAAGATCGCGGAGATAACTGACTTTATGAAGTCGCACAACATCAAAATCGCCACGATACAGGAGACAAAATTGAACACAAGATCGGACCTACGAACTTGTGATGGGTATAATGTACATCGAAAAGACCGTCCCAGCGGTCACGGGGGTGGCATTGCGTTCATAACACATAATTTTGTACAATATAATATATTTGCCAGCGACGTCGACTCCAGGGACCCTACCTTAGAATGCCAAGGCATAGTAGTTTGGTCAGGCGACGTCGACCTGCAGATCATAAACATCTACGTTCCCCCTGCCACGTGTTGTCCTAGAGATTCTCATCCCGACATTAGTGCGTTGCTAAGGGGCGATAACCGTCTTATCCTAGGCGACTTCAACGCACATCACGATCTCTGGCACTCCAACTTACGGAAGACCGCTATTGCAGACCAAATAGACAACTCAGCATTCTGTACAGTCAATGGAGATGCCCCCACCAGGGTGGCAGGTAACTGCCACAGTTCGCCAGACATCTCCATAACGAGCGCGGGCCTAATTAACTTTGTCGTCTGGCGACCGATGCTTACATTAGCTTCAGACCACCTACCCATCTAACTCTCCGTTGAACGACCGACCGACTTCATAACGACTGATAAACTAACGAAGCGAACTGGGGCAGCTTTACGGATTATATAGAGCGCTCCTTCGCTGCCTTACCCACACCAACAGACGTATGCAAAGGTGAAAGAGAGTTTCACAAGGTATCGATTGAGTGGAAACAACACCTTGAGGCAAGCAACCTCTCCGGCGGAGTCGTCAAATTATGGTCGACTGTCAAGGCCCTATCCAATCCGACCAAATACAATGACAAGGCGACAGCGTCAAATCGGTTGTTTATAATGCATCCATCTGCTGATCGGACTAAGAGAAGAGCCGTCCGACGTGCGCACAAACTAAAACACATTATTGCGCCCATTAACGTCTCCGTCGCAGAGGTTAAGGAAGCCATAATGAAGGCCAAACCCTCAAAATCCATCGGACCCGACGGAATCGCCATGAAGATGATTAAACACCTAGGCCACGAGGGATAGAGTTATTTAGCGGCTCTTTTTAACCTCTCACTAACTACTTTCGTCATACCAGATATCTGGAAACAGCCGTTTGTAGTTCCCCTACTAAAATCAGGGTAGCCGGCGAACCAAGGAGGCTCTTATCGTCCGATATCCCTCCTCTCGCCGGTCGTGAAGTTAATGCAAATCTGCAATTGGCCAATCACCAGCATGGTTTCCGAAAATCTCACAGCACAACATCCGCTTTGAATGCCATTACAACGCAAATAAACCATTGTTTGAATCAACACCCTCCAAACCATAGGACGGTTCTCGTGGCACTTGACCTATCTAAAGCATTTGACACGGTCAATCAAGCCACACTCCTTAGATATCTAGAAGAGAAAAAAAAGAGATTCCGTTAGAAGAGCCTGATGACAGTCTTGGATGAGGGATGAAACTTTAGACAGGTTAAGTAGTCGCTACAACAACAATCTAGAAGAGACACCGCTCCCTGTCGGCCTAAAAAGGTGGAACGCTAACTACCTCAACGGTCGAACAATAAACCTAGACCACGACCAATAAAACAAGGGGTGGTATTCTTTCCCCCCTTTCGTTTAATTTCTATATTTCGAGACTTCCTCCCTCACCAGAGGGAGTCTCCATCGTTTCTTACGCTGACGACTGCACGATAATGGCCCCGGGCGAGGGCCCCTCTATTGACCAACTCTGTACTAGAATTAACTGTTACCTCCGAAACCTTCCCAAATTCTTCACCGAGCGAAATCTGACCCTATCTCCGACTAAATCGACAGGGACTTTGTTTACGACATGGAATGCGCAAATGGGGCAAGAGTTAAATGTCCACGTAGATGGAGTATGTCTACCTACTGTCAACCACCCGAAAATCTTGGGTGTGACGTTTGGCAACAGCCTCACCTTCGCTAGTCATCCTACCGCAATAGCTTCAAAGGTACAGAGCCGCAATAAGATCCTCAAGTCACTGGCCGGCAGTACTTGGGGGAAAGATAAAGAAACATTGCTTGCTACATATGATAAGGCTATGATTACGCTGCGGTTATTGATTACGCTGCGCCCATATGGTCGCCCAACCTTTCTGACACCAACTGGAGGAAATTGCAAATCTGCGAAAACACCGCCATCAGAACTGCAACGGGATGTCTGCTTATATCATCTGAGTCTCACCTCCATCAAGAGGCTCAATGTTCGAGAGTACGCGGAACTCTTAAGTTGCCAGTTTCTACTGAACTGTCATAAAACTAACCATCCAAATCGACATCTATTGGATGAAGCCCCGCCCCCCAGAGACATAAGGAAACATTTTCGCAAGCACTATGACGAGATCCGGCACCACATTTCCTTGCCGTTTGATCTGCGTAACCATAGACGGGCTCTAAATGACCTTCACAGTCGGTAGACAGATCCCTCAGATCTCGGCCTGTCAATCCCGTTATTGACATTCAACCACCCGTATTAGCTGACAAGGAGCTTTTCCTGTTCAACTGAACCTACTTTTCTAACACCAATATCACTCTGGTCCAACCCTGTTGAAACTGTGCGTTTCCTCGGACTTCCGCTAGAAGAGCTTGATGACAATTTAGAGTGATCTTGCCCATTAGGCAGGGCGAAGCACTGTTAACAGCATACTGCGGGTTAGGGGCTTAGAATATGCCCGGGATAGGCATACCGGTCGTAAGAGGCTACTAATATGCACAAAGGTAACGACGTGCAACTCAATGGCTGATCTACGGATATGATGGCTCCCACCTCTCATTACCCATCTTATCCTTCCTTATGGAAGGATGGGTGACATGACCTAGGTTTCACTGGTCATAAATCGCTACCACGACAGTCGGGCAGTACCGGAGCGTACCGGGTTCAAATCCGGCCAAGGACTGTTAATTCGACAACACTCCCCAAAACCTTCGGCGAGTGTTTTTGTATTTACCACAACAACAACAAAAACAACAACATACTTTCTAGTGTTTATCTTTTATGAAACAAAATGAAATTTAATTAAGAACAAAAATTAATTCATCCTTCTTAAAAAATATACATATGTATATGTACACAGACATAAATAATTTGAATCCAACCAAAAAGTCACGTTTAGTATCCCTGACCTAGGTAAATATAGCATATTAAGTAACTAGCTTGAAGTTTTTTTTAAGTTTCCATACTTGTAGAATCATCTTCATCATCACCAGATCCGTCTTCACTCTTTTCTTTCTCTTCCTCAGCTATCTTATTTCCTTTAGGCCGACCGCGCGGCTTTCCTGTAGGTTGATATTTTACGCCACCCAGACTAGGCCTTCCAGGTTTTCTCTTAGCACCACTTTTATTTGACGATTGTGTTCTAGGTACAAGACTATCGGAAGTCTTTGATTTTTTCGGTCGCCCTTGTCCACGACCTGTACGTGCAATATTTAAATTCACAGCACCAGTAGCTGGTCTACCCACGGGACGTGGTGGCTCAACTTCGTCATCTGATTGTATATAAAAGAAAATTGAAAGCATGTAAATGTAAATAACAAACTTTTACCATTTTCGCCGTCACTTTCTGATAATTTTTCTTTCCTTGGTCTACCAATCTTTCCACCTGTTCCTTTTGACTTTTTTGGTCGTTTCGTTTTTGAAATCACCTTACCCTTAGCAATTAAAATTTTTAATTCTTGTGGTGTTGGTGGCAGTTTTTTGGGGCGCCCACGTCCTTTGCCTGTTGGCAGAATTGTATGTAAAATTTTCAATTTACCCATTTTCCGCGGTCTACCGGCACGAGCCTTCGGCGAAGTGTCGCCATCGTTGGTACCAGTGCTTTGCTGTTCTTTCGTAGGTGGCATTTGCAGTTTTCACTTTATTGAATTCGTTTGCCAAGAATTAAATACACTTTTGTATATATTTTAGTAATTTCCCGCTCAGTTGACGCGAATGGTTGCGTCAAGCGAATTCAATGTAGGAACACGAATTTCGATACGATACGATACCATATCGATACTTTTGGCCTTCGATACCGATATTTTGTACTCGATACTTTTATAGCGATACTTTGTGGCATCGAGTATTTACACCCCGGTATCGTATCGAATTTTTACAGTGCCGACAAAGAGGATAGATATGTCTATCCTCTTTGGTGCCGAGTTAACTTACATTCTACAGTTAACTATCAATTCTCAATTTCACAGTGGCGAATTAACTAGAGGTTTACTGCCCAACGTTGGCGGGTTAACCTCTAGTTAAAAAACAGCTGATTGTGTATTTTCATTGACATTGAAAAATTTTATTATTAATTAGTTTGATATCAACTGTGGAATAAAATGAATCATTGTGATTATCAGGATTTGCAGAATGCCGTAGACTGTAGTGCGGCAAGAAGACTTATTGTCCGTAGGAGTAAAATAATTCGTGACAGAACGATAAGGAGTTTCGGGATCGGTTTAGGTTAAGTAAAGAAGTTGCTTGGGTTGTATTAGCTAGAATTAAGGAAAAGCTAGAACACAGAACCAAAAGGTAAGCAATCCCTTTAAATAATTGTGTGAAAATCACAGTAGTTTCATATTCTTAGGAATTCTGCTGTAACAGCCGAGAGACATAAGGAGACATCTCCGTAAGCACTACGATAAGATCCGGCACCATATCTCTTTGCCGTTTGATCTGCGGAACAATAGGTGGGCTCTAAATGACCACACTGGGTCGGTAGACAGATCCCTCAGATCTCGGCCTGTGAATCCCGTTATTAATACTCAACCACCTGAATTGGCTGAAGAGGAGCGTGTACTTCCGAGGGAGACTAGAGTCATACTAGCACAACTTCGCTCTGGATATTGTAATAGGTTAAACTCTTACTTATCCAGACTGAACCCCAACATACTAAACACATGCCCTGCATGTGATATGTCCCCTCATGATACCAAACATGTCTTCTGCTGTTCAGTCTAACCCACTCTTCTAACACCTACATCACTCTGATCTAACCCTGTGGAAACTGCCCGTTTCCTTGGACTTCCGTTAGAAGAGCCTGATGACAATTTATAGTAATCGAGCCCATCGGGCAGGGCCAAGCACTGTTAACAACAACAACAACAACAAGACTATGTTGTTAGTTACTCTTCGCTTTTATGCAACTGGTAGTTTCTTGCAAACAGTGGGTGACCTGTGTGGGGTGTCCACAACAGTTTCGCGCGTTGTTACGGCTGTATCCCACAACTTAGCGCTTCTGGCCAAATAGTTTATTCGCTTTCCTTTAAACGATGACCTTCGAAGTATTCAAAAGCAATTTTACATGATAGCTAAATTCCCTCGTATTATAGCAGCTATGGACTGCACACATATAAAAATTAGTTCGCCTGGTAAATCAACCCACAGTAAAGTTTTTTCATTACTTATAGAGAAATTCTAACAGGAGGAGATGAGGCTGAACTATATCGGAATGTTGTTGTTGTTGTAGCGACTACTTAACCTGCCTAGGATGTCACCCCCCATCCAACACTGTCATCAGGCTCTTCTAACGGAAGTCCAAGAAACCTCGCGGCTTCAACAGGGGTGGACCAGAGTGAAATTGGTGTTAGAAGAGTGGGCTTAGTTGAGCAGATGAACAGATGGTTAGTATCGTGGGGAGACACGCCGCATGCCGGGCAGACGTTTGGCATGTCAGGGTTCAGGGAACGAAGTTGAAGCGTGACTCTTGTCTCCCTGGGCAGTTCGCGTTCCTCGTCAGCAACAGGTGGGGCTTGTGCCTGTAGGACTGCATTCACTGGACGAGACCTGACAAAGGAGTTTACCGACTCCGTGTGGATGAGGTTGAGGGCCCGCCGGTGCACCTTTGGATCAAACGGCGAGAAAATGTGGTGCCGGATCTCGTCATAGTGCTTACGGAGGTGACTCCTTATTCTCCTGGGAGGCGGATTTTCGTTGAGCAGGTTCCTGTTCGGGTGCTGCGGTTTATGGCAGTTGAATAGGAATTGTTTGGTCAACATCTCACAGTGCTCTTTGACATCGAGCATTTTTGCCTCATCATGAAGATGGTGCTCAGGAGACATAAGGAGGCACCCCGTGGCAGTTCTGAGTGCGGTGTTTTGGCAGGCCTGCAACCTCCTCCAATGTGTGTCTGCTAACCCCGGCGACCATATTGGCGTCGCGTAGATCAGAACCGGCTGGCCGATTGCCTTGTACGTTGCCAGTAACATTTCTTTGTCTTTCCCCCAAGTACTGCCAGCTAGTGACTTGAGGATTTTGTTACGGCTTTGTACTTTGGTGGCAATCGCGGCTACATGAGCACCGTATTTGAACATGTTATCAAACTTGACCCCTAAGATTTTGGGGTGTGTGACAGTCGGAAGCTTAATGCCGTCGACGTAGACGTCTAATTCCATGTTCGCCTGCGCTGTCCACGTCGCCAATAAGGTGGCCGAGGATTTGGTCGGTGACAATGTCAGGTTCCGTGCAGCGAAGAAACTGGAAAGGGTTGGAAGGCAGGAATTAATTCTCGAGCAGAGCTCATCAACGGAGGGTCCAGTCGCCAGGATCGTGCAGTAATCGGCGTAGGAGACGATCGAGACGCCTTCTGGTGGGAAAGGGAGCCTCGATATGTAGTAATTAAACAGAAGCGGGGATAGGACACCACCCTGTGGCATCCCCTGCTTAATTATACGTGGTTTTGATCTTTCGCCTCTAAATTCAACCGATGACTGCCGGCCACTCAGATAGTTGGCGGTCCAACGCTTTAGACAGGGGGGAAGGTTTGAATCTTCCAGGTGTGCGTGATTAACAGTGTCAAAAGCTTTCGACAGATCAAGCGCAACTAGCACGGTCCTGTCATTTGGGCGAGATTGGTTGAGACCGACACCTATCTGTGTGGTGATGGCATTTAGCGCGGTGGTAGTGCTATGCATTTTGTGGAATCCATGCTGATGTTCGGCTAATCGCGTTGGCGTTTAACTTAGTCTCCTGAATGGCAGCGATCTTGATATTCTGTCGCTTCATGAAGCTCACTATTTCACTCACTTTCCCGGTTAGGCCGTTGCAGTTTAGCTGTAGGACGCGAAAGTGCGAAGGGGGAGATATATTCACGCTGGGAATCAGGGACTGGTGCGTATGCCTTGGTGGAAGCAGGCTGGGTCGCACACTGCGTCGCACTCTAGAAGACGAGGGATCCGAAGCACCAGAAGGTGGCGAATCGGTCGACGTTGTAGGTTGCGTAGCTCGACAACATGGTGCAACGTACGTATCAGTCCATAGGTTCCTTTTTTCAAGTTGAGAACATATAAGCAGGTGACACAGGCCAAGGCAAGAATTGCATTTGACTGATGTCGCAGGTGTATATAGTCTCAGCCGACAAACAGAGCACAAGGTGTAAGGGACCAGGAGCTGGTGGCTTTGACTTACATTTGTGCTAGTGCTGGAAGAAGAAGGGGAGGTTGAAAGTGGGAGGGGGGTAGGCTGTCGCTCGGCATTGCTCACATCTGAAACAGAGGTGCTACGTAGAAAGTAGCTGTAAGCGGCTGTGTGAGGTGTTGGCGCCTGTGGGCGTGAGCGGCAGCGGGTGTTACTCACTATTATACTATATCGGAATAGGAAAGGGTGGTTTTCTTTTAATGTCCAAACACTGTGCGCTAGCACTCTTAAAATATTAGACATTGTAGCCCGTTGGCCAGGATTTGCGCATGATGCTAACATATTTCGCAATTCGCCAGTGCGCACGTCTTGAAAATGGAGAGCTCCAAAATGGAATTGTTGTAGCTGATAGTGGATATCAAAATAATAATTAGCTATTAGCTCCTTTGTCAACATGTAATAGTCCAGAAGAAAATCTATACAATGAGTCAATAATCAGAACAAGGAACTGCGTTGAGCGTTCGTGTCGCGTATGGAAACGTAGATATCCAGTTCTTTCACTAGGTTTACGAATTAACATAGAAAAAGTGGATAGTGTAATTGTCGCGACTGCAGTTTTGCACAATATTTGATGTTTAAATAGAGATTGGAAACCCCCGCATCTGCCGGCAAATGTTGAAGATTTAATCAGAAGCAACTTGGACTTTCCTACTCTTAAAAATTTACCCAGTAATAACCAAAATCACCAACTGAGACGAACTTTAATAGATCACCCATATTGATACCCATATTGTACTAATATATTGTGACTAATTTGATGATTCCTTAATTATCAATCCTGGGTTCGATCACTATAAAGTCAAATAAACACACCACAGCTATTGTAACTAATAGCTAGCTTTATTTACTAGTAATAAACGCAAAACAATTTTAAGAGTTTGGTAACTTTACAGTAGTTCACTGAACAACGCTTGAAAATAAACTGATCAACCTGCCTTGCTTGGTCACCGCCTTATATAGTCCAACAGGGTACTTGCCTACGCACCGAGAACTTTCTTGGTTATTCGCTTTTCGTGTTCTGGAAGGGTCGGTGTTATTTATTGGAATCTCCTCTTTGCATCGTATTCGCAAACACTCGCGCCATCTCTCTTCCTCTTCTTAGTTACACGCTTGCATGCATAAGCGTAGCCATCGTTATCTCTGTTGTGGTTTAACTAGTGGTGGGAGTGTTATTGAGTTAGGGATGGTACATGCTTGAGAATAATCACCACACTGCCCTCCACCTAAGTCTGATCGTCCCGATCAGACACATTTCCCAAACCAAACGCTGCTAGACGCTCAATGGTTGGCACTGCTTTACTAAACCTCATTTCCTCCAGGGATTGAAACTCCGACATCAATCCTCTCCTGCAGAGATTCCTACAATGCATTGCAGTGTCACATATTCCAACCACTTTGTCCGTTCTTAATCTCGAATAGATTTGTGCCGTCACTTTCGTTCCCAATGGTACGCGGCAAACATTCCTGCAACTCGTTTCTTCAGGATTCTGTTCCGTTCTCTCATGCCCATTGCACTGTTTCACATTATCCACTAAGTTGCGTTGCCTCCTCGTAACATGACCACCAGATGTTCGTCTTTTATTCTCAGCACACTCTGCACACTTAGTAATCCATTTCCTCACAGTTTGCTTGCAACCGATCCAATAGAACCGCCGCTTTACCTCTTGCAGCGTTTTCTTTATTCCCACGTGCCTTCCATCTGGGCACCTATGCAACGCTTTGATAACATCTGGAATTCTTGCCTTGGGAACAACAATAAGTGATCGATGATTCTGGCCATCTTCACTTTCCCATATCCGATGCAAACAACCAGATATTAGCTTCAAACTACTCCATTGTGCCCAGTATGCTTTTGCAATACGACTCTCTGCTACCATCTCTTCTCTTCCAGAGGAACTTCTTGGCCGTTGTAAGTCATAACCCTTTTCCTTACGTTGATGTGAATGTCTCTCTCAGCCAAGAAATCGACGCCAATGATGACTTCGTCGACAATATTCGCTACCAAGAAGTTGTGATACGTGGCCACATTCCCAATCACAACCTTGCATTTCACTTCTCCCAGGACTTGCTTGCTGTCACCAGTTACTGTCCACAACTTAGCTTTCCGCAATGGTCTCACCTTTCCCCTGACCAAGTCAGTCCGAATGATGGAATGTGATGCACCAGTATCGACAGTCAGCAAGCGCTCTTTCCCGTCCACGTAACCTTCAACAGTAACATTACTCGCTTTCCTTCCGATCTGTGAGACAGAGATTACGGGGCATTCAGTTGCGGGAGCCAGTCCACGCCCCTTTCGGCTGGCTCGATTTAGTTTAACGACTAATTTTGGTTGGGAGGTTTGCTCATCTCCTTCAGCTTTGCGTTTTCGTCCACCTGAATTGCTGGGGTTACTGGAGCCAGTGCCGCAATAACGTGCTATGTGACCTGGTTTCCCGCACTTAAAGCATTTAATGGCACCATCACTTTTTTTCTGTACTCCGTTAAACGCTTCCAAAATTTTGTCTACCCAAGCCGGAGTGTCCACTTCTACTCGATGAGCCTTGTATGCAGGTTTACTCAGAAGCGAGGCTGTTTCCTGCGTCAGAGCATGCGATACCGTTTCAGCAAATGTCCTTTTCGGGTTTGCATATGTGGCCCGCTTCGTCTCCACATCGCGTATTCCATTTATGAAACACTGGATTTTTACCCTCTCCGTATACTCTACAGGTGCGTCTGCATTTGCTAGATGGGCCAACCTCTCGATATCCGATGCAAATTCCTGTAAAGTCTCATTAGGTTTCTGGAAGCGATTCTGTAGCTCTATTTGGTATATCTGCTTCCGATGTTCGCTACCATAGCGTCTCTCAACTGCACCCATTAATGCTTCATAATTGTTCCGTTCTCCGTCAGGAATAGTCTGCAAAATTTTGGCTGCAGGTCCCTTCAATGCCACGAATAATGCAGCAACTTTGTCTTCCATGCCCCAATTATTCACAGCTGCCGTCTTCTCAAACTGTAGCTTAAATACCTGAAAAGGAACAGAACCATCAAAAGATGGGGTTTTTACCTTCGGGACACTCATTGAAGTAGTTGGACGATTCAGTTGTAACTCCTGGATACGACCTCTCAGTGCGTCTACTTCAGCATCGATTTTATTCTGTAGCTGTGCAATTTTCGCATCCTGCACTTCTAGCTGCGAAGACATTCGTGCCACCTGCATAGATATACGCTCCTCTTGTTCTTCCAATTTTGATGTTATACGTGTCTCCTGGTGTTCCATCTGAGATCTCATGTATGCCTTCTGTTCGTCTAGTTGAACTGAAATCTGAGATGCCATGCTAGTCTTCTGTTCTTCCAGCTGAGATGCCATGTGTGCCTTTTGTTCTTCCAACTGAGATGACATGTGTGTCTTTTGTTCTTCCAGCTGTGTTGAAATGCTAGATGACATCTGAGTCAATACAGTCAACAACGCGTTAGTGTCCACACTTGCGGCTGGAATTGTAGACTCCTTCTATTCCATTTTTGTCGATGCTTCTTCCACAAGATAAAACACATGATCGTCAACGTTAATTCCTTCAGCTTCCATAGCCTCTCGCAATCGTGACTGTAGCTCGGATTTATTGCCTGTTGTATTCAATCCACGCTGTTGCAGCTCATTTTTGAGTTGCTGGATCTTCAGCTCATTCAACTTTGGCATGCCTTTGTTATCCTTAAAAACTCTCGGTATTTATTTAACAATATCACTTCTGACACCAATTGTGACGAGATGGATGATTCCTTAATTATCAATCCTGGGTTCGATCACTATAAAGTCACATAAACACACGCACAGATATTGTAACTAATAGCTAGTTTTATTTACTAGTAATAAACGCAAAACAATTTTAAGAGTTTGGTAACTTTACAGTAGTTCACTGAACAACGCTTGAAAATAAACTGATCAACCTGCCTTGCTTGGTCACCGCCTTATATAGACCAACAGGGTACTTGCCTACGCACCGAGAACTTTCTTGGTTATTCGCTTTTCGTGTTCTGGAAGGGTCGGTGTTATTTATTGGAATCTCCTCTTTGCATCGTATTCGCAAACACTCGCGCCATCTCTCTTCCTCTTCTTAGTTACACGCTTGCATGCATAAGCGTAGCCATCGTTATCTCTGTTGTGGTTTAACTAGTGGTGGGAGTGTTATTGAGTTAAGGATGGTACATGCTTGAGAATAATCGCCACAGTATCAATAATTTACATTCGATATCGTGTCCCTAATTCAATGTACTGAATTCGATTAGGTTTGTGTTGGCTGGCTGTCACGGTTGCCATTTTCGTTCATTTTTAATCGAATATGTAACTTTTTTTCTATTCCATTTTTAAAGAACTTGTTCGTTTAAATAAAGCTGTCTGGCGACACGCAAGAATATGCTGCTGGTAGCCATAGCAACGGGTGGTTACCATAGCAATCGGCGCGAACGACGGGTAGTCGTGCTCACACGTACTTTTTGTCGGCTTTCGTTGATGAAAATCAAAAATTTTAGATTTTTTCGCTTGACAGCTGGTGTATTTGATCGTTGCCAACGTGTTTGACAAGCATTGGTGTGTTGGTTTTGTGAGAACGTGAAATGAGCAAGCTCGCGGAAGAAAAAGATTTTACGTTGCGGTTTATTGAAACCTACGAGTGCATGATGCTTTTAACTCTTTTAAGAGGTTCTCATGCGTAAACTGTTTACGTTTTGCATGCAAACTTTTCATCCAGAATTTTCTGTTTTTAATTTTTTTCTTTTTTGTCGCCAAAACAACTGCAGTTACAAGCAATAAAAAATCGTCATCCGATGACATGTTTACGTCCGCACGCTACGAATTTTCAATACAAATGGCGCTTGATGCTTTATGCTTGTATGGTGGCCGGGCAAACGACAATCACCCGATTACGCACACAACCACCCGTTGCTATGGCTACCAGCAGCATATGCTTGCGTGTCGCCAGGCAGCTTAAGCACCCAACAGAACCTGTCTACCAACTGCACCAATACATCCAAAGAAATTGTATCGAAACCAACACAACTACAGTTTTATGATAGTTGTAAAGGTTATTGTTTACCCGTACTAGTTTGGTATCTTCTTTTGCGAATCGGAGTGGAAGGCAGTGGATGAATGTACTCCGAGAGAATGTAATAAAGGAAATCGCGTTCAGAATTCCTTTAAAGTAAAAACTACAACTAAAAACTTCAATTTAAACTGAAATTTACATTCTGCAGGAACTGATAAGGTGTTATAACTGCTTTATATTCAATAATTTGGGTGTTATAAGTCTTCAAGTTCAATATTGCAGAATTTAAATTTCATTGTTTTATTATTGCATACAATTCACCCTGTGTGGTTTGTGTGTGTGTGCAGATTCGGAGTAAGTTGCGCTACTAGTAGACATATACTATGCCTGTAGGTGTTCTCACAATCCATTATAGGATCAAGGCCCATATGAACAAATTTAACAATTTGAGCCACTTTTGTAATAATAAGGAAGAAAATGCGAAGGATATGCTCAAGACCCTCGAACTTCCTACACTACATTGCAAGCGCATGCATTGATTAAACCTTTGAGTGCTAGAAGTTTAGTTAAAAAAAATTCTCTTAACTTGTCAGTAACTCAATTTTTCGGTAGTTCATTTGCTTTGTCATTTTGCCATATCTTAGCATTAAGGCGATGGCGATGTCTCGAATTTCGCTGCAGAGGGCCTCGATGATTTCGTTAATTCGTTTTCCAAGGAATGGCTTATATAAGGAGTTCGCTTCAAGCACTCTTTATATGAATCGTTGTACTGGCAGGCTTTTCTGCTTGGCACCTTACTACCTCGCTTCTCGAGAAGGGGTACAGGAAGCACTATGTGTGGACCGTTGCAGAAACGGGCCTTGCTCATCCTAAGAAGTTTTCACCATTCCAGTAACGCTAACTGGCACTTCATCTGACAGTTAGCCGAATAAATTCTGTCAGTTTAACTGCCAGTTAGCGTTATATATAGACGGTGAAAACGGCCATTACGGCTACATACTTTGCATCAAGTTCTATACCGGTTAAAAAAGGCCATAGTTCAAAGAACTTTAGAGGTATGAATTAAAATTAGAGCTAGCACTGTCGTCAAACGGTTTAGCTTGGTTAGAACTCAGCTAGCCAAATTTTCTGGAGTGAGATTCGCCGGACTCGAGAGGTACCGGACGCGTACCAAATCGTCCTCGCCCACTGTGGGTTTTATTATTAATTTTTCAACAGCAACAACAAATTTTGTGTCGCGCAATTTGTGAATCTGATGCGCTCCGAGAACGCCCCTAAATGTATGCAGCGGATTCTACGATTACGCATCAAACATTAGGAACATTTGACTTTGACTTCTGCAGAGTAACTGACGTTTAGGAAGTCAGCCTTGATCGTGCTTTCCAGCATATCAATCGGTATAAGAGGAACTCTTTTCTGGGTACAAATTTCCTAGTTTGAACAGCGGCAGCATGAATCGATACGTTCTTTTGTTGGCCAGGGACACCCGTAATTGGTTGATTATGGTATGGTTCTCACTATAGCATTAGTTGCGTTCCAATCAGCTATCCAGATCGGATCAGTTGTATGAGCTTTGTTTGTGTATATACGTGTGTATATATATGTGTGCCTGTGCTACCACGCAAATAAGGGTTGGCTGTCAAAAAATCTACTACAAAAAACTAAATGAACATAGCTATACGGAACCGTTTTTATGGTTACACGCAAGCATATGCTTGTGCGTTGCCGCCGCTGATTGGAGCACGCTTATTGTGAAGTGAAAATGTTCCGGTTAAATTATCAGTGCGACTTCAAAGTTGGAAAGCCTAGGTTGAACAGAATTTCTAACAGCTCTTACTTTTCTGTCTAAAACTTCAAGGGTCACTCTATCTCCTTTCGGCAGCGCCCATTATTGCGACCCCTTAGCATTGTTTACCCGTACTAGTTTGGCATCTTCTTTTGCGAATCGGAGTGGAAGGCAGTGGATGAATGTACTCCGAGAGAGTGTAATGAAGGAAATCGCGTTCAGAGTTCCTTTAAAGTAAAAACTAAAACTAAAAACTGCAATTTAAACTGAAATTTACATTCTGCAGGAACTGATAAGGTGTTATAATTGCTTTATATTCAATAATTTGGGTGTTATAAGTCTTCATGTTCAATATTGCAGTATTTAAATTTGATTGTTTTATTATTGCATACAACGCACCCTATGTGGTTTGTGTGTGTGTGCAGATTCGGAGTAAGTTGCGCTACTAGTAGACATATACTATGCCCCTTAGGGAGTTACTCTGTATCGCGATGCGAAAGCAAACTCGATTCGAGAGCTGTCAAATTACATAATTTTTTTTTCAAATGCGAAAGAAGTTTCATTCGCATCGCCATGCAGAGTAGCCTGGGGGTAGGATAAGAGATTTTACGCCTCTGCCAAACAACAGGTATGCCGAAAATTCTAAACAATACATACCTACCAAAAACATGCATACCTCCATTCTTAGTGATGTGCCGGTAGATTTCGGTCTAGATTTCTTGTTCCTGAATTTGACTGATGCCTGTCGACCATTGAGGTAATTAGCGTTCCACCTTTTAAGGCCGGCAGGGAGCGGTGTCTCTTTGCATTTAATAGGTCAAGTGACACGAGAACCGTCCTATGGTTTGGTGGGTGTTGATTCAAACCATAATTTATCTGAGTTGTAATGGCATTCAAAGCGTATGTATTGCTGTGCATGATTTAATGATTTATATGGTTGACGCGAACGGCCAACAACACGAAATTACCGTTTGACGTCGGTGAATTCTTATGTCAAAATGCACATGTGAGCGGGAACGCGCAAAAACAATTCGCCTAGTTTCTAAGCTTTTGACATAAGGTGTGGATGAGGAAGAAGAAGACGCTATGTCATTTGAAGCGACCATATAAATTATTTGATCATGGTGCTGTGAGATTTGCGGAAACCATGCTGGTGATCGGCCAATTTCAGATTTGCAATAAAGTAAGGGAGGAGAATTTTGGTTTCCCCGCAAAACTTATACGGCTATGCAAAATGACCTTCAGCAACACCGCCAGCTCGGTCAGAATTGGGAAGTACCTCTCCGAGCCGTTCGAAACTAAACGAGGTTTCAGACAGGGTGACCCCCTATCGTGCGATTTCTTTAATTTAATGCTGGAGAAAATAATACAAGCTGCAGAACTTAACCGCGCTGGAACAATATTTTATAAAAGCGTGCAACTGTTGGCATATGCTGACGATATTGATATCATTGGCCTTAACAATCGCGCCGTAACTTCTGCTTACTCCAAATTAGAAAAAGAAGCGGAGAAAATGGGATTGGTGGTGAACGAGGGCAAAACGAAGTACCTTCTGTCATCATGCAAAGAGTCAGCGCATTCGCGCCTTGGCAACCAAGCCACTGTTGGCAGCAATAATTTCGAAATAGTAAAGGACTTCGTTTACCTGGGAACCAGCATTAATACCAACAATAATGTTAGCCTAGAAATCCGACGAAGAATCACTCTTTGCAAACAAATGCTACTTCGGACTGATTAGGCAATTGAAAAGTAAAGTCCTCTCTCGACGAACGAAAATAACACTCTACAAGTCACTCATCGCACCCGTCCTGCTATATGGTGCAGAAGCGTGGACACTAACAACATCTGATGAGGCGGCTCTGGGAGTATTCGAGAGAAAGGTTCTTCGAAAGATTTGTGGACCTCTACGCGTTGGCGACGGCGAGTACCGAAGAAGATTTAATGATGAGCTGTATGAACTTTACGCAGACGCCGACATAGTTCAGCGAATTAAAACACAGCGGCTTCGCTGGCTAGGCCACGTAGTGCGAATGAGCGAAGAGGCTCCAGCCCAGAAGGTATTCTTATCGGCACCCGCCGGTGGAAGCAGAGGAAGAGGGAGACCACCACTCCGATGGAAGGACCAAGTGGAGACCGATTTGCGATCCAGCGGTGTTTCCAATTGGCGCCAGTTGGCGCAACGAAGAAACGACTGGCGAGCTATGTTGGACGGTCAAAATCGCCCAGGCGGTTAGATGACCATTTAAAGAAGAAGGGAGGAGAATGGTCTCTAGTAATTTCGCAACCGGCGAAAGGAGGGATATCGGACGATAAGAATCTCCTTGGTTCGCCGGCTTCCCTGGTTTTAGTAGGGGAACTACAATCGCCTGTTTCCATATCTCAGGTATGACGAAAGTAGTTAGAGAGAGGTTGAAAAGAGCCGCTAAATAACTCTGTCCCTCGTGGTCTAGGTGTTTGATCATCTTGATGGCGATTCCGTCGGGTCCGATGGATTTTGAGGGTTTGGCCTTCATTATGGCTTCCTTAACCTCTGCGACTGAGACGGCAATGAGCGCAGTAGAGTGTTTGTGTTTGCGCGCACGTCGGAAGGCTCTTCTCTTAGTCCTATCCGCAGGTGGATGCATTATAAACAGCCGACAAAAGGCGCTCGCGCATTTCCGGGCGTCCGATTTGACACTGTCGCCGAATGCAATGGTGACCTTGTCATTGTATTTGTTCGGATTGGATAGGGCCTTGACAGTCGACCATAATTTTCCGACTCCGCCGGATAGGTTGCATGCTTCGAGGTGCTGTTTCCACTTGACCTTTGCGTACATATGTCGGAGTGGGTAAGGCAGCGAAGGAACGCTCTGTATAGTCCGTAAAGCGGTCCCAGTCCGCTTTGGTGAAGTTGATGTATTTTAGTTTATCAGTCGGTCGGTCGTTCAACGGAGAGTAAGATGGGTAGGTGGTCTGAAGCTAATGTAAGCATCGGTCGCCAGATGACAAAGTTAATTAGGCCCGCGCTCTTTATGGAGATGTCTGGCGAACTGTGGCAGTTACCTGCCACCCTGGTGGGGGCATCTCCATTGACTGTACAGAATGCTGAGTTGTCTATTTGGTCTGCAATAGCGTGTCCTCTGCTGTCTGCTGGCAAGTTGGAGTGCCAGAAATCGTGATGTGCGTTAAAGTCGCCTAGGATTAGCCGGTTATCGCCCCTTAGCAACGCACTAATATCGGGATGATAATCTTTAGGACAACACGTGGCAGGGGGAATGTAGATGTTTATGATTTGCAGGTCGACGTCGCCTGACCGGACTACTATGCCTTGGCATTCTAAGGTAGAGTCCCTGGGGTCGACGTCAGGGGAAAATAGATTATACTGTACAGAGTGATGTGTAATGAACGCAAGGGACGGTCTTTTCGAGCACATAAGGGTGTGACACAGGCCAAGGCTATTTTTGAACTTGACCGATGTCGCAGGCGTATATAATCTTTGCCGACAAACGGTGCACGTAGTGAAAGGTACGAGGAGGTGGTGGTCCTGGCCCATGTGCAGGCTGGAAGCAGGGGGGCAGAGAAAGAGGCGACTAATATGCACAAAGGTAATGACGTGCAACTCGATGGTTGATCTACGGATATGATGCCTCTCACCTCTCATTACCCATCTCACCTTCCTTACGGAAGGAGGGGTGACATGACCTAGAAGGTTCCACTGGTCATACCAAATCGCTACCACGACAGTCGGGCAGTACCGCATGGGAGTACCGGATTCATATCCGGCCAAGGACTGTCAGTTCGACAGCAACCCTCAAAACCTTCGGGGAATGTTTTTGTCGTTACAACAACCACAACAACAAAGAGGGGACTGACGCTCGGCGATGCTTATATCTGGCCTATTCCGGAGGGGATAGGAGTGTTGAGCGCCCGCGCGAGATGGAGACGCTGGTGAGCGACAGTCGGGAGTGGGTGAGGCGGGAATGGCAGCAGTGCTGCTAGTCGTGCAGACGGAGCCAACATTGTGGCTATTTGATGTTGGTAGGGGCGGTAGGGGATTCCCCGAGCGACGACTACCGCGGGACGCCCTTAGGTGTGTACAGCACGGTGCCTCGAAAGTACTAAAGAAAGTACGGGGTCTGTGGATGGCAGGGTTAAGCCCTGAGCATCCAGATTTATGTAGCCATCTCTTGCACTTCGCGCATTGAACCGAATGCGACCGTTTAATATAAATTTTCTTCCAGCAAACGCAGCAGATCCATTCTCTTGGTCCAGGGTTGGGTTCGACCCAGCAGTTTGCTCCGAGGATGACAATTTAAGGGTGGGACGGGACAGGGTTACACAGAAATAACAGCCCTTAGCCGGGTAAAAAAACCCGGGTCATTCCGGTACGATAGAACCGGCTGTTGTGGGAATGTCTCAGTGTACTCGTGTCCCTTAGGCAGGGCGAAGCACTGTTAATAACAAAAACAATGACTAGGCAGGGCACGTATCACTAATGCAACAAGAGCTCGTGGCAGTCGTGAGATGGGGCTAAAATCCACATCGACCTATATTTCCGGGTCAACGAAATCGAGCTAGTACTAGTTTCATATCTGGCAAAAGATTGCCAACATCAGTATAACACTCATTGGTCCGTCATCTCCCATTCCATGATTTCGCCTAAGCGAACTATTGTATATCTTCCAAGATTTTCTATTAATTTGGAGACTTCATCGATGCGGCCAATACAGTTTTGATGTTTCCAATTTTTATAAACGATGTTGATTCATTTGGCGCATAACAGCCACACATAACAAACCAAAATGAGTTAAAGATGCACATGCAATTTTTATTTAAAAACGTTTACACACTTTGGAGACAATTTATTAAATTATATACTTCTATAGATATTTGCTTACTACATACATATACAGCACGCTAAACCATCAATATACTAATTAAAATAAAATAGAAATAAAACAACAACCAAATCCAAATTAGTCGCTGTCACTGGCAAGTATATTGAATAAAACAAAACATCAACAAATTCAAGTCTCATTATATGTAAGTTTTCGGTGATGTTCCATCCATATGTATTAATGAATTTGCAAAGTGATAAGTAAATTTAAATTTCTTATGAACTCAAATGACTTGCTTGACCAATCTACAATTGTAACCTCTTTTCGCATGTAAATCTTCTGAAACTTATACTACGTATTTCGAGAATTTACTTGATAAATGCATATGCAGAGATGTGTGATTATTTTGATAATATGTATGTTTGTAAATACTATTTAATGATTCACTTAATATATCTACAGACACAAATTTGTATTATGTCCTGTGACTTTAATCTAAAATTACGAGCGTACCGGCTTTTAAGCGGCAGATTCTTCACCATCTGCCATATCATCATCATCATCGTCATTACTGTTTGCACCCGTATCCTCTTCAGTATCATCTTTGTTTTGAGATTTTTTCTTATCATCTTCAGAAGATTCATCATCATTATCATCCTTATCCTCATCTTCAGATTCGGCAACTTTGGCTGGCTTGCGACCCGGTTTGCCTGGTGTAGTCTTCTTACTGGCATTCGATGGACGGCCACGTTTTTTCGGTGCGCTTCCATTAGCAGCTGCTCCAGGGCGTTTTTCGGCTACTGCTGCCTTTTTTGGTCGTCCCCGACCAACCACCTTCTTTTCTTCGACAGATTCTTGAACAACGAATAAAGAAAATTATAAAATATATATTCTCAACACCTAACTGCAAATGCATACACACACACATGTATTTATTACAATAACTTTTATAAACCTACCTTCATCTTCTTCTTCGTCACTTTTTACTTTTCTTGGTCTTCCTGCTTTCTTCGGCGATTTTGATTTTCGTCCTACTTTTTTAGCGCTTGATTTATGTTCCTCCTCCTCGTCGTTATCATCAACTTCCTCCTCTTCATCTTCTTCAGATGCTTGTGGTTGCTTCTTAGGGCGACCGCGACCTTTAGCCAGTGTTGCTGATTTCGGAGGGCGCCCACGACCGCCATTTGCGGTCGGTGTCGGCGCTTCATCTTCAGAAACCGGTTCAGAAGCGACTTCGCTCTTTTTGCCGGAGGCAGAACTGCCTGTCGAACTTTTAGCCGGCCTACCACGTCCTCGACCACTTGGCGCCTTCTGTACCTTATCTGGATTTGATGGACGTCCGCGCTTTTTAGGTATAGTCGGAGTACCATTAGTTCCATTGGAAGCCACAGCATCTTCCTCTCCACTTTCAACATCTTCATCGTGTGTACGTTTCTTTACATCTTCCATTTTTTTCTACCGATGTATGTAATTTGCACCTTTCGCCTTTTCTTTGCTTTGCGTTAGCCGATTGCTGCCGCTTATGTTGTGTATGTGTGAATGGGTGTGTGACTAACTTTTTGCCACTGCTTTCGTCTAAACGTTGAAATTTTCTGAAATTATTTTTATATAAAAATGTTTTAATTAAAGACAGTTAACATTTTCCTCAATTACATACTTTAAAATAGCTATTTTTCTTACATTTTTGCGATTAATTAACAGCAAGTACGAAGTCAGCGTCGGTCCTATTTAACTTTTTTCGAATTAAAGCACTAAAAAGGAAGCGCCGAAGAAAAACGGATGTAATACTTTTGTAAGGGTTTGGTAAAGTGTGCACAAAAAGAAGCAGCTAAAACATGCAAATGCAATTGTTGGTTACCTGAAGATGATTTCTTGATGCGCTAAACCGCCGTTAGTAAACTTTTCTATACTTCTTTTTGGGTGGAAATATAATGCAAGCCGTTTCAACTGTACAATTACTACTTCAAGGCGCAACCCCTTCTAAATTAAGGCTGTGTAACGCTGCGCGACTTCATGAAATTGCGCTGATACCAGTGTTGGCGTCACTGGCGCCACTGGTTACTTTTATTTGGTATACCGTAACGCCATGAAGCCAGCAGCGTCAGAAACACTAAAGGCCGCTTTCATAAAAGCCGGTAACTGCTAACCGGAGTTTAATTGACGTATTTTGTACGGTTAGCTGTCAAATTAATCGCCGATTAGGCATAACCGGCCTTTGTGAAAGTGGCCCTAAGGGGTAACTGCTAACCGGAGTTTAATTGACGTATTTTGTACGGTTGGCTGTGAAAATAATCGCCGATTAGGCTTAACCGGCCTTTATGAAAGTGGCCCTAAAGTACTACAAAACACCTCTGTACTGGCGCCCCTGCGGGTTAAAAATTTAGAATATGCCCGAGGTAGGCATACCGGTCGTAAGAGGCGACTAATATGAACAAAGGTAATGACGTACAACTCGATGGTTGATCTACGGATATGATGGCTCCCACCTCTCATTACCCATCTTATCCTTCCTTATGGAAGGAGGGGTGACATGACCTAGGTTTCACTGGTCATAAATCGCTACCACGATAGTCGGGCAGTACCGCAAGCGAGTACCGGAGCGTACCGGGGTGTTTTTGTCGTTACCACACTTTCCACTGTACTGGAAAGGTGCTACTGGCGCCATTAAGTTAGTGTTCCCAATTGCTGTTTTGTACGTCTATTTTATCTGGCGCTGCTGGCGTCATTGAGTTTATGTTTTGCTCTAGTCTTGCTGCACTGTAGTGGCGCCACTGGCGTCATTAACTTGAAGGTGCTTTTGGCGCTGCTGGCGTCATGGCGTTACGGTATCACAAATAAAAGTATCGCCCCAGTGGCGCCAAAATTCGCGCTACAACTACTACTACAAATGTTGAGAGGTATACCCAAAGACGCGTTTCGGTTTAAGGAATCTCAACATTACTTTCAAACGGGTGGAAAAATTTACACTCCGCCTTCGGTTTCTTGATCAAGGCATGAATACGTGGGTGCAGATACCCCATCGGACCGTTTTTGTTCAGTGCTCGATGGTGTCTCCCAAACTATATTATTACCGGAGCAAACTATTTTTACTCTTTATTTTTGAACGGGCAAAAAAAGTTAAACTCCGCCTTCGGATTCTTGATCCTGGCATGAATACGTGTCTTTAGATATGCTTTGTATTAGTTTTCGGTGATGTCTCATAAACTGCGCCACTATCAATATTGTCAGCATTTCCAAGAATTAAATTTAGACAATACACTCAGTATATATTTTAATTTTTTTTTTTTTTTTTTTGTGGCTTTGAGTACTTCCACGTGACGTACTTATTAGGCGGGGATATTCTCTTGTCCCTCAAAGTGCCGGTTATATCATACACTATAGTTTTTTGTCTTGTAAAATGTTTAGTTTGTTTGTAGTTCTTTCTTTTATATATGCCAAGTTATGATTGTAAAATATTTAAATTGGCTTTCACACACAATCAACATGAAAAATTTAATGTCATAGATTCTCCATTTGTATTAGCCAGGTTATGTTCAATAATTATATTAAGGTTTTGTCATAGATTGTACATCTGTATTAGCCAGGTAGCAATTTTTGAAATGTATTTATTTCAAAGTATTTTAGATAATTCTTTATTTGTGTTGAAACGTTATTTAATTTTAAAACGACACCAAAATATATTTGGTTATATGTATTCCATGCGTTTATGGAAGCGATCACCCCATATAATTTGTTCCGTTTGAAGATTCCCGTTTATTGCTGAGATCTGTTATCTCAGATATGCAGTTTTGTCATAATTTTTATTTAAGTCGAAGTTTTTTTTTTTTTTTAAATATAGGATTAATTTCTTATGTTGAGTTGTTTATCTTGAGTAGTATAACGAAAATACTTTTTGGAGAAAGCAAAAAAAATCCCCCAAGTCCAAAAATTACATCTCAACCAAAAGTACAGTCTGTTTTTTTTTAATTTGGTTGAAATGCAGGGATATTTTTGCCGACTCTACGCGACGACGTCTATAAGCGAAGTGTCAGTATTTATTTGATATCTTTCTTTGTCAAAAGCTTATACCATTGTTTACCCCTACTAGTTTGGCATCTTCTTTTGCGAATCGGAGTGGAAGGCAGTGGATGAATGTACTCCGAGAGAGTGGAATGAAGGAAATCGCGTTCAGAGTTGTTTCAAAGCAAAAATTACAACTAAAAACTTTAATTTAAACTAAAACTCACACTCTTTAGTAACTGATAAGGTGTTAGAACTGCTTTATATTCAATAATTTGTTAGGCTTATGTTTTTACGTTCAATATTGCAGTATTTTAATTTGATTGTTTTATTATTGCATACAACCCACCCTGTGTGGTTTGTGTGTGTGTGCAGATTCGGAGTAAGTTGCGCTACTAGTAGACATATACTATGGCTTATACACACCATTATTTACCCCTACTAGTTTGGCATCTTCTTTTGCGAAACGGAGTGGAAGGCAGTGGATGAATGTACTCCGAGAGAGTGGAATGAAGGAAATCGCGTTCAGAGTTGTTTTAAAGTATAAACTACAACTAAAAATTTCAATTTAAACTGAAACTTACATTCTCTAGGAACTGATAAGGTGTTATAAGTGCTTTATATTCAATAATTTGGGTTTTTTAAGTCTTCACGTTCAATATTGCTGCATTTAAATTTCATTGTTTTATTATTGCATACAATTCACCCTGTGTGGTTTGTGTGTGTGTGCAGATTCGGAGTAAGTTGCGCTACTAGTAGACATATACTATGATACACACTGACCTCAAAATTCAAATTCTCCCAAGGTTACATTACAAGCTATGATTTGATGACAATATGGTATCATTGCGCCAAAAAGGCACCTACCGCAATTGCGCTAACGCACTGCGCTGATACCGGCTATGGCGCTGGCTTCATGGTATCAACGCCAAAAAATTGGCGCCGCGACCCAGCCTTATTTTAAATGACTTCCAAATTGCGATTTTTCATGAGAGTTTGGCGTATACAAGAGTTTGGCGAATGGCGTTTACGATATTTACAGTGTTGCAAAGTCTTTCCGCATCCCAATGTTGTGTGAGACGGATATAGTTTTATATTGCCCTTTCACACAACATTGGGATGGGGAAAAACTTGGCCGCACGTACATTTTCACATCACATTGGCTTTGGCGCCAAAAATTATCTT
This sequence comes from Merzomyia westermanni, assembly GCA_949987695.1. Taxonomy (NCBI): domain Eukaryota; kingdom Metazoa; phylum Arthropoda; class Insecta; order Diptera; family Tephritidae; genus Merzomyia; species Merzomyia westermanni. Next base: position 37,673,418 of record OX465288.1, read on the forward strand.
CCATTCACCAAGCACGACCTGTGTCCTGTAGGTTCTCGGAACAAATTTCACAATCACAATGTTAAATCTATTATTCTGCAATGGTTCACGGTTCATAAAACGTACGTGCTTTCTGCGACACAGGACCAATGGCAATGGAAAAGTATTTCGGAACGACATTGGCACGCAAAATTGTAAAATGGTCATCAGCGCACATTTCACAATATAAAAACCGATTTCTGCGACATGGCTACTGGCTACTAAGACTTCAGCTCGTCGAAAGGACACGCGAAATGCTTTCCATGTTTCCATGGGCATGTTTGCCTGCAGACGTGTAAGAGGTGAGAGAAAATGTGCACAATTAACAAATTAGTTGGGCCGACTCTTCGGTAATTGTTTACGACAATGGGTGTCGGAAGACGCACATTTTAGCAATGAACACAAACTAATTAGCTGTTTTTTGCAACTAATTTAGCCGCAATTGCGATTCTGTAATTTTAGCCATCTCCTAATATCTCTATTTTTCTCTAAAGTTAGCTTATTTTGGCAACGAATAAAATCGGTTGCTAAAAGACAAAATATATAATTATGTTGTTTTAGTCATAAAAACACTCAAATACATAAAATATATGTAATTTATGCGAAAAATGGAAATTTTACATATTTACCCAGCAAGTATTCGTCCATAACACTGTGTTACAAAAACGAGCTTTAGTTCTGTCCCTTGAACCAAATAGACTTTTTCGGAAAGGGGAGAAAAAATAAAAATACACGTGTATCGGCGATTTTCATGTACATGCCAGAATTTTTTTCTTTTATGTATAAAGTATAAAGCTCGTAGTGTCCGTCTGTCCATCTGTGTGAAAGACTTTGGATCGATTTTTAACCCCTTTTCCGTGATCCAATCGAGCTGAATTTTTGCAGGCAGACTCGTGGAAATGTCTGTATCACGTCAAAAATAGATTTTTATCAATTCTCAGATTTTCCTGTATTTAAAAAATTGTTTTTTTTCACTTTTTTCGGCATAACTTGAAGGAACTCCAAACTTTTAAGCTACTAAAGCGTTCCGAAAAAAAAAATTGTTTTTCGACCCCTCCTACTCCATATATTTATAGTTTATCAATAGTAACTTTCTAACACTAAACTGTTTATGACTTTTACAACACTTACAACTGGTATGACAGATGAAACATTGAATTGCACAATCAATATTGCATCATTTAAATTCGTTTAATTTATTGTTTGATACAACACACTCTCTGACGTTTGTGTGTTTGTTCCGATCAGCTGACAGTTGCGCTACTAGGAGACGTATACTTTGACAATTGTTTTAAGTTCTGTTGTGCGAAAACGTATTTCTATATATTTCATCTGAGAAAAAATGCAGTGCCCGACTCGAAATAACTTTTGTTACGTTTGTGGCTTATTCGCACAAAGTAAAAATCACAGGCGGACAGACGGACACTACGAGCTTTATACTTTATACTTCTAAAGAACATCTATTCACGCTACTTTGTGACTTACTTACTTCGTCAGAAGAAAGGTATTAAAGTTCCTTGGTGCAAAAAAACTCAAAAATGTTTTCCAATCTGCCAACTTCCAAGGGACGACATAGCTGAGATCATAAGCTTTAAAAAGATATTCAAAATAAAACTAGGAGACAAAGTTACCAAGTATGTGTCCAAAGTTAAATGATTCCATTAGAAAAGGGTACTGCGATATACGGATGACTCCAAAACCCCAGAAAGGATTAGAGTTATAATATTTGGCTCCCGCACCAATATGTCATTAGCGTTTTTACATTTCTGGCGGCGGTGGTCCTTATAAGCCTGTGTAACGAGAATATCACCATACTGAGGGACATATGTTCTTGTGAGACAAAATGCTAATTAGTGTGTGTAGAGGGCAACAAAAATCTTATGAGCCAGCCGGAACAGCTGTAGCTAAAGAGTCCAACGGTCGAACTAAACTATGCAATAATCGGTATATAAGAGAAAAATTTTAGGACCCTGTAGGTGTTCTCACAATCCATTATAGGATCAAGGGTCATATGGACAAATTTAACAATTTGAGCCACTTTTGTAATAATAAGGAAGAAAATGCGAAGGATATGCTCAAGACCCTCGAACTTCCTACACTACATTGCAAGCGCATACATTGATTAAACCTTTGAGTGCTAGAAGTTTAGTTAAAAAAAATTCTCTTTTTTCGGTAGTTCATTTGCTTTGTCATTTTGCCATATTTTAGCATTTAGGCGATGTCTGGAATTTCGTTAATTCGTTTTCCAAGGAATGGCTTATATAAGGAGTTCGCTTCAAGCACTCTGCTTGGCACCTTGCTACCTCGATTCTCGAGAAGGGGTACAGGAAGCACTATGTGTGGACCGTTGCAGAAACGTGCCTTGCTCATCCTAAAGCTGCCTGGCGACACGCAGGCAAATGCTGCTGTAGCCATAGCAACGGGTGGTTGTGTGCGTAATCGGGTGATTGTCGCTTGCCCGGCCACCATACAAGCATAAAGCATCAAGCGCCATTTGTATTGAAAATTCGTAGCTTGTGGACGTAAACATGTCATCGGATGACGATTTTTTATTGCTTATAACTGTAGTTGTTTTGGTGGAAAAAAAGAAAAAAAATTCAAAAAAAAAAAATTGTGGATGAAAAGTTTGTATGCAAAACGTAAACAGTTTACGCATGAGAACCTCTTAAAAGAGTTAAAAGCATCATGCACTCGTAGGTTTCAATAAACCGCAACGTAAAATCTTTTTCTTCCGCGAGCTTGCTCATTTCACGTTCTCACAAAACTAACACACTAATACTTGTCAATCACGTTGGCAACGATCAAATAGACCAGCTGTCAAGCGAAAAAATCTACAATTTTTGATTTTCATCAACGAAAGCCGACAAAAAGTACGTGTGAGCACCGTCGTACGTGTACCCGTCGTTCGCGCCGATTGCTATGGTAACCACCCGTTGCTATGGCTACAGCAGCATATGCTTGCGTGTCGCCAGGCAGCTTAAGAAGTTTTCACCATTCTAGTAACGCTAACTGGCACTTCATCTGACAGTTAGCCGAATAAATTCTGTCAGTTTAACTGCCAGTTAGCGTTATATATAGACGGTGAAAACGGCCATTACGGCTACATACTTTGCATCAAGTTCTATACCGGTTAAAAAAGGCCATAGTTCAAAGAACTTTAGAGGTATGAACTAAAATTAGAGCTAGCACTGTCGTCAAACGGTTTACCTTGGTTAGAACTCAGCTAGCCAAATTTTCTGCAGTGAGATTCGCCGGACTCGAGAGGTACCGGACATGTACCAAATCGTCCTCGCCCACTGTGGGTTTTATTATTAATTTTTCTTAACATTTAGGCTGACTTCCTAAACATCAGTTTGCAATGCAACACTGCAATACGAAAACCGCAGTGATGCATTGTCATGATGCTCTTGCGATACATTGCATAAATCATGATTTGCTTTGGGAACACAACTTGCCACTTTTATTTATTTTTCCTAACATAATATAAAAAGCAATAAATGTATTACTTAAAATAAATAATTTACATGAAAATATGCCTACTTACGCTTCAGCTTCTCAATTAGAATAAATACGTGAATATGAAAAGCAACAACAAATTTTGTGTTGCGCAATTTGTGAATCTGATGCGCTCCGAGAACGCGCCTAATTGAATGCAGCGGATTCTACGATTGCGCATCGGTAATTCTATACGACAGCACGTAACTACTAATATAGGTCAAAAATATCGGGAAAGGTATCAAACGACGGGTTTTAACCTTCGTATCAATAATCCGAAAGCGGAAATTCGATATTTTATGTATGTTCAGAGATATTTGCAATCAAAGTTGAAAATTTTCTGTCATTTTCATGTGGTTGTTGTAATCACTGATTAGGGTGGACCGAAAAGTGCAAAAAGTGTGTTCTGCGCAGAAATACTGTGGACCGCGTAGCCGGTGTTGGACCGGCTAAGGGTTATTTTTTTGAAGCGCGGCCGAAGGCCGCCTACGCAGAAAGGTGTTGTGCACATAAATACCTTAGATCAAGCCCCCTATTTGGGATCGGACCTAGGCAATTTTTGGGTTTTTTGCTAATAACTTTTTACTGAAACAAATTATTTAATTTCCGCTTTCGGATTATTGATACAGAGATCAAAACACGTCGTTTGAGACCTTTCCCGAGATTTTTGGACGTGTATTAGCAGTTACGTGCTGTCGTATAGAATTACCTGCGCATCAAACATTAGGAACATTTGAATTTGCCTTCTGCAGAGTAACTGACGTTTAGGAAGTCAGCCTTGCTCGTGCTTTCCAGCATATCAATCGGTATAAGAGCAACTCTTTTCTGGGTACAAATTTCCTAGTTTGAACAGCGGCAGCATGAATCGATACGTTCTTTTGTTGGCCAGGGACACCCGTAATTGGTTGATTATGGTATGGTTCTCACTAAAGCATTAGTTGCATTCCAATCAGCTATCCAGATCGGATCAGTTGTATGCATGATCCAATAATTTATATGGTCGTCTCACATGACATAGCGTCTTCTTCTTCCTCATCCACACCTTATGTCAAACTATCATATCTTTGTTTTTTGTTTACATTCTTTGTTTACAGTTCTTGGAAAAGCTATTGAGTTCGCTTCGTGTTCTATTTATTTTTAATGAAAATTCGCTGTGAATTGATATTTAACGAGTGCTTTGTGATAACATTTTAAGAAAATGTGTGAGTTATGTGTGTGTTATACGTGAAAAGCTTAGAAAATAGGCGAATCGTTTTTGCGCGTTCCCTCTCACATGTGCATTTTGACATAAGAATTCACCGACGTCAAACGGTAATTTCGTGTTGTTGGCCGATTGCGACGACCATATAAATTATTGGATCGTGGTTGTATGAGCTTTGTTTGTGTATATACGTGTGTATATATATGTATGCCTGTGCTACCACGCAAATAAGGGTTGGCTGTCAAAAAATCTACTACAAAAAACTAAATGAACAGAGCTATATGGAACCGTTTTTATGGTTACACGCAAGCATATGCTTGTGCGTTGCCGCCGCTGATTGGAGCAAGCTTGTTGTGAAGTGAAAATGTTCCGGTGAAATTATCAGTGCGACTTCAAAGTTGGAAAGCCTAGGTCATAGTATATGTCTACTAGTAGCGCAACTTACTCCGAATCTGTACACACACACAAACCACACAGGGTAAATTGTATGCAATAATAAAACAATGAAATTGAAATGCTGCAATATTGAACTTGAAGACTTAAAACACCCAAATTATTGAATATAAAGCAGTTATAACACGTTATCAGTTCCTGCAGAATGTAAATTTCAGTTTAAATTGAAGTTTTTAGTTGTAGTTTTTACTTTAAAGCAACTCTGAACGCGATTTCCTTCATTACACTCTCTCGGAGTACATTCATCCACTGCCTTCCACTCCGATTCGCAAAAGAAGATGCCAAACTAGTAAGGGTAAACAATGACGATTACGCATCAAACATTAGGAACATTTGACTTTGACTTCTGCAGAGTAACTGACGTTTAGGAAGTCAGCCTTGCTCGTGCTTTCCAGCATATCAATCGGTATAAGAGCAACTCTTTTCTGGGTACAAATTTCCTAGTTTGAACAGCGGCAGCATGAATCGATACGTTCTTTTGTTGGCCAGGGACACCCGTAATTGGTTGATTATGGTATGGTTCTCACTATAGCAATAGTTGCGGTCCAATCAGCTATCCAGATCGGATCAGTTGTATGAGCTTTGTTTGTGTATATACGTGTGTATATATATGTATGCCTGTGCTACCACGCAAATAAGGGTTGGCTGTCAAAAAATCTACTACAAAAAACTAAATGAACAGAGCTATACGGAACCGTTTTTATGGTTACACGCAAGCATATGCTTGTGCGTTGCCGCCGCTGATTGGAGCAAGCTTGTTGTGAAGTGAAAATGTTCCGGTTAAATTATCAGTGCGACTTCAAAGTTCGAAAGCCTATGATAAACAGAATTTCTAACAGCTCTTACTTTTCTGTCTAATACTTCAAGGGTCACTCTATCTTCTTTCGGCAGCGCCCATTATTGCGACCCCCTAGGGAGTTACTCTGTATCGCGATGCGAAAGCAAACTCGATTCGAGAGCTGTCAAATTACATAAATTTTTTTTCAAATGCGAAAGAAGTTTCATTCGCATCGCAATGCAGAGTAACCTGGGGGTAGGATAAGAGACTTATAGAGCATGGTCTTTCCTCGTCTAGAGAGGATTTTACGCCTCTGCCAAACAACAGGTATGCCGAAAATTCGAAAATTTTAAACAATACATACCTACCAAAAACATGCATACCTGCATTCTTAGTGATGTGCCGATACTAGTAACTACGAGTATATAGTCGAGTACTATTTTCAAGTACCGAGTGTTTTTTGTTGATTACCTCGAACTAGTACAAGTACAGGTATAGAGTATGTGAGCTCAGTATCGAACTCGTATGTCAGTTATCGTTTCCCGCCTATTTTTGGTGTGTTGATTCCATACAACTTTTTTTAAGATTTGCCTAAATTTGGCCATTTTAGGTTTCCTCTATTGGCGCATGTTTATGAATATTCTCTTTTCTCTTTATGGCGCGATATACAACAGGTATATCATCATAAACCTCCTAAGAGATTTTTGCGCCAAGCTTCTCTTCCAATTTGTGGTGTGCCGATTTGAATTTTCCCTACAAATTGGTGGGACCTACAGTTTTTTGCCGACTCCGAACGGCATCTACAAAGGAGACGAATTTTTACTGAGAAGCCTGTTTATGAATATTGCGTTCATAAAATTTTACAAAACAAAATCATAGTTTCTCTGCTCGTATTTTCTATAATCGCCTTATGGTGATATCGTTTCAACCAAAATTTTCTTTGTTCAAAATAGAAGCTTTTGTCATAATCTGAAGTTTTTATATGTTAAGGATTCGTTTTCAAACGTCTTTGAATAAGCACGATACCTTTTTGGAATCGATTTCTTCTCACAAAAATTTTAATTGTGAGTGTCGAGCAAGAATAAATAAACGACTACTAAGCGATTAGCGATCATCGACCCATTGCGATTGTCGATCCGATCGTTTAGTGAGCGACTGTCAATACTTACAGCCTCATTATCTTTGGCGAAAGACACGATTAACGAACGATACCTGCGCTGACGATATCGCGTGCTTTTGGTAACCTGAGGCCGATGATCGTGTAGCTTTACGTTTTTCGTCAACTACATGAAAGCAACTTTCAAATTTAGCGCCGTTTTCTCCAGTTAACTTTAAAACTTATCTGCCTGGTAAACACAAATTTTCTGTACAAAAAAATTTGTTTATCGGGCAGATAAATTCTAAAGTTTACTTGGGAAAACGGCCCTTAGTTTTTCGTTTGTGTTTGCCACTTTGCTTTCGTGATAGAGGTTACCGACTAAGCACTTTCGTTACGTATCAATCAGCCGTTATCGTGTTGACTATCGTGGTGATTATCGTAGAACAATTTTCCAGTCGCTGGCGTGTCGGTGTGATTTTAAAAGTGCTAATAAAATGGATAAAAAGGAAATCTTAAAAGAAAAAAAAAAGAAGTGAGCAGAAATTACTCGTGGATTTTGATGTGTACACATGTGTCTCCTGTATATAAATTTAATAAAATTAGACCTCGCCCAGTGGTTAAATTTCAACCACAAAACTTTATTTTTTTTTAGTTATTAGCTGCTTCTTTCTTGGCTTTCCTTCCCTTCTCTTCTCAGCTGTTCCTTTACTGTAATATATTTTTATTTTATTTATGTTATTTATTATTTATTTTCTCTTCTTTCAACAGTCTACATTTAATTTATTTTTTTGTTTCTTTTTCTTGCTTGCTTTCATTTCCATCCCCTTTCATTTCTTTCCTTTCCTTTCCTTCCCTTTTATTTTCTTTCACTTCCTTTCCTCCCCGTTATCATAGTTACTTTTAATTAATTTTATTTAATTTAATTTAATTTTTATTTATTTGATTTTATTTTAGTCATTTTTTTTGCATTTTATTCCATAAGTATAACCACAAAGATTACACAAACAAAACAAATTAGCTACCGCCTTGAGTATTCAGAGCTAAAAGAAATTTAACATGAATAATCACTTATTTGCTTTTTGTAACCACTGCGTATATTTATTATCAGTGTAACCAGGTTAGCCTTTTCGAAGCCAGATTTAGCCTTTCTTTTTTTGTTCTTTAGCCTCATAATTTTGGTTTAAACTTCGTGGCTTTCTTCTATCCTTTTTTTACACCAAACCTTTTCTGGTCCCAACACCATATTTTTCATACAACTTCGAGAAATATATAAAACTAAAGTTGAATGAAGGTAGTTTTGATGACGAAATACAGAAAATTATTCGTAAAAATTGTCAACTACTTTTAATGGAGTTGATAACTAAATTGAAAGTTACAAAGCCGGATGTATTTTTTCACTTTCAAAAAGAAAAGTCTAGGTATCCTCCAAGTCAAGTAGCATTGATTGAGCTGCAGTGGCGAAAGCTAATAGCTGTACAGGGAACAAGTGTGACCTCTACAATTGAATTTTCGGCGGAAGTTCGAGAACATAAAAATTCATAAACGAACCCCCTTTTTTTGAACTGGTCGAATTTGTATTTAACTTGGTATTACCTTTCAGTAATGGGGAGGTTGAAGGAACTTTTAGTGCCATGAACATTTTAAAAACTATGTTAAGGAACAAATAAAAAATTAAAATGCTTATCCAAATGTTGCACTAATTTTGAAATTACCGATGACCTCATCTTTATGATAAATATTATAAAATTAATTAGTTTGTAGTGATTTTTCCATAGTATGTATTTCTTTGAAAAAATTTCTAGTCAAGGAAAATGTGCCTGATATGTTTTGAAACAAGAATAAATCTTTTAAGTTATGTCTACAGCCTTATATACAAATAATTTAAACTAAAATAAAAAATTTGAAATGGATTTCGTAAAAAAATTTCTGACTATTTTTAGCTTCTTTTTTTCTTAATTTAGGCTTTTCTAACCTTTTTTTTGCCGATTTAGCCTCTTTTTTTCTAACACCTGGTCACACTGTTTATTATAAACGCAGTTGCGTTCGTCTTTTGCCGATTGATAGCAGAGCGTCACATACATATTAGCAAAGCAGTCAAGCAACCCTGCAAAAATCGAATGACTGAAACTCCAATTGGTATCCATGTCGGTAAAATATCCCGTAATTTTACGTGTTATATACGAGTCAAATGACTAGTAGCTGTGACACCGGTGTGAGAAATACAGCTATATGTTTATCTTAGGTCAAAAAATAAATGAGAAAGAGCGAGATGTAAAATCGCACACACCGATGCTCTTAAAAACGTGATGGGAGAAATACGGAAACTTTCGGTATGGCTCCGGGTAAATTAACTTATTTTACCCGTATCGTTTTTGCAGGGAAGATTCTATACACGCATACAAATTTCACTTACAACTCAGATATGCACAGAAACAACATCAACAACAAGGCACAGACAGAGACGCAGGCAGATCTTACGCTTAATTTCGTTGCCCTTCCGAGCCCAAAATATTTACACATCAAGTAGAAAATATACAAATAAAAAAAAAAGTGCAGTTTTTGTTCGATCAAGTTCCATAACACCAAAACAAAATACAATCACCTCAATCGAGACAATATTCTACGCAATAGGGGTTCATATTAACAATGGGGTCTATCAGCTGTTCCGACGGAACTGCCGGCTTGGAATAATTGTGATAGAGTTTTGTGATCTCTATCGACTTTATCGAAATTCACTTGCATAATTCCGATTAAATCGATTGAATTCTCTCATGATCTATTACATTCCTCCCGTCGGCAGTTCCTTCGATATAGCTGATAGACCCCAACATTCGTATTGGAAGTTTTGAAACATGTGTTTAGAATTTTGTAGGACACCTAATTGTTGTCCAAAAGACTATTGTGATATCTAAGGCATTTCTTTTTATTATTCGTTATAAGATATGAGTTCCCTTTGTACAGGATTTACCACCATATTTAAGTGCCTTAGATGTAAACACAAGCACTGTTGGGCGAGGATAAAATTTTAAAAATTTAGACTGAAAAGTATTCGGTGACACAAAACATTTGTAGCGAGAGGACATTTTGACATATAATTGGGAGAGAGAGTTGAAAGTTTCTGCTGGGGAAATTTCAATTACTAAAACTTGCAAGTGAAAAACAGCTGATCGTGACATAGGAACGTAACAGCAAAAATTAAAAAATGTATGCTATTAACCAATCAAAAAAAGCAACAGCTGTTTGGCTTGCAAGTTTTTACAAATTTCTGTTCGGCGGAAACTTTTTACTTTTCGTCATTTTCACTAATTTCTGCTTTTTTCTTTCGTTTCAGTTACGGGGCCTTACCACCTATTTTAGTGGTTACGAAACTATCCGGCAAAATATCGAAAATGTGTAGAAGTTGTCTGAGATGATTACCTTCTCGGTAAAGCGAATGTTGTTACCACGCTAGAAAAGGGTATTAAAAAGCAAAATATCTGTCAATTAATTTAATATGACTGCAAAAACCAATTCAAGAAAAGCTCAATATTTTTAAAAAGAAACTGATTCCAGCACTTTTCTATTTTCAATAGATATTCACGAATTATTATTATTTAAATTTTTTCTTTCAAGAAATGTTTTATATTTTATTAAACAATTGTTTTTTGTTTGTTTTGTTTTATAAAAACATATAAATTCAACACAAGTCTATTATAGTATTAATAAGTAAACTAGTTTATATTTTAATTAATGCATGTATGGGTTTAGTTGTATTTAAGAACTGCGTGAACTTTTTAATGAGCGGTAAATGACAAATAAAAAATAGGTCCAAGTATTGTTTCAACAAAATATTATTTATTTATTACATACTTAACAGTGTTAACAAGCAAAAATTTGTTGTTGTTTATGTTTTTTTTTATTAGCTACAAATACACATTTATTACTTGTTTTTAATTTTTTTTTGTTTACCACATTTTATTAACTCTATATAGTATTGCAGTCAACAAAAAAAGTTCCGTCTTGGTTTAGGCTATTTTCAGACTTGGGTAATAATTTTGGCTTCAATCATGCGTTATAAAGTCACTACTTTAGGGTTGCAAAATCTGTCCGTAAAATACGAACAAAACTACTCAGATGAATTTTTGTTGAAAAACCTTCAATGGCAGAAATACACTCCGAGAGTTTGCCAAACCACTGCCAAAGGGCGAAAGAAATATATATAAAACCTTTTTCAAACCTCTTTTGATGTTACCTGTCCCGGTACTTGTAACCTTGGAACTTTGGATCACACTCTGTATTATCGTAGTAACCAGTCACAAGCTAAACTTTGCTACTTGTACCAGGGAAAATGGAGTGTTTAGTTTATATTTTATTAGACCCTGCTGCCAAAAATGAGCTGCCAATATACCTAATATGAATGCACTTGGTAACTTATGCGAATCAAAGTCATTTATGTTGCAGTGTGCATATAGCTTTAAATACTTTCGAAAAATTTGCAAATGCGCCTAAAATTATGCTGCAACATAATCTTTGTCATGACGTTTGTTTGTTGTATAAGCATTAGGGTATTTACATTTTTTTCAACTGTGGCAAGCGCAAAATTTATGGCCAAAATTGAACTAATTTAAAGAGGAAATTTTTAAAGTTGTTGTCCTTGTTATTAGCATTAAAGTGAGCAGCATTTTAATTTTTCAACTTTTCATGGGAATAAAATTGGAAATGGTTGTATTATTTTCAAATTAATCGGGGGTTTGCAAACAAATTCGAATCGTATGTGGTTTCGTACGTTTTTTAAAAAAATAAAATTTATTTAAATTCTTTCAAGAAAATTTATTGTTCAACCATACTCGAGGTTCCATATGACGACGAAATGTTGATTCTCAATTTAATTTGCAGATTTGTGTACCATTTAAAACTATAACGATGGATGAGCGAAAGATCACCCTATTAAAAATATTTTTCAACATCGCCGTACCTCAGCATTTTCTTCATAAAAACCTTCTTTTAGAATTTGGTTGAAGAACGCCCCATCTCTGAATATTTGTCAACAACACCCTATCACAAGATTTGCTTCAAAAACACCTAATTTCAGCTGAAAATAAATTGCATTTTTGTTCGAATAGAGCATATTTGAAATTTAATTTGACTTAGAACGTTCGTGCGTCGTAATTTCGAAATTGGCAGTTTCTGATAAATATTTTGAAATAGGGTGATCTTGCGCTCAGCATTCGATATATTTTGACAAACTCTTTCAAGCATTTATTTCAAACTTTCAGCCATATCTCAGTTGTGTTTGAGTACATGAAATTTACTGAGTTCGCGAAATAGTGAGAAGTCCATAACCGAAATTTACCATCTAGTTTGAGAATACTATCTGCTGTCATTTGGGAAATACTTTTCAACTTGAGAATGCAGAAAAATGTTTATGGGGTAAAATTGCTTACAATTTTTCAAAGAGAAAAAAGCCTACAGTAAATATAAAGTGGATCATATAAATATTAATTGCTCATAGTTCACGTGCTTTATTTATTTGAGTTCGGTTTGCTACAGATTTTCTTTTTGGTTTATGCCAATGTATGTAAATATCAGCACTTGCAATAATTTAATATTTGTTTGCAGCTTTTAGGCGCTTTAATAATGCAGTTGAAAGTGTTTCAGGACCAAAATTGAATTGAAAACAATTTTAGAATTAGATTTGTTGGATTGAGGAAAGCGAGTGAAATATTGAAGTGCTTTTTTTTTTTTTAAATATTTTGTTAATAAGAATTGAAAAATTTTTATTAATTTTCAAATTTTTTGAAACCAATTTTTTTTAAAAGAAAAATTTTTTAAAAAAAGAGAAAATCGTAAGACTAATTAACAACTTTCTAAATTTTTAATTAATTTGTATTTATTTTTATTGCAAAACTGAGTTTAGTACCAATAATTTTTTGATACGAAAAAATTTCAAAACTTCATTCGAAGTTAAATTACAGACTGAGTGTAGAGATGTATTTTGGAATAAGTAGTCAGACTATTTTCAGTACTAAATAATTTCAAATGAAAATGAATTGGTGGCATTGAAAGCCTTAGACTCTCTAAGTTTAGTACATATTTTTCAAATTGTTTTTAGAGGTAGTTAAGTACTAAAAACTACAAAAAAGATTCAAATTAAATTTTGTTCCGGGTGTTTAAATTAATATTAAGTACTTCAAACTGGAACATGCAGACCGAAGTATATCACTTAAATTTGTGCAAACAACAATTTTTTGGTGTGAAAGGTCCGTAGGAATTTATAATTTAGCGTTAATTAAATGTGGTTTTTTAAATGCAATAATTATGCAACAAATGACATTACTAACAGAAAAAAAAAGAAAATAAAAGGAAGTATATACAGTTGTGTTCAATATAATAGCAGTAAATTTAAATTGAATATCGTTTGACGAAATAAAAAGCTGTGTTTTTAATAATTTTCATTTAAAATATAGCGAATTCCGTAACAGAAACCACATTAAAAGAAATTTCAAAGGTTGTACAAAGTTCAGCAAAGCTAATTAAACTTTTAAAAATTTACATCAAAATTTCAATGTTTTTAGGCAGAATTTTTAGAAAATTTTTGAGTACGCAGTTTTATAGCCCATTCAATTTTAGCATAATAATGTGCAAGTTAGAAGTACCTTAAAATTTCCGCTGAATTTGTAGATTTTTTTTGTCAAGGATGTTGGGTATTCTTTTCCATACAAAATTTGTTTTTCTTCATGCCTGGTATGGAATAAAGCACTAAACACTCTTGACAAAAAAAAATTCTGAAAATTCAGGGAAATTTTTGAGCGGGTTCAAACTTGCATAAGGTGATACTAAAATTTATTGATCTACAAAACTGCACAATCAAAAGTTTTCAAAAATTCACTATATTTTAAATGAAAATTTATAAAATCACAGCTTCTTATTTCGTCGAACGATATCCATTTTAATTTCTCTGCTATTGTGAACACAGCTGTATATATAAAAGAAATACAAGGAAAAAGTTAAAAGAAAAAAAAAAAAACTGGCAAATTATTTTTTGTATGTTTAAACATTTACAGCAGTCTAGTCATTCAAAAAATAAAATTCTATTTAATTTTTTTTCTTTGTAATTTTGATACGACACTTACAGGTAGACCTACTGTATGTCATTAATCGATTGTGTCGATATAAAAATTTATCTGGACGATAAACAAAACGGCGTTAAACGGCCTCAAAAAAATGTATACACAAGTGAAATTTTTTTGAAGTAAACAAATTTGCTTACTAATGACTATGTAGGAGATCGACTACTTGGCTTTACGGTTTTTAATGTAAAAATTGAAATTTGGGTATCCCAATAATCGACTTGCCGGATAGCCGACTGTATTCAAGAGCTCTACTACCAGGTTTAAAATAAATTAAGTTGTGACTATGAAACTCGACGTAAATTATCGAAAATCGGTAGATATGCTTAGGATCACGTAATTTCTCTGAAATTAGGTTGATAATAATCGAAATTCGGTGGATATTCCGTTGTGTTAAGTAAATTTTTTTATTCAAGAAATGATCGAAATCATCAACCTTGCTTTGAGAGAATTTTTTGATGACGTATCAATATTTATTCTATAGATTTGTACTGAACTTCGTTCGAGTTAAGTGATCACCACGTAATTAGTAATAGATCTGACAGTGGATTGTAGTCAAGAGCTGTACGATCAGTTCTATTTTTACTTTTGTCGTGCTCACGAAATTCGTTCGGAATGATTTAAATTCAGTATTATTATTATTTTTTTAATTTTATTAAATTACGGAATTAGTCGAAATTATATACCTAATAACGTTGCAAATTTGTGATCATTACCGAATTGCGATCATCGATCATAATCGCGTTTCGTGATCTCCACGACATACAGTGGCGGACACAAGTGAACAGTCGCTTTCTGCGATTTTCACAAATTTTGGCCTTAATAAAATTATTTTAACAAAGCTTGAGTAAAAACATGTGTAAAGGTCTAATACAACAACTATAAATTTTGTTTTAAAAATGTACACAAATTTAGTGGAAATTCAAAGAAATTTTATTAAAATTTTAATGTGTCACGAACTCAAGATTAACACATTATTATACTAAAATTTAATAGCCTGCAAAACTTTATACTCTAAAAAATTCTGAAAATTCTATGAAAAAAAGTTGAAAATTTTTCTAAAACTTCTTGAAATTTTCGAGTACATTTAATTAATAATTTAATTTATAGTTCTTGTAATAGAAACTGACACATGCTTTTATATAGTCTTTGTTTAAATAGTTTTATTAAGGTCAAAATTGGTGAAAATCGCAGAAAACGACTGTATGTACACTTATGTCCGCCACTGTATATATCGAACTACGACATCATTGCCAATGAGTTTCGTGATCACAACTGAATTAATGATAGATTTGTAAATTCAATGTCAAAGCGTGTTGTTCTTATTCTTTTAGGCTTGTACTAAAATTTTGATTTGTGCAATTTTACAAATGTTTTCATTGCTGCTTTTTCTATTTGAAAATATATATTTTTGGCATTCATCTAGACTGCTGCTTTTCAATTTGTTTTAAATTTATATTTCTATTTTAATTGCTTAACAGGAGGAAATCAGTTTCTTTTAGATTTGAAATTGTTTGTTTCTATTTTATTTCAAATATTTTATTTTCTGAATTTTTTTGATTAAAAACATTTCTATACACCACCTGCTTCCTTAATTTTTTTGTATATTTAGTTACAGAGTTTTGGTTTTATTACGGCGCTTAATAAAAAGTGTTACTTGTTTTTGTTTTGTAATGCTGCTGCCTAGAGCGTCTGTTTATGTGATTGTGGTGTGTTTTGTTTGAGTTTGACAACTCTCTGTGTTGAATTTTTCATACATATTTCATTTATTATTTAATTACAACTACTAAAAACTATTATACTTTGTATAAATTTTTTGTTTCTATTTAATATATACACGTGCTTGTATATTTATAAAGAAATAATAATTAAATTTAAATAAGAACGAACGGTATGCGGTATGCTATGGTGTGTATTTTGAATTTATGTGTGTGTGTGTGTGTGTGTGTGTGTATGCACGTTAAACTCAAACCAAATGCATGCAATGCTTTTGTTGGCTTTTATATTTTTTAACAATCATTTGTTTATTGTTTGTTTAGCGACATGTGGGTGTGCATGTTTTTGTTGTATTTTCTTTTTAATTTAAATTGTTTTCCACTTTCTCTCTCATTCTTTTCCATATGTATGTATTAACAATCATTAATATCTATATAAATGTATATATATATATAAAGTATATGTATTTATATAAAGAATATATACTTATAATAAATTTAAATTAGATTAATAATTAATTAATAATAATAATATTAGTTGTTTTTTTTTTTGTTTTGTGTTATCCATTCAGTAGTAGGCTTACAGAAATTTTTAATTAATTTATTTAAATTATTTCTGTTTGCTTTTTAATAATTGGTAGTTGTAATAATTTCTACACATATACATTGAATTTAGATTTTTCTTTTAATTGCTTAAACCACTAATTTTCAGTTAGTTTTTTTTTGAATTTTTAAAAATGTTTTCATTTCTATTTGTATGTATCTATGTATGTATTTAAAACTTTTAGGCAAAGTCATTAAACAGCTCTATAAGACCCTCCGTTTGATCCAGTGAAAAGTTGTAGTCAACATCGAGTGGCGGTTCGATGGGTAGGAACGGTGGCAGATCATCGAAGTCTATTAATTTTGATATTGGTTGATATGAGTTGGCATGTGGTTGGTAGGCAAAAATAACGGTGGCACAGTATGTAGTCGGATGCAATAGAAATATAGAAAAAAAAGAGCAGAGAAACATTATGAATTGATATATTTGTATGTAAATAGGTTTTTCTTTATAGTTGCACTTGAAATATTTGGTATAAAAGTATGTATACAGCAGCGTTGTAAGAGTATGCATTCAGTTGCGAATAGTTAAGTCACTTAAGTTTTCATTTGTATCAAATGACTGCAATACATTTTTGTATTCTATGAGTAAGCCTAAAAAATGCAGTCACTATTTAGAATTTACTTTGCAACACATTATTATTAATTTTAAAAATATTTTTTTTTGTTAATCATTTGATTGCAATCATTTGTATGAAGATTTTTTTGGAATTAATTGATTGTAATAATGTCTTTCTTTTAAATGATGTCTCTTTTAAAAGTCACTTATTATGAACATTCTTTGTGACTTCAACGATTTCATTTGCAATTGATTGCATTCGTTTATAAGCGTGGTGTGCAGCTAAGCCAGTTTTAACTACATATCTTTACGTATAATACATATTTTATTTTATAACTAAATCTAAATTTTGTTGTTGTAATTTTTGAAAAAAAAGAAAAATAACATCCACGCACAATGGCCGGACAAACCGACAGCTGTTTCGATGATACCACAGTACATCTCTTCAAAAGTTTTTTCCCGGCACTAACCAATCGCTTTAAGTTTGCATAGCGTTGGTTTTGCGTCTTCCCTTCAGATCTAAATTTCTTTGCCGAGCAAATTGAGCTATGAGAATATCCAACAACGAATGTAAGTTGACGCTGTTCAATCGCTGGTAAGTAATTCACCACTGCAGCATATTTAAAAAAAGTAGTCGCAAAAACGTTTGATTGTGAATATTTTATAAAAAATACAACACGCAAATCAACAGCAAAATGCTTTCGTGGTGAATTACCTACCTGAGAATTGGAGGTTTAATGTTTCCGAGTTGCATTTAAAGTGCTTATTGTTCTATTTTCTTGGGTACTTAGTTATTTGTTTCACGGTTATATTATATAGCGCCTAAAAGTATGCAATAGGAGTTATTTTCTAAAATAATGTACTTTCATGGTAAATTTTGATTGATTTTGGCGCAAATACTAAGTTGAAAATCAGCTCGTTGCTAGCAAGTGGTCATAAATCACTTTTTGTCAGAGCATTCTCGCAATACGTACGCAGCTGAATAGTTGCATAACATCACTAAAAACAACTTAAAACTCTTGAGCTGAAGTAATTGCAGTTTAGTGGGTTTCTTTGACGCATTAAACACGATACCATTTAGATCCATAAGAGGCGACTAATATACACAAAGGTAATGACGTGCAAATCGATGGTTTATCTACGGATATGATGCCTCTCACCTCTCATTACCCATCTTATCCTTCCTTACGGAAGGAGGGGTGACATGACCTAGAAGGTTTCACTGGTCATAAATCGCTACCATGACAGTCGGGCAGTACCGGAGCGTACCGGGTTCAAATCCGGCCAAGGACTGTTAATTCGACAACACTTCCCAAAACCTTCGGCGAGTGTTTTTGTCGTTACCAAAACAACAACAACAAGGATATATGTACAAGGTGGCGCAAAAGTAAGCTTCCGATGTTCAGCATATCGGTTGTGGCACGTGCAGTGTGTGCTGTTGCACCGTCTTGTTGGAACCACATGTTTTCCAATCCCAATTCATCAAGCTGCGGCAAAAAGAACTCGTTGATCATTGCTCTGTAGCGCTCACCATTCACAGTAACCGTTTGGCCCCGAACGATTATTGGTCAAATAAATAGTCAGCAATATTCCGCGTTCTGGAGCAGTGTAGCGTAACATTGTTTATTAACGTGTATTTCGCATGTGTTTACTACACAAATGTCAAAACAGAACTGACTTTAGGGGCCAATCGCAAAATTTATAGCATTTTCTGATAGGAGGATTACTTTTGCGCCACCTTGTATATAAGTACATTTTCAGAAGTTCGATTGCAGTTTGGCGACACTATTTCGAAGGCTCCAAGATAGCCCAATCCCATATACATGATTGAAAAATGTCGTATATAAAAATTTGATTGAAGAACCTATCTCAGAAAGAGTTGCAAACACGCCCTACTTACGTAGAGTTTTAAAAAATTTTCAGTTGAGATACGGCGTTTTTTGAAAAATATTTTCAAAAAGTTCTTGAAACAAACAACTTCGTACATTTTACTCCAGACCTTTTAATTTGATTAGTAATTAGTAATCAATTTATTAGAGGGCTTTTTTAATTGGTTATGATTATTTTAATTGTTTTTCAAGAAAAGGCAATTATTAATTGATTACGATTAGAAAAAATCAAAAAATAATCATGAGTTTTTACGATTATTAAAAAAAATAAAAAATAATCAAAAAAGTTGTTTTGATTACTTTTGATTAATTTTTGATTTTTATTCAGTATTGTATATTTAGTTGCTTCAAAAATAATCAAACTAACTGCAAATGAACTAATCTTATACTACCCCCTAGATGTCAAGTGCTGAAGATACCATACGAACAAGGCGATCCTAGTGGGTTTGTAGCCCTGCCGCCATGTCATCCTTGCAAAGTCTCCAACGTCGAATGCAACGTTCAACAGAACAAGGAAACCGATGATAACTTAATTTTGGCCTCCACATTTAGTTTGCAGAACAGTTTCCTATATCTCCATGCAGTACTCAGAAGCAAAGAAATGGAGTACTCCGAGATGGAGCAGGTGAACCAATGCCAGAACATTGGCATTTAAATTAGACCACCTATGTACTTTTATATGAATGAGAATAAGTATTGGAGTACTCTAGATGATGAACGGAGTATTTTCGTTTTTTGTAGGCTACATTAAGACAAGATAATTAGACCTGGATGAACGAGCATCCCATCTTCTAGTCAATAGGACAATACACTTTTGAAAGCCTCTTGAATAGCGAAAACTTAGAACAGTATTTGAAGATAAAGCCAAACTATGACTAGTTTTCATTCGCAAATTGAAGTAGGTCGACGTGGTCGTAGCAAAAGGTATGGAAAATGATTTCACACCATCATCTAGATCAAAAAAAGATTTAGAAAAACGCTGTTGTTTGTGCTTGTAAGACACTTAAGCTTCACTAGTAGTCATACAGAATATGTGTTTCTTGTCCGTAACTATATTTACTCCATTACACTCAGAGTAGCAGCTCTGTTCAGAAGACAAACGCCTTTATGAGTTGTTATCGAGATTACTCTTTAACACAGGCATAAAACTCTTCTAGTCAAAATATAATTGCTTTGGTATAGTAGCTGATCGAATAAAATTATAGGTGATTTGATGTGCAACACTAATGGGTCTTTCCATGTCAATTCGTCACATAGTTGGAATCTACCAACTCCGATTTGAACTAAATTTGGTGAAATTGTTTTGGAATAAAACAAAGTTCTGCTAATAAAAAAAAACAATTAAGATTATTTTTTTTTTCAAAAGTTATGCAAATTCAAACTTTCACTTTATTCACTGTTTTGTAAAGGATTTTTTTTTAACATTTGTAAAAAAAATTTAAAGCATGTTTTTGTTTTTATATACTGCTACGAAAAAAATTTTTCAGTGATCAAAATTGAGTAATTTTGTGTTTAACTAATAAAACTAGAAATTTAAAAAAAATTCAAAAAATGTATTTAAAAAAAAAAATTCAAAAATTCATATTTTTGAAAAAACAAAAGACGTTCTTCTGAAAGTTTCAGGATATCTTTAGATATATCAGAGGTATAGTACAAAAATATTTCAGTGCAAAATTTAATGGCGAAGTTTAATTTTTTCGATTTTGAAAAATCGTAAATTTTCAAAAATTAAAAATTTGAAAATTAATTTTTTTAATACCTCTAAGTACGCCGTTTGAAAGCGCCAAAGCTTATTTTTTTAGCTACAGTAGTTTTCGAAATATTGAAAAAATAAACTTAACAAAACAGGAAAAAAGTGACATTTCGAATTTGCATAACTTTTGAAAAAAAAAATATAATTTTAATTGTTTTCCTTTAGCAGAACTTTTTTTATGATCTCTTCAACAAATTTCATTCCAATCGAAAGGGCTCGATTCCAACTATGCGGCGATTTGGCATGGAAAGACCATAATATATTATTACAATTATTATTGTTACTATAATTATGTCCTTACTGAAGAAGCATGGTGGTTGTAATTGTATGCGTTTATATAAAAGAAAAGTTGATGAATTGCATATGGTTTGAAATTCACGCCAGAGCTGAATCTCATGGTGCTACAAAATTTCGATTACAATAAGTTTACCTTAATATGGTATGCAATGCAGATCCACGAGAATTCAGTTCCAAAATGAATTTTTTTTTTTTTTAATATGGTTTGGTTGGTTTTATTAGCTGATATTACATTTTTTATTTAATTTTGACACTTTTAAAAATTTTGCAAATATTTGATATCAATTAAAGACACAATTAACAAAGTTCTAATCGAATTATGAAGGCACAAAAAATGGAAACACTTCGTTATTATTTATCTATCCTATCAAAAATTTTATAAAGAAAGATTTCAGATTATTTGAAGAAAAATAAATAACTAAAACTTTTAACAAAAGCCAAAATTATAATAAAATCAAACAAAATTAATTAAAATAATTATTTAGAGTTAGCATAAATATTTATCGATTTAAGCTGATATCGAAGCAGGACGTTTTGAATGTTATGAATTTTGAAAAATTTCATGAGCTGGTTTCTACTATATTATGCCAACTTAAAAACGCAGAAGCTTATAAGGCTTGATAGATATCAGGCTTATACGAATTCAAGTATCTGATTCTGTATATACTAGACAGTTATCGATAATCCCGATACAGCTCCATAGCTAACCCAAACGCAGTCCCTTCAAAAGGATGTCGGATATAAGGACACATTTAATTTCTTTACATGTTTTTACACTTCAATTCATAAAAAATAAGAAAGAATTAAAAAAAAATTCAAATTGTGTTCTGAGTTCTCGCTTAGACAAAAAAAAATTTAAATAAAAATTTATTAAAAATAAATAGTAATAATAGTGTAAAGGAATATTCTATAGAAAACATATTTACAAATGTAATTAAACAAAAAATTGTACATCACCATGAAATGTCATTAATTCCCACTTTTTACAATTAAATGTTTATGTATATATTTGTGTATGAGCATAAATGTGATAATATTTTTTTCAGTGTAATTAAAATGTCATGTTGTTAACTAACGATGCAGTTTTCCAGCACAGCGCAGCTAGAAATTTCTTTATTTTTCATATGTTTTTTGTTTTTTTTATGTTTCAATGTTTTCAAATTTCTTTTAGCTCTAAACTATTTCGAATCACAATTTTTTTTTTTTTGTAATTTAACATTCAATTTCGACTCAAATTTCAGGCTCGTTGTTGCATTTTGAAAAAGCGCTCAGCAAGAACTCAGACTGTGATGCGAATTTAATTTTTATGATAAACGCAAATCACAGCCAGAGCTCCCGTCAAGAGGTTTTCCCCGTTGATGATGATGATGATGGTGCTGATGATAGTGATGTTGAATTTGAACGTCGTTTAGATGCACAGATACAATATATTTAGTAAGATACAAGTGATGAGGTGAAACAGTGAATGAGTTTTCGGAATAAATTTGTTATAATTTTTATTTTGTATTTTGCTTTTGCTTTGCATTGTTATTTACGGATATCAAGCATTTCATAACAATAATGTTTCTTATCTTTATACACATATGCATTTAATAAATTTGTGTTTTGATAAAAAATTGTTTTTTTTAGCTTTGTTCAAACCTCGGTTCATTAGTCGGCAGACTTTTTACTTATACTTTGTTTTTGAAAAGTGTTTAAATTAAATTTCATAACAATAAAACACACATAACGCGAGTAAGCTAGTCTAAGTGCGGGTGACAGCGAATATTGAATACTCAGCTGCAAGCGTTAGGTAAAGTACAATAGAAAACAAAACCACAGAATTTTACTTAATGATAAGGTTATTGCATAATAAATATTTCTACATAGGGTGTTTAAGGATGAACTGTACAAAAGTGGGCGTGGTCGTAGACCAAGTTTGATAATTTTGAACCCAATTTTATTATTCTACCATAAAAAGAATTATAAATTTTTAAATTTTATTATTTTTTTTTTTTTAATTTTATGAAATTTGATAATTCGATAATAAAATCAACACACGTAGCAATTTGTATCGTTTTAGCGATATTATTTACTGAGTTATTACACTTTTTGGGTTCTTCGAAATTTTTGACATCGAAAAGTGGGCGTGGTTAATTTCTGTTTTTTAATAGAAAACTGTCTTGTTAGTATATGGTACCATTTCTAATCGAAATAACTTAATTCTTATTCAAGTTGCGTACAAAGACAGACGGGCATACAAGTCGCAATCGACTTTTCCTTACATCCTAAGAAGTTTGCTGTACTTGGTTCTAAGTATATGAATCGCTCTCTCCCTTTAAGCGGGTACAAATCAGCGTTATATGGAAACAAATTACAAGAAGCTGTGTACTAGCATAGCTGGGTATAAAACAATAATCGTTTACCGATTAAAAAACGAACGAAACAAGTGTGAATAACGCTAATTCAAAATCAAATAACCACCACTAAATTAAAAAAAAAAATATAAATATAAAGTAATAAAAGCGTTAAACAATTGCTTACAATTTTGCACGCCTGGCAATGGCCCTGGACTCAGTAGGTTGAATGAATTCGAAATGAGCGCGTTCCGGACGCCTGTGCTGCCATTCGATTCATTCATATGCGCCAAATGCGAGTCCAAACGACCAATATTATTATCGTTATTGGAATGTCGACTGCCAACGATGCCACAACTGCCAAACATTGAGGGAGTATGCATTATCGGCATTGGCATTGACGTTGCTGATGATGTTGATGCCGCTGACGTCGCCAATGCAGTTGACGACGACGATATTGTTGTTGTGCCATTAGCATCATGCCTTCTAAGCGCTACACCATCTGTAGCCGTATTTTCCGTTTTCACTACCACTGATGCTGATGATGACTCAACTGTTGACTTTTGTTCACCATCCATTGCACTATTCACCATGGATACATCATTTTTAAGACCTGCTGACTTTCTATTATTACTACAACTATTAAGCGTATGGTTTGTTGAATCACTATTATGTTGCTGCTGCTGCTGCTGTTGCTCCTGTTGATGACTACCACCGACGTTACCAACGTACCTACGCCTCCCACCAAACATTTCACAATCGAAATCTTGCTCATAAATGCGTTCGGCTTCCGCTTGCGTTAGTACAGGTCGCGTTAGGGTTGGTTGTATAATATAATCACCGCTACCAGACTGTTGTTGTCTTGTTTGTTGTGTATGGTAGCTGCCAACGATATCACAATTATAATCGGTCGCACCTCCACTGCCAGCAGACGCACCACTGCCCGCAGCATTATTTTGAAGTGCGGCATCTTCGATTGATTTACTGAGATTTCTTTGTGCTGAACGCACAGCGTGAGCGGCACTGCCGGTAGGATATGTATTGCCACCCGCAGACTTTGTTGCGGATGTCCTTGACGCTGAAAGTGGGGGTAGACCTGTACCAAAGTAAATAAAAAAGAATAAATTAAATGTATAAGAAAAGATGATTTAAAAAGTTTATTACTCACCTAGGCGCATACGTTTGTCATCATCAAGATTGGGTGTCAGCCGTCCGATATCGTTGAATAGCGGATCGTTGTATTGTTGCGGCTGTTGGCGGTATGATGGTCCGGCGGGTGAGGAGAATGTGGGCGAACTTTCGGGTGAATTGTCGTGACAGAGGAATACGTTGATTTCGCCATTATTCTCGGCTTTAACGTAAATTTCACGTGGACAAAGCGTATCAGGTAACTGCAAAGAAAAAAAATAAAAATAACAAGAAAGTTAATTACGTTTTATTTGGCATATTGAGAGTTAATTTAATTTTAATTTTTCAACTTTATTAGCAACATTTTTATTTTTAGTTATAAACGCCACCTTCCAGTCAAGTCATTTACTTCACACACCACAGCTCGTCTCGGAATGATGAATACAAAAATAGCCGGCGACTATTTCAGGTCTATACGCGCGTAAATTTTTGGCGCGATGCTACTAACGACTTGTCTAAATGCCGACCGACTGGCTGTTTGCTGTTGCTTCTTATTATTTTGACTGTCTGGTTTGGCAAAAACACATCTACATATGCACATATGTATTCTAATTCTAGATGCGTAGCTACACTGGCTGGCAATGCAAATGTCGCAACTTTTACGAAAATTATGGGATTGAATAGTAATATTTTTTTTAACAAAAATATTAAACAAAGAACTCAACTAAAATAGAATAAAATTAGTTTTCAATTTTGAAAATTCGAAAAAAAAAAGTTTTTTATTAAAAATTGCAAAAGAATTTTAAAAACTTCTTTATTTATTTTTTAAAACTTCAAAATTATTATCAACCGTTTTTTTATGTTTGTAAACACTAAACTAGAGTCTTTAGTAAAAAATTGCCAATTTTTTTTTTTAATACTAAATTTTGACATTTTTATTGAAAAATTTAAGAACTTTTCTTAAAATTTCAATGTTTATTTTTCAACTCCAATAACTTTTTAACCTGAATTTAAACATTTTATATCGAAAATTTCTTCATGTTTTTTTTATTTTCGTGAAAATTTGAAATTTTTTAAATAAAGTCTTAAATATTCAAAATATTTTATGAAAAAAATAAATTTTATTATTTGTTTTGGAAATTGTTAACCATTAAATTAAAGTTCTATATTTGTTTTATCTGTACTTGGAAATTTTGCATCAAAAATATCTTTTGTTCGTTTTTGTAAAATTGACAAAATTTCACATTTTTGTTGAAACTTTTTAAAACTGCAATGTTTACTTTTCAAAACTTCAAACTTTGTTAAACTTAATTTTTTTGACTGAAAATTTTCTGTTAAAAATTTCCTTTTTAATTTAAAAAAAAAAATATTTATAAGAAATTATAAAAATTAACCATTTTTGCTCAAGTAGGTTTTAAAAAATTCAATGTTCTCTTAAATTGACAATCTTGTATCAAAAATTAATGTTTTAAAATTTTGAAATATTTCCATCGATTTTTTGTTAATGTTTGTAAAATTTAGAAAATTTTATAAGTTAAAAACTTTTCCTAAAACTTCTGTTTATTTTTCGAAACTCAAACTTTTTTTTTAACTTTTTAAAACTGCAATGTTTATTTTTCAAAACTCCAAACTTTTGTAAACTTAAGTTTTTTGACCACAATTTTCTCTTTAAATTTTAAATTTTTAATTTTAAGATATTTATAAGAAATTACAAAGATTAACCATTTTTGCTCAAGTAGTTTTTAAAACCTGCAATGTTCTCTTATCTTAACAATTTTGTATCAAAAATAAATTTTTTAAAATTTTGAAATAAATATACATATGCAAATACATCGATTTTTTTTTGTAAATTTTTGTAAAATTCTAAAATTTTATCAGTTAAGTTGTTAGTTTAAAAACTTTTCGTAAAACTTCAAATGCAAATGAATCGATTTTTTTTTGTAAATTTTTGTAAAATTCAAAAATTTTATCAGTTAAGTTGTTAGTTTAAAAACTTTTCGTAAAACTTCTATGTTTATTTTTCGAAAATCCAAATTGTTTTTAATTTAAATTTTTTGGTCTAAAATTTTCGAAGGTTTTTCTTTAAATATTGCAATATTTTTATGAAATTATATTATTTAGCCATTTTTACTCAAATAGTTTCTAAAAACTTTAATGTTCTTTTATATTATGTTAACACTTTTGTATCAAAAATTTATTTTCTTAAATTTTGAAAATTTTGGATCCAATTTTTTTTTTAATTTTGTAAAAGTTACAAACTTACAGTTGAAACTTTACAAACTTTTCTTAAAACTTCAATGTTTATTTTTCAAAAATGTAAATTTTTTATTGCAACCTAAAACTTTTGATCGAAAATTAATTTCTAATGTTTTTTTTTTAATTTTCAAATATGAAATTATAAAATGCCACAATTTTTGTTCAAATAGTTTTTAAAAACTGCAATGTTCTTTCGTCTCATCTTAAGAATTTTAAAACAAAAATAAATTTTTTAATTTTCGTGGAAATCTAGTCAAAATTTCAAAGACTTTACAAATGACAAAACTTTTGTTGAAAATTCCAAAACCTGTTTTAAAAAATTTTTTTTTTTAATTCCAAAATTTTTGCCTCCTTACTTAAATTTGGTTTATTCACAATATCTTTTCTAAGGTTTCTTTTTAAATTTTCGTATGAATTCCAGGGTTTTTGATAAACATTTTTTTCAGTTTTCAAATATCTTGAATTTTTTTTTGCAAAGATTTCAAGTTTTACTTAAATGATTTTTGAAGCAAAAAAGTGCTTATAAAAGAAAAGTTTCATGAAAATTTGCCGAACTTTCTCAGATCTACAAAAAAAAAAAAAAAAAAAAAAAATCGCCAATATTTCGCTTTTATGTTGCTATTGTATGGCACAACACTGTACATGTGTGCATGAACTTTCGTAGCTGCGTAAATATATTCCAACTTTCGACGGACGAGAAATCGACGCTTTCTATAAATATTCGACAAGCAGAGAGGCAGTGGCGGAGTTGGATTAATAGAATACACAAATTTTTTTATTAAGCACGAAATGGCCATACATTTAAATTTTCCGATTAACCGAGTTTTAATTTATCAGATTACGATTAATCGAATAGCGATTATTCTACAATCAAGATAAGGTTATTTGGCATAATTGATTAATTCCTAATTTGAAAATGATGTAAAAAACATAGCTATATTATATATTAAATTATAAAACAAAACAAGAAAGAAAATATAAGTTAGAGATATCGCAGTTAGGTGCTTGAACACTGCTGATTGCACATCCAAAGTAAAATGTATGAATTTGCGTGTTTCTTTGGAGACATTTTCAAGTTCGCCCAGCTCACGAAAATCTTAACATAGTTTCGTCATAGTTAGAATGGGGCTTTGCATAAAAAAAATAATTATTTCCCTTAGGTAAGTTTGACTATTTTTATTTAGTCAGCCTGATGTACCTATATACATCAGTATGTACAGTTGTGTCCAATTTAATAGTAGTGAAATTTAATTGGATGTCGTTCGACAAAATAAGAAGCTGTGTTTTTAATAACTTTCATTTAAAATATAGCGATTTCCATAACAGAAACCACATTAAAAGAAATTGCAAAGTTTGCACAAAGTTCAGCAAAGCTAATTAAACTTTTAAAAATTTACATCAAAATTTCAATGTTTCAACAAATTTGAATTTGATGGCCCTTTTTTAAAGTTTTTTTAACTTTCCTAAACTTTGTATAAACTTTGAAATTTCTTTTATGTGGTGTCTTTTATGGAATTCGCTATATTTTAAATGAAAATAATTAAAAACACAGCTTCCTTTCATTTCGTCGAACGACATGCAATTAAATTGCACTACTATTATATTGAACACAGCTGTACATAAATCCATAGGTGCATTTGAACGCTTACGACAAACGTCTCATATATTTTTAGAAATGATATGTCGTATTTTCGTTAAGGCATCCAACTCTTATTTGTTGTCGCGATATCTTACAAATTGGTTTTATTGTATTTTGCAGTGCTCTCGTTGGCCACAACTAAATTAGCGTAAAACAAAATTCGTGTTGTTGGCGAAAGATAGCTATCGATTGATAAAATCATTAAAAAAGTTATTGATAATTATTAATTTTTTTTAATGGTTATTCAAAATATTCAGCAAATCGTTCTCAAATGTCACATTTTCGGGTTTATTTGGCTTTGATCAGGCGCTTTCATGAACATGGCGATAAGTTTGTATGAAAATTTGAATCTTTAACCAATGATCGCCAAATAGTTTCCTAGAAATCGAACTATGAGGCATCTGTTTTTCCCAACCTCAGCTTTAAACTCAATTTTTGCGAAATATAAAATTTCATTTATATATACTTTTATAATATATAAGTTAGAAGACTGAAATTGGGTGAGGAATTAAATAAGATTAGGCATATCCCAAATGGAGTATAAGAAAAAGGGGCGTGGAACCTTACATACAAATAAGACCTTTCGCACTGCATATCTCGATTAGAAACAATGGTAGAGAACTGAAGTAAGAAATTAAATGAGACTAATCTCCAACAGGATGATAACGGAAAAGGGGGCATGGCAACTCCTATAAAAATGTGAGTTTTTAATGTATTTAAATACCTATGAAAGTGTTAATGTTGCAACAATAAAACTCAGGAAGCAGTTATATGAGTCAATATCTAACACCTCAGGGAAAATGTGGGATAAGGGAAAATTGTTTTAAAATATAACTCGCTTTAAAAGTGGGATAGGGGAAAAGCGTGCATGCCACCTCCCATAGAAATGTTCATGGCGTATCGCTGTAAATTCTGTAATTCAATAAAGCTAAAGGATAATCATTGGATGTGGTGGCTATAGCAGGATTCAGTCTTATCAGCTCGTTTCAACTATGTAACCTGCTCCAGAGATGGGTGAGGGAAGACTCTTTTATCTATGCTTAAAACAATACCACAAGGAACGTCTTATAAAAAAATTTAAAAGTTCTTTTATTTATCTTGCATATTTGTTTAGAAAAGTTAGAAGCCGCGGGTATAAGGTAGCTAAGGAATAGGAAGCATGAAAAGTAGAGGGGAAGAGGCAGTTATCATACATATGTATATCTTTGCTCATTTTAAATGAATTGGATTTCATGTCGCTTTCAGTCGTGTACGAGTATTTTATTGTGAAGAATACTAAATATAAATAGTCGCACCAATTCAGTAAAAGGAATGCTGCGTGTGTGGCTGTGTCGCAAATATGTTGCTTTTCTATTAGACAAACATATCAAAAATACATTTTAATTTAATCTGACGCATGTTTTGTGATGCTTTTGCATATTTCAATTTGTCTGGGTCAAACATAGTTGTTTGCAGACCTGTTAAATTTTATTAGTAATTAGTAATCAATTAATTAGACGAATTTTTTTATTGGTTACGATTATTTTAAGGAAATTATAAATTGATTACGATTAAAAAAAATTAAAAAAAAAAACCAAAAAATTTCAAAAAAAAAAAATTTTTTTTTAATTATAAAAAAAAAAAATTTAAAAAAAAAAACTTAAAAAATAAAAAAAATTATCAAAAGTAATCAAAACAATTTTTTTTGAATGTTTTTTTTTTTTAATAATCGTAAAAAATTTTGATTTTTTTTAAAAATATTTTTTTAATTAATTGGAAATTATAAAAAATCATGACTTTTTTCAATTAATTCGAAAATAATCATTAAAAATTGAAAGTAATTGGTCATCAATCATTATATAGATTCTCAAAAAAATCATTATTGAAACCGGTAATCATTACGATTAGAAATAATTATTTAACAGGTCTGGTTGTTTGCACGCTATGGCAAGGCAAAAAAAAAATTGGGTTGTGTCTTGATTAAAATGTAGGAAATTCAGAATCAGATAGTTTGTCTTACAGCCCAAAATAATATAATCTCACAGCGATTTTTACCGCACGAAAATCAAATCGATATGTCACGCAAAACAAAAATTGGAAATTGAGTTAGGTTTTAGCGCTGTGCGGTTAGTTTACATTTACATTTACATTTTGTATGTGCATGAGACATTTTTGACAGAAAATTGCCGGAGTGCGTTTATATTAGGTTGGACTGTAAAGAAGTCCACGCTACTCAAGAACAACATCGGACACAAAAATTGTTGATGTTTGATACCAAACTTAACTTTCGTACTTGATACTCATGGCATATGAGTCGGGCACTTTATGCATCGGTCATCGCGCAGTCTGAACTAATATAATTGCGAAACAAAATCACAATTTGTGATGTAGTACTATGAACGTTTCATTACTTTTAAGTATGTATGAACGTGTGCTACCTGTTCGGGTGCTACTAGGCGTATGAGCAACTTTTTAAAAATTTTTTGTGCTCCACCCTGCTATGGGGAATTTTGGAAAAAGTTGGTTCAAAATTTAATTTCTCAATAACGGTAGCAGTTAGCGCGGTCAAAGGAAAAGTGATTGAAAGCTGAATTATTTGCAAATATGAAAAAAATTGAATATTGGTAAAAAATTTAAGACTAAATATAGAAAAACGTTTTTTTTTGTTGTTTTGTAATTATAAAACAAAACAAAATGCTTCTTGCTCAAACTTGTTATAGATTTTGAGATACTTAATTCAAATATGTATAAAAATATAGAGGTGACAATAGAAATTTGCTTTTTATACAACACCAAACTTTGCAATAATTGAGCCTTCAGGCACTTTTTCTCTGATTGTTCTAGCTCCACCGTTGTTTAAAAATTTGATTTTGAGACATTTTTTTCCACAATTCCCAATCGCGCCACGTACGTAAATTCAATACATATTCAGCTGACTAGGGCATTTTTGTATAAATTTTAAGATAGGGATTGGTTTCGAAGCCATAGCAAAATCCAAAGCTACTTTTCCTTTTGATCCTTTATTTGTACATCACAGACAGGAATCTCTTTTGTTGTCCTAGTACTACGCCTTATTTAATGATTTCACTACCAATATTGTAAGCAATCTCTTTCAACTGCCGTCTTAAGACTTTGGTAACTTCAACCATAGTGCGTTTACTGCTAGAAGACTCTTTCCCGTAGTAAAGGAAAAATGTATGCTAATAAAGGAGACGTTGCATATTTCTAGACGCAAATTGTTTGTTTGGTTTAACGATGTTCCTTGGGGGTTTTTTGTTGAGAACCCTTAGTCTACATTCCCGGCATTTCACATCCAACACTGATTCAATCATCTAAATAAAAAGTTTAGCACCCAGTAATTTAAAATTTTTTTGAAAGTTGAAATTGTAGTGTAAATGTATATAATCGAGATGTGCATAAAATCCACAATTTTTAAGCAAAAGCCGTGAAATTTTGTGTGATTATAGATCCTAACACGGAGAACGCAACGGTGGCACTATCTCGTTTTTGACCTAACTTGTGTTTGGCTTTTCCGCTTATTGCCACAGATACATAAAATGTTAACCTATTTCAGTATACAGATCTAGTGACTCGAGATTCCTTAGGTAAGTCGCATTCTTCTTCAGCTTTAGTTGGTCAAGAAATTTTACGATTATTTATGAACATCGTGGATGGTCAGCTGGTACACCGACGGGTCCCACGGCTGCTGCCTAATTCGTCTGTGAGGCGGTTTTGCGGTAAGGAGTTGTCTGTTGTTGTTGTTATTATGTCCTAAAATCTTACGACTTAGACTTCCTCAAAAGTCAAATTAGATCTGGGATGCCCTGCTTTTATAAAACACTAGCAGACCCGGCAGACGTTGTCCTGCCTAAAATTTGAGTAGAATTCATTTAGAAAATTGTACTCTCTTCGCTCCCCACATGGCGCTTCCTTGTAATTTATACCCATATCTTAATTTTTATTTCTCGTTTTGCTTTGCCCCACCCCCATATCCCGTTAGTTTATTTTACCCTCTTCACTTTCCTCTAGGGCCTGCACTAATTCTAAAATTTCCTATTCTACTCCCCTTCTTCTCCCTTTTCCTCTGCGGGTACTGATATTTACTTTTTTCAAGGCTTTTTTGATGTATAGAACACATATCTATACATAAAATATCATTAACTTGAACCAAATAAATTCCTAGCTATACCGAATTGCAGCTTGATATGAAATGAGGGCTTTTCCAAAAACAATATACAGCCTGTGTCGTGCCCAACATACTCCTGAACCTATCGTGAAAGTTTTATAGACGTCGACAATAAATTGTGGATATTAATGAAGCACAAACAATACACAAAGTATGTGGGCGTGGCACCGCCTACTTTTCCAAAATTATGTAAATCTTGACCAAGTGACACATATATATAAATACTTGCAGTTTTTTGACGAATTAGATTTTTATATGCTCTGGGGGCGTGGCACCGCCCACTTTTCCAAAATTATATATAACCTATGCTATAACAAGTGAAGCCAAGAATAAACTCTGAAAATTTTGAATGAAGATCGGTTGAGTACTTTAGACGCCTATAAAGGACACGCAGACACACATTAGTTTTTATTTAAAAGATTCGAGAAGAATATTGAAGACAGAGCTTCAGGTAGCTTCGCCTATCTCTAAACTAAAACGTTTTGATGTGGTCATATCAAACCGTTTACAATCGGGGTAGTAACTGAATTGTTAGCACCTAAACGTAGTGCCAACATTTCGGCAGTACTCCGCAATACCTTCGGAGAGTGATCAAACAAACTGAAGTAACAGTAGGTGTCCGGATATGAATGGTAGCTTAGATGCTTACACTTGTTAGATGCAATGCATTCTTAAACTATGTATTATATTTACACTATTCTGTTAAACTGATCTTATTCGAAAATTTCGAGAAAACTCACCACAAGTTTGGCTTCTGGTGGCGCTTTTATAACAATTATTATTTGATCCTTAAACAGATCGACACTTTTCAAATCGGTATGCGTCACATATGCCAGCTGATTGTTATTCGATATTTCAGTGCTCAACTCTTCACGTATTTGATCGATTAACATATTCAAATGATTCTCTTTTTGTTCCAGCCTTTCATTTTCCAATTGCATATCACGTGTATGATCCGAAGTCACCAAGGAATTACCACATTTCCATTGAATATTATTTTTTGATTTCTTTTCCAGTATGCCAATACCTTCCAATACATTCGTGATATCATAGATGCGTCGTTTTTGCACTAATAATTTTGCGGACGCATCATTTAGATCCACAACACCATCCGGGGAGCCTTGCAGCAAATCAACGAATTTTTTCGTTAATATACCAAGTGAGGTATCGGCTCGATTACCTTCTGGTGTACGTTTCGAGGCGGGTAATATAGAGACGGATGATGAGTTTGTGCCTGTTTTGTATGCAATCGACGATGACGTCGATGAGGCAGACGATGGCGGACGTGGTGGTGGCTGTGGTGAGGGTGCGGGTGTAATAAAATGCAAATTAGAAGCCGTCGCCGCTGCATTACTAACACGTTGTCGTTGTGGTTGTTGTGAGTGCGAGTGCTGCTGTTGTTCTTGTTGTGAGCTAGTTATGTTGTTGCTATTATTGTTGCTAGTGGTGCGCATCACCAATTGCTGCTGTTTGGTGGATTTATGTTGGAATTGTTGTGAACGTGGTGGCTGTTGTTGCACAACAACAACATTATTTGCAAATTCACCAGATCCATTTGAGTGTTTGGCTTGCTTCTTAGGATGGCTGCTTTGTTCGGCAACAGATGTCGGATTGCGTCGTTTCACTTGCTGTGTGAGGGAGAGAGAGTGAGAGAATTTAGAAAAATGAATTTGTATGTCATATACCAATAGCTCTCATACCTTGTAGTATTCCGTTATGTGTGGTGTGGAATCTGTTGGATTTCTACTCGCCACCGTTGACGTATATTTGCCGGTGAATTGTGGCAACCCCGTCGCCGCCACAGTTGTTGACGCAGTTGCATTAGACGAAGATGCGGATGTTGAGGGTGCTTGCTTCAACGTCACACCATAGCCATGATCCAGCAGATGCGTCGCTGTTGACGCTAAAGCAGCGCTACTAATCACTTTTGTTTTTTGTTGTCGTTGTGGGTGTTCTACACCCTGCATCGTCATCATCGACACTGGCGATGACGAACCGGAAGATGATGACGCCGCCACAAATGCTGAATTGGAAATGCGTTTGGTGTTGTTATTGTTGTTGCCACTAGGTGTAGTGCTGACCATATCGTAGGAGAGTTGACGCACAGCTGATTTGATGACGACATGTGGGGTAGCATTGTTGTTGTTGTTGTTGTTATTATTATTATTATTGTTGTTGCTTCCGAATGTTGTGCCTGTTGCTGCTGATGTTGTTGCTGTTGCTGCTGCAGCTATAAAGTATTTGGGCATCTTCGAGCAGTCAGACGTGGTTTAGGCGTGCGCGAGAGCGCTTTTCTGGTCGCAGCGAAATTTTCTGCTCTTCTTCTTTAACTGCCAAGATATTTATGTTGTTGTTTTTGTGACAGCTTATTAATTAAAAACGTTTATACAGTAGTTACTGCTGGCCTCGGTTGCTGGTGAGTGCACTAATTTTTGTGGAACTACTTTATTTTCTTTTTTTTTTTGTAACTAAATTGTGTTTAACCTGTTTGTTTTTTATCTACTTTTATTAAGTTTTCATAATTTGTTTATGATAATTTATTTTTTTCTTTAATTTATTAAAAAATGTTTAGCTTTCAAATTTAATTTTCTCTTTGTTTTCTGCTTTACTTTAGTTTTAGAAACTCTTTACTTAAAAAAATATATGTATGTAGATATTTTATATTAATTTCTTGCTTCCGTCTCGTGCGCTCTTCTTTCTCATACTACTTTTGGCTTTGTTGGATTAGTGCTTTTAATTTTTTATTTCCTATTTTTTTATCATCATTGCTTGGTGCTCTCAATGTTCTTTGAAGCGGGCGGTTGTGTTGCTCTTAATGTGCAGATCTTCTTGTTCTTCCGCTGCATTTGCTCTAACTATTTCCGCTTATTCTAATCAGCATCGTTACAGAAAGTGTTGAATTTATTTGATTTCTAATTAAAAACTTTTAGCTTCTTCTTTATCTTAGTACTTTTTGCTTTCTTGCTGCGCGCTTGCTTTATTTTGTTACTACATTTCCTTTGAGTTACTTGTAGATACTAGTTGTTTTGTGGCTGTTGTTGTTTTAGTTTCAATTGATTATTTTTTTGTGTATTATTGTACTACAAATTTGCTTATCCACTAAATTAGCACCTAAGGATTCTTTACATCTGTAATGAGAAAAGAGATTAAAAAAAATTAATTAGATCTTTTTTTTTTGGATTTTCAAGAAAAGATTTTTAAAAATTAGAGATGTGTGACCAACCGTTAATAAAATGTTTAATCAGTTAGTTTCAGAAATTCATTAATCCGATAAATTAAAAATAAAATAAACGTTAAACTTTTAAAAAAATTTTATTAATCATTGTGATTACTTATCGAGAGATTTATAGTTTTAAATAATCGAAAATAATTATTCTCTGATTGTTGTTGTTGTGTTAGCGATGCTTCGCCATACCTAGTCATTTTTCTTACCTAGCATTGCCACTAAGATCTTCTTCTGAGTGAAAGTGGTGTTAGAAAAGTCGGCTCAGTTAAACAGACTGATTAATCTTGTTTATGTGAATTGGCATATTCGATTAATGGTTCGTGGCACATGCGTAGAAAATACCGATACTCTATAACTAGACATATTAAAAAATAATTAAAAAAAAAAACAATATTACTTAGGAGGAAGAAAGACTTCAAAACTTTGGAGGTGTTTGCTAAACTGGTAAAAATCGGAGAGTGGTGAGTTTAAGTGGTGAGATAAACTATCTTAATTATTTGATTAATAAGATTGTGATTACATAGTTTTCTGATTAATCAAATGAATTAAAACGTGATAAATCGGGAAGTTAATTGTGTTACCTAATTGATGATGATTAATGAATCAGATTGTGATTACACTTTTCTGATTAATGAAATAAATTAAAACGTGATTAATCGGGATGTTAATTTTTGTAATTAATTAATAACGATTCTTTCATTATTAATATTCTGATTACTTAGTTTTTTGATTAATCAAATTAATTAAAACGTGATTAATCGGGAAATTAATCGTTTTAACTAATTAATAATGACTATTTGATTAATAGGATTGTGATTACATAGTTTTTTTGATTAATCAAATAAATTAAAACGTGATTGATCGGGAAATTAATTGTGTTAACTAATTGTTAATGATTATTTGAATAATCAGATTGCGATTACTTAGTTTTCTGAGTAATCAAATGAATTAAAACGTGATTTATCAGAAAATTAAATGTTACAATTAATTAATAATGATTCTTTGATTAATAAGATTGTGATTACTCCGTTTTTTGATCAATAAAATTTATTAAAACGTGATTATTAATTAATTGACAATGCTTCTATGACTAATCACATTATGATTACTGCGAAATTAATCGTTGTAACTAATTGCTAAATATTATTCTCTCATTCATTAATTAATCAAGCCTGACTGATTGATTAGACGCACAGTAAAAGTTGTTTCTAAAACTATTATTTAGAAAAACTAACTTGGAATTAAAGAAGAAGACATAAAACTTAAAAATTTTGAAATATATCAGTTTTTAAAACTTGACTATTTTCAAAAATAGTCTGCCTTCGAAAGCGTTTTTAGGTCAGACACCTTTATATGGATATATACTCATTTCAACACATGTAGATATGTATAATCCTTATGTACTATAAATGCAGCCATACTCATATATTACACATTTCTCATCGCCTTATTAACTGAAACTTACTGCCCGAGTTGGCTGACCTCTGGTACATACATACACACATATATAAATGTAAATGTAGTAAAATATAGTAATAGTTTAAAAAAAAAATGCATACCGTCTTTTATTACTCTATTCCGTCTTGGTCACAACATACTTATTACCGGTAACCAAAATTACAAGCAACTCTTACACACGTTTTGTATTTTGCCCCCAAAAGTTTGCGGATAATATTATTATCAGCATACTCTTTACTAAATATTACGTAAATAGAAAATTGCAAATATTCATACTATGTTCAAAACATATTTGAGCCTACTTTTATTGCCATCACTGTATTAGGCAACAAGGAAATGATTCTTTGCATTGAAAATATCTCTGAACTTTAAGTTCGATAGCTATAAATACTTCGTTGAAAAATTTATTCAAATCAATGCAGCAGTTTTCGAGTGATGCGCGTACAAATATACAGACAGACAAAATTAAAAAAAAATTATTTTGGCTTCGCCTACTCTAAAAAAGTTTCTCGATTTCTATAATATGCAAACATTGCTCTGTTACAATTCCATTATAGTTATGTAAAGATTGCGCTTTGTTGCATTTAACAAAGTTTGTGGTAATATTATAAAAAGTGGTTACAATTTTTGGTAATGAAATTTTACGTTTACAAATTTTTTGTGCAAACTGTTGGAATAAGTCTGTTAGTAATTAATTGCTAATTTCAGTGTTTTGCTGTTCTTATGTCTTTTTGTCGTGCTTCCCTACCCCCCACTTGCTTGGCTTGCTTTTTATAAGCACGGCTTTGTTAAGAATTCACAGCGTTAGACTGCTGATACATTGCGTTCGTTGCTCTGTTATTTGCTCTATGAATCAGTACTCATCATTCTCAATACTCAATAGTCATTATGTTGTATTTTTTTTAAACTTTTCGGAGTCCTTTTTTTTCTTTCAAATTTTTTTTGCTATTTTTTACTTGCGCTATTTTACGCTTTCACATTAATATATTTGCAGACATTTTTGTTGCAAAATTTCGCCATGCAAATGAAATGAGAAAATGAGGCAACTCAAAAGGGAAATTAAAATAAAAATGCATATGAGCAATAAAAATAGCAGCGCAATAAACGAAGTATAATTAGTGAGCAACGTCAACAATTAAAAAAAAGTAAAAGAATTCATTTAAATAGGAATGGCATTTGACATTTAAATAGTAGTTGGGTTCAAATATAAGCGCGTTTCCGTTTTTTTGTATTTCAGCTTAAAACACGCGTTGGGGTACGATAATATATTTTGAAGTGAGAAATAAACAAAAAAAAACTAGGTTTATCAAGGAAAAAAGTGCTAAGAAATTTTAAGGTGGTTAAGAGTTTGCATTGAGCAGAAAGTAAACACTGGGAATATTGTTTCTGCTTTTTGACTCTGTAGTATTTTCGTTTTATAAAATCACTAGCTGAGCCGAAAAATGGAGTTCTGCTCTATAAATTATTTGCAGTTCCTTAAGCAGACCCGGCAGACGTTTTTCTGGACGATATCTGGGTTAACTGAAAAAGCAGTAATAAAAAATAAACAAATAAAAAATAATGAAAAAACAAAACAAAACTAAAAAATAATAACGAAAAAATAAGAAAAAAAATTACAAAAATTAATAATTTTTTAATAAATAAAATAAATTTTTTAATAAATAATAAATAAATAAATAAAAAAAAAATTTTAAAAGTATTAAAAAAAATTTTTTTTTTAAATATAATAAAAAAATGTTTAAATAATGAAAAACTAAGAAACAAAAAAAAATAATACTAAATAATAGTGAAAAACTTATAAAAGACAAACAAATAAACAAACAAAAAAAATTATAAAAAATTAAAAAAAATTAAAAAAAAAAAATATAAAAAGATAAAAAAAATAAAAAAATTATAATGAAATAAGGAAAAAAAAATTATAAAAATAAACCAATTAAAAAAAATAGACAACAAAAAAGCATTAAAGAAAAAAAGGAGCAAGAAGTGAATATATCTTACTCTCCTTCTTCCATTTCCTCTTTCTCTCGCTCTCCCACTCCTTTTCCCCTTTTTCATAGCCATCTTCCCTATCCCTTTCCTCTGCCGCTATATCTAACCCTATATCTTCCTCGACTCCCCCATTATCTCTATCTACGCCTTCACCTAAACCTGCACCTCTCTCGCTTCCTTTCTCCGCTTCTACCTCTATATATCCCTCATATTTCGAAATCAGCGCCACCTATCTTGAAACTTTTCAAGTCAAAAAAGTAATCCTCCTATCAGAAAATGCTATAAATTTTTCGATTGGCCCCTAAAGTCAGTTCTGTTTTGACATTTGTGTAGTAAACACATGCGAAATACACGTTAATAAACAATGTTACGCTACACTGCTCCAGAACGCGGAATATTGCTGACTATTTATTTGACCAATAATCGGTCGGTGAAAAACGGTTACTGCGCAAAAGTAATCCTCCTATCAGAAAATGCTATAAATTTTGCGATTGGCCTCTAAAGTCAGTTCTGTTTTGACATTTGTGTAGTAAACACATGCGAAATACACGTTAATAAACAATGTTACGCTACACTGCTCCAGAACGCGGAATATTGCTGACTATTTATTTGACCAATAATCGGTCGGTGAAAAACGGTTACTGCGCAAAAGTAATCCTCCTATCAGAAAATGCTATAAATTTTGCGATTGGCCCCTAAAGTCAGTTCTGTTTTGACATTTGTGTAGTAAACACATGCGAAATACACGTTAATAAACAATGTTACGCTACACTGCTCCAGAACGCGGAATATTGCTGACTATTTATTTGACCAATAATCGGTCGGTGAAAAACGGTTACTGCGCAAAAGTAATCCTCCTATCAGAAAATGCTATAAATTTTGCGATTGGCCCCTAAAGTCAGTTCTGTTTTGACATTTGTGTAGTAAACACATGCGAAATATACGTTAATAAACAATGTTATGCTACACTGCTCCAGAACGCGGAATATTGCTGACTATTTATTTGACCAATAATCGGTCGGTGAAAAACGGTTACTGCGCAAAAGTAATCCTCCTATCAGAAAATGCTATAAATTTTTCGATTGGCCCCTAAAGTCAGTTCTGTTTTGACATTTGTGTAGTAAACACATGCGAAATACACGTTAATAAACAATGTTACGCTACACTGCTCCAGAACGCGGAATATTGCGGACTATTTATTTGACCAATAATCGGTCGGGGCCAAACGGTTACTGTGAATGGTGAGCGCTACAGAGCAATGATCAACGAGTTCTTTTTGCCGCAACTTGATGAATTGGGATTGGAAAACATGTGGTTCCAACCAGACGGTGCAACAGCACACACTGCACGTGCCACAACCGATATGCTGAACATCGGAAGCTTACTTTTGCGCCACCTTGTACTACTTAACACTTATTATTTGCTGCGAAAATAAAAAATTTTGCATGATGGAGATAGGCCGCCGTCAAAATAATACGGAAGTACACTAAACAATGTTGAGTTTGAGCAAGGTCGTTTCTTCATACTCCAGTGATTTCCAAAAGGTTCCCTTATTTGCCTTAAAAGCAGGGATTTCTCCCGTGGTGAACGTGCACCAAAGAAGGCCAACAAAGTGGAATTTTAGCTACAGTCGATAGCCTTTAAAAGGGTTCATCGGTGAAAATTAAGAGTTTTGGAGGAGATACGATATTGATTTGAAGCAGAAATCAGCGCATTTGCTAAGACAAGCACTTCAGTCCATCTCCTGCAAAAAATCGTGCGACTGATCTCTAAAGAGAGTGAGCCGTGATCAATACCTTTCGTCTACCTTGGGCTATAATTGATCTCAACTATTCTGTTATATATTTCAGAATATACTCCAGATTTAGCTACCCCCGATTAATTTTTGTTTCCTAACCTAAGCGGTAAGAGGATGAGGAGATCATCACTGAAGAAAATGCCTATTTCGAGAGCGCTTAAAAATCCTATTTATTCCAGGAATACAAAAATTGGATAAACGATAGACTAATCGCATCGAGCTAAAAGGAAATTGTATAAAAAAATAAAATGTTATATTTGGCCGGAAAAACTATTTGTTATTCGAAGTGTCACGTATTATAATAAGGGTCGATCAGCTAGTCGATGGACTGGTTCTGATAAAGCAGACGAATTCTGTAGTAATTGTTGAGGTTTGTTTGAACGCCTTTTAATGGTTGGACTGAGCACACTTAAGTCTTAATCGGTAGGCATTCGCTCGATCGGATTTTTATCAACTCTTCCCATCCGTCTCTTATTTGCCTGCGCTAAAATTTTACACAAAAAACCCATTAGCTCAAATGCTTAAGATCCACCCTAATAATAATTATCGTATTAACCAGATTAAAAGCACTTTTGTAGAATTATAAACGTTTCGTTGTAACATATATGAGTTTATTTTAAACAATAGATACTATGTATTGCATTGCACAGCATTTTTTATTTTTAATTCCTACACATTATAATTTTTTTAATTCACTTCCCGATTCCGCTGTTCTACTTTCAATATGTACGATTGAGTACCTAGTAAGTATGCACGAGGTGAGTAAACGCATCAAAGCGTAAATGATATTTATTTATAAGCATTTGTCATTTCTCAGTCAGAAAAGCGCTAGTTTGTGCTTTTTATTTTTTTGTTGTTCTTACGGGTTTTTGGTTTTCATCGCTAATCCTCTCGCCTCCCAAGCTTTTAGCATATTTTTTTTTGTTTTTAAGAACTTGAGTTTATTGACCTAAGCATAGCTTATTAAATGATAGTAGAAAAAAAAATATGCGGTGGTAGTAGGAAATGTACGAATATATACGTATAGTGAAGAGGAACGTATTAACAAACAAGCAAAATGTGGAATCATTGAAACACAAAAAAGTTTAAACGAAAAAATTACTAACCCGAAAGCATTGAC
This sequence comes from Merzomyia westermanni, assembly GCA_949987695.1. Classification (NCBI taxonomy): domain Eukaryota; kingdom Metazoa; phylum Arthropoda; class Insecta; order Diptera; family Tephritidae; genus Merzomyia; species Merzomyia westermanni. The sequence goes on from OX465288.1 coordinate 37,715,502, forward strand.
ATTATATAATTTCAAATATAAAAAAAAACCGAATGGTCAGCGAAAATTGTGGGGCAATAAATTCACTCGAGATTAAGGCTAGATAGCTTGCAGTTTTGGAAGACTAATAAAATGAATTTTAAGATTTTTTAAGGCGAGATCTATTTCTGCTGGTTTGGCACCTTTCCGCAGTTAAACTATAGCCAACAGCTTTTGGATTATACGTTGGCATCTTAGATCATAAGCAAGATGCTTGTTTTAGAAGCTTCTTCTTATTTTTACTCTCTCTCTAGCCCCTTTCCTCCTCTTATTAGGATAACTAAACAACATATTGAAATATATACTTGAAGTTTTTCGAAGATACTTTTACTTTTTACTTAGAATTCTTCTAGTAAGGGTTGTGACCACCAGTGTTGCCACAACAATAAAAAATAAGTAACCAGAAATTAAAAAATAAATTACCAAAATACCATTTTATAAAAATGAACACATACAGGTTTATTTGAAATTAAAGGTACCCTGCAAACATACTCGGAGTGCTCTTAATTTAAGAGTCCGATATGAGTCCTAAATATGTGAAAAATATGAGCCTCAGAAATACGATCATATAGGAGTCTTTTATGACTCCGAAGTGATGAAAATTATGAGCCTTATACGGAGAGTGTAAATTTCACAGAGCAACTTTGGAGCAGATATACATATCGTTTTATTTAAAAAAAAAATAAATAAAAAATGTTTTCCATACAAAATTTTCTTTTGCTGTTCCTGGCATACATACATACATATGTACTTATATATATGTACATTTTCGTGGACGCCATCTCAAGTCATCTGCAACGGAAAAGTGTGTTCCATAAAACTGTGTTATTTTTTAAACACGTGGGAAATATACACAAATGAATCTTTCAATGGTTTTCTACCAAATATCTTTAACCAAAATTTAGGGAAACCTAGCCTCAGCCAACATTTGCCAATCCACATGATTGAATTTCAGTTCCAAAAATTATTTTTCAAGCGGCCAAAAAGGGCAGATTGTTAAGGAGATAAATCACTCCGAAACGCTTCGTATAGGAGTCGTTTTGGAGTCCAATATGTGTCGATTATGAGACAAAACTGTGTCATATATGACTCTTATTCTAGCGCATTTGATATATGAAATTCGGCTCATATCGGACGACCATCGCAAGAAGGGGAATACCCTCATTTTGGACTCATAAATGATCTCATAAAGAGCGTAAACGCTCCAATTTAGGACTCCTTTTTGACTCATTTATGACTCCTATAGTTTGTTGGGTACGTACATACGTAAATCAAATAATAAGAAAGTATTTTATCCTAGATGGAATTGTGAAAAGAAAAATTGACAAAACCTCTTTGAATCTCTTTAACTACATATACTTCACAAGTTATACGTTTTCTTAAGCCACTATACATTTTTCAAGAAAAACGTATTAATTTTTCTTCTATAACTTAAGCTACTTTCTCTGAAATGCCATTCTTTCAGCATTTGCGGGATATTTTACCTTAAACTATATATTGGCCTCAAGACATCGAAAAAATTACCAAAGAGGGAAAAATGTTACCAAATTACCAAAAACGTTTTAAAGTATGAAAAATTACCAATTTTGGTTAAAAAAAAAACCAAAACGGCAACACTGGTGACCACGCATAGATTTAGAGGACACATGTTCTCAAGTATATTCAGCCTGAACCGAATGGATTTCGAAGTATAACGAATCTTAACTTTCGCCTCAATAACTGAGAGACAAGCTGCTGTCATATTTATGAACTGGAAGTCATAAACAGTTGAGCAGTTTCGGAGTCTATGGCATTTTGTGGCCCGTAAAATGTAAATTCTAGACTAGGAGATCCGGCAGACAGTGACCTGGCCGAAAAATTGTACAATATCTTCTTCTCATCTCTCTCTCTTCCTATTCCTCTGCTACTCTTCTCTTCATCTGCCTTTTCTTCTTTGCCTACTTCTTCCTCTACCTCTTTAACTTGTTCTACCTTTTTTACTGTTACTTCCTCCTCAGCATCATTTCTTTGAGAAGGCAGAGAGTTTATAGTTTTGTTGTTGTGAGCATAAACATCATGTAGGTTAATGTTGTAGGTTGCTGCCCTCTGAGCGCAAACGCTAGCTATCCCTAGAGTTATTCATAAACTTAATACTTTAATTAAATATATTTGTTATCAACAATTCACTTTAAACATAGCCCCACATCCTTGTGTGGCACGAATAAAGCATCGTTCACTCTAAATCCGCAGAAAGTATGCCGTAATTCCGTAATAACCTATTGAACGCTAAATATTTAAATGTGTTACTAAAGACCATTTATTAGGTTATTAATTTTATTTACAATAATATTAAAAATCTTTGTTATGTAAGAACCCACGAGCATTCTTTTTAATAGAAGACATAATTTTTTGAACAGTCTTTCTGGTCACTTTAGCGGCATATTGATTCCAAAGAGGTAACATAAGTTCATATTTTTCTATAGCCTTGCCTCTTCTCGAACTGTATTTGACCATCGCCCAGAATTTTTGTATTGGTCGGAGCTAGGGTCAATTAGGTGGATTCATGATTTTTGGAATAACATTCACTCCCTTGCTTTGATACCAATTCATGGCAACGTTGGAGTAGTGAATGATCTGGCCAGAATATAGTAGGAGAGTTGTGATGTCTAATGAAAGGATATAATCTTTTCTCAAGGCATTCTTTTATATAAATATATGAGGTCATTGTGGACGATGTTGCAAATGCACGACTTTTCAGGCCACAGGAACATTTTGCTTGCCAAATCATAACCTTTTACCAAATTATTTCGCGCGATCATTGTCTGACAATCCTGGGTTATTCTTAATTGAGGTAAGTATCTTCTTCACTAGTTCTGGGTTACGAGTTCTTCTCACGGTTCGATGTTCTACATTATAAAAGGCTTTATATGATAGATACTCTGGAGAGATGTTATATAAGAAAGTAGTGAAATAACGTCAGAGCTTGGCGTTTCATTTTCCCCATTGTTGATAGTTCATATTAGCAACCGAAAAATATTTTTTTTATAAATAAAGGCCCTTAATCATAATCGTTGCTTAACACGCGTTTTTGTTAAAATCTTTACTTGACTTAAAGACATTTAAAATGTTGTTCAATCATAGTCATATTAAACAAAGATTTTAGCCAAACTGAAAAGTAACAGGGCCCCTTATAAAAAAAAATTTAATTGGTTGGTGGTATGAAGAAATTGTTTATGTTTTGCAAGGTCACCCTGTGTCTGCTAATTTATTCACAAATATACTATGGTATGGTGTGGTATATGGCTTGGAGTAAGCTATGTCACAAACACAATCACAGACACATACTGTGATTTTAAAATGTTAAAATTACGTTTTCGTCATTTCAAAATTAAAACTACATCTTAGACATAACATGTATTTTAAGTTGACTATGACGGACATGAAATGTTGTTTATTTTAGAATCATGTTTAAGTAGATAAAACTCTATTTTAATTTGACTATGACTACCAGCCAAAAACTTCAAATTAATTTTAATTTAAAAAAGAAAAGCCTAAATTTATTGGCCTAATACTTGGATCATACATTGAGCTAGCTTCTCCCACATTTCCTATTAAAAGCTGTTGAGTTGAAGGCGCTTAGAGATAGGGTGTTTTTGAAACTAATTCTGATGATGTGGTTTTTTAAATCACTTCTTTGACAAAGCGTTCCTTAATCAGCCTCTAGAACAAGGAATTCTTGGTCCTAGTTATGATTTAGGGTGATCTAAAAACAAAAATGGAGAGCGAGTTCTTTCACTTTTGCTGTTTTGGTGTTTCCTTTTCGGCAGCAGACATAAGTTGAACTAATATAATTTTTATTCCGCATTATTTATTTAAAGTCTTAAACAAGTCACTTTTGCATTTGTACGTTGAAGGAAAAGCCAAAATCCAAGCTTGGAAAAAATTCCGAAATTGAGCTTTTATGGAACAAGTTCTGAAGACTTTCAACCGTATTCCAATATAGGACGTTTTTGAAGCACGAGAGAAAGCCTTCATCAACTAAATACTAAAACAATTCGTTCTTCGTTCTCATCCTGTTGTTCCAGCATTTAACACTGGAACAGTCAGACGTTACCTTTACGAATAAACTGGCTTCAAAGTCGTCTTATGTTAGGTGTAGGAGACATGTTCTTCTGACTTTATGGGAACAAAGGAAAAATGATGTTAGATAAGTTTGCTTAATAGTGCAAGTAAAGAAGTGGTTTGGGTGCTGCGGGACTTTATTTTCTTAGATAATTGGTGATCTGACTAAAATAAAGACATGAATCAGGCAATAATTGCGAGTTCTAGTGATAACGGTTGATGAAGTTTTCGAACGCATTAAATTATTAAACCGCTCTTGAACTCGAAGAGCAAAATTCAATGTCAAAATTAAAAATACATGTACCTTTTTAGATATGCAAAATTACGAGGAAGGTCAGCAAGCGAAACAGTTAAACTACAAGAAGACATAGATTGAAACAAGAAAAATTCGCTGATGTTACAGAAAATTAAATAATTTTTGGCAAACTGAGATCACGCTGTGAATAATAAGACTCACCTCCATTCTTCTACCAAGCTTCATTTCTGCTTTACAAAAAAAAAAACAGAGAAAAATTAATGAACAAACAACTCTTTCAAACGGGTAGGCATCATAGGCTCATATGAAAACAAACAACAAAAAAAAAAAACAAAAAAAAACAAGAAGACAAGCGGATGAGCCAACGGTATCTCTTTTCGCTTGAATGAAACTTTAGGCGAAAACATGACGAAATCCGATACGAAAGCAAGTTTAAAAAATGTGTACACTAATACAACAACGTGCAGTGATTTTGGAAGGATTGGGTTAACTGTCGGAGATCACCAAACAAGACACGTACCCATCCATATACGCAATTGAAGAAAGATTAAAATGTAGAGAATATTTTACGTTTCAAATGACACGGCAGCGTGTGTAATTTAGTAAAGTCACATTCCAGAGATGTGTGGTCGTTCACAAATTACAAATGAAATGGCTTGAAAAACGGCCAAATTTAAAATTAGTAAAAAAAAAAGTAGTGGAAATTATATTGTGGTTAAGTTAGTAGCAGGATAATATATTAAATTACTTGTGTGGTTTTTAATTTCATGTTGCATAAAATGGAAATTAATATTTTTTTCCACTTTAATTTTTTTGGGTGGCTTAAAACTTTGTGAAATAAGAGAGCGAGAGCGAATAAACGCCGGTAAAAATTGAAGCAGTTTAAGAATAAAATTTGGCGCGTTTTAAAAATTGGAGCTTGGATAGGATGTTTTAAAAAATCTTGAGCTATGGCTTAAAGTTCTTATATTTGCCTTATAGGCTGCTCAGTAAGAAGACTTTATTTCAGAAATAAGACAAAAAGTCTTCCTAGCACTGTGTTTCTATAATCAGAGAGGGGCACTGTATTTTTCCACACAGTGATGGGCTTCATCTTCCACGGCGGCCGCCGTGGTGTGGAGGTAGTGTTGCCGGCCTACCACACCGAAGGTCCATGGTTCGAGCCCTGGTACAGGTAACATCAAAAGTTTTTCAAAAACGGGGTCGCCCCTCGGCAGTGGTTTGGCAAACTCTCCGAGTGTATTTCTGCCATGATAGGCTTCTCAGCAATAATTCGTCTCCTTTGTAGATGCCGTTCGGAGTCGGCAAAAAACTGTAGGTCCCACCAATTTGTAGGGAAAATTCAAATCGGCACACCACAAATTGGAAGAGAAGCTTGGCGCAAAAATCTCTTAGGAGGTTTATGATGATATACCTGTTGTATATCGCGCCATAAAGAGAAAAGAGATGGGCTTCATCTTCCACTGCTGGCATAAGAGGGTGTCGATAGAAGCACTTTCTGAGCCGGTGCATCTTTGTCCATTGGCAAAACACGATTTAGTCAGCAAAATCGTTGGGCTTTGCTTGTTACGCAAAATTCTCCTCGAAGATTTAGGTAAATGTTACTGATGCGGTTATGGATGCGGCACATTCCCGTAGCAGCACCTTCGCTACATGCTATTGACATCGCGGGAAAGGCAAAGGGGAAGTAAGAAAATTTCTTTCTAGAGTACTCAAAGCGACATTCCAACATATTTCGAAACCTTCAATAATACAAAGCCATACATCACCACAATTCATTATTGACGATTTTACTTCTTAATCACCTAGTTAGACCCACTTCACATCTTTAACCAGGCCATAATCTTTACATATAATACACTTGTAACAGGCTGTTGTCTGTGCATTGAATATATTTAAGTCAACTGCTTACGTGGGATATTTGTAGAGTAGAACCGGCCAAATTAACAGTATTTAGAAGTTTTGTTTGTCTGTTTGTTCGCGCATCAATTAAAAACCGTTGCATAGAATTGAATGCAATTTTCACCGATGCATTGCTGGATGTTCAACTTAAAGTTTAAGATCCATTTTATAGCAAGGCAATATTTTTTTGTTCCACAGTGGTGGTAATAAAAGTTGACAAACAATATTTTTATACACATAGTTAAATTAGAACTGACCGATGTCAATACATAATAGATATACATTAAGAATACGATGGATAGTCTTAATTAGAGTAATAGGAGGTAACGCAACAGTTCCTTGAATTTTTACCTATCTGTCTGTATGTATGTATGTTTGCTCGAACATCACTAACTAACTACTCATGAAATTCAATAGTTCCTTCACCGATCTATTGCTGGAGGTCTATTTTGAAATATAGAACACATTTTTTTATTCCTGCTGTATATGCTGTTTTTATTTGGGTAGCTGCATCTAGTCTAGTTCAAATATTTTAACAGTAAGTGGTGTATTTATTATTAGACCAGTATACAGATCGTGATAACACACATAAACGCATAGGAAAGCGGCAATTCTACAACTACTTATCTAGAGTACATATAAAACGCTTCTTCAAATAAAATAAATTCGATAAACAAATATTGGCATATGTTAATGCGATGATTTATTTATTTGAGCATAGAAACAAATACTTTTCGAAATTAAAAAAAAAAATGTCAAGGAATTATTCATTTATATTATGGCGAAGGCGGAAGAAATGATAAAGCGTTAAAACTAGAAAAAAGGGGGTGAAAAACTTATCGAGACACGCAAACAAAGTGCAGACAAAAAATAATTTAAAGTACTTTCATGTTTGCATAATAAAGGGGGGAGGGGGGCTAACAAATGTTGGTTTAGGTTAAAAAACTAGTTACTTATCATGTTATGGTATAAATGTAAGTAGTGTAAAACTTGCCTTTAAATTTTTTACGAAACAAATCCGAAGTGAGGTTGGTTCTGAATAATAAATATTAATTCTATAAAATTTTCCACAATTTTTCGAAATTGGAATGATTTTGAATTATGAAGTTGAATTATTGTAAACTACAAAAACTTAACAGATATAACAATAATAATTTGGCGCGATATAAACTTCGAAACAAAATCCACTTTTGAGAAGATTTCGAAGTTTAGTTCGAAAAAATTGACAACTGAATTTATTAGACGTCGCATACATATATAAAATTCGAAGCTAATTGTTGTGAACTAGAAAATTTTACCAAACAACTTCCAAGAAAAAAATCGAGTTTTTCAAAAACAAAAAAATTTGCCGCTCAATTTCATAAACTTACCAGATCTGAACACGATCCAAAAAAAAAAAGTTATTCAAAAAATGCAATAAGTTTACTGCCTAAGGCATAAGCGCTAAAAGATTTTTATCGAATCTTTCCTTGGTGAGTAAATGAGATGTTATTAAATCGATTATACCGATCTATAGGTATCTAATTAGGAATGATTTTGAAGTTAGTTGATTTTGGATCTAGGTGTTGCGACAAGTTACTTAAAATAAAAAGAAAAGTATTTTCGAAAATCATATCGGCTAGAATACTTTTTATCAACTTTCTTGGTGAATAGTCGAGATATTATTAAATATATTATACACATCGGTAGGCATCTTATTAAAAAACAGCTTGGTGTTGGAAAAAAAGGAATTTTTTAGTTTTCTTTAGAGCAAGGTTTTCCGATACGCTACTTTGAAAAAATTTTATTTTCGGAAACTATTTCCAAGCTTAATTCGTACTTCGAAAAAAATTTTGCGGATCTATCACCAGCAAGAGCGTAAAATAATATATTATGTTACTTCGAAAAATATTTTATTTTCGAAAAAACTTCGAAGTAAAATTAGAATTTCGAAAAAAAATACTTACTGATAAACGATCGCTACCAAATACTTAAAAATTAAATAATATGCTACTTTAAAAAGAAATTTATTTTCGAAAACATCTTCAAAGTTTAATACGAATTTCGAAAACAACTTTTACTCATCTATTATAACCAGCAATAACTTTAAAAAAATATGCTGCTTCGAAAAAATTACATTTCCGAAAACGATTTAGAAGTTTAATTCCAATTACGAAAGTTTCAACGATGGCTTTAATAACTTTCGCTCGTATTGGCGCTGGGTTTTAACAGTAAACTTTGTGGATTATGCATCAAATTATTGAACTTTTATCAGTCTACATTGCAAGTGAAATTGCTGATATAAACTAAGGCAAACCAACCATATTGTCGAAACTCCAGTGTTTAACAAGCAAAAACGGGTTAAGTTATTAAAATAAACGTTTTAATGGGGTGCATTATAATCAGTTAAATTGCAATGTTAATACACAACAGGAATATTACAAAAATAAAACAACAAAAACAATAATTTTTTTTTGTACTACAAGAGAAATTTTCTTGGTGAACGTTGAGCTTGATTAGCACATAAAACAACACACATGCTGACGCACATATAAAGATGGAAAAAAATATACACATACTTATAATGGGTATAATTTTACTTATTATCTGATTAAACAGTTGCAAGTAATTCAAGTATTAGTATGTAAATGCGTTAAACCTGGAAAAGGTAGAGGCGTAAGGAAATCAATGGAGTTTGTATTAGAGTGGAGCTAACGCTAGATGTATTTACATATTTATTAGTAGACATATAGAATTATGTAAATATATGTATGTGTTTCATACAAGTATGTTTACTCATTCATTGTTAAATAATACAAAAAATGAAATAAGTAATGGCTTTCATGCTCATATATACATACATACTAAGTAGCACTTCTATGTTCTTATACAGGGTGGCTAATGAAAGCCGCTACCAAAAAAAAAATTAAATAACTTTTTTTCTATTTAATGAATCTGGTTAATTTTTTTTTTATTTTGCAGACTGACTTTTACATTTAACAAAAATGGATAACTGGGACACTGAAACAAGAATTTGGATTGTCCGCCGCTATCACGCACTGGAGCCCGTAGTTTCGGTTCAAAGAGAGCATAGGCGCACGTTTGGCGGCAATCCTCCGAGCAGATGGACCATAATAAGACTTGTAAACAATTTTGCCGAGCATGGGACAGTCAACAGAAGACCTTACCATCGAAACCCTTCAGTTCGAATGGAGGAAACAATCGCTGCTGTAGCTGCTGCCAACAAAACAATCCACGTGTTTCGACAAGAAGCTTATCTGCTCAAATGGGTGTAAGCAGACAGTCATTACAGTCAATTATGCACAAAGATTTGGACTTATTCCCATATAAAATTCAAATGGCCAACAAACTGAACGCTGCAGACTTGCCGATTCGCTTGGAATTTTGCCAGAAGATGCTTCAAATGGTGGAAGAGGATGGAAACATGTTGAACTGTCTTTTCATGTCTGACGAGGCCCATTTCGATTTAAACGGCAACATAAACAAACAAAATTGTCGAATATGGAGTGCTTCCAACCCACAGATACTCCATGAGACGGAATTGCATCCACTTCGTGTCACAGTGTGGTGTGCAGTTTCATCACGCTGCATTGTCGGGCCCTACTTCTTCGAAGAAAACGGTCACACCGTTACGGTTACTGGAGACCGTTACTTAAGCATGTTGAGAGAGTTTTTCTATCCAGAATTACGCCGAATGAGAATTTCTTTCAACTCTGTGTGGTTTCAGCAAGATGGTGCAGCTCCTCATATAGCCCAACCTGTTTTTACAGAATTGCGACGAAAATTTCCCAATAAGCTGATATCCAGAAACTCCACATTCCGTTGGCCACCCAGGTCGCCTGACCTTACTGCACCTGACTTTTTCTTGTGGGGTTATTGCAAACAGGAAGTCTTCAAAGCAAAACCAACAAATTTGAATGAACTAAGGCAATCCATTCGAGAAACAATTGCGGCTATTCCTGTCTCAACTCTCCAAGCAGTAATGAACAACTTTTTGGTAAGATGCCGCACATGCATCGACGAGCAGGGGGGCATTTAAATTCCATTATTTTTAAAACTAATTAAGCTATGTTTAATAAAATTTAATGAGCTTTAACATGAATAAAAGAAAAATGAATTCCATACACTGAAAAAAAAATTATTTGAGTTTCTTAATGTAGCAAAATTCATCAGCCACCCTGTACAGTCACTTAGTTCGTTTCTTAATACTGTCAATAAAAATTAATTTACCGCAACGAATGATTACTCAACTTAATTGAAAGTAAAAAAAAATGTTATAAGCTCTTACTGTTTCAGTTGTAAGGGCATGTTATATAAGACATCAAATATAATTTTCCATGATGTATTAACACGCCTTTATAAAAATCAAATTAATGTGGGCTCATTACTGGTTTGTATTTTTTGTTTTGTAATAGTACAATAACACTAAACAGAAGTTGAGGTGTGCTTAAAAGTACTGCCTAAAGTTGAATCAGAATAACATAGCATAAGTAGCACGAAGATAATAATGTAAAAATCTAAACATTTCTAAACTAAGCACTGAAAATAAAATAAGTATATGCAACAGCAATGAAAAGATAAGATAGATTACTAGCAGAACATCGGCGAAGAAACCATTCAATCCGCTGCCGTACTTATTTACTGATGCGCGTACAAACTTATATACTGACAGACAAACAGAAATGTTAATAATTTTTGCTTCCGTTTCTCTGTTTAAGAGTATCCATATTAATTTTTACGTAATATCTATTATGTTCCTGCCTGTTCCAATTTCACTATGGATAAAAATATTGTGTGCCAACTTATATTGCCACTACTGTATACAGCAGGAATAAAATATTTTATGGTTATAAAACGGATCCTAACCTTTAAGTTGCATATCTAACAATACAACGGTGACAATTGCATAACATTTTATATAGCACTTTTCGAGTGATGCGCGAACAAATTTACATACAAACAGACACAAATTTTAAAAAATGTTTTACTCGTAAACAAACTTTTTTTTCTAGTCGGCTAACCATAACGAAGATCATTTGTTGAAATATAAATATCAAAATGGTTACGGAAATTTTTTTTCCAAACGGAATCAACCCTCGGCGTTGATCGGCAATCCTCGGAGTGTATTTCTGCTATGAAAAGCTTTTCAGCGAAAATTTTTTGTACAGAAATACAAATATTTTCTTAAGCTCATTTATCGCATTTGTCAAAGATTTTAAGATACTGATGGCGAAATTTAAAAACCAACTTACGAAAATGTGCAATATTTCAAAAATTTCAAAAAAGTGTGCAAGCACGCTCATGATTTAGCTGTCTGGGTTTGGTAGACTCCCTCACACTACTAAATCAAGCAGTTTCACTTTCTTTTTAACACCATAACATTTTTCTGCGCAAAAGCGTTCTCTGCAACGCCCTGCTATTGTATCCTTGTTTCAAAAGGATTTTTTTTTGTCAAGTTTATAAAATTTTTTTTTTCCTTTATACTTATTTTTATTATTTGCACAAACACTCATTTACTAAAAATGGCGCTTAGCCGTTTAAACAGTTTTCATTTGCACAAATACAATGTTAAATATTGAGGAATAAAATAAATAAAATCGTTGGAAAATGAGTAACAAATAATTCCCGGCAATGTATACAGCAGTATTGGTGAGTGTGCTCATGCTGTGGATGAGTAGAGAAAGAAATAACAGCAGGCAAAACTACCCAATAAAAGTAGAAAAGTGGAGTGATATAACCAGTGTATTGACTACTACTATTAAAGTGGTAGATTCATCAAACTTTTGTTCACTAAAATTGGAGCTCCTACTAACAGATCACTGTTCCACTACTTTAATGAAGAAATTTTAATTTGAGCCAGAAACACATCAGTATAGTAAATTAAGGATCATGCTAAGCAAAGTTAAATAGAAAAAAATATGAAAAAATTACGAGAAAATACTTTATTAAAGAAAATTATTAATTTATTGCGGTAAGGGAACTGAATCCATGTCTTCTGCAGCATACTACCATGAGCCCGGTGAAATAAGTGCGGTCAAAGTATAGTGCATTAATTATCAAATCCAAGTAGCATTACAGACTGCTTATTCCATTAACTTTTACCCAGACCTGTTAAGTAATGATTACTAATCGTAATGATTAGCAGTTTGATTGATTATTTTTTGGATTTGATTACCCATTGTTTTGTTCTTAATGATTATTTTAAAAAACAATAAAAAAGATACATGATTTTTTATGATTATCAAAAAAAAAGTAATCTAAAATAATCAAACATTTTTTTAAAATTACTTTTGAATATTTTTTAAAGGTTTTGATTTTTTTTTGGTACTGTCTGCAATACGTAATAACATAAGCATCTACCAAAACAATCAATAATAATAACAAAAAAAAAAAACCAAAAGTAATTAAAAACAATCTACAATTATTTTTGTTATTTTTCCAATGTTAATTAATTAGTAATTGCAGAGGATTATATATCCAAGGCTGAGCGGAACATCACCCTATTTCACATTGCCACAACAGCCGGTTCTATCGTACCGGGATGACACGGTTTGTCTAATTTGTCATGACCCTATTTCAAAATATTTTTTTTTTCAATTTCAATTTCATCTCAGAATTTGTTTCAATAACGCCCTATTTAAAACTTTTGGTTCAAGAACGCCCCATTTTAGAATGAGTTTGAAATAAGGCCTATTTGAGATATGACGGTTTTGAAATAGGCCATTATTGGAAAAATTCTGAGATAAGGCGTTGTTGAAAAAAACTCAGATATAGAGCGTTATTGAAACAAATGCGGTCGTTTTTGAAAAGTATTTTTAAATAGTGTGATATTCCACTCAGCCGTCGGTATGAAGTCTGACAGAGGAAACAATTTTATTCCTTTTTTTTGACATTGTCCGTTAAATTGTTATTTCTATTATTTCTTAACAAAAAGCCATGAAAAGTAAAAATACAACCTAAATCTATCACAATCACAACTAACTCGCATAATACAAACGTACCTAACACAACTGGTAGCTAATTCAACTCTTAGGTTTTTAGGGTTTTAGTCATCGCCATTCAAACAAAAAAGGCGTAAATAGCATGAACTCATGACGATTGATTGTGACGCCTCATTGCAAAAATATCCAATTAAAAATGTAAAAATTTTCATAGAGTTCCGTTATAGAAATGAGATTCAAAAGTTATCAATTGAAGCTATTTTCGTCCAATGGATCATTCTACGACTCTTAAAATTATCTTATTAGTAAGTTTTTTTTATTTAATAAAATTGCGAAAACCAAAATTTTGCGTTACATCTTTTTTACGAAGACTCGAAAACTATTGCTTTTAAATTACAAACCTTAGTACCTGTCAGCCTCTCACAGCCCAGTTACTGTAACTCCGTCATTGTAGCGGTCGCTGTCACCGTCACGAGTTCATTAACCAGTACAGGTAACTGTTCTACTCACTGTACAGTACAACTGTTCCGGTACCTATCAAGGTTACGATAAAGGTCACTGTCACGACTCTGTGACTGTATGCAACGCCATCATCTTCCACCAGCCTCAAAAGCCTGTTTCTCCTCCTCTTCTCTTTCATCTCATTTTGTGGTTGTTGTTAACAGTGTTCATCTCCTTTTCTAATTCTCGACTTTCTTGTTTCTATTTAGGTTATATGAGACTTTTAACTGCGCTTATATCAATTCTGTCATCTAGGTACCGTAACCACGCTCATGGTTGTTTCATTTCCTACAGGGTAAAAGCCGCATCAGCACATAGTACATTATGAGCACATATTTAAGCACAACGTTATCACAATTAAAAACAACTTTTTGATGAAGAAAAACGTGTTCGCCTGCCTCGTCAAGTGTTGTTGCAATGGATATTGATGATGACCGCGAGAGAGAAGGTACATATGTAGATAATACCTGAACACAAATGTAAGCCCAACCGCGCATGTGAGCAAACGCGAGTGAAGCATACAAAAATTGAGAACCACAAACAACGAAAAAGAGTAACAGATTGTAATAGTGAGAACAATTGAGGAACATTATAAGCAGTAGTAGGTGGGTGGGGATAGGCCGGAAGTGTCTGCTTGTGAATACAATGTTTACTTGAACAAGTGGAGCAATTGAGACAGTGAGAAAGAGAGAGAGCAATAAAAACAAAAACAATATAAATAAATTGCATATGATATTTACTCAACGGTCAATGGTGTGTGGGAGGGCAATGACAAACTGCGCTCTGGGTGGGGCACGTATATGGTGGGGTGAGAGCCGGTAAATGGTAAACACTCCCATCAACAGCTACAGCTGATTTGCTTTTTCATTCAATAAAACACATGGAAAACAGCAGTGAGCAATGGTAATAAAGGCGATTTTTTTTTGGGGAATTTATACATACATACAGGGTCTCATTTTATTGCGGCGGTTGAAAAAAGAGTGTATAGGTGCTGACGAAAATATATACATACATATGTATGTACATAGAATGGGATTTTGAAAGCCGGTTGCTTAGTAGTATTTTGTTGTTTTCTTAGTGATGCTTGCTCTTAATTTTATCCCTATTTTTCAAATTCTTTCAATATACAAATACATACACATCTTAAATATGTATATAGTTATGTATAGTTTTATCATATATAATATATCTACGCTCCCAGTCATTACTAGCACATCTTAAAAACCCGTGGAAGACTAGCACATTTAAATATTGCCGTCTAAGATTAACACAACTCGGATGTTTGCGGCGTAAAGTAATAAACTTCGATTTGTAAGTACACATTGCCGCCATTTTTAGTATTAGTGTGCTCAACGATGATTTAAAGATGAGTTAGATAAGAGTTTGCCGCACTTCGAAATTCATATAGTTTCATTACACTCAAAACGATTGCGGCTAGTAGTGAGAACTGTGCAAACAAAACCGGAGAACCGAAATAAATACACTGCACGAAATCTATGCTTGGCACCTCCACAATTAAAAACTGATAATCCTAACCCATTATTATATATAATAAAATTGTATCAGACATCGATATTATAGATAACAGAAGCCAAAACAACAGTTTTAAGAAATTTTGTATGTTTGTCTATATGTTTGTACACGCATCACTAAAAAACTGCTGCACAGAACTCTATGCCATTTTCAGCTATGTATTGCTAGATGTATAAGTTAGGATTTACAGAGCGACTAGCTAGAATAGGAATTTTGATTAGGCGTCCATTTTCAAATTCAAAGCATTGTAACTTCGGCTCTAACATCTTATGTGAAACAACAGCTGGAAACTGATGATGGAAGGAGAAAGCGCCGCATATACGAGGATCAATCATTGAGCTGTACATATATCATTAAAACCGTGATCGATAGATCCGGTTTCCTTAATGTTCCAAGCAGCATATCACTGGAATAATTAGGTTAGGGTGTCTTAAAAAATGTCGACATATTTTTTTTTGCTCGACACCTTAAGTTTTTGCACCGGAATTGTTTCGACTTTTTTCTCATATTTGTTTAATTCTAAGTACATAATTTAATATTAATAAAAATTTATTCATAATTTTTTGGGAAGAAAAAAATCTTCACACATATAGTGCTTTCCATAACTATAGCACACTCAGAATTTCCATGTTTTAGCCATTTCTACGCTATCACTTGTATTTCAATATTTTTCTATAAGAATTAAAAACTTAGTAACACAATTATGCATTTCAACGTTTTTGCACATCTTAAAAAAGTTCAAAAAAGTTTTGAAAACTTCCAAAAATTTCGAAAAACTTTGAAACATTTTATATCAGAAAACCGCAAATATCGTTTTGAAAAGTATAAATTTTAATATTAAAAAAGTTCAAAAAAGTTTTGAAAACTTTTCGATAAATTTTGAAAATTTTTCTTAAAATTTTGAAATATTCTGTATGAGAAAACGGAAAATATCGTTTTAAAAGTATAAATTTTAATCTTAAAAGATCATTAAAGTTTTGAAAACTTTTCGAAAAACTTTGCAAACTTTTTGTAAAATTTTTATATCACAAAACAGAAAATATCGTTTGAAGCCCAATTAAATTTAGTATGGAAAATTATAAATTTTAATTTTTGAAACTACGTCGAATTTTTTGAATTAAGAAGAAGAATATGGATGTTTTTGAAGCACCCTAATGTATATACATACATCCATTGGGTTTGCTCATGTGGCGCAATCAAAGGCGTAGGTATAAAATATAAAAAATAAAAAACAATAATATAAGCGTTACCAATATGTTGATACTCATAATTTGCCACATTAATGCAATGAGAAATAATTTAATTGCAAAATTAAGTGCGAAAATAATTTTAAAAAATTTTCACACTTATTCCCACAAGGTCGATTATGTATATTGAAAAATTTATAAGCAAAGACAGGTATTACTCAATACCATATAGGCACATTACGCCATGCAAATATTCCAGTATATACATATATATGTACGTATGTAGATATGTATGCACATATGTCCATTTTTTATCGGTCAAACAATCAATTTATTTAATTCAGACATACATATAATCACATTAAGCGAATATAGAGGCATTCATTTAGCTATACATGTGTTTGGTTAAGCGCAATCATTGTATTTGTGCTAATATACGAGTAAGTAGATCAGATTAGCTGTCAATAAGTTTATTATTTTTGAACGAAAGTGTTTCATCTTTGCGGTACTTAGCAATAATAATCATTTCACGAAAATGCCAAAGCACAACAATTACGATAACTCTTTAAATGCACAAAAAAATTGGCAAAAGAATTCACACTTAAATAATTCTACAGGGCCGGAGTTACTTGAGGCCATGATCTAGGGCCATATATATATATAAACATGAGAAGAAATTCGTAAGACAAAATTTCTCCCTCTTATCGATCATCGCATTTCTGTCCGAACGAATTTATATATACCAGAGATAAGCAATTTCCATTACGAGTAAATAATCATTAAATAAAAATTTGAATGTTGAATTAAATAAATTTCCAGTTAGAATAAAAGCTGGGTGATAACTCCTTTTTTTCCTATCACTCTAGATTTTATTTAGCTGGTTAAGTTAGCAGAGTACATTCACATCGAGATTCACTCACATCAGCACTAGAATTGTTTCAATTGAGAGCCATCTTCATCACCACTCAGTTTTATTTTTAATGGAGATTTGTCTGTATTAGCACTCACGTAAATGCTCAAAGATTTCCATTTAAATCTGTTTAACGGATATATTTTAGTGCTAACTAATTAAATCTCTACTCAAAATCAACGTTGAATTATACTGGAAGAGTAGTTTCACTAAAATAATATTTTGAGTGAGAATGAAAATGAAGTGGTACTCAAAAATCAGATGTTAATGGAATTACAGCATGAGCAAAAAAGTCTAATTGAAGATTTGTTTTTTTGCTAAATATTAAAAGAAAATTAAATTTTTTAATTACAACAAAGCTATCATTCAGATTAAGGCGGACGTCCGCTGCTGCCAGAGGCTTCGTTACGCACTCAAATAGAAAAAGCATATACCGCAGCAGCGGAGAAATGTGTTCTATATTTCAAGATAGATCTCTAGAAAGACATTGCTGAAGAAGCAACTCAATTGGAAGTGATAATTATTTAGCGATGCGCATACAAACATACCAACACTGTGTAGGACATGAAAACA
The DNA here is from genome assembly GCA_949987695.1 of Merzomyia westermanni. Classification (NCBI taxonomy): domain Eukaryota; kingdom Metazoa; phylum Arthropoda; class Insecta; order Diptera; family Tephritidae; genus Merzomyia; species Merzomyia westermanni. The sequence goes on from OX465288.1 coordinate 37,733,424, forward strand.
TATTTATTTATTTATTTATTTGAGTCTACAGTTCATAATACCTTACAGACTAGAGCAATTTTACATAGGACCCCCAAGGAGTTAGTAAAAATAAAAAATGATAGATGAACATAAATTTGTTACTTACAAAGAGAATTAAGAATTTTTACAAAATTCGATTTTGATAACGCAAAGTCAAGCTGATTTGAAGATAAAAACAAAGCATTAAATTCTCGCAGTGCACGAGCAATAGGTGCATTACTAGCATAATTTGTTCGGAAGTTGTCTCCATAAAAAGGGTAAAAACTCCGGAGGCTTCTCTGCGGAATATTAAAACTAATCCGCTGTAGTAAGATTGGGCAGTCGATGTTGCCATTTATAATATTGAATACAAAGGAAAGGGAAAGAACTTTTCTGCGTTTGTCCAATGAATCCAAGTGAATTAGCAAACGTCGAGATTCGTAGGACGGAGCCGGATCTTCAAACGGAAGTGAACGTAGCGCATGTTTTAGAAAAACTTTCTGAACTCGTTCAATCCTACTAATCGAGAATTGATCGTACGGCCTCCAAATGAAAACAGCGTACTCCAAGTGCGATCGTACAAGAGAGCTAAAAAGCTGTTTGAAAGTATACGGGTCAGAAAACTCAGACGAGTTTCGGCGAATAAAGCCAAGAACTGAATATGCTTTTGAGAGTATGAAGTTTATGTGACTATTAAACGTCAACTTAACGTCAAACACTACTCCCAGATCTTTAAACTCTGATACAAATTGAAGTACGTCATTAGCAATCTTATACGATGTATTGATAATGGTTTGACGCCTAGAAAATGTCAGATGAAAACACTTCTTAATATTTAGAGAGAGTCGTGACTTCTCACACCAACGAAAAAGATTATCTAAGTCTGTTTGCAGACGAAGCGAAGATCTTGCGTCGCAAACATTCGAAAAAATTTTTAAATCGTCGGCATAGAGCAAAAAATTTGAGTGCGTGAAGCAGCCGCTAATGTCATTGATGAAAAGTATAAAAAGGAGCGGGCCTAATATGCTTCCTTGGGGTACGCCTGAGGTGGCAACAAAATGGTACGAGAGCACACCGTCAATGGAAACTGCACATAACCTACCCGTTAAATAAGATTTAAGCCACAATAAAAAAGAAGAGTGGAAACCAAAGCACGATAACTTATGTAGTAGTATCGTGTGTGAGACTTTATCGAACGCCTTAGAAAAATCGGTATAAATACAATCGACTTGGAGTCCTGACGAAAAAGATGAAATGCAAAAATCACTAAAAACAGCTAAATTAGAAGTTGTCGAACGACCCTGGACAAAACCATGTTGATTGGGATTGATTAAAGACTTAACAGTAAAAAACATTTTATCTTTAACAACACATTCAAATAGTTTTGCGATACTTGAAAGCTTTGCTATAGGTCTATAGTTGCGAACGTCACTTTTTCTTCCAGTTTTAAAGAAAGGTGTGATGGTTGTAAGTTTCCAATCATTCACAAAGATACCCGAAGAAAGGGATTTATTAAATATAATCTTAAGCGGCAAGATTAACGCCGGACAATTTTTGAGAAGCATAGATGATAATCCATCACCGTCAGTTTGCGACGATGACTTCAGATAAGCTAGCCCCCGTCTAATGTCCTCAGAAGTAACTTGCAGCAAACCAAAATTCAGAACCGACGGGATTTCAGCAGCAAAGTCAGGGGAATCCTCGTCATCCTGGACAAAATTTGATTTAAAAAAGTCAGCAAATAGGTTCGCTGCCTCACTCGGGGTGCAAGCGAATTTATTATCAAACTCAACCGAGGTTGGGATATTTGTTGACGCTTTTTTGGATTTCACAAAATTCCAAAACTGTTTCGGATTAGCTTTAATATTACGCTCCTTGTAGTAAAATGGATCTTAAACTTCAAGTTAGACATCTAGCAATTCACCAGTGAAAATCTCTTACAGTTCTGTACAGACGTTTTTGAGTGATGTGCGAGCAAACATACGGATAGACAGACACACACTCTGAAAACTGTCGTTTTTGCGGGTATTATTCTACATGCGTATGATTTTTTCTTTAATATCTACATATTGGATTTGTAATATGACATTAAACGACTTAACTTACAGATTCTTAGTTTCAAAATTGATCATCTCATAATTATGTACATATGTATGTAAAAAGATTTTCTAATAAAAAAATAAACCTTTAAATTTTTCCAATACATTAACTATAAGTAAAACTTTACTATAAGCATATTTAAAAAATGCTCATATGAATTTTTTTGGCATTTTTTTGACACATTTCAAAATTTGTTGGACCCCAAATAAAGGTCCAAAAGTTCTAAATCCGCCACTGTATGTATGCATATACATAAATATATATTACTTAAGCACAATACATCAATCACACAAAATACGATTTCATGCGCTACTTCATTCAATTTGTTTACTCTTCGTTTTTTAATTCTCATGTTCCACTTTAATGCATTTAAAACGTTTGCATTGCTTATTTTTTGTGAACACGAACAATTATGTATATACATATAGGTGAAGTTGGCAAAAAATATATATGAACATATGTATATATAAATTGCGCAGATTTAGTATTTATAAACGACTAATGGCAGCACTGAATCATGGAGTGCGTCATTGAAGACCCAAATGTGCTTAATAAACCGAAAAATGAAATGTAAAAGAAATTTAACTAACATACTAAGCACTCACAAAATGATAAAACAATACAGCTGTGGAAGCTGGAGTTTTTTATGATACGTGGGAGCACTGTAAACTTAAGTTGTTTATGAGTCTTTAATTGGCTAAGCAACCAAAAAGAATTGCTAAAAACACTTTTTATGCGCAGAAACAAAGAGGGCATTCGAAATTTAGAGCAACTTTCTGGAAAGAGACACAAATTACACTCTTTGGGTGATTTCGGGCTACAAAAAGAACGCACCGAAAATTTAAAAACTATTTATAAATGCCTACCTACACATTCCAAAATAATATAAAAGCTTTAATAAGTTATTATAATTCGAAATTTTTATGAATATCTTCAAGATAGATGTTTCTTTCGTGAGAAGAGTTGCATTAAAATAGTGACTTTAATGTGTGTGTATTATTTGAATTTCGGGCAAGAAATGTTGTGTTTAAGTTTTTTTAAACTTTTTAGAAATTGAAGGCCTGGCACTCATACCCTTACCTTGCTCATGCACAAGAGGGGATCCTCCCTTTTATGCAGACCTGTTAAATAATGATTACTAATCGTAATGATTACCGGCTTGATAAATTAATCTCTTGAGAATCCATTTAATGATTGATTACCAATTACTTGAAATTTGCAATGATTGTTTTCCAATTAATTAAAAAAATCATAAAAAAAAAAATCATGATTTTTTACGATTATTAAAAAAAAATCCAAAATAAACAGAAAAAGTTGTTTAGATTACTTTGGTTATTTTTGATTTTTTTCAGTATTGTTGTAGAAGCGCATAAGTATACACATCAACAATATTGCAAAAAATCTAAAATAATCAAAAAAAAAACAAAAAAGAAATTAAAAATAATCAAAAATCTTCTTTTCGATTACTTGTGATTTTTTTTATTTTTTCAAATCGTAAACAATTAATAATTGCCTTTTCTTGAAAAACAATTAAAATAATCATTAACAATTAAAAAAGCCATCTAGTTAATTGATTACTAATTACTAATCAAATTTAACAGGTTTGCTTTCATGTTAATATTATAAAAAGGTTTTCACATCTAAAAATCGATTGAAAATGTCAATTACCATTGTTATCTGCATATATACAGGGTGGCTAATGAAAGCCGCTACCAAAAAAAAATTAAATAACTTTTTTTCTATTTAACGAATCTGGTTAATTTTTTTTTTATTTTAAAGATTGACTTTCACGTTTAACTAAAATGGATAACTGGGACACTGAAACAAGAATTTGGATTGTCCGCCGCTATCACGCACTGGAGTCCGTAGTTTCGGTTCAAAGAGAGTATAGGCGCACGTTTGGCGGCAATCCTCCGAGCAGATGGACCATAATAAGACTTGTAAACAATTTTTCCGAGCATGGGACAGTCAACAGAAGACCTTACCATCGAAACCCTTCAGTTCGAACGGAGGAAACAATCGCTGCTGTAGCTGCTGCCATACAAAACAATCCACGTGTTTCGACAAGAAGCTTATCTGCTCAAATGGGTGTAAGCAGACAGTCATTACAGTCAATTATGCGCAAAGATTTGGACTTATTCCCATATAAAATTCAAATGGACAACAAACTGAACGCTGCAGACTTGCCGATTCGCTTGGAATTTTGCCAGAAGATGCTTCAAATGGTGGAAGAGGATGGAAACATGTTGAACTGTCTTTTCATGTCTGACGAGGCCCATTTCGATTTAAACGGCAACATAAACAAACAAAATTGTCGAATATGGAGTGCTTCCAACCCACAGATACTCCATGAGACGGAATTGCATCCACTTCGTGTCACAGTGTGGTGTGCAGTTTCATCACGCTGCATTGTCGGGCCCTACTTCTTCGAAGAAAACGGTCACACCGTTACGGTTACTGGAGACCGTTACTTGAGCATGTTGAGAGAGTTTTTCTATCCAGAATTACGCCGAATGAGAATTTCTTTCAACTCTGTGTGGTTTCATCAAGATGGTGCAGCTCCTCATATAGCCCAACCTGTTATGACAGAATTGCGACGAAAATTTCCCAATAAGCTGATATCCAGAAACTCCACATTCCGTTGGCCACCCAGGTCGCCTGACCTTACTGCACCTGACTTTTTCTTGTGGGGTTTTTGCAAACAGGAAGTCTTCAAAGCAAAACCAACAAATTTGAATGAACTAAGGCAATCCATTCGAGAAACAATTGCGGCTATTCCTGTCTCAACTCTCCAAGCAGTAATGAACAACTTTTTGGTAAGATGCCGCACATGCATCGACGAGCAGGGGGGGCATTTAAATTCCATTATTTTTAAAACTAATTAAGCTATATTTAATAAAATTTAATGAGCTTTAACATGAATAAAAGAAAAATGAATTCCACACACTGAAAAAAAAATTTATTTGAGTTTCTTATTGTAGCAAAATTCATCAGCCACCCTGTATATATATATGTAACTTCAAAAACACTGCATTCGTTCATTTTTATACATTTGAATAGGGGTCCATGTGTATTGTGGGTAGGGTGTGCTAACTAATCAGACAAGTTCTTTATATAAAACCAGTCAAAAAAGCGCGCCAAACAAAACAATATGCTTACTTATTGTAGCTGAACTGTCAACTCATTATCGAACGAGTAAATTTAGATGTAGTATAAAAAAAACACAGTGGTGGTCATACATTTATGGACACCTGCATATGTTCATATGCACGTTCTGTTAACTATAAGCAACCAAGATACGAGGTGGTTCGTCTTATTTCTATTCATTTTTATCACCCCATTACGCAAGCATCGCCATGGTCGATTTGTTTTATATGTCCATTTTGACACTCCGAATGTGCTTATCGGTTTTGTTTATTTAATATACCAACATTTCACATGAATTGTTTTTTTTACAGCCTGTACACTTTAAAACATTTATGAATGGAAAGGCCAAGAATAATATTTTGGAAAATTTTTATTTCTTATTTTTTTTTATTAGTTATTAAAAGCTTTTGTCACTATCAATTTTGGAGCGTTCTGTTAACTAATAGGCTATCAGAACGATGGGTTTTTGTCAGCTAAACATCTATTTCTGTTCAGTTGTACCACCTCTTGGCCCAGGCATTGACATTTGTCGGCTTATGGTGGATTTGGTTTTATGTGTCCATTTTGACACTCCGAATGTTGTAAAGTATTTACAATTATATTTTTATAAAAAATTACTATTTTTTGTAAACAATTTTTGTATCAATTATTAAAAGGTTTTATTAGATTAGAAGCACTGTTTTAATTGCTATGAATATCCTATACTATAATCATTGACTACATGAACCTATTAATCAAATTTCAAAAATATACATTGAATATTTTGCACGTCTACAAAGGACAAACACGCGCTTTAATTTTTTTATTTTATGCTATTTATAAAATTAAATTTCTATAAACAAAACAAAAACTGCGAAAAAATTAAATCAGATAAATTTACTAAATTAATTGTTGACTTAAAAAATCAAACCCGGAATACAATCCAATTGAACACATTATCAATTCATTGATTAAATTCACAAATCTGCTTTCGCTTTAGGGCCTTGCTCCTTGCTATGAATAACATTTGTGAATATGCAAATAGTTTCTCATGTAAACATGTGGTAATTTAAAAATAAATATCTACAAGTGTATATTTATATGGGCATGAGTGTTAATGAAAATAATATATGCATGGTTTACTTTTGTACCAAAACTTTTTACTAACGTTTAAGCGTTTGGCTTTTTGCCTTGTCCTTCATGAATAGAAAGTGCGTGCGCCTGTATGGAGAAAGGTATAGTGAATGTATAGACTTACAGTCAATCATAGACAAAATGGAACAACGCCTTTTTTTGAATTTTGACACATTTTTTCGGGTTTTTAATTAAAAGTTTCCTCACATTCTTCTAGAAATGCGCTGGAAGAGCGTGGTTGTTCGAGGCTTCGACGCACAGGCATATAAAAACATTATGTAAAAATTATAAAATTCATTTTATATTTGTAGTAAGGGACCTAGAAATACATCGGCGAAACTTTTCTTAAATTCTATCCAGCAGTTTTTGAGCGATGCGCATACAAACATAAAGACAAAATGATAGCTAAAAATCTAAAACGTCAGTTGAGGAAAACTTTTTGAAGTTTAATAAATTTTGTAAAAAGTTTAGTGACTCTTTTAAAACATACTAACGGGATTTTGTTAGAGTATTTTTCAAAAAAAAAAAAAAAATTGTGTAATTTTTTCTGCCAGTCAAAAGCTTTTTAAAGAGTAAGCTATATTTTTTTTTAAGGAAAACCAAATTAATATTTGATTTTGACTGTCAATCGCTTTCACATAATTAGCAATTCAGTTAAGCCAGACATAAGTCAATGACAAATTGTACTCAGAAACAAAATCGAATAGACGCTCCCGATTAGTAGTGTAGGGCAAAGTGTTAACCTAGAGAGCAGCCGGAAGATGAACTGCTCCATTGCACATACGTAGTCTGAGACAGATGGCACAAAGAGCTCGCCTTACACCCAAAAAGTAGCAAGAAGAAATGATGCGGAATAAAAAAAGAGATAAATACCGAGACTTTTATCTCGCATAAGGACTTTCCTATATTTCATTCGCTTAAGGTGGCACTGTTAATCTCGATACATCTATAAGGAGTAGAGCAAAGCAAGGTGGGACGATCATAAAGGTTCGACGCCATGAAATCAGATCTCTCGCACCTATGACTGGAACTGGATAGAACAACAACAGGGTGGAGTAACCCTCACTAATGGTATCTAAAGAAACTGGTTTGAGTGGCAAAATTCGTATAGGGCAGTGATCGGCAAAAAGTGTTGGCTCAATATATGAATGGATTAGTTTTATAAACAAAAGATGGCAACCTTCTCTTTTTATTTGCGGCTCGGGTTGTATAATGTGTAAAACGCCCGACTCCCAGAAAAATCTTTGCCGTTCACTAATATAAACCAGAACTGTTAAATAATGATTACTAATCGTAGATTACCGGTTTGATTAATTATTTCCTTGAGAATCCATTTAATGATTGATTATCAATTACTTTAACTTTTTAATGATTACTATACAATTAACTAAAAAAATTATGATTTTTTACGATTATTAAAAAAAAATCAAAAAAAGTTGTTTTTATTACATTTGATTTTTTTTAATAATCGTAAAAATTATGGCTTTTTAAAATAATTTTTTCAATTAATTGGAATATAATCATTAAAAATTTGACTACTTTCATTTTTTGATTATTTTTGTTTGTTTTCAGTATTGTTGTAGAAGAATATAAATATACACATCAACAATACTGAAAAAATCAAAAATAATAAAAAAAAAATTTTAAAAAAACCAAAATATCAAAAATAATTAAACCAACTTTTTCTGATAATTTAAAATTTTTTTTTGATGTTTTCTAATCGTTATCAATCAATAATTGCCTTTTTTTTAAAGACAATTAAAATATTCATTACTAATTAAAAAAAACGTCTAATAAATTGATTACTAATTACTAATCAAATTTAACAGGTCTGATATAAACATCGATTTCTAGCTCCATTATTACACAAATTTAAAAGTATCATAATAAGAAATACAAATTTTAAGTATTTTGAAAAATTGAGTCACCCTGTACCCTTTAAGAGAGGTAGGAAGCTAGGTAGGTGCACAAATTATCACTGTTATTGTATTGTAAAGTCTTTATAGTTTGGCATATGCATATTTAAATGTTGGTAGCATTTGACTGGCGAAACAAAATCTTTCACGTAACAACAACAATTTAGAAAAAAAGCTGTAGCAATAACAACAACTGTATAAGTAAACCAATAAACGCCCAAATGCTATATTTTATCTAAGTGGAGCGTATCAAACAAACTGAATGAATGTAAAAATAGGAAAAACACATTACGAACAACAATCAATAGATACAAAAATTCGTGTCATTTGCCAATTACACTAATAACAATGAAACACCTAAAGTAGTAACGAATATTTGATGCCAAAATCGGAGAAGGAAAGAAAAGTAAAACAAGTAAAAGGAAAGAAAGGTATGGAAACGCACATAGATACGTGTAGATAGCGAAATGCACAGCGTTGTGCAATAAAATAGCAGTAGTATATTATGCACACACCGTTACCAATGCAACAGAAGTAAGGCATTTTTTTTACAAACTACTAGAATTGTAAATGAATTCGTATGTATGAAAAGGAGTTGGGGAACAAATTATTTATAAGTTCTACATAGATAGACCGCAAGCAAATATATCGGTGTAGAAACCATTGAATATTATGTGGTAGGTAGTTATTCAGTGATGCTCAAACAAAGGTACATAAATACATTCTAGTAGCAATTAAAATAATTTTTTCTTTGCCTTCTGTGATCTTATTAGGACTAATCTGCATTTGTACGTAATATATGCTATGTGCAAACATCGGCCTGCTCCAATTTCACTATGTGCATATAAATATTTGACCCAACTTATATTGCTACCACTGTGTATAGCTTTAATAAAATATCTTCATGCCGTAAAATGATTGAATAAACTCTAAGTTTGACATCTAGCAATACATCGGTGAAAAATTCATTCAAGTCTATAAAGCGGCTTTTGAGTGATGCGTGAACAAACATGCAGACAGACAAAAATCTAAAAACTGCTTTTCTATCTACGCTTACTTCAACGCAGTGATTTTCCACCAAATATTAGCTAACCGGTAATGCGTTTACAATTTTGCAATCTCTTGTTGCTTTTGTACTGCGCAACAGTGTACGTAAAATACATACAAATCTAATTTTGAACGCAATTTTGTTTCACCGGCGTCTTTGTCTTTTTTATTTTTTTTATTTTTTGCATTGCAATTTGTTTTTGTATATATGTATTCTATTTACTTATTTTTGTTTTCTTTAAGAAGTTATGTGTCAATTTTGTTGGCAACTGCTGCGTGTAGCGCATATAAAAATTTGTAGCAATGTGTACTTTTAAATAAAGATACAGTGACTGATAGATAAAAATGGAATCGTTGGGTTTTAAAATAAAATAGTTTTAAAGGTTTTTTTTTCACACAAAATTCAAAAGAATATAAGTCCGTGTAACACAATATTTTCAAATTAATAAAAAAAAGAAATGCTCAAAATCCAAAATAATAAAAATTTCAAAATATGACCAAAAACCAATATGAAGTAAAAGGAGTGCACATATATAAAATTCAGTTAATTAAAAAAAAATTTTAAATAAAAAAGTGTAAACACAAAAATTTTAAGAAAAAAATACTTTCTTCTGTTCAATTTTTCAGTACAAAAATTGGGTCAAACTTTTTAGTTGTCCAAATTTGTTCTTACTACTAAACTTATACAATTTCAGAAAAAGAATTAAACAAACCAATTTTTTATCTAAAATTTCACAAGTTTTCATAGACAATTTCGAAATTTTTTTCAGTCCAATAAGAAGTATAGATACTTTTAACAGTGCCTAAATAGTTCAGTTAATTAAAAAATAACAGTTAAAAATTTTTAAACAAGAAGTTTCCACCTCAAAATTAAAAATATAAAAATTTTCTTTTGTTAACTTTTTCAGTATAATTTTTTTTTTACACTTTCACTTAACAATAAAATAAAACCAACAACAAAATTAAAAATTTTAGGTTAAGAAATTAAAAATTTTATTTTTATCTAAAATGCCACACCTTTTCAAACACAAACTCAAAAGGTTAAAATTTTTATAAAGTTTTTCTTTTTAATCTTAAATCACAAAAAAATTCTTGGAAAAGTTGAGCTTGCAAAACATTATTATTGAATTATAGCAAAAAAAGACGAAAAATGTTCCCATTTGGTTGTGAGTAACTGTAGTTATTTATATCCATTTATTCCAATATTATTTACTCGGCTATTTTTCGCTTGCTGTCAATGTCATCTTCATAAATACGTTACTTTGAAGACATACATACATACAGACATATAAATATATCTAAATACCTTAAAAACCTCCAAAACGCCAAATACTTGCAGAAAATGTCAACCCAAAATCCAAAAAAAAAAATTTATAAAGCTTCGTAGCTCGAGTTGAAAATGTATTTTAGTTTTTATTGTTTCGCTCCATTCGAGGTACAAAGTAGGAACCCAGTAAATTGAACCCCTAGAACTTGGAAACACACATAAAAAAACTCTTCAAGACAGGGAACATGTTTTGGGGCATTTTCCTGGACAACACTTTCCTAGTAAACTTTCCGGATAAGCCGAATATTCGAATATCCGGCGGGCTAAAAGAAAAATTCGGCTATTTAAATATTATAATCAGATATCGGGGAACGAATGAATGCAAACAAAATATATACTTCACAACTACTTAGGTCTGGGAATTCTCGGATTTTCAACATACCGAATAAACCGAATATTCGTACTGGCTAATTTTGGGTCACCCTGGTCCACTAGTAGTCGATAACTCCGAATATGGTCGAACTATCGAAACAAGTGATATTTTAAATCTTAAGTTAGACGTCGGATAATGCAACAGTTAAGTTTCAATCAATTACATTCAGCATTTCTGGAGCGATGCGCGAACAAACATACAGACAGACAGACACAAATTCTAAAAACTGTTGCTTTGTATTATTCTGACTCAATAATGATCCCTCCTATAAATTTTTTTTGAATATCTGCAAAGGAGAGATGTTTCTTTGGGAACCAGTGAGGGAAAGAGTTAAGTCGAACAGTGTCCAAAAGTGCTAGGTCTTGTTGAACTAGTAGATGAAAAGTCTTGATCCAAATAAGTTGCTGGTTAGGGGGAAATCGCTCGACTGAACTAAATTGCCGTGGATCGAGCCACTACGCGGAGTCAATATATTTAGCTATTGTCTAACTGGCGAGAAAATCTGTGGCTGTGGGAGCGTAGACTAGGACTCGTTTTCACTCGTCCTTGAATGAGTACGATACCAGTAGTTATCGAGTCCTTTCACTCGAAACTTTTTTTGGAATCGATTCCTTCTCCCGAAAATTTAAATGAGGAGCAACAATATTAGCAATAGACTGGACAAGCTACATCCACTGGACACGGCTTTTAAGTAAGAAATTAATAATTTTTTCTGAACCTCTAAGGGTATTTTCGATTTTCATATTTAAAGTTATGATTTGGAGCAGACCTGTTTAATTTGATTAGTAATTAGTAATAAATTATTAGATGCCTTTTTTAATTGGTAATGGTTATTTTAATTGTTTTCAAGAAAAGGCAATTATTAATTGATTAGATTAGAAAAAATCAAAAGAAAATACAAAAAATAAAAAATAATCAAAAAAAAAGTTGTTTTGATTACTTTAGATTTTTTTTTATATTTTTGCTTCTACAATACTGAAAAAAAATAAATTAAAATAATCACAAGTAATCAAAACAACTTTTTTTGCTTTTTTTAATAATCGTGAAAAATCATGATTTTAATTGGAAAATATCCATTAAAAATTGAAAATAATTGGTAATGAATCATTAAATGGATTCTCAAGAAAGTAATTAATCAAACTGGTAATCATTAGAATTAGTATCATTATTTAACAGGTCTGCTTTGGAGCGTAGTTTTTCGATGAGAGTGCAGTTGTTGATATCCAGACAGATTATCTGGATGCATAGCATAGCAAAATCTTCTCATAGATCTTGAAACGAAACATATGTACCACCATGGCTCCTTTAGAAGTAAGCACTATTATCGGCTCTATTTTCTTCTATGGATAAGTTTTAGTTCTATATTGCTTTAAAACAGCAATAGAGCTTCTTTTTTAGCAACGAACTTCGGAAAATAGAATAATGCCCACTTTTGAATTTAGAAGAAGATAAGTCCGAATTTGAGGAAGGACTTTCTTGCTGTCTTTTTGAGTTGTGAGGCACTTTGTACACATTTCCCTGCAAAAAAGGCGATTAGTCTAGGATAAACCCGCGATGAGTCGCAAAGGAGTATGCGACCAATGTCAGTTTTGATCTCTTGATATGGGTTGAAGTGATCCCTTTTGTTTGGGCATGTCCTATGAAAAGACAAGTTAGTCCCTTTCATGGCTAAACGGGTGGTGTCCGACAGATTCCTTTTGGTCCCTTACGGATACGGTCGAACAAGTTTGAAAGTAGGCTACAGACATTAAAATCGACTATCCCCAAATATGCCTATAACCGAATATTTGGGATCAATTGTAGCCCACTGTAGACTCCTTTCAGAGTTCAGTCGTACGATTTCTTGCAGGTTTGTTGCTTCTTCTAAAGTAAAAGTTGCCTGATTTTTTTGAAGCCGGAAGAAATTTTGCGTGGTTACCTTATCTATGTGTATGTGTATATGTGTGAGAAATTGATTTGCTGCTTTGGTGGTTGTTTGCTGCATTCACCCAGTACTGAAAAACCCAAACTAGTCAGGAAAAAAAATTTGTTCACAACTTAAGTTTTCCAACTCTCCTCAAACTAGTCCAAAAAAGACTAAATTTGCACCAAAAAAAAAATGCAAGTTTTTGGCGAATGCTGGAGGCCGAGTTAAAGAAATCGCAGTATATCTTTTTTTCTTAAATTGATGATTCCAGCTGCGACCGAGTATTTAACCGTAGGCATTTAAATTATTCTCACTTAGAAATTACTTACTGATGTTGAACTATACTTTTTTGGTCTATTTTAAACTAGGTTGAGACTGGTATACTTTTAAACGAAATTTGATAATGAACAGCTCCACCCGCATCGCCTTTTTAAAAATACCAACTGCTTATATGGAAAAGAAACTGCCTTGCCGACTAGTTGAGCTTTTTGTTCATACTAGTTTTAAAGTAGTTTGCACCTAGTTAATTTGACTGCAGTGGGTTTGTACAAACATACCCACAGAGATGCTGAAGTTTTTGGAAAGTGTTTACGACTTTAATTAATAGTTGGCGTGAGGTGGGTGAGAGCTCTTGCACCCTTCTCTTTGCTACGAAACACGTTGGCTTAAGAAGTTACCACAAAAAGTCAGACATTTCGCGATTTCGTTGCTAAGAACACATAAAAAAAAATTTAATTTCATTTCGATTTTCACATTTGAAGCGCGTTTGCGAGGTTTCTATTTTGCTTTTCTTACGTAGCACATCTTCTCTACATTCCCCGTGTATTTTATGATAATTTTTATCGACGACAACGATTACGGCGTGGTAGCAGTCTCCGTCCTCAACGAGTTGAATGGACAAAGAAAAAAAAAGAGCAACATAAACGCCTAATGTTTGCCGAGACCAGAACTTCAACGAAACGAACGAGTGCGACGCGTACACAGTCTCAGCTGTTATTTAAAATATATGTATGTATGTGTGTCACGGTAAGACGAGAAACGTGTAACGTTCCCATGTCAGACGGGTATACATTATCGGTTATAAAACGTAAATACACTTGTGCTCATATAATTAAGCCATACGATCGGCAAAGTATTACACAAGTTCTTTTTTCGAAATTTTTATTAGAAATCCCGAATTAAAATTTACAAAAATATTAACGGAAATGCATTACAATTCAATTTGTCTACTTATTTTTTGAGTTAAAATTAAAATGTTGGAACATAAAAAGATTTAACCTTCGTAGGTACGAAATTTGTGCTCATATAATTAAGCCATCTGTGAAAAAACCCAATTAATGCCAAAAAATTGAGGTTTTTTTCTCAAAATCTACCTTATTTCAACTAATACTTAGTTGGAGAACCATTTTTAAAGATTACTTCCTTTCAGCGGTTATTCATGGTAGCCACAAGTGGGCTACATTGGGCCGAAGTAATTTTTCCCATTCTTTCTTTATGATTTCCCATAAACGAGTCTTATTTCGGGGGTTTCTTCCAGCGACTGGCCTTTTGATAATGCCTCATACATTTTCTATGTGGTTTAAGTCCGGACTTCGCGCGGGACACTCGAGACATTTGATACTGTTGTTTCTAAGCCAGCTCTCAACAACCCTAGTACACTGTTTGGGGTCGTTATCTTATTGGAAAATCAAAGAAAGCGATAGATTTCCAGAGTAATTTCCTTTTGAGTGGTCCGCTATAATATCTCTGTACATTTCGCCCGTAGTTTTCCTTTCAATTGGTACAATCGGACCTACCCCAGATGGCCATCAAGGATGAGCCACCATGTTTAACGGTTTTTTTTTTGTGTACATGGGGTTCAGTTCCTGTAACGACGGAAACCTGACATAGGGCTACCATTATTTCCAAACACATGAAACTTACTCGATACGATTAAATTTAATAATTTTCCATCTTTTTGGTGATACCTTCTAGCGAAGTCTAGCCTCCGGTTGATATTTTTTTTAGTAACATTTTGGTAACGTCGTGCGATACGTCTATTCAAGGATTTTTTCGCCTATCGCCGGAGGACTGTTTTGGACGATATTTTTATATTATAACACTGTTCCATGTATGCCCGTATTTCCGTGTATGTCTTAAAAGGATCCATTATACCCGAGTGAACTATTAGCCGATCGTCGTTCGGGGTCGTGTTTCTTGGTCATTTTCGGGTTACATCGGCAAAACTTTTGTGTTTTTGATAAAACTGTATTGCATTTCACATTCTTCCTCTAGAAAAACCAAAAATTTCTGTTACTTTACACACTTTTCTCACACTTCTGGAAACTCTACCATATATTTCTCTCGTATGCAGGTGGCTTAATTGTATGAGCACAAGTGTAGATGAGAGAGAGGCAGATATGTAATGGGGAGGGGGAAAGCGAGGGGGAACAACGATTCAAATTCATAGCCGGCCAACTTTGGGGAATTTTTATAGCGTTACAACAACAAAAGCAGTAGCCAAACATGTCAGGATTGGCGGAAAGCTCATTTTATCTGTTTCAAACGTCGATGTCTGATTGTAACTTCTACGGAGGCTACTTTCGTATTGATTCAGAATTTTAATTCCAAATTCCGTTCAGATTGTTTTGATTCGCGACCGGAATATTTTACGTTTTATTACCAGAAGCTTCTAGTCCCTAGCATAAAGGATTCATATTCGGGAATACTGTCGACATCCATAACACTCCCTTAGGTCTTCGTGAGGTCTTTTTCTAATGGAAATTTACAAGAAACAATAGCGAATGCCGCGGCTTTACTCTTCCTCAACTCTGAAAATCTTCTACCTTATTGACAAATGGGAGAGGGTAACAGAATTCCTAATATTGGTGTCAAAAAAAAATCCTTTCCGCTGCAGATTACTTCCGACGGAGGACTGCTTATATAAGTACCAATCTCCGGACAGTATGTCACGAACCTCTGTGGGTGCGTAGCGCTGGTAGCGAAAGGTGCTTCCACCGGAGAATGCCGGATTTATGTCTGAAAAAGGACTGTCAACATCGGTATAACCCTTTTTGGTCCGTCACGTCCCATTCCATGAATAGATGTGCCGACTAAGCCGGCCGAAGTACTGCTACAATAATAATAATAGCAAGTGGAGAATCGCTCGAATCGAATCGGATTTCTCTTAGTTCGGCAAGGCCAGGGACCGAAACTGTTATGAGCTTTATTATAAAACTCGCTATTTGATCATTATTTTCAGATTTTTTAAAAATAAAAATCAACAATAATACTTATCTCCAAGTTTTATTTTTTTGATTAAGGATAATGTTTATTTTTTGAGTTTTATTTTTTTGAATAAAATAATACTTTTTCCTTGAGCGGTATTTTATCCTTCAAGAATAAAAATTAAATTTTGAGTTTTAATTTTTTTTCACGGATCGAAAAACACTTTTGGCAAGTAATTGATCATAAATATTGGTTGGTATAAGCTCGTCAACATATGTACTCAATAATTAAAACATATTAATAGACACACACATGTATATGTAAATACATAGGTTGGCATGCAAAAAGGCTTTTTGAGTTTTTCGAACTGTGAAAAAAATTAAAACTTAAAATTTAATTTTTATTCTTAAAGGATAAAATACCGCTCAAGAAATAAGTTTTACTTTTATCAAAAAAAATAAAACTAAAAAAATTATGATTATATGAAATTTATATAGGTATCGCTCAAATTTTCTTCAATCAATGGAGATTTCCGCTGAGCATGACGAGACATGCAAGTTCATATACTTTAAACTGTCCTCCGATACTGGGAAGCCTTTGATTTTTGTTCATTAAAAAAATAAAAATAATCATTATCGGGGGTCCCTGATATATCCAAAATATCAACGGATGGAGAGCGCCAAGTGTAGTTTTAGCGCTTAGACTACTGAGTGTCCTAGGCACGAGCATACATATTTATCTTTCTGTGCTGTGTTTTTCAGAGTATGGGTTCATATCTTTGAAATAACCATTTAGTGCTGGGGAAATCTCAAACTTCTACTCGTAGACACTTATGTCCATTGTCACTGCTCTAAGTGCGTGCCTGGTGGGCAATATTCGTAAATCCATTTTTTTCACTTAAACCTTTTAAACCGCTTTCCCATATGGACTTAAGGGGGGTGAAAGATCCACTTCCCTCACTTAAGCCAGTTTGTCGAAAAAGCGTGCTGCCAGATATCGGACACGCCTTGTTTGCAGCCCTGCATATAGACAAGGAAAGTGATTGATAGACTTCTCTTCCACCTCATTCTGACAGCTTCTGTATAGGAAACTTGTTGCAATACGCCATCGTCACAGCATCAGTGCTATAGCACAATGGCCTGTGATGACACCTGTAAGTGTAAGAGAGAAGGTCGTTCTTTGGCCTCGAGGCTTCGCAATTATACCGATTGGTCCGTTTAAAGGTATACTCGCGTGATCTGCTTCGGAGCTAGTCCTAGCCATCTAATCAACTCACTTTCGTTTTAATCAATATTGGTGAGTTCGACGACCAAACAGAGAGGAATCTTCGCTCCATAACGTATTTTGGATTCTAAGGGATTAAATGCAGCTTGGCTGGATGCAAGAATAATCTTGTTAAATGCGAAGAGCACAAATGTAGTCTTCAATAAAATCAATTGGCCGGCATGGTCTCTCTAAATGTCGTGAAAATACTCTGCTAACGCTACTTGTGGAGACACTCGGACTCTATTTCAATGCACAAAACTGTAATATTTTTTTTTTCGAAAAAATTCATACCGCGACTTTCTAAAACTATGAAAGATTGATCACAACAACAACACCAACGAAAGGCCAGCGTCATAGGGTCGTGGAGATAATCGCAATGCGATGGTGGGCGGTTTATTTACTCTCGCATGTCACTCGTTCTCTCAATTGAGTCAGCTTCCATCAACCGCCATCAGTCTACAAATAAGCACTCCACTGCAGATCCATACATATCTAATTCCAATCGGGTTGTTTTTACTACCATTTTATCCAACTCACTTCCTTTTTATTTCACTTTTAATTTTCGAACTACCCTTGAATAATTTAAAAATGGCGGCAGCTGCAACAAAAAAGATTTTCGGCTAAATAATGCAATACTCGCTGCTGTTAAATCTTCACAAAAATATTTTGCGCAAAAGTGTTATGAAGCGAAATTAGGAAAAAAAACACCAAAATGCGGAATTCATTTTTTTTCGAAGCGAATAACAAGGCCGCCCGCAAAAAGATATTTGCTGAATAATAACATTTTACTTTTCTGATTTACACACTTTCAGAAATTTTTCCCGTACTGAGTGTGTTACTTGTACGAGTAAATATGTAAGTACACAAGAATATATATATTTAGACAGGTATTTGATATTATCTTTCTGCTATGAAATGCTGTTGGCTGTCAGCTGTATACTGAAATCAACCGTGCGATTGAGCTCTGGCGAGTGAGTGACTTGGCGGAGCGCGAGAAAAGCAAAATTCAAGTGCAATCAGCGTTGCCAGAGGAAGTGGTCTAAAAATCGATTGGAGATGTCAACGTCTAAAAAAATACTTTATTTGGTAATCTATACTCTCAAAGATAAAAAATTCACAATCAAATTGACGTAAGAGCAAAACCGCGAATTTACTGAGCCGAATGCTCTACTTCAAATTTCAAAATGACTTATTAGTGACACACAAGGATGTAGAGGGGTTTTTGAAGTGAGTTTCATTCAGTATACTGTTATTGGCAGGAACTTGTAACGCGTTTCTGTTTCGTTATTGTTCTACACGAAGGGGTAACAAATCTGTGAGAAACAATACTCGTTTCTTTTAGAGTGAGTAAAATTTTCCTGGAAACGGTTTCAGTGTAAACAAACTAGCTACAGAAACTGCGCGCATCGCTGATCATGAGAA
Source organism: Merzomyia westermanni (assembly GCA_949987695.1). Lineage (NCBI taxonomy): Eukaryota > Metazoa > Arthropoda > Insecta > Diptera > Tephritidae > Merzomyia > Merzomyia westermanni. The sequence continues at coordinate 37,752,248 of OX465288.1, forward strand.
CCGAACTGTTACCGAAACGCGAGATATCGAAACTCAATAAAAAAACCTTTCGGTATAGAAACAGAACTTGTAACGAATGTTTGAGCATTCTAAGTGCAGCGCAGCAACACAGGCACTTGATTTTATATGAAAAATCACAGAACTTTGCATTCAAAGTGTTAAAAAATTTATTTGAGATGGGTGCTTTTAGGTTCTTCGAGTCATTTTGGAACGAAAAGCTCTCTTCATCTATATTCTGATAAAATAAACTTTTTATTCTGAAAAAAAAAAAAAAAACTTATAAAAATTTAACAAATTGGAAAAGTGCGTTCATGTTTACATTTTTAACACTTTTTTATGGCGAAACAATAGATTTTATGGCAAAATATTTGACACATTTTTTGTTTCACAATGTCTCACAAAACTGAACAGAATTAAAAATTTTAATCTACTTAATAGTTTGTGGTAAAATAAAAATTGTCTACGCATAGTTACAAAAAAAAAAAAAAAAACCCAGCAGAAACCGCAAACGGTTACGTGACAGTTTCGGTGCTATTTCTAGCTTCGTTTCTGTACAAAAAACGTTTCGTTACGATTTCGCTACTCAAATAGCGTTACAGGTTTTGTTACCTAGAGTTTCGTTACTCTTCTGTTACTCATTGGGAACTATTCCAATCATTCCATTTCTAATTATGTTTCAATATTTTAATGTTACTTGGAGCAATAACAGCAGAAACGAAGGTTCGTTACAAGTCACTGGTTTGTGGACAAAAAAAAAAAATATTAGAGTTCGGCCTTCTAATTCATTTTAAAAATTGAGTTCTTCAGTTCTTTGTTTTCAAATCGACTTTATTCATTGTCATTTTTAAAGTGCCTACTAGTCAGTTGAGCAGATTAAAGCAAAGGCCGTACATATGTAAATGTTTTTATCAATAAAATTCTTAAAGGTCTAGCAAAATTTTGAAAAGATCCTAAAGTTTCGAAAGGGCACTCAAATCACTAAGAGTACCGACAAAATCCGCACAAAATTTACAAATGTATAAGTATTAATTAAAACGTTTGAATTTCGATTACTATTATATTGTAGCGTCTAAATTTTTTGATTTTGAGGCGGTATTCTTAAGAACCTGAACAAACGAACGAAAAGAGTAACAGAGACACAAAAGAACTAAAATCAAAGAACAAAAATCAAAGATATAGTTCAGTTGAAAGGCGCTTGTAAGAGAACAAGTTTAGAAGGAAACGACCCATCTCTAGACAATATTATTATTTTCAAAATAAACGCTGATGGGAGAGTGATAACCACAGGGCGTTCAAATCAAGCACCGATAGGGCTTCAAATCACGGTTAATTCAGAAGGCGATTCTTAAATTTATGCACAAATATATGTCAAAATTTTGTTTCGGTTGGTAAAAGCACAGATACTACTAGATATCCTACTTTTCAATCTGTACTACCAGATTTTGGGGATTGCGGATGGAGTGGCAGTACTTCACTGGAAAGACTTGATTGTCGTGGGAATACCATTATCGGCTTCATTTTAAATCGAAAAAAAGACATGTCGGGTCCTTCACTGCCTATAGATCATTTATAAAAGTCATTAGTAACGTTGAAAATTTCCTCCAGATGAGGATGAGATTTATTCCAGGTAAAATTTTATTTTTCACGCTTTATCTATCACCAATGAAATTTAATGAATACATAATTGTCGGTAGTAGCGCGAGAACTAAATTTGTTAAAAACATTCAGAATTAAAAAAAAACCAACATTCTAAGTCAATTTGTTACTTATGGCAACACTGTTTGCCAGACATACCATTTGTGTGTATGTGCAGTTGTGTTGAACCATTTTGCTTCTTGGTTCCGGCGAGTTCAAACAACACAAAGTTGGTAGACGTTGCGTGGCAGACGAATAGTATAAAACGAATGCGGCGACCACTACTGTCACCAGCCGAGCACACACATTATTCAAAAGGAAGCAACGACAGGACATGGGTGATGCTCTGGATGTCGACTTAAAAACTAACATTTATTATAGTTATTGCGATTTTCGAGTTTGTTATACTAGATTTTCATTTATTTTTTATTATACTATATCTAAAGGATAAGCGCACAGACAGCTAATAACAAAATGTTTGGACAAGTTTTTTTTTTTTGGTCGGCAACCCTCGGAGTGTATTTCTGACATGAAAAAGTTTCTCAGCAAAAATTAAATTGGTCGGCAACCCTCGGAGTGTATTTCTGTCATGAAAAAGTTTCTCAGCAAAAATTAATTGCCTTAGCAGCTGCCGTTCGGAGTCGGTATAAAAGATGTACGGGATGTGTTGTATAGAGTAATAAAACAACAGTTTTGAAAATTTTTGCCTGTCTGTCTGCATGTTTGTTCGGCCATCACTTACAAACCGCTGTAAGGAATTGAATGCGATGTCCACCGATGCTTTGCTAGATGTCCAACTAAAAGTTTAGAAACGATTATACTGCACGATCATATTTCATTTCCACTATACCCGGTGGTGGGAATAAAAGTTGGCTCAAAATATTTGCATACATATAGTGAAATTGGAATATACCGACGTCAGATATTTCTGGAAAATTCATATGGTTGGTCTTAATAAGAGCAACAGAAACCGAATGAGCAATTCTTTTATGTATGTCGGTATGTATGTTTGTACGCGCATCACTAAATAACTACTCTATGGAATTGTTGCTTTCCTCACCGATGTATTGACAATAAAAGAACAAAACAGCAGACAAACCCCTGTTAAGCTCTGGTTTCTCTAGCAAAATTCATTTAAGCTCTTTTTGGCGCTTAGCTGTATTTGGTACAAAGCGTGTTATTCTGAAAGCTATTCAAGCATTTCGTGGGATGTCACCACGTCTCACAACTAGGCATTTTATGCTCGGTTTCACACGAACTTAGACTTTTTCCTTTTTTTATTTTTTCTGATGTTTGTTACTTTTAAAATTATAATATTTTCTTTAAAGGTAGTATACTATATTAATTTTTTTTATTTTAAACTTTATTTTTTTTTTCAAAAAGTTTTTGTTTGTAAATTTTTATTTTAAAATTTTGATCCTCAATTAATTTTTAACTTTTAGTTGCTGCTCAAATTTAACTCTTATTTATTCTATCTTTTACTTTTTTAATAATTTTTTTTTATTATTAATTTTGTATACCAACAATTCAATTAAGGTAACTAGCGCTGGTTTTTATGTCATAAAAAAAATAAATATTATTATTCTTGGCCTTGAGCTCATTTATAGTAATGGTAATTTTTTTCATTTATTTGTTAAATATCTAGAACTAATTTAGACCATTTTATATCAATTTTTACACACATTATTTACGGCGAATATAAATTATTGGGTAGATCTTCCTTTGTTTTTGCTTTCTAGCGCCGCACATTATTCACACAAGAGCGTCGCCGTCTGAGCAGATAACAAAAGTACATATGTAAAGTATATAAATATATACAGATGTATACATACAACACCACAAAATATACTACATATGCACGTACTTATGTAGAATAAAAAAAAAAAGAAAACCCAGAAAAACGCGTCTTTAAATATGGCAAACAACAACCTAATATCGACGACTGACTACTCCGGACACGAGCACGACCATGATTCCGACGTTATTTAACAACACAACCAACAATCAAAGCGGCATGCAAGGCACTGTTATAGACAAGTCAACTCACTGAGCATCTGAGTACATAACCCCAAACGTATGGAGATGCAAAAATGCGTTGAAATAGCTCACCAGCGCGCTGCCGCTCATTTAAATGTATCAGTGTTAGTGTTGTGACGTTTAAACGCCTCAGAGTATGCACTCAATAGTGAGGCAACACAGCTGAGCGCCAATAAATGAATGAATGGCTGAGTTGATATAAAGCAATTGTTTTTTTTTTTTGTATTTGTTTTTTCAGAGATAAGTCACAAACATTTCAGCTGATTCTCCAAGCACACACGTCGTAAGCAGAGACGGTCTCCAGCTGGTTGGCTCCAACTGATTTCTACATACATACATACACACATAAAGCGGCTTTTGACTTTTTTGTTTTGTTTTTACTATGCCTCGTCTGCAATTCAGAGCGCGCCCATGTGTTTGCCAAGCAGAAAGCGAAATTAAAATATTTGTGCTCTTATGTCTACTATTCTTCAGTTTCCCGCTCTCTATTTGTTGCGCTTAAGATTCTCGACAAATGTGCTTCCATGTGTCAAACAGCTGAGACGAATCAGATGGTAAAAAGCAAACGCTGTAGAGAATCTATTCACTGGTATGCTTTGGTAAACCACGAAACATGGTAAATGACGGTTTAAACAATGAGATTTAGAGATTTGACGCAGCAGCGTAGTTAATGCATATATGGAATGCAACCCGTATGACTGTATTTAAATTACAAAAACAGAAATGTGGAAAAAAAATTTATAGATATTTCAAAATATTGAGTGGAGAGTCTTGGCTTAGGAACTGCCTGTTTAAAAGCACTCTCAAGCACAACTCGTGGAAAATTTGTGTTTAATACGTTGCTTGTTAGACGACCTTGATGGGCACAGATGTGGGAGGCTTGTTGCAGATAATGCGAGTGTTGCCCTACAGAATAGCTGGGACATATACAGTGAGAGATGGAACTGGGAGGACCCGGTTTGATAATCGCTCTGGGCCTGTGCAACTGTTAAAGGCGCAGCATCTGAGATTCAAATTTTGCGAATACAATGGTAGATATAGGAAATACTCCCAACTCTCACTGACAAACTTCCGATTTTCTTTTACTTACATTCACACACATATAATGAGCTGCACCGGTATCTATAAATTATAAATACAAGACAATGGATAGAGACCGATTAGAATGAAAAATGGCACTGAAGATGGCACAACGCCGAAACGGGTTCGCCTTCAAACAAAATTTAACAAACGATGACGGAAAATCGTTGAATTATACAAGGTGGAAACACCTATTTGTAGTAAGAATATGCCCGCAGTAGGTATCCACCTCGTCCCTGATTTTGGAGTTAATGAAATCGGTCCTAAGGCAGTCATACTAGCACCGAGGGGCACTGAATTCCCATTCCCTGAATGGATGCGCCGAGTAACAGGGCGAAGTACTACAAGCACAACAACAAAAACAATAGGGTTTGATGCGGTCAAATCGAATGGTACAACAGTCCGCTTAGTACCTAAAGATAGCTTTATATTCAGAAAATAACTCACTGCGGCAGCAATGATATGGACGATCTCTTTGAGGCGGGAAGCACTCGGGCAAAAAAAAAAGATCTTGTCTTAAACTCCTTTATATACTTAAGCTCTGTTTTTGACAGAGAATCTGGCGCCTCGACCTTGCGTACACCTAGTGAGATCGAGTTACCTGAAAGGCGAAATTTAGACAGGTTATATGCTCTTCAAAGCCAAACCCTAGATACTCTCCGTAGCATGAGCAAGACTCGTCTCTGGCCAATATGCGTCTACTCTTCGCTTACGTTTTTGCTCGGTTCAACTATCATTTGCCAGGTACAACAAAAATGCTCAACTGACTTGAGGAGGCCATTTCAAGCAACGCTTCAGCAGCTTTAGGGGTTGCTAAAATATACCCGCCGTAAGGTATGCTTGAAATAGGAGACGTTTAAATAGCAATTCCCGATTTTCAAGGGGAATTTTCAAGGGGTCGAACAGATAGTTCCAGCTGCAGTTGGGCTGGTACCGGAACGTACAGGATTAATTCCGCCAAAGGACTGTTCATAACCGTAACATTGTCCAAACTTTTGAGGAGTGTTTTCGGTCACAGCAATAACAAGTGACCATGGTTCAGATAGATATTAAACCATAACTATGAACCAAATATGTTTTCTCACGTTAGCCGGGACCAAGCACGACCTCAATTTACATCAAAGTAGCGGAGTATTTTTTTTTTTGTTTTTGGTATAAAAAGAACAACAACAAGCACTGCTAAAGTTACTGAAAAAATCAACAAGATTGCGCAACTTTGTTAGTACTACGAAGTTCCTGGGAGTCTCTAGTGTAGAGCCCTAAGTGGACGGCTGTTTTTAGGATGTACATATGTTGTTATTGCTGTTGTTGTTAGAGGTTTTGTGGGTGAGGCCGGTATGACAGAAATTTGTCCGTTACGAAACCAGACATCTACTTTGGGTATTGAGACTCAAGCGTCACAAACTTGAGTTCAGCTCGTACCGGAGAGTTTTCTCTATTTTTACAAATATTCTTTAACTTCATTACCACAATAGCAACAACAATTTTTCATAACTTAATCACACGAAACCCAACCAACCCAACTCAACAAACAAGCATTGAGCACTTGAATTGCGGAAGGCCAATTGACAACCGCTATGTTGTTTCCTTCGTAAGCTCGGTGGTTCTGCACGCTATCAAAAGAACTACATGCAAAGATTATGAAATGTGGCGAAGAAAAAAAAATTAACAAGCAAAATTAACAAATTAACGGCATTGCAAGTTGGTATAAAAATTATAATTTCCGTTAAACTATTAATTGCGAAGTGTGAAACAGATTTATATGGATCCAGCTAAATTAAGTTAAATGAAAAAATAAAAAAAAAATTGAAAAACAGACGCAAACATAAGCATTACGTCGAAATAAACGCTTGAAGCCCGGCCAACATTGTAAAGTAGTATAAGAGAAAAAATATGATGTTTGGAATTTACCTGCAACGCACTTTAGACGCGCCGAGCAGCCAGCCGACCGACCTACACTCACCGGCTTTTTTTGCTTTTTTTTAGTATAAAATAATTGCCACGCTGCGCCCGCTACACCACTGCCAATGCTGATATTGCTAGAATATTATTATATATACATATATATACATATATGTATATATGTATATATATATTTGTAAATGCCTAGTTGAAGCCCAGTGAACCCGACCAGTGTGCCAGTAAAATTGGTACTAAACGTATGCAGCACTGCAAAATTTCGAACAAGTCCCGAAAAATAGAGACAAACACAGTGAAAATCAGATAGAGACGAATTGGGATGGAGAATACGAGTACTTGTAAGCACGAGGGAGGCTATATAAATCTTGAGGTACTACAAAGCAATGATTTTCAAAATACGCTTCAGAACACTTTTGGACCAGATTTGAAGAAGATTTTAATAAATCCAAAATTTCTTTGAAAATGTTTTCTTGTTTAAAAATAAAAGGAACCATTATGTACAGTTGTGTTTAATATAATAGTAGTGAAATTAAATTGGATATCGTTAGACGTTATAAAAACAAGCTGTATTTTAAATAATTTTTATTTAAAATCTAACTTATTCTATAACAGAAACCACATAAAAACAAATTTTCAAAATTAGCACAAAGCTCAGAAAAGTTAATTAAACTTTTAAAAATTTACATTAAAATTTTAATATTTTTGAGCAGAGTTTTTGGAAAATGTCTGTGTACGCAGTTTTATAGCCCATTACTTTTAGCATAATAATGTACAAGTTAGAAGGACCTCTGCATTTTTATCTCTTGACGAAAAAAATTCTGAAAATTCAGGGAAATTTTTGAGCGAGTTCTAACTTGCACAATTTTACACTAAAATTGATTGGTATGCGCACTCAAAAGTTTTCGAGAAATTCTGCCAAAAAATTTGAAGATTTTGATGGCCATTTTTTAAAGTTTAATTAACTTTCATGAACTTTGTGATAACCTTCAAATTCATTTTTATGTGAATTCTGTTATGGAATTCCCTATATTTTAAATTAAAATGACAGCTTCTTTTTATTTCGTCGAACGATACCCACTTCAATTTCACTACTATTATATTGAACACAGCTGTAGCAACTTAGTATTATTGCGTGGATGATACAATAATTAAATGCTTTGAATATTAAAAAAGGTTTTGGTTTGAACTGAAGTCCAAAAAATTGCATTGTGGTAATGAAACCAATTCATCTTTAGCTATAAGTTTCCTTATTTGTGTAAAAAGCGTGGCTAGAAAGCTATAGCTTATCATTTTGAACCAAGACTTATATATTAAAATACCGATGAAGAGGATTGTTGTTTAGTTTAGAATGCATGCAATGATTCTATAGACGGGTCCATTACCATTACTAGTCCGTAAACGATCATCTGACTTTAGAAATACCTATACTATAGAAACTTTAAATATAATATCAACGTGGAGAAGCACGAACTTAAAACATTATATAGTTAAATATTTGAAGGAGCGCTGATGAAGTGGCAGCTGGATATCAAGGCAAAGGATTCGACAAGATCGCGCCGAAAAAAAAGATACGCTTAGAAAAAAAAGGTTCTGATACTCAACATATTGAGAAAAAATAGTTTTCTACACCAAAGAAGCTGAGTTAAACCTTATCAAATATACCATATCGAAGCCTTAAGAACGCCTACAACCTTCTAGTCATATCATTCTCTGTTAAGGATATTAAGAATGTAGAGAGATTCAGCTTTAAACGAAAGTTTCACTTATTAAGGAAGTTTTAAAAACTTAGCTTTAAAGTCAAGTAAAGAAGTAATTTACATACCTATATTAAAAACAAGGAAAGAGAGCCTAGCTTTTGAACTGTTGCGGTCTCGAAAATTCTGTTTATCGGAACAATCGATTGTATAGAAGCTACATGTTATGGTGGTCCGATCTTGTTGGTTCCGACAAATGAAAAATAGATTACAAAATGGTGGCCGCCTACCAAATTTTAGGCCGATATCTCTAAAACTAAGGAACTGCTCAACGTCCTGATTATTTTTTTTATATTTATTAATAGACCGATCTATTCTTCTCATACTGACAAACATCCGACCAAAGCTATTAAACCCCAGCTAACTTAAAGTAGGGAAAAAGACTTCATTCGGAGCCATAAAACACACATTTCTTGGAGCTTTACCCTCAGAAATGGCATTTTTTCGGAGCCCAAAATTTGTGAAAAATCGTTCTACGCGGGCACTCTAAAAATATTCAAAAAAAGAATCCAAAATGACTCCAAAACCAATAAGTTTCGAGCGTTTTATGACTCCTTTTAAATGAACTTCGGAACTTTATTGATGCTTTTCTCAAGCTTTTTGGGAGTCCTTTTTGACTCTTTTTACGCATATTTTTTCCTTATTTTGATGATTTCTGGATCCTTTTTGGATTCATATTGAAGACTTTTATTAACTCATTTAGGAAGCTTTATATAAGCTTTTAAGACTCATATCTGCGTTTTACTAATCAAAAGAAAGTACACTTAATTAATTGTTTATACAGTTTTATTTCTTTAATATTGAAAATATAATTCTATTAGTTCTTTATTGAAAACAAGTTCTATATAAAAAATATTTGTGTAAGTAAGTACATCTGAGAGTATACATTTTTCATTAAGATATTATCAAAACATCAAACTTTGTTTACTTTGAAAAGCACTTCCCTTGACTTCCAACCTTCGCCAGTTTATAAACATTTAGAAAAAAAGACTGTACGTGCTGTTAGGTACAATAAGGTCAGAGCTCTAAATCCAGTATCAGTATTGGATTTTAGACAACTCACAACGTCCGGGAGATCGTTATTAAAATGTGTTAAGCAATAAAAATTTTAAACTTAATTATTATGATCTGTGTTTTAGAAGTATCTCAATAATTTTTATTTTGCTTTCTTGATTTCCTGACAGGGTGGAAAGTTAATGTATATTGGAACGATTATCCGTCAAGGGATGAATATTTTGCGTTGATATCAACCCTTGACGGAAAATCATTCCAATATACATCAAGTATCTCAATACTTACGTAGCCACCCTCTTATTATACGTGGAGAGTAATGTGAGGTACATAAATACAACAACTGTAAAATGTTTGTTGTTATTTGACGTTATTTACTTGTGGGCTACCAAAGGGGGATTGTTGCTTTAATCTGAATTTTATATTCGTACAAACATATGCCACGCTATTAAATGAGTAAGCGCAAGAGAGATAAAAGAAATTAAAATTATTAAAAAAAAATATAAATTTTCCTAATGCCAAAATTGCTAGCTAATAAATAAAGCAAATTCGTACAAGACACCTTTTAAGTACAACTTTTGAGAAAAATATTAAAACTTTCCCAGCATTGAAAAATCTTTAAGCAACATTTTATTTTAATAAAATATTAAGAAAGTCAGTTGAAAACAATATAGAAATTGAAACCATGAGCAGTAAATAAAACCTGAAAAACAATACAATGATTATTGAAAAATAAAAAAAAAAACAAAAAAAAAATGCCAAAGTGGTTAAAAAAAGGAAACCTAACAACAAATAGTTAAAATGAGCAGAATTGAGAGAAGTTCTACAGAGTAACAAATATGCGTGCGCAAAAATGCAACAGCGAGTTATAACGAAAGATAGAGCAGAATACGAATGTATTGTAGTGAGCAGCGCTACCGGATGGGTGGCATTGAATTTGAATTTACCAAATTTTTCTTGACAGTAAAGATTTGACATCTAGATGATATATAAGGCTCAATCATTTCACAACAAACATCGAAAAAATATTTCTCCAACCTTTGAAGAGTTTATAATACTCAAGTTGATATCCAACACTGTTTACCAATAATTTTTCAACCTTTGTTACATTTTTAGAAATGTATATTTTCAATAATTTTCCACCTGTGAAAAATTTATAGTTCTGAAGTTGAATGTTAGGTTCCTTATTTCATTTCAATAGATTAATTCAATAGTTTTACAAAGATCTAAACCAAAACCCTTTTTATCAGCCAACTTACTTGTATCTGGCATCGTTTTTAAAGTTTTCAAATCGATCTGAAAAAGAAAGAGACAATTGATTAAATAACTATAATCAATAAAGGAAATATACTTTAAAATTTATCTAACCGGGTTTTTATAGGTTACTTCATATAAACTTGACATCGGGTAATATTAAAGTTTTCATGAGTGATCTTCCGATGTAACCATTGTGGTAACCATTGTGTGTGTGTGAAATAAGTGAATTATAAGAACACTGAAACCTTACAATAATTTTAATGGCCGGCTGGTTTAACTAGACATTTCTATTCTATTCAACATCCTTTACCACTGCCCAACTATCAAGAAAATGTGTCTTGTTGTTTATGTTTGCAGTTCTGGCCGTGAACAAGGCAAATATCTGTCTGATCTTAAAAGTTTCAGTTTGAAAGAAAAGCGATTTCTTTTGCTTTCTACTCTTGCCCATAAAAACCTTGAGAGCTGGAAATCATGTGGTGGATCCATAGACTCGACAATTCCGTTCTGGTAAGGGTATTAACGGAAAATCGACAGATATGAAAACTTTCACCTCTTACTAGATATTTCCTGCATTCCTATGTTAGTTGGGATGTCAAACCCACACATATTTTGGAGCACAGATTACTTAGAGGAGACGAGCTGAAGACTCCACGTAGTTCATGTGACTGTCGGAATAGTAGTACCGGATCGGAATTGGCAATACTCCCTTAAATCTTTGGGATTCCGACAACAAACACCGTTAATACAACTGGATAGATACTTCTTGAGAATTTTATCCATACTTAAGTCAAACAGACAGCTTGCTTGACTATCGACAAATATCGTTATTTTGGTTGCTAAAATCGTTTTATCCTGCTAGTCTAATCGTTTTTTCGGTTAGGAAGGCGGACTTGGAATTATTTTTAGATCACTGGTTGGCTGCCTTTATGGTGTGCATTTTAGAGCATCATTTGTTAATCTCAGCTGCGCTTTGGTTCCAATTAGTATTTATTTTACAGAAATCTAAAAGAAAATAGGCAAGTTCCAAATTTATTATAGCGGTATTGTTCTATCCTGCATAAACTTTTCCGCTTGGAATACAGGCTTTAAAAAACTATACAACTGCCTAGTCAACGATAATATCGAGAAGCGATTAAATATTGTGACATCACAACTGCGGATTAGAATAGCCTTAGATTCATTACCTGAAGTGTATAGCTATATAATCTTAGATTGATTTTATACAGCCTTATTTGCATTCTTGTCACGGTTTATTAATAGTTTTCCATTTTCTTACCGCCACTCATAATGATTTCATTTTTTTTATTTTCTATCTTTTCTAACCAATAAAAATATTTTCTGCCAAGTTGTTTTGTAATTTATTCCAAACACCAGCGACATCTTGTCACGTTCCAACTTCAATAGTTCCCCATGCCGTATCCACGATATTCTTGTGAGCCATGCAGAGCACAACGTTTTGACGAGAGCGCAACAGTTAAAAACTCGTTAATTGAGTGACTCGCCGGCCGGCCAATTTTGTTGTTTTCTTGCGTTTGGTTTTTTTCTTTTGAATGGTTAGACAATTGGAGACTCGAGTAACAGCCAGACGGTTGCGAATGTATGAGTGCATATCTGTGTGAGCGCATGAGAGCAGTCAGTTTACTAATACAAACAAGCAAGCGTTTGGTGAAAGAAAAGTAAAAACGTAAATATTAAACGGAAGTGACGTCGTCATCTCTCGCAGATCTGGTATTTAGCGACTGCAGCGGCCTTGTTGTTGTTTCGTCGCTTCATTGCAGCTTTTTCATTCACATTTTTTATTCTTCTCTAATTTAAGGCCCCCCACCAAACTGATAAAAGCAAAGTTGTTGTCTGTGTGCTCTGATGGGTTTTGTTGGTCACATTGTTGTTGTTGCTGCAGTCAAACATTTTGCAAAAATGTAAACAACTTGACAGTTGCAGCTAATTTAATTTTGAGGCGATAGCGGCAGAATGCGTAGTGTTGCCAACTTATGTGAATCAGTGGTCGGTTATTTTATATTCATAAAGCGTTTGGCAATACAAATGGAAGTGGTTATGAATTATCTACATACATATACAAGTGTGTTAAAGTTGTAATGGCAAAACACTTTGCGAAGCTGTGAGGGAGTTATACCTATGTAAACAATCCTGGTACTAGTCTGACTGCCCCGGCACCTTTACGAACAGGCATACCCGCTAGTTATACCCAGCGTGTACTAGTACACAGGGTATTATAGTTTTGGTTATATAACGGAGGTTTGTAACGGTACAAAATAATAGAGATAGATATGGAGTTCCATATATCAAAGTTCTTAGAATGAACAGAGGAATTTATTAAGACATGCCCGTCCGTCCGTCCGTCTGTGGACACGATAACTTGAGTAAAAATTTAGATATTTGAATGAAATTTGACACACAGGTTGCTTTTCGGCTAAGGTAGATTGCTATTTCAAATGGGCGAAAACGAACCATAACCACGCCCCTTTTTTCGATATCGAAAATTTCGAAAAACGTTTAAAAACAGATAATTCATTAATAAAAGCAGCTACAATAATAAAACTTGGTAGATGTATTGAGTTCGTCGTCTTATTGACAATTTCAATTTGGAAAATAGGCGTGGTACCGCCCACATATAAGTGAACAAATTTTCAAACTTCGACTGTTAATACAGAATTACAGAACCGTTCATGCTAGAATAACCAAATTTGGTACTATGGTTGTGATACATACACCCATAGAAAATAAGCGAAATCGCTTTTCGGCCACGCCTACTTTTTTATAAAAGTTTTCTAAAAAGGAGGTAGAAATACTGAACTGCCCATATCTCATTGACAGATACAGGTAGAATGATATAATTTGGCAGTTACCTCAATAGTTTTAAACTTTATACGATTTAAGCAAAATTTTGGAAAGTGGGCGTGGCACCGCCCCCTCATGAATCAAGCAAATTTCAAATTCGACTGTTAATAACTTCAGAACGATGTAAGACAGAATTACGAAACTTAATACGAGGTACACTATAGACATGTAGAGTACGCCCACAGATTATAAGCAAAATCGGTGGACGACTACGCCCACTTTTGGACCAAAGTTATCTAAAAGAGAGGTAAGAAACCGGAGCATGCCATATCTCCTTCACTGATGCAGATAGAATGATGAACTTATTAATATTTTTTTTTTATATTTGGAAAATGGGCGTGGCACCGCCCACATATAAATGAACAAAATGTCAAATTTCAGCTATTATTAACCTTAGAACCGTGTTAAATAAAATTACGAAACATGATACGAGGTATACTGTCCACGCTTTTAAAAATTATATATAGCCTATGCTGTAACCAGTGAATCCAAGAATCTTCTGTGAAAATTTCATAAACATCGGTTGAGTACTTTGGACGCCAGACACACAGACACCACATGGTAATAGAAAAAGTTTAAAACCTCTATAGGTCATAACTCAATAACAATTTACCAATTTACCACGACCTCTTTTACACAGCTGGGTATTTAATGTTCGGTTCCACCCGAACTTAGACTTCCTTACTTGCTTTTATTTTCTTTGGGTTTTGGGTTAGGCGTTGCCATGGGGTTACTCCCTCGAGGACTCTACCATAAAGGCAATGTAGGTCCTTAGCAAAATCAGGATGACTAAGACAAAGACCCTTACTGTCGGCTCTGAAGAGGACTATAGAAAACCCCTGCATTAGAAACATTTTTTTTAAGAATGTAATAAATGAAGGGACAATAGCAGGCTACTGACCAAACGTCAAAGGGCTGTCCTGGGGTTAGCGCTATTCAAAACATTTGGGGTACCTGGTATCCTCGAATTTGGCTCCATATTTGGTGGGAAGCATGAATCAGGACGAAGATTTCGATAGAAATTCCAGACACTTTACTAGTAGTTCTAAAACTGAATTCTTATTTGTCAAACTCGGCACTGACATCACTACTCTGCACACAATTGGATTTTTTTTAGAACTAACCTTAAGTTAAGGCATTCGACGACAGTATTAGCTCGAGCAATGCAATGCTTTCAACTGTCCACATTAACATGACAGTGTACTTAGTATTGCCATAAGTTCTGTTATAAAATTTTCAAAGCATAAGCTCCCCATATTCCACATTTTAATTAAATGTTCTATGCCAATATATATATTCAAATCAGTTTGGTTTGAAATTTCGTCCAATCATGATGGAGTGGGGTGAGACAGAAAATCGATTGCGATAATTGCTTTACATAATTGTGGAAATAGCGAGATATTCACGCCGGTTGAAATACTCGGTATATCCAAGATGTTCTTTTATCGTAATATCGATGGATTCTTAGAAACTTCTCAAGTTGAGAACAAGGCCAGAAGTGGGCGTCCGCGTGTTGTTCGTTAGAGTGCGAGAGTTGGATATGTCCTTCAGCTCCGTGATTACCTCCACATAAATCAGAGGAAGTTTCTAATCAGCAAAATGACAAGGTGTGCCCTAAACCGTTCCCTAAAACAAAAAAAAACATACTGTACCAAGGGTTCATCGAGGTCATTATCCAGCATAAGTTATGATTTAGTGGGGAGTTTATCAGAAAGGCGGAAGCAACGGAAACTATACGTGCCGCTATAGGCGAATGGCCAAACCGTTTAAGAGCCGGTAATAAGGCAAAAGGCGATCATTGCATTACATGGCAACTTTTTCTCAACCGATTCCAGTCCGGAAAGTTCACTAATTTTTTAAAACGGTTAATACCCTTGGATTCAGCGTATGCGAAATATATAGAAATGAACTAACATCTGTCTGTCGCATAAAAAGAGTTGAGAAAACTTAAACAGTGTTATAATTAAATTTTTAGTTTTAATGGAAGAATTGAATTTATTTGTTGCTTTTCAAATTTTTCATTAGAAACAAAAATAATAATTATCTAGTAAATGAAAAAAAAGTAAATATTTTAAAGTTAAATAGTGTCTCTGACAGTTTTTTCACTTTTTTCAAGCTAAAGTGTTGGAGAATAAGGTGTTTAAGCGACATAAGCTATACCTATTTATTTCGTCTATTTTATTTGCGCTGCACTCTCTTGTAATTCGCAAGCAGCTTATGAAATATCCCAAAGATATAGTTTATGTTTTGTAATCCCAAAGCGGGGGTTTTCACTACGAGAATGAGGAAGCCAATCCCGCGCAATGCCTCAGAGCCAACAGTGCTCGCCCGCAATTAATACATACAAGGTGTAAAGGTGCCTCGCACTCCCCGTTCTATATAGAACAAATAATTATAATAAAAACAAACTATTCGCTCGACATGTCTAAGCTCCATGGAGGGCGAGTAGTTTTTTTGAGTTATTTTTTATTTTATTTTATTATTTATATTATATTATTGGTTTAGAGAGGAAAAGGGGGTGTGAGGAGCACATCTTTAGTATGGGGAGCCCTTTTCTAATATTTATTTAATTATTATATTATTTATTTAAAATATTTTGCTGAGCAGCTGCAGTTCGAAGTCGGCATAACACAACTGGGTCGAGTCAATTGGTAGAAAAAAATTAAACCAGACATCGGAAGAAAAACTCGCCCTCAACCTCATCGGAGGTGAATATATCGCACCAGGTAATTATTGTTATACATCATCAATTAAGGTCAATATAAGTCAGACCAAGGCGAATTCAATACAAGGTTGAAACGAAGCGAATTACAAACCTACTTGCATATATTTTTAATGTATTTTTTTTTTTTTTTATATGTAGGCTTAATGACAAAATCATACTGCGGCGAAATTTGTAGTGCCCAGATTCGAGAAAAAAGTAGTTATCAGCTGATTGAATAGTTCCACCTTTAAAGGAATTCGCCTAGAGGAAGATTTTTTGATCGGGAAGGCTTTTATATCAAGCATGATAAGACCAAATCTCAGTCCACTAGCTTAGTTCTAGAATGTGTGAAATTCGGCTCATTTCGTACCAATTCGAGACTAATCGTCTTGCATGCAAAGTGCTTTTGTGCGCCTGACGAGCTGCTGCAGATGCATGTGAACATATTGATTGACTCAATGAGTACTACATCTACAGTTGTGTTCAATATTTTAATAATAATTCCCAAACGGATTACCCACCATATCCCGCCCGACTGACGCGAGGGGCGCATCCATATAACGCGCGGATTATTCGTTCGTGCCGAGTCGTTGAAAGGCTTTGGTTTGTTATTCGTCGAGATCTAAAACTGCTCAGCTACGAGGAAAACCTCATCAGCTAAGTAAAGTAGATATAGGATAGATTATGCATTAAGCAATAACTAGTTAACAGAATAAAATTATTATTAGAAGTTAATATGGAAGTCAGAGAATAAGAAACAATTAGTAGCTATGAATTTACGATAGAAAGAATTGATTTTTTTATGCTGAAAAGCGAGTCTGAAATATCAAATCTACCAGAAAGAGAGTTATAATCTTCACACAAACAGCGAAAAGGTTTTAAGACTAGAGGTTTAAAATGCCTTGAAGGACGAGACGGTAAATTGAAGTTCACTTCACTTAGAAGAACTGGACTGGATAGTGAACCATTTAGCAATTTAATCATAAAAATAATTCCAAGCATTTCCCTCCGACTAGAAAGTGTGTGCAGATTAATGAGTTTTAAACGATTCGTATAGGGTGGGAGATTGTACAAGGGTTCTCAATGAAAATCTCTTAAGGCAAATAGTAAAAACCTGGTAACGCGGGTTCCAAATTATAGAACCGTATTCAAGTATCGGTCTGACTAATGTAGTGAAGAGGGCTTTAATTACATAAGGGTCGCTAAATTCTTTAGACCATCGTTTAACGAATGCTAGGACACCTCTAGTCTTATTGACTGTTGTGTTAATATGGCGGCTGAAACTGAGTTTATAGTCCATAGTAACCCCCAGGTCAACAAAATCATACACTTGCTCAAGACTATAATTTTTAATTGTATAGGAAGCCGGCTGAGAAATTCCAAGCGAAAAACCCATGTGTTTACATTTTTTAAGGTTAAGTGGCATATAATTTAAATCGCACCAAATAACAAGTGTATCTAGATCTGATTGTAGCTTATTTCTATCTTTAAATGACGCGAATGACATGAAAAGCTTTACGTCGTCGGCATACATTAACATTTTTGAAAATTTGATTATTGTAGAAATATCATTTATAAACAACAAGAACAGAATCGGGCCAAGATGGCTTCCTTGAGGAACCCCCGAAGAGACATAAATGACATCGGATACTAAATTTTTAAACACTACTCTTTGTGTCCTGCCACTAAGGTAAGGTAAGCGATTGAGACCCGGCTGGAAGCCCAATTGATCGAGTTTATGAATTAGTAATGAGTGACACACTTTGTCAAAAGCTTTGCTGAAATCCGTGTAAATAACGTGGGTGTGCAGATTTTTTCTAAAGCCACTTGAGACATGACTGGAAAACTCAAGTAAATTCGTAACTGTGTAATAGTAGTGAAATTAAATTGGATATCGTTCGACGAAGTAAAAAGAAGCTGTGTTTTTAATAATTTTCATTTAATATATGTGACCTGGTCGACGAAAAGGGAGCTAACGTGCGAAAACTAGTTTTCTGGGAAACAGCTGTTAAAAATAATAAATGCCATACACTGATACCACGGGAAATCTTCTTTCTCTACATTTTTAGGCAACTTTCAAACAAGTTTTGACTTTTTGGATTCTACCACGTGAAAAAGCATCTCATCTTCCATCCGAATCAACTAAAAAGTGAAAAATGATTTTTTGACACAAGCCCCCTTTCCGTAGAACAGGTCACATATAGCGAATTCCATAAAAGAAACCACATAAAAGAAATTTTAAAGTTTATCCAAGCGTAGGAAAGTTAATTAAACTTTTAAAAATTTACATCAAAACTTCAATATTTCCGGTCAGAATTTCTAGAAATTTTTTTTTTTAGCTCATGTAATTCCAGCATAATAATGTGCAGTTAAAAGTACCTCAAAATTTCCCCTGAATTTTTAGAATTTTTTTTGTCAAGGATATTGGGTATATTTTTTCTATACAAAATAATTTTTTTTCATGCGTTGTATGGAAGAAATCACTCAACACCCTTGACGAAAAAAATTCTGAAAATTCAGCGAAATTTTTGAGCGAGTTCTAACTTGCACAATGTTATACTTAAATTGATTGATCTACAAAACTGTGTACTCAAAAGTTTACTAGAAATTCTGCCAAAAATATGAAGATATTGATGGCCCTTTTCTTAAGTTTATTTAACTAAAAATATTGAAATTTTTATGTAAATTTTAAAAAGTTTAATTAACTTTCCTGAACTTTGAATTACTTGAAATTACTTTTTATATGGTTTCTGTTATGGAATTCACTATATTTTAAATGAAAATTATTTAAATCACAGCTACTTATTTCGTCGAACGATATACATTTTAATTTCACTACTATTATTTTGGACACAGCTGTATGCCACCAGCATTTGTACAGACACAACAACAACCTAGCGACATAAATTCAAAGACAACAAGCACTACAACTCAAGCTCACCCCTTTTTTTGGCGTCGCAGCGCACCACAATTGCATGTGTGAAATTTTCCATTTCGACAATTTTTTTCTTCTCTTATCTTTGAAGCCTTTTCAGTTTTTTTTTATAGATTTTCGTTTTTGGATTTTTATAATTTTTTTGTTTTTGGTTTTGAGTTTTTGTCATTCTGCTTTTTTTATTAACTTCATCGTTGCCTTAACGTGTGCAGCATAACTTTAGTTTTTTATTTGCATTTTTTTATTGCCGCTTTTCACGTTTTTGTAGTTTGTTCGGTTTCTGTGTGCGACCTCACCCTGCTTTTGACAGACAGCGTGAGTAAAAGTTTTTTGCAAACGACACTTTTTTCCTCAGTGCATGAGGTATTACGATTTTGTTTATTCGTAAGTCGCATCCTTTTTTTTTGCTTTGCTATGTTCATTAACAATTAGAAACCCCATTAGCTATGCAGCATTGCAAACTTCAACCCCCTTGAGACATGCCGCCTAGGAGGCCGTCAGAGCATATGCTTCATTTGCCAGTAGTTGAGACAGCTCATTATTGTCAGCGCAACTTTAGCTACTTGTGCTTTTTTTGCTTTTACTGATTCTAGGTTATTAATACGTTTGTATCTTATGTGAGTATGAAAAAAAAAATATATATCTTCAGTGAAAAAGAAAAAAAAAAATTTTGTATCTTCTCATTTGTGTGCTTTGTGATATTTTAAATGGTTTTTTTTTGTTGTTGCTCTCAGCAGCGCAGTCGTTGTTGTTGTGTATCTTACTGGTGCTATGGATATGCATTTTATATGCGCGGAAAAACTTCCCACGATCCTTGGGCTCGAAGTTGATTATTGCGCGACGCAACCATTTTATGTTTATACTTTTCTTTTATGCTCGCTGCTTTGCATTCGTTTAATGAGCTGTGTCTGTTTGTTGAGAATTCGCACTATTGTACAACAGTATTTGTTTTTCTTTTTGTAGTTCCTTCTTGATATCTCAGCAGTTTATTTGCATGCAGTTCTAAGCATCCTACACACAATGCGGCCTTTCAAATGGTGCTCAACGAGAATTAACACTTGTTTCATGTTTAGGACGGACAAGATCGCCAAGTGTTGCACATGAGCACAGCCATACATACTTACATATAAACCTACAATTAAATGCAGAAAGATCCGTGCAAATTGAAGCGACATTAAATTTTGTTTCGCAAATGAGGAGTAGTAAGAAGTTACTAAAGTGCTTTCATCAGCTCTTGTCAGCGTTTGTGCATGGCTGCCAATGTAAGAATGCAAAAAACAAACTTTTCGAAGTGAACTGTGAGGTTGAGAACTGTGTTTTTCAATTTCAGCTATAATTGTTTAGACATAGACACTGAAGGAACCATAGGGAAAAGGAGGTGCTAGATATCTATACTGTAAAAAATGTATTCTTGAAATTGTTAAGTCGTGTGCCGAAACTTATACATATACTCGTTATAGCTCGACCGAATATTGCTGCACTCATTAGCACCTTTCGTTTCATACCCATATTGTATTAATACATTTTGGGTCCCCCTGGTCCACATATTGAACGATAACTCCAAAATCGCTCGAGTTATCGAAATAAGGAATATCTTAAACTTAGAGCTACACATCGAGTAATGTAACGATGAAAGTGGCATTCAATTCCATGTAGCGGCTATTAAGTGATGTGCGCACAAACAGACTCACAGACAGACAAGCAGAAATTAAAATAATTATTCCAGCTTCTGTTGCTCTAAGTCTACCGAAATACATTAAATTCATATTATGCACAGACACCAGCGTGCTCCATTTACACTGTTGGTTTACAAAAAAAAGTAGTAAACTTTTATCGCCACCACTGTGTACAGCAAGAATAAAACAATTCCGTGCAATGTGCTCCTAAACTTTAAGTTGGACATCTAGCAATGCACCGGTGAAACAAGCAATCAATTCTAAGAGGCAGTGTTTGAGTGATGCGCGAACAAACATATAGACAAACGGACACAAATTTTAAAACTTGTTGTTTTGGCTTTCATTGCCTTGCATGCATTTTTCTCTCATATCTATAATATACAAACATCGGGCCGTTATAACTTTATTACATGTAAAGATATTAGGACTGTCCTTTTCGCAGCCCGCAGTCTACCGCAGTCGCCCAATACTTAGTTTACCACGTACTTTTAAGTGATTGTTAAAGTCATGACCACGAAGCAAAAGTAACGATTTGGATTTCCAGTATCAGCGACCTAATAATAGCTAGGGAAAAAGGCTCCATACTCAAAACATTGCTACAAATTTCATAAGACAGAGAGTTTCTACAGCGAAGTAGCGGTCTGAAATTCTATTAAGTGCAAATCTATTAGAAGGTGGAAGAACACCGCATAAGAGCATGCTCTAGTTCATACCACCAGAATTGGCTAGGACTAGTCAGTGGTCCCTTCAAACCAGCTTAGACGACTGGAGATGCAGCTGATTTCAGGCCATAGAGCTGAGTCTTTAGAGCAGTTCTCAAGCGAGGCCCGTAAGGATTGCGATTACAGTAGCTTGTGCAGGCGCGGTCTGCACCCTTAAGCGTCAAGAGTTATGATACAAGAACTTCGCGGAGACGGATTCATATTGAAAGCCCAATTCTTAGATTTCTGCAAGGATTCAGACTTTGGCCGAAGAAATTATAGAGAAAAATCTCGGCAGACTTCCAGATATTTACAGCTTTATATATATATATATATAAGTTGCCCTGAATCGGATACACCTAAGTTGAGCTTGAGTAAAGAATCAATGAGTAGTCTGCTTTCACTTAGAATAGTATCGGATGGTAATAGTACCTTCTAGAAACTTCGAAAACGCTTCCCAAAAACTACTTGTTGTGTGCCTGAAGTTATTACTACAACAACAATGCAGGAGCTTCTTAGCTCGAGTAATAGGAATGTAGTATCAAAAGTTCTATTTTAAATTAGAAGATCTTCACATTAAAAGAATATACTTGGGAAAATGCCTGTAATTTCGGAGGTGGGACATGAGCTTGAGTCCCTGCTTCTTTAGATGAACAAACAGAATAACCCAGACAAGACATTGTAGCTAAAGTATCGCAAAATGCGTTCGATTTCAACAGCTGAGCTCCGCTAAACAATGGGAAGAGTAAGAGCATCTATAAGGGAAGAGTTCAACACTTTCCATATCCAAGGAGGATACAGCTGCGAAGATAAGATTCTCATGCCGGCTAGCCTTTGGGGTTCCATGAGCTAAAACCGCTCCTCTTCTAGACGCACAAGAAGCTTCAACATTTGCAGAGTTCCCAATAAACAGAGCACACCTGCGCCAAACAGTGGGAAAAGTACTTGTTCTATAATTTCATGCGAGTTTTGGTCAGGGCAAGACATCTGAGAAGAAAGAGTTCAACACTTTCTAAAGCCTGCTCTTCCCTATTAATCAAGATTAATTAATATGCTAGTTAAGAACGAGCATAGTCGCGCTTCTGTTCGGTCGAATCCTAAGCATCCTAGGCTCCGTCCTTAGACGCACTTGCTATCCATTCCACTCAGAGGAAAAAATTTGGCTTTCAGGAAGAAGCTATTTATTTCCTGTTAAATTGTTGTTGTTTCTGCTTAAGCGACATAAGCTGTAATTATTTCTTTCGCTTATTTCATTTGCATTGCATGCTACTGTAATTCGCAACTAGCTTATGAAATATTCCTAAGATATATTTTATTTTTGCAATCCAAAATCGGAGTTTTTCACAGCAACAATGAGGATGCCAATCCCGAGCTTGTACCTCAAAGCCACAAGTGCGCCCCCAAAATAATAACAAATTAACTTAAATATGCTACTCGTCCTCCATAAAGCTTAGATAGTTTTCTTCCTTCGAGTGGACCGATAATTGAACGTGTAATTGAAATAAGCAGTAAATGGCAAGATACACACAAAAATTATAAATACTGACAAAAAAGATGGTGAAAAAAGATATGCCAACATATATGTAAATATGTACAGTGTACGATAAAACTAAAGCACCAAGAGTCCCTCTGCTAAATATGATTAAATAAAATTCTATGTGCAGGTTTTAAATTTTATATTTGTTTTTACTGATAAAGGTCACATATTAGTTATTTGAAATATGAATTAAAAAAAAACTGTTTTCATGGTCCATGTTTTTTCTAAATGTGTTGTAAAAACCATAAAAATGCGGTAAAAATAAGAAACAATAACCACTCCGATATATTTCGAAACATCTCAAACAACGGTTCCCTTCTTTTATTTAGCCGTTAAATGAGGTTGGATGATCTGTAGCAGTCTAGAAGATTTGCTGGAAATAATTATTTCGTGGTACTTCGAGAAAGAATTTGACTCAAATTTAATCAAAGGAAATCACAAAATATTATTTTAAAATGTTTTAACATTTTTCGTGGCTTTATTTAGCGTACTTCAAACATTTTGCCCATGCAATTGGCTCCCTTAGCACTGTACAGAGATGTGCTAGTGCACGAAAAAAACCGAATAGAAATGATCGAGCAATCGTTCGTGGACTAAAAATATTACTTCTTGTTTCCACAAGAAGTTTTAGGAGAGAATTTGTGTTATCCACCCCATGTAGAACCATTTAAAGACGTGATCTTGAACACCGATTACTTCACTTCGGAGTTTTGAAGCCCCTTCGATATCAGATAGAAGAGAAATAAGGGGTTTCATGATTCCACCTTAATTGGAGTACTGCAATAAGACGAAGAATTTTGTTTTCTGTCAAATAAAAGTTTTCTGAACTATTAGGACGCTCTGAAGCTTGTTCCCAGGCCAAAAGAACAACGTTTACTCACTTTTACTATACTTTTTGATCGGTGAAACACAATTGGGGCACTGTAGCGGTTTGTAGACGATTTTTCGGTCATGTAGCCCGTCCAATTCATACGATTGAACTGGTATTGGATCGTTTCATATTCAAAAATATTCATCAAATCTTCATACTATTTTTTGAGGGGGAAGCAATGCCAATAAGGTGGATTTATCAGGAAGACATTCTGCCGAAACGTATAGCGATTTGCTTCAAAAAATTGTTTACGGCTAGCAACTTGGACGTATTGTCGTACAGAGAACCTATAGAAAATGATGGATCCTAAAAATACGGAGGGAAATTGCAGCAACAAAGACTCTCTATTTGGACAAGTTCAGCAGGCGTGGAAAATAATTTCCTAAGATATTTTACTTAAATAATATACTCCATGCCAGCACGATATGAAGCTGCCACAAAGATCCACGGATATGGAACGAAATAACGAAAAAAAAACGGGTTTGTCCCATAGATATTTGATGGTGCTTTAGTTTTGTCGCTCCACTTTTTAAGTTCATTGGATTTTTTGCACACAATTTTTTTTGGATGATGGTAAACTACTTTTATTTGTTCAAATTTATAATACCTAATATTTATTTTCCCCGAATAAAAAAAAGGACTAAATATTATAGAACATGTGCTCACAATTATTTAAAGTAAAATTTTTTAAAGTGAATTTCGGTGCTTTAATTTTGTAGCACACTGTAGGTGCATAAATATATGCATTGGCAGCAAAAAATTTATATATAAAAAAAGTCAATACAAAATAACCCCGTAGAAAATGTGAAGGACCGAACAATAGTGAGCTCGTCGCTTTTACAATTTAACAAAAAAAAATATAAAACTGAGAAAAAAAATATTCAGTCTCGTTGCCGTAATCGTGGTCTTCGCTGCCGTCTCGTCGAATTCGAAACCGAATTTGTGAAACGGTGAATGTTGGAACAAATAATATGGCTGTTTGTATGTATGAAATTATTCCCGCCATTTTGTAGGCAAAAATACAAAATAAAAGTTGTTGCTGTTACTTTTATAAATTTTGTGATTGTGTGTACAACAAGAAGCCGGCGTTTTGGTGTTAAACGCAAAAACAAATAGCAACAAATGAAGACGTGCATGGATGCATAAAGGTGTTAAGTCGCAAAATTAAAATTTCAAGAAAAATTTGTTTACAAGTTTCAAACATGTATACAAAGAAACAGAACGCTTTCAGCAAGTAGTTATTTTTGACAATTTTTTTTATTTAAAAAACGAAGAAACATGAATAAGTGGCATACAGCCATACATAAAACAGCGAAATCCCAAAAGTGCGGCATAAGACCAGAACTGCACAGCAAGAATCTTGGAGTTTCAGTTTATTAGCTATTTACTTTGTAAAATTTTATCTGGTTTGTTTAGAGAAGTGACCTGGAGTCAGAAAAATCGATAACTCAATAATAGATTTTTTGTTTAGAGATAAACCGACTTGTGAAAAATCGTATTTGGAAGTCTCAAAAGTTAGAGAAATATTTTAGTTTTATTTTTAATCGAAAATCAGTTTACAGAGCTAAGCTAAAAGTCGATTAGTGAGCGATTGGAAAAACACTAGAAAAAAGTTCACATTAGAAGCCAATTAGAATTTCATATTAGAATTCGATTAGATAACTAAGCTTTTCCTCGATATCGATAACAAAGTCACCTTTTTGTAGAGAATGCTATAATTCTCGACAGTTTCTCAAACCGTTCTCTAACCTTCTACCTTAGAGAAATACATTCGAATTCGAGTCGTTTTCCAATCGTCCTCCAACCTAAATGTATGCTGGAAACAATCGATTTTTAAAGAAAATAATCGATTTTTGTACATCAATCGATTTGTTATACGAAAAATAATAGCTACATATTAGAATTTCAGCCATTATTCGACCTGCCAGAAGAATCAATGCAGGGATGGTGAATAAATAATCGTGTTTTAGGCGTTGTGCCATCATCAGTGTCGATTTTCGTGTTTTACTTTATTATATCATTTCTTTAATTATCGATTTTTTGGACCGATGTTATTAATAGGAAGCCTCGATTATGCATAGTTTAAATCGATTTTTGTCAATTTTGGTAGGTAACACAGAACATTTGTGGCAAAATATTCATTTTAGGTTTATTATTTAAACTCAAAGTTTATGGAAGAACTTATTAGCACGCCCCGTTTTTCGATATCGAAAATTCCGAAACCCGTATAAAATAAGACAATTCAGAGCAAAAGCAACTTTAATAATAAAATGTGGTACCTTTATTGACTTGTTTATTCTATTAACAATTTTAACAAAATCTTGAAAATAGGGCGTGGCACCGCCCACATATTTATGAGTAGACAAATTTGTAAACTTCGAATGTTAATAACTATGGAACCGTTTATGCTACAATAACAAAACTTGGTAAGAGGTATACTATTGTTGTGGCGAATACACCGATAGAAAATAAGAGAAATCGTATTCGACCCCGCCTACTTTTTCATAAAAGTTATTCGAAATAGACGTAGAAGGACTGACCATGCCATATATTTTGGACTGATGCAGATAGAATGCTAGAATTTGGTAGTTACAGTAAAGTGATCATCTTAGAAAAAATTTTTGGAAAATGGGCGTGGCACCGCCCACATATGAATTAAGAAATCGACAAAAATTGTTGGTATAAATCATCAAATTTTAACTGTTAATAACTTCAGAACCGTTCACGATAGAATGATGAAGCTTGGTGTGAGGCATATTATTGTTGTGGAAATTAAAGCCAGTGAACCAGACCATACAAAAAACACCCCAAAGAACACAGATATTGATGATTCTTACGTTCTCTGAGCTGATTACATGTTTCCCTAATTGGAAAGAAACCTTTGGAGGAACGGTTTTGGCGCCAATTGGAAATACCCACGCGTCTCATAACTTATAATATACTGAGTCTGATTTTAATCATTGTATTTTCGAAACCAGTTTGGATATTGAACTTAACCTCATAGCTTATTGCAGCACTCATTAGCACCTTTTGTTTGATACTCCTATTGTAGTAAGCAGACTCGTTAAATAATGATTACCGGTTTGATTATTTTCTTGACAATACATTTAATGATTGCTTACCATTACTTACAACTTTTAATGATTATTTTCCAATTATAAAAAAAATTATCAAAAAAAAATCACGATTTTTTACGATTATTAAAAAAAATCAAAAATAATCAATTAATTAGACGGATTTTTTAATTGGTAATGATTATTTTTGTTTTTCAAAATAAAAAGGAAATTACTAATTGATTACGACTAAAAAAAATTAAAAAAAAAATCAAGAAAAACTGAATAAATCAAGAGTTGTTTTGATTATTTCGATTTTTTTTGATTATTTTTGATTTTTCACAGTATTTTTGATATGAATATTTATGTGCTTCTGCAACAATACTGAAAAAATCAAAAATAATGAAAATTTGTTTTAATTTATTACGACTAAAAAAAATTAAAAAAAAAAATCAAGAAAAACTGAATAAATCAAGAGTTGTTTTGATTATTTCGATATTTTTGATTATTTTTGATTTTTCCCAGTATTTTTGATATGAATATTTATGTGCTCCTGCAACAATACTGAAAAAATCAAAAATAATGAAAATTTGTTTTGATTACTTTTGATTTTTTTTTTCAGTATTGTTGTAGAAGCACAAAAATATACAATACTGAAACAAAAAAAAAACTAATAAAAAAAAATTTAAAAAAAATAACATTTAAAAAATCTGAAATAATAGAAAAAAACAATCAAAAGTTATCAAAACAACTTTTTTGAGTATTTTTTTATTTATTTTTTTAACCAATTAAAAAGCCGTCTAATTAATTGATTGCTTGAGCGCAAGGTCGAGCTTCTCTACCAATTTGTGGTGTGCTATAGTTCTAATTTTCCTACAAATTGGCGGGACCTACAATTTTTGGCTAATTCCGAACGGCATCTACAAAGATGAATTTTTGCTGAGAAGCCTTCCATAGCAGAAACACCTGAACCTGGGCTCGAACCTTGGACGTTCGGTCCTTGCGGCCGCCGTCTGGTAGTAATTAATTGATTACAAATCCCCAATCAAATTTAACAGGTCTGGAGTAACACACTCTGGTTCACTCTGGTCCCCACCGAAACCGGTCGAGCTATCACAATAAGGAATATCTTGAATTGTATTTTAGACATCTAGTAATGCAGATGTGAAAGTTGCAATTAATTCTATTTAGCAGTTTCGGAGTGATATGCACACAAACATACAGATAGACAGAGAAAAAAGTCTGAAAACTCTTGCTATGGATTCTATTGGCACAATAATGATCACTCCTATCAATTTTTCTTGAATATATGCAATGTACAGGCATCGAACTGTAACTATTATATGTACAGATTATTGTAAGATCTGCAGCATAGACGAAGATAGTCTTGTGCTGTTTTTTTTAAAGCTTTTATACTCAAATAAATTATTCCGAATATAAATGCTGTTTAATTTCGATTTTATAATAAAAAAAAAAATTTCGAAAATTTAAGACTCACAAATCTTCCGAGTGTGGACGAGGAGTTTCACTTTTCGTTGGTATTCGTTGCATGTGTTTTTTTTTTTTGGTGATAAAATAATTTTGGTCACGACTGGTTGTGTAGTTGTAAATGGAGTAGCTGTGAGAGATTGCAGTAATTGTTATTGTTGCTACTGCTTGGGTATAACAATATGGCGGCACGTTTCACAAACACAAAAAAAAAAAAGAATAACAAAGTTAGCAACAATTTTTTGCGAGTTTTTTTTTATAAATTCGTAGTAAACAAATATTGATAATAGCACAAATTTTTTTTAATAAATAACAATTTCAAACTTTTGCAATTTTTGACTTAATTAATGAATTTTTATATGCGTCGTAGAGAAACACAACTTTTTTGAGTAAATAAAAATTTTGGATTTTTCACAAAAGAAAATTTTAACAAAAAAAAAACATTCAACAAAGTTTAGTATACGGAGCGCATACAAAAACAATAACAATAAATGACTGAGCACATTTCAACGATATAAAAAAGTTTAACTTTTGCGGCTACATATTTTGTTGCAACAAAGCACAGCTGCTGGGTGGGTGTGGTTGCGCGGTGTTTTAGTGTAGGTTGTTACTTGGTGTTGTTGTTTAGCTTTTGAACATATTTTATCGTTGCACGCAACTGAAACTACGCATTTATGCCACAAACGCTGAGTATAAACACATTTGCTGCGTCGGCGTATGCACCACAGCACTCGACGCTCCGCTTAGCGCCGTCATGTCTCAGTTGATTGTTGAATTTCGATGTCTTTGGTGGATTTGTTTTAATTTGGGATGAATTAAATTTTTTTTTCAACGTTAGCTACTAAAATGATATTCAAACATTTTTGTTCTAATTTTGCACATTTCCTCGAAATTAATTAAAAAGTTTTTAAAATTCAATTCAACTTGTCGCTCAACATATTTTACTAATTTTATAATATTGTTGTGTTGTTTTTGTTTTTTCTTTCAGCAACGCCTTTTATTGGAACATGTTGAGCGCGCACATCAAAAAGTCATTGTTTTGCTTACGTTTTCAATGGGAAACTAAACTATTGCAAACCTCTGTACAATGTTTAGACTGTCATCCAATACAGGCAGCATTCCAGTGGCCACAAACAGCACCAGAAGGGATGAAAGAGCCAGGCTGCAACCACCAGGAGTTTACTTCTCTCATTTCAAGTATGTCTTGGTACTGAATGTGTAATTGTTTGTTTGGCAGGATTCGGAGCAGTTATGAGAGCGGTGGCAGGAGCGTAAATACAACTCTGACCCAGAGCACAAGAGAAAGGAAATATTCAAGTGAAGTTAACAAAAAAAAAAACAAAGAAAATGCAATAAAGTGAATAAATGGTATGAAAATTGGTAGAATCGCTACAGAGAGAGAGGCTTACAGCAATATCTAATCTATGTATGTATATGTACATTGGTATATCCATGTCAAATCGTCACACAGTTGGAATCGACCCATTTCGATTTGAATAAAATTTGGTGAAGAGTTTAATTATATTGTTTATTGTTCTTCCAAAGAAAAAAAAATTTCTGTTTAAGTTATGCAATTTCAAAATTTCACTTTTTTTTTCTTTTTTACCTGGTTTGAAAAAGTTATTTTTTTTTAATATTTCGTAAACTACTTAAATTAAAAAAAAGCTTTGGTACTAAGAGGTATAAAAAAATTTTAATTTCTAATTTTAGAAAATTTTCGTTCTTTCAAAATCGAAAAAATTAAAGTACGCCATTAATCTTTGTATCTAAATGTTTTTATATTACTTGTATATCAATGCGATATAAATACAATTCAAATTTCAAGTTTCTAGTTCCGCATAGTTTCTTCTATGAATTTTTCGAAAAAAAAAAAAAAAAAATGAAATTTTTTAACCTTAAAACGGATACCTAGTCACACTAGAATTTGATGCGCACAAAGCCGTATTTTCTGATTTAAAAAATTTTCAAAAATGTTCAAACCTTTTTAAAAATATTTCAAAACTTGTTTGAAGTTTTTTAAGATGCGCATAACGTTTAGAATACATATTTAGACAGCTCTAAAATAAGAACCGTGTGGGCTACAATACTATATTTTCGCTTTTTTCCTTTAAAATATTTCTAATTTTTTTTAAATATTGTTTATAGCATTCGTAAATAAGGATTCCGTTGAACTATAAATCTGTATTTTCAGTTTACTGATTTTAAATATTTTAAAACTTTTTGAAAAAGGCTCAAAACTTTAAAAAAAAATTTCAAAACTACTTCAGTTAAATAAAAACTTTGCCACTTTGAAAGGAAGGTATAAAAAAAGATTTAGAAAAAAAAATATATAATTTTCAATTTTAGAAACTTTGCGATGTGTAAAAATCAAAAAAAAAATAAAATCTCGCTATTAAATTTTGGATCTAAATTTCTTGGTGTTATAACTTTGAGGTATCTAAAGATTTCTTGAAATGTTCAGAAGGGTGTTTTTGTTTTTCTCAAAAATATCAATTCTTAAATTTTTTCCAAAAAGTTTTATCAATTAGTTAAACAAATAATTACTCAATTTTTATCAACAAAAATTTTTTTGGGGCTAGCGGAATGTATAAAATAATGTGTAAAAAAATTTTTTTTAAGCATATTACATTAGTTCTAAAATTTCTAATTTTGAAAAAAAAACAAAAAACACCCCTCTGAAATTTACAGGATATCTTTAGGTATATCAGAGATATAATATAAAAAACTTCGAGTCCTAAATTTAGTGGCGAAATTAAATTTTTTCTATTTTGAAGTCAAAAAATTTTCTAAAATTACAAATTGTGAAATTTTATTTAAAATTGTTTTGTATACCTCTAAGTACCTCATTTGAAAGTGCCAAAGTAAAATTTTCAACTAAAGTTATTTCCGAAATATTGAAAAAATTTTGAAATTCCATCTTTTGAAAAAAATTTTTAATTCGGTTTTATGATAAAAGGAAGCTCTTCATGAAATTTTATTTAAATCGGGGAAATCGGAAATCGGACCCTCCCGATTCCTACTATGTGACGATTTGACATGGAAAGACCCGCATATATATGAAATTCGAATTATGTATATATATATACAAACATATATGTAGGCTTGAGTCCAGTTGGGTTCCATACGAATTGACGGATCATAATAAAATTTAAATTACCCACCCAAGCATGGTCATGCGTTAAAAATCATTTTAATACATAAAAAGAGGCGTGGCGGCTACCATACATATGCATTTTTTTCATACTGCATGTCTCTGTGAGTATTCATGCTCCACTGACCACTGAAACTCGACCAAAATTCATGTGAGATTAATCCCTAATCCTTAAAACAGCCAAAAATAGGGAGGATAACGGTAAACGGGGCCCGAAGACCCATACAAATGACAGTTCAATAACTGTGAAAGAAAAACTTTAAGATTCAGTGGAAAGTTACTTGAAGCTTTTCCTTAAAACAAAAAAAACGAAAGGAAAGGATAAAGGGGCCCAATGAAAACCCAACAATTTCTTTACCGCCAGATTTGACTTCCTTTCCTCTCATTTTTTGTGTAATTACGAAATCAGTCGAAGCTTTTATATGTACCAAATGTATTTCCACTTATACAAAGCGAAACTACGAACCATTAGCCAGGCGCACAAACTTAAAAAGAAACAGCCACGCCCCTCTTGTCATCAGCGGCGCAGAGGTTGAGGGGGCTATCAGGAAAGCGTAGGGCTCGAAATATCTTGGCACAGTCGCTTACACCTGGGATACCAGCCAAGGAGGTGGAATCATATCGACCGATATTCCTCCTTTAGCCAATACATTAAAGACCGTTCTACTCCCTCACTACACCGCTAACTTGCTATATAATAAGCTCTGTAGAATACAAAACACCACTACCGCGCTTAATTCCATATACATTCAGATAATGGCAGACCTTACCACACGCCTGTCCTTGTGGCTCTGGGCGTATCAAAAGCCTTTGAGACGGTCAACCTCGCGTCACTCCCGGTTAATGAGGGTATAATCTTTCCCCCCACTCTAAAAAGACGGCCCTTGAATTACCTGAGTGGTCGGCAGGCGTCTGTGGAACACTCAAGATCCCGTCTATCCTATCTTTTCCTACACCCAGTACTACGGAGACAAGGTCATTGCATTGAGGAGGTGTGTTCCAAAATAAGCAGCGATCTCCCGATCTTATGAATTGGCCTGCAATTCTTACCGACCAAATCCCCAGCTAAGTATACGAGAAAAAAGTTCTTCGAAAAATTTACGGACCCTTACGGCGACGGCGAGTAAAGAAGAAGTTATAGTGATGAGCAGACAGAGACATAGTTCAACGTATCAAAACCCAGCGGATTTGTTGGATATGCTATGTTGTGCGAATGAATGAAGAGGCTCTGGCCCAGAAGGTATTCTTTGTTATCGACACCAGCCGTTGGTAGCAGAGGAAGAAGGAGACCACGACTCCGAGGAAAGGAACAAGTAGAGCCCGATGGTGTTCCAATTGGCGCCAGTTGGCAGAAAGAAGACCCGACTGGCGCGATATGTTGAATGGTCGAAATCTTTTAGACGGTTAAGCGCCATTTAAAGAAGACGATATCTTCCATCTACCCTTCTCACGGCGTCAAACGCGCAGGTGAGCATGATATAATCCATTGCCCCAAGATGCTGTTGGCAGTTGTCCAGTTGATTCTGAGCGCCGCGTCGCCAATGTGGTCGCCGAGAAAACGCCGCAGGCCTTACTGAACACCACGTTCGGTACTGATAGCACCTGTTTCCGGCATCATCTAACAATTTCGGTTGATCTAAAACTGCACTGACAGGCTCACAGCAACATCCCCACAGAGTCGGTAAGATCCTGCGTCAACTATCGCCTGGTAAACGTCGGTCTACAGGAACAAGCCCCGCCTATAGCTGCAGAAGAATGAGAGTC
Organism: Merzomyia westermanni; assembly: GCA_949987695.1. Lineage (NCBI taxonomy): Eukaryota > Metazoa > Arthropoda > Insecta > Diptera > Tephritidae > Merzomyia > Merzomyia westermanni. The sequence continues at coordinate 37,785,681 of OX465288.1, forward strand.
CCTCGGTCCTAACTTCGATTTGTATTTTGCAATAGGTTAAATTCTTACCCCGCCAACTATTAACTGTCCTACGGAGCATACTCTTCTAGAGCAAAATTAATTTTGGTCCCATCTTCTTGATGCTGTTTATTTCCTTGGACTTTCGTTAGAAGAGTTTGGTGACAATTTTCGGTAATTGCAGATTAGGCAGAGCGAAGTACTGCTACAACAACAACAATAGATGTCTTCATGGGACTTGAAAGTGATACAACCTAGAGCAAGTAGTTCTTGGGTAATGAGTTCTTGGATTTATTTTGTCATTTTTTTTTTTTAAATATTTTTAAGTTTAAGGTTTTTTGGTCACGTCTAATTTGTTACTCCACTTTGATTCGTACTTTCATAATTTGGGTGCTTACCTGTTTCAACTTATTGGCTCTAACTTTAAGTTGTGTTATTGCAACACTTGGCCTGATCTTGTTGTTCTTCTTCATATTTTCTGAGCCATACATACATAATAGACTGGGACAATTTTTATTTTTTTTTTGAAACGGTGATTGATATTATTTTTTGATTCTCTGGCATGTCCCACCTGACGAAAATTTTCATTCAGAATTTTCTGTGGCAAATTTAATTTCCTTTATAAACCAGACTCGGACCTGTTAAATTTGATTAGTAATTAGTAATCAATTAAGTAGACGGTTTTTTTAATTGGAATTGATTATTTTAATTGTTTTACAAGAAAAGGCAATTATGAATTGATTACGATTAAAAAAAATATTATAAAAAAAAACTGTTTTCATTACATTTGATTTTTTTTATTATTTTTGATTTTTTTTAATATTTTTATTTTAAATAATCAAATTTTTATTTTAAATAATCAAAAAATTATCATAAGTAATCAAAAGTTATCATAAGTAATCAAAAATTATCATAAGTAATCAAAAATTATCACAAGTAATCAAAACAACTTTTTGATTTTCTTTAATAATCGTTAATTTATTTTTTTGATTATTTTTTTATTAATTGGAAAATAATCATTAAAAATTTAAAGTAATTGGTAATCAATCATTAAATAGATTCTCAATAAAATAATTAATCAACCGGTAATCATTACGATTAGTAATCATTATTTAACAGGTCTTTTTTTACTTAATGGTTTGGCAGTTTCAAATCAAAAATGAGATCAGTATTAAAAAATTTAGTTAATAATGAAAAACCTCTAATAAAATTTGACATAAAAATTAATGTCTGAAACTTTTACAGTACTTTTTCTCGCCATTCTGAAATATATGTATAAATATAATTAAAAAAAAAAAATTGTTGCAACCGTCTAATGTTTTTGTAGATACATATGTATACATACATGTTGTTCCTGTTTCTTATATTTGGCGCTACCTAAGGCTCGATCGATTCTCTACTTTACTTTGTTTTTCTGTTTCTTTTTGTCGTCATACTGCATTCCTGAACGATCATTGTCCACCTCTCTATCTCTCGCTATTATGCTCAATTTCTCTTTGATCTTTTTTCTCAAAATAATAGTTTGCAATTCGTACTGAGTGTTGTTGTTGTGAGCAGATACCTAAGGAACCTAATATTTCATATACACAAATGCTGGTACATTCCTACCTCATACCGCAAATCTTCGGCAATGTGTAGACCCATGAAGCCATATGATGATTCCATATAAGAAAATTGATACATGGCTGAATATAATTTTTGACGGTCAATTAAAAGATTTAAGATTTCAAAGGCTTCCCTTAGGCAAGTTTAATAAAAGTTAAGCTTGTTGCGAAAGTTTTAGGTTTTATTATTGTGACAATGGATTAAGTGTTTAAAACAGGATCATCTGACTATCCGCCTCTGACAACGTTCCGTATATTCTACATACGATTTTCTATTGTTGTACAAGGTGGCGCAAAAGTAATCCTCCTATCAGAAAATGCTATTAATTTTGCGATTGGCCCCTAAAGTCAGTTCTGTTTTGACATTTGTGTAGTAAACACATGCGAAATACACGTTAATAAACAATGTTACGCTACACTGCTCCAGAACGCGGAATATTGCTGAGTATTTATTTGACCAGTAATCGGTCGGGGCCAAACGGTTACTGTGAATGGTGAGCGCTACAGAGCAATGATCAACGAGTTCTTTTTGCCGCAACTTGATGAATTGGGATTGGAAAATATGTGGTTCCAACAAGACGGTGCAACAGCACACACTGCACGTGCCACAACCGATATGCTGAACATCGGAAGCTTACTTTTGCGCCACCTTGTAGTAATGATTACTGGTTGAAAAAAAAAACAAAAATAATCAAAAAAAAGTGTTTTTTTTTTTACTTTCGATTATTTTTGATCTTTAATTTTTTTTAGTATTATTTTTGATTTTTTTAGTATTGTTGTAGAAGCACATAAATATACACATCAGCAATACTGAAAAAAATCAAAAGTAATCAAAAAAAAAAATATGTATAAATAATCAGAAGTAATCAAAACAACTATTTTTGATTATTAATTATATTTATTTTTAATTTTTTCTAACCGTAATCACTTAATAATTGCGTTTTCTTGAGAAACAAATAAAGTAATCATTACCAATTAAAAAAGCCGTATAATTAACTGATTACTAATTACTAATCAAATTTAACAGGTCTGCATCTCTTGTGTAATCTTACGGAAATTTATGCTTTCATTCCTGAACTCCAGACACCTGTCAGATAATTGACGGTCTATTTTCTTAAACTGACGGCAAGGGTTGTATCCTCGAGTTTACGAGTGTCGCGTGGTTGAACTTGAATATTTGGAAGGCGGTCGAGTACTCTTAGAGCCGCTTTTTGAGTTGTCAGCGTTCGGGCTTATGCACCATACAGCCGGACAGGTCCGATTAGTGACTTACAAAGTCCGAGGAGGCCTTTCCTTCTCAAATTCCTATACACTCTGCAGTAGTATTTGCTGGCAAGAGTAAACTTCGTTGTAGCTGGTACGAATCGAGATTTCGAACTGTGCATTATAGAGTCATCAAGATGAAGGATTGGTATCCTGGATGCACCAAGAATAACTAAAATATTTTTTCTATCTACACTTGTACTAAGTACTTGGGTGAGGCGAAGCGTGGGGTATTAGGTTAACTCGCCGCATCGACTAGAATATTTATACATCAGAGACAACTATTATCCCATAAGCTATTATTATTAACAAACTTTAAATGGTACTACGTTGTGGAATTGCAGCTTTGGACAATAGACTGCGGTTGACCGAATCAAAAAGAAAATGTCATCAAAGATCTTTGGCCCACACCGAAGTGAAGCGCATATACATAGCAGCTTTTTGTGACAAGTGTATTGTCGTAAGTTGTTGAATATGCAACAATTCTTGGAAGGTGGCGTCTGCGTTCCAATGCAATAAAAGGCATGGCTCAGTGAGGCAACCAAAAAATTCTCTGTTCTGCTGGTACAAGACATAACATTGGCCAATACGAAACAGGTGACAATTATTTGCAACAAGTTTGCTATGCGAATATTAGGCTATGAATAGGGCAATGGATTGCCGCAGAACAACAGCGGGAAATACTAGTTTTTTCGCTTTCCATTTTCCTGTTTAAATACGGCACAACTAAGGAGGCCTTCTGATTAAACTTTACACAAAATCGGTTGTAGAAATATACTCAGCGTAAAGTTCGTACGAACAGTTTATCATAGGGATAAAATATCCTTTCCCACTCCAAGACTCCCCTATCAACTCATCTAATGTCGCCTAAAACGTGTTGCTCTTAAGTCACAAGCGCCGTCGCCTTCTTGACAGCAATTACTTCGAATTCTATTCGTTTATTATCGGGGCTCATTTTTTTCTGCTTCTTTATCCAGTCTAGAATTGCGGGCGCCGATAATATAAATACCATCTATCTGAGAACTATTAAACCTCGTTCGGTGTCAAACAGTTTCTTACAGTTTCTCTCCCATCCAAGTTGTTGGTGGTGCTCACCATTTTGCTTGATGCCACACATCTTGTCTTGTTTCACTCAATCAAAGCTGGAAAAATCCATTTCATATAAATTTTTAAACATTTTCACACATACAAAATATATATTAGGGGGGCTCCATAAACTGGTGAGAAAAAGTAAGTGATATCAAAAAGTCGGTGGCGACAAAAATGTAAGTCATTTTAAAGTCACTGGTAAAAAAATATAAGTGATTTGAAAAAATCACTGCCTTCGAAAAGGAAATTGATTTTAAAGAGTCACTGCTTTTAAAAGAGTGACTATTTCTAAAAATCGGGGGTGTCAAAAAGTAGCCTATTCATAAAGTCCCTGGTGACAAAACAGTTGCTGATTTCAAAAAGTCACTAGTGCCAAACAAGTGATTAGTTTCAAAATTTCACTTGTGTAAAACGTAACTAATTTCAAATAATCACTGGTGACCAAAAAGTATGCGATTTCAAAAATTCACCGGTATCAATTAATTAAATTTAATTAATTAATTAAACTAATTTCAAACTCACTGGTGCCAAAAAGAAGCTTATTTCATAGTCACTGGTGTCGAGAAAGAAACTAATTTCAAAGTCACTGGTAAAAAAGCTTATTTCATAAAGCCACTGGCGTCGAAAAAGAAACTAATTTCAGTCACTGGTGCCAAAAGAAAGCTTATTTCATAGCCACTGGTGTCGAAAAAGGAACTAATTCAAAGTCACTTTTGCCAAAAAGAAGCTTATTTCATAAAGCCACTGGCGTCGAAAAAGAAACTAATTTCAGTCACTGGTGCCAAAAGGAAGCTTATTTCATAAAGCCACTGGTGTCGAAAAAGAAACTAATTTCAGTCACTGGTGCCAAAAAGAAGCTTATTTCATAAAGTCACTGGTGTCGAAAAAGAAACTAATTAAAAGTCACTTTTGCCAAAAAGAAGCTTATTTCATAAAGTCACTGGTGTCGAAAATGAAACTAACTTCAAAGTCACTGGTTTCAAAATAAAACTATTTTCAAAGAATTACGAGTCAAAAAAGTAAGTGATTCCAGAAAGTCACCGGTAATAAAAAAGTGACAGATTTCAAAAAGTCACTTGTGCCAAAAAAAACTTGTGGTGACTTGGCTTATGACAAATGAATTTTTTGAAACTGGTTACAGTCCCGGTATTGCCTATGTTTTGATACCGGTTGCTTTTTGGTACTAGATTAAATATGAAATACTGCTACAATTATACCAAAAATAATCCAAAAATTAGTCAAATATACAATGAAAAAAGACCGAGCAGTTATCACTCAAAAATGCTGGAATAAAAATAATCGATAATACATTTTGATATATTTCCTAAATACAAACTTCAAAAAGTCACTGCTTCTGAAAAAAGTCATCACTTCGAAAAAATCACTGCTTCCAAAGAATGCACCACTTCAAAAAAGTCACTGGTTGCAACAAAACGAATTTCCGATGCATTTTTTTTAACCGGTTAACGTTCACTTACTGACTGCTTGTTTGCTAGAGGTTACTTTTTTGGAATGATCATGAAATCATAACCAAAATCTACCCAGCCTAATGTACACGACCTCTTTCATACCAAAATACTATACAAATCATATCTTATCTCTTCGATGAAGTAAAAGTGCCGATTTCCTTTTTCCAATGATACTCGCATGAGGACATCAACTGCTCATCGACCTTCTAAGAACTGAATGAAAAAAGAACGTGAAAATCATAATTTCTCAGGGTTTTTTGAGGTAGTCTATACGGGGGAAAGACAATAACTGGGTGTGGAAAAACATGATTTATAAAAAAATGATTTTTAGGAGTAAATTGAAGAAAAAGTGTTGAGAAAGGAACTTGCTCATTTTATTTTTCAATTCTAAGCCAAATGAAAATTCTAAGGTTTGCTGGAGAATAAAAGTCTGACGTGCTTAATATAAATATGCAAGAGTAAGATATAAGCAAATAATAGCCGGAAATCGCATAAAACTGTAGAAAGGAATGTGTTTGCAAAAATTTGCGCAACTAAAAGGTTTTATCTACAAATTACAAACTTAAATGCAAAACTTGTAAATGGATGTCACGAATGTATTTTTCCTACAAACATGCGTACATATGTACTTGTGAACCACGAAAGAAATCGAAAGCCAAAACACATTAGGGATAATTAAAACTTACAATTGACATACTAAAACGCTACAAAACTGGCAAACAAATCAACTACAGATGTATGGCATATGTTGAGACAGAGATACCATGAGATAGAAGAGGCATGAACTGTGACTTAACGTTCTTTAATGTCTTTAGTTTCGTATTGAATGCAGGTTTTACGACTTCTTAAGGATATAGTGCATATCCTGTAGGGAAAATCGCTAGGCGAATTCGCTATTAGCTCTTCTTCAAACGCTTTTACATGTAATCAAGTGAAAATCAGACCTGATAAGTTGTGATTACTAATCATAATGATTACCGGATTGATTGATTACTTTTTGGAAAAGCCTACTAATGATGAATTACCCACTGTATAAAAAAAAAATCAAAAACAATCAAAAAATATTTTTTTCATTATTTTGGATTATCTTTGATTACTTTTTGGCATTGCAATAAAAAAAAAAGTTTAAAATAATAAAAAAAAATCAAAAATTATCAAAAGTAAAAATTATCAAAAATTTTTGTTTTGATTGTTTTTAAGTACCCATTGTATAAAAAAATCAAGAAAAATCCATAACAATCAAAAAATATTTTTTTCATTACTTTTGATTACTTTTTGGTACTGTAATTAAACAAGAAAAAATTAAAAAAAAAAATCAAAAATTATCAAAAGAAGTCAAAAACAATCAAAAATATTTGTTTTGATTACTCTTGATTATTATAATTTTTTTTTTAATTACTACTTGCGGATTTTTGAAAACAATTAAAATAATCATTAATGATTAAAAGAGATATCCAATCAATTCATTACTCAATTCTAATGGGAATCCAACAGGTCTGGTGGAAATTCCGAGCTGGTTCCGAACTTAAAGCTTCCGTTTAGAGACTTGCCCAACAGGGTAGGTTCATACAAATAAACTAACGGACATTTTTTGTTACTTATACAATATTTGTCCAATAGGATCATAAAATGAAGCGTCCCTAACTAAAGGAATAAATCCTCTCAAGAATACCATGACATTAAGATATTCCAATCACTGACTGGATGAGCAATCGTGTGGACTATCTGTTAACCTCAAATATAGGAAACACGTTCTCTTCACGATAAGATAGTAAATCCATGCCTTCAGACTGCCCTCGATACGGGGAGTACCTAAAACTGTCTGCTGGGCTTAGATATCTGGAAATTGTACTAGATAGGAAGCTGTATTGGAAACCTAATGTGGAAGATAGAGCTGGGAGGCTTCTGTCGCCTTGTATTGCTACAAAGGGGCCAACGGCAAGAGGCGGCAATCGTATTGCATTAGTTTTAGGAGATCTAGGTCTGGTTTTAAAAGGCTAGTATTTGTATTTGATATTGTGGACAAGTCGGTCGAGATATGGGCTACAGGTTCGTGCACTACTGACACGAACAGGTTATTGCGTGCTGTGACTGTTGTTAATTTCATTTGGGGCAGTGAACCGGTGAAGTGGTTCGCGGATGGATTGAGGAAGGAAGGTAAGTTCCAGCTGACTGACTATTGTAGTATCTTACGAAAGCGAAAGTCGCGGCATTCAATGATGCATAGGGAATTCAATTGTTATACAGACACCCAAGCGGATATTTATGTTTTGAGCTCAACCGTGGTGCTGTCGAGGGTGGTCTTCTATTTCACAATAAGCATCTTCTAGATAGCCAATATCCCGGGCAACTGAAGCGATGATGTCTTGGCTCAGTTGGGTAGTTGTGAAACAGAACAGATGTGCTGTAGAGAACGCCGGTTGAGCTGGACAACTGAGGGCTGCTCTTGAACAACTTAGCAAATGCCGAGCTAATGTTACCTCTTGTAGGGTAGCGAAATACTACTGGATCATGGTTTAGTTGCCTCCTAGAGCGTCAGTAGGAACTGAGAGATTATCCAAATAAATTCTTCCAGTAACTATGTACAAGACTGGAGAGCTAAGACTTTAACTTTGTGGGCATGTTAACTAAAGGTGAATTCCAATTTCCTTTAACACAGTAATAATTGACACTCAAAAGACTTCAATTTCCTTAGAAAATATTTACTTTCAGCAAAGGGCATTCTAGTAGAGCTTTCTTTAAGGGTTGAATAATTACCTTCAAAATTATTGTAAACAAATTTTTACATCAAATAACATGCCACCACCATCATTAGCGAACATGCAAGTACAAATCCGACAGCGAAGCACCAACTAGTCAGGCAAAAAACTAGCCCACAACTAGTATTTGAAACTGGTTTCAACGTATCAACAAAAAATCGAAGGTTTAAGTATGCTGGAGCGAATAATGTGTTTATAGATTTACATTCCAAAAACTTATACAAACGTCTTCAATTCTATAACCCTTACTTTTAAGCATTTTGTAAACGAAAAATCAGCTTTTGTAAGCTTAATGTTTATATCGTTAATTTTCTTAACGTTTACTTTTCTTATTGGGGAGTGTTTATTCCAGACCTGTTAAATAATGATTACTAATTCTAATGATTACCGGTTTGGTTAAGAATCCATTTAATGATTGATTACCAATAACTTTCAGTTTTTAATGATTATTTTGCAATTAATTGAAAAAATAATAAAAAAAATCATGATTTTTTACGATTATTAAAAACAATCAAAAATAATCAAAAAAAGTTGTTTTGATTACTTTTGATTATTTTCGATTTTTTTTTTTAATTATTTTAGATTTTTTTCAGCATTATTGGAAAAGCAAATACATGTACACATCAACAATATAATGTCTGTACATTGCAGATATTCAAGAAAAATTTATAGGCGATATTACTATTAGCCAATTAGTCTCTAACGCAACAGTTTTTAAAATTTTTGTTTGTCTGTCTGTATGTTTGCGCGCGCATCTTTTAAAAATTGCTGAATGGAATTGAATGGAATTTTCACTGTTGCGTTACTAGACAACTAACTTAAATTTGTAGATCCACACTTATTCAATAACTCTTTCGGTTTTAGAGTTATTGAACAATATGTGGACTAGGGTGACCCAAAATGTGTTAGTACAAAATGGGTATCAAAAGAAAGGTGCTAATGAGTAATGATATAAGTGATGTGATTAAGTGCCATAACTCAACCGGTTTAGGAGATATAATGATTAAAATCGGACGCAGCCTATTCAAAGTTTTAAGACGACAACGAAGCGTGGCCGGGTTTTGCAGTTAAAATTAAAAGTTGCTTATAGAAAAAATACCTTTTACTGACTAGTTTGATTGATCCTAGTAGTGAGAGTTAGTTTACAACAAGTTGATTTAACGCAGGGTACATAAATGCATACAAAAATTAAAGGAATAAACTCTATTAGTAATAATATCAAAAACACACGAATAACTGCAGTTATCAAAAAATAATTAAATACACGAAATGTTTAAATAGAAAATTTACAAATGAAAAGCAAATATGAGAGACACACGCTAAATAAAACCAGCGACCAACCACCACCACCACCATCATTGGGCTCCTTCAACTTTAGGGTGCAATCAACAAGCAAGGCGGCGCACGATATCCTTGCAGGACGAACGATTTCAAGGTACGTTTGGTTGTTTGCAGTAAAAAAAGTAAGTGAAGACCACGAAAGGAGTTATGTAGACTTACATTTTTAGCATGAAAGATCGCGCAATATGGCTGCACAAACTGAATAAATCCACATGCATGGATGGCTACATATTCAGGAATGGGAAGTTTGTATGTATTGTGCGCATTAAAAAAGCGTTTTGTATAAAAACCAAAGCAGCCGGCGCGAGGCGCTATAATGCAACTGACTGACGTATGCTGACGGTTGACAAAACGCGCTCTGTAAAGGACTGCGAGTGCAAAACGGAACGGCTGTGGCGACAAAAGGTAAGGTTCTTTTATGTACGATTACTTTTCAATTCTTTTCTTTTTATTCGTTCTATTAAAATTTCTGGTGGTTGTACGTGCAGCTGTCAACGTCGTCCTCGTCATATTGTTGCTTGTTATGTCATTTAGTTGATATGCAGGCGAGCATGGACGATAGATTTCGAGTTTCGTTGATCGAACGACTGAACTCTGTAGGATTGTTAGTGCGTTATTTTAATTTGTTTCAAACAAGTAGACAGCAGTCAGAAGGCGATCGAGCTAAATGTAAGAGCTTTGAAGGAATTAGGTGTTCAATGAAGCAGAGTCTCTAACAGTAAACTCACTAAGATCCGATGTTATTGAAACTGCTAGTGGGAAACGACAAAGCACAGTTATCGGTAATGCAAGTGGCGATTATGCCGGGCGAAGTACTGCGAAAATCACAACAGCAATAGCCCTTAACGATTTTCTTTTGTTGACCAGGGAGCGGTGAAGTGTCTGTTCAATAAGAATAACTCCGGAAGTCTAAGGGAAAAAACTAGGTACTAACTGAGTCTCTTCAACCACAAAATTGGGTACGCTGCAACCAGCCCTTGTAAAACCCATCGCAATTTTTCAGCTTCTTCAAGTTTGCGCTGATCACGAGATATTGTGTAGTTCCTGGTTGAAACCGCAAAGCGCCTCTCGAAAGTTTGGGAAGTGTTACGATATGCACAGTAGAGCGTATCACCAAAAAAAAATTTTAAGTCTCCCTCCTGGTTCGAATGTTAAACTGTTAGAGATTCCAAAAAGTTAACTTTTTTTTCAACACCCTGTAGCAGCGAAATTTGTTTTTTGCTTATAACTTATCTATTTGACCTTTGATTTCAATAAGCAATATTTTGTTGTAAAAGCGTTAACAGATGTCACATTTTGTCTATATACGCTATTAACCTATCATGTCAACTTAAGCTTTTATTAGAATTTATTTAAAATGAACACCCTGTAGTGAAAAAAAAAATTATGAATGAAGTAAATATAGCGCCAAATATCATTTGCGCATCATTATCTGTTACGGATAAAGACAACAGAGCGCATTACACAAAAAAGTTTAGAAAGTCCACCCTGGTTTGAACGTTTACTTGCTGGAGATTTCGATAGACAATTTTTTTTTCAACGCCCTGTAGCAGTGAAATTTGTTTTTTGCTTATAACTTTTCTTTTCGACCTTTGATTTCAATAAGCGATATTTTGTTGCAAAGGCGTTAACCGATGTCACAAATCGTCTATATAACCCATTAACCTATCCTGTCAACTTTAGCTTTTATTCAAATTTATTTAAAGCCAACACCCTGTGTTGAAAATATGAATAAAGTAAATATAGCCTTAAATATCATTTGTGTATCATTACCTGAGTAAAAAGTGTTCACTAATTAAAATTATTAATAAAATATGTCGTTTCAAAATAAAACTTAGAAATTATAGAGAAAAAGTTTCTCGCCGTTGGCACAGGGTGTCATGTATTTTTGTTTTTTAAACCTCATAGTTTTTCTCCTACGCTCTAATGGGCAGTCCTTTACTAGTGTCAATCCCATAAGCTCCGGTACTAACACCTTCCGGTAATAGACCGACTGCAGAGCGAAAGATTTGTTTGACGCCGTTAAACTTAGCGTCGTGGATTTTGGTCGCATTTTAAGGAGTTTGAGCTTTCAATCACACAACGACCTTTTTATGGTACAACAACAAGAACATCGCAATGAAAATATCTCTAGATTTTATACGCTTAAATTGACGCCGATAGCAATTCCACTACACAACAACAGCGAGAACAATAAACTACTAACTATTTTCCAGCGCATATCTATTTACAGACACATACATACACACATGTATATAAACAGACGTAATAATAACAACAAAAAAGTAGAAGAGCAAACCTCATCAACCAAACAAATGCCGTTCGGTCTTACCTGATACCGGTTTCTAAATTTGGGATGCAACAGAAATGTCCGTCCGTCCGTCCGTAGCATTATTTACTTGCATTTTCTTGGCGAACCGGCAAAACATTATACAGCTATCATTACTGCAAGGCAAACAACAATTGCACAGCAACAACAAAAATACAGGAAAGAAAAATAAGAACCAATAACCCAATTTGCCACGGAAGAAGAGCAAAAGCGAAAGGACGTCGTCGAAGTGAAGTCGGCAAGTTGAACTCGCATCCGTATATGAAAGTCTCATACAAGAAACCTAAGGATGTCATTGGAGCATCAATGCAAGTAGTATCGTTGCTAAAAAGGCTTATTACAAGTACTAAAGATCACCCCTCGCGGGTTAGAGGGCTTCGAATATCCACAGTAAGTTATGCATGTCCTAAGAGGCGACTTAAATCCAATTCCCGAAGGTTCGCCGGTGTTGAACAAATTCGAACTAGTACCAATTTCAACTGTTACCTAAAGTTTTTGGGAGTATTTCTGTGCTCGGAAGACCAACAAAAAGCAAAAGAAAACTGTCTATTGTATGGCTCCGAAATAAAATATAACTGCAGTTCTCAGTAGCCTCCCCTTATCGAACCATATCAGGACATGCCGTGAAGATTATAACCAGAACAATCCATACCGACCTATTGGCGCAGCAAATAAGACTAGGGCAAGAGCAGGGCGCTGGGACATTTCATACCGAGTCGGAGTTGTATCAGAAATCTGCGGCCAGTGTTTTGCGCTTACAACAACAAACTCTATACAATTAAAGTCTTTCCTCTTCCCAAAAGTCGATTCGGTCTCTTTATCATCCCTGGAGAAGTCGGAGAAAAGTCGAATGATGGTTGTTCCTTTCCCAGAATCATTCCGTCACACTTTTTGTATCAAAACAAAATCGAACCTCCGGGTCTACTCAGTACGATGTAGAAAACCCATCTTCCCCTTATAAAGAGGTAAGTCGGTCCAACCTAGGTAAGGCGAAGTTGTCTGAAGAACTTACAACAACGTCAAGACAAAGTCGTTTTTCCCATACAAACTGAAACGCCATTCCGACTTCGGAAACAATATCTGTATAGCGAGAGAGGGAGAAAATAACTGCAAACGAGGTCTAGTGAGAGAGAAAAGAACGCGAAAAGAGGTCTGCTAAGAGAAACGAAAAGAGGTCCAGTGAGAAAGAGAAGAGAACGCGAAACGAGGTCTAATGGGAAAGAGAAAATAACTGAGATTACGAGGTACATTATCCACACAAGAGCAACATTATGCCACAAAACGACCCAAATACATATCCGACCTAGGACTGTCCCTCCAAAAACTATAGTGCTTGTTGGCCTCGCAACAACAACTAAAACAAAGTAACTATTAGGGAGCAGTGAATTGCATGGTCAAAATCTCATTTTCCCATGGGAAAGAAGTAAACATCTTTAAACAGTCTACAATAAGACCAGCAAGCGGCGGAAAGACGCAGAACAATCCCAAAAATGCTTACTGGGCAAATGAATTTATTAAGCGCAGGAATGCTAAGAGAAGCCAAACATGAAAACAACAACAAAAAATGTCTATTTATTTTAGTTGCACTTCCAAGAATTCAGCGACAATCGGTAAATCTTTAGTCGCGCGGCAAGCCAAAAAGGCATTGGATCAAGGAGACAAGGGTCCACGGCGACGAGCTGTTGGTGTTAAGGAGCATCCGCAGCAGCAAGACAAGAGAGACCCAAGTTATTTATAAGGACATGCATATGTACAGAAGTATGTGCACAGACAAACAGAATGGCCTAAAGTGATAAACTAACGAGGAAGACAAACAAACACACACACACACATCTGTATGAGCCAATATACGAATTCAAATACGGACTAACGTCAACAGACTAAAATGGAATTATGAATGGATTTGGTGGAAGCGAAACTGACATTGAAAATCAAATAAGGACAAAAAAACTTGAACAAACTCTCACGGCTAAACTAAAGCGGATAATGGAAATACTTTTTTTTTTGTTTTTTCTGCTGAGAGCGATTTTGTTGGGAGGACAGGAAATCTTTATCTTCTTTGATTTACTCTTTTCCTGCCAAATATTAGAATATACAATTGATAAGACCAGCGTCAAATGATTATGAGTGCGGCTAGAGTGGAAGGAATGTAGTAAGAAAAGGGATATTAAAGAGGACAGAAAAGAGCAGTAAAGCTCGGTTATGCAGGAAATTTGAATTATAATAAGAAAAGGGATCAGAAATCACACGCAGCGTGGTAATTAGCGAAAGATGGTTTCACAAACCGCTGCTGCACATCTGGCTAAACACGCATATAATAGCTGAACTGAAGAAATTATCTCTCAAGGGTAGTTTGTACCTTATTTAGAATGTAATTTGTTTTTTTTTTGTTTTGAATAAATTGAGCGCTTTCGAGGATGGCTTCGCGTGATGTGGTTCATGTTAGTCACAAACTCACGCCTGCCGAAATGCAGCAAAGTTTCCTCAAGGCACCGAGCTACTTATCTACGGATATTACTAAAAAGTACGTCACACGACAGTAGCCGTTGCGTATCAAAGCACGCCAGTCATCCTTATATAGCGATAGCTGACGCCAATTGGAAACATAAAGGGAGGTCAAGTCATCGTCCATCTGGTTCTTCCATCACAGTCGAGGCCTCTCCCCGTATTCTGCTGCCGATAGAAATCCATTCGCATAATATGTTCCAGCCACTCATATCGCAAAGGCAGCCCAGTTTTCCCAGCCAGTCAAGACTTGAAAAAATTTAAAACAACTCTAGCCTGTATTGGTAGCCAAAATTGAAGAAGTGTTAAGGATTAGTCAATTGAGGGGAGTGAACCTGCCCATCCTGATTCGAATGTTTACTTGTTAGAGATTTTAAAAATTCTAATTTTTTTTTAGCACCCTGTAACAACGAAATTTGATTTTGGTTATAACTTTTCTATTTGACATTTGATTTCAATGAGCGATATTTTGTTGTAAAGGCGTTAACCCATGCCCCATATAGTTTATATACGCCATTAACCTATCCTGTGAACTTTAGTTTTTATTTAGATTTATTTAAAACGAACACCCTGTGGTGAAAAAAAAAATTATAAATAAAGTAAACAGGATAAAAAGGATATGGACAGTAGAGCGCACCACAAAAAAAGTCTAAAAATGCCCCCCTGGTTTAAATGTTTACTTGTTTAATATTTAAAAAATGAAAGTTTTATCAGCACCCTGTAACGTCGAAATTTGTGTTTTTGAGTACACATTTTTTCTTTGACATTTGATTTTAATGAGCAATATTTTGTTGTAAAGGCGTTAACCCGTGCCACATTTCGCCTATATACGCCATTAACCTAACATGCCAACTTTAGCTTTTATTCAAATTTATTTAAAACTAACACTCTGTATTAAACAAAAAATTAAGCATACATTAAATACAGCCTTAAATAACATTTGTACATCATTATATGAGTACAAAAAGGTCACCTATTAATATTTTTCTAAAATATGTCGTTTGAAAACCGCACATAAAACATAGAAATTATAGAGAAAAAACGAATTTCGCTATTTTTACAGGGTGTCAGAAAATTTTTTTTTTTTTTTAATTTCATAGGGTTGCTCTCTATCTTGTAAGATGAAATCGAGGTTTTACGCACGTTTTATGACGACTCAGTAATGACAATAACACGGATATGAAATGCCAAAAAAAGCGGTCAATTTATTCTTTCTATCCATTAAGGGTTACATGTGAAGGCCTAACTAGTATTGTTACGAATATTGAATCTATCTAATTGGACCAGATGTTCAGGATGCGCCAAATATTAGGGAAGAACCGTAGAAAGGGAAAGGAATATTTGTCTATTTCGAAGCAGGGTACGGACAGAAGCTCTGCCCTAATTGGAAGAGCCCCTCTTTCAAGCCTTTCGAGACCAATGGACCCTTTCAACAAATCCGCTCCTTATTGTGTTAAGAAAAAGGAGATATTTTGGTTTATTTCTCAGAAAGCATTCATGATCCAACAAAATATTTAGGCCATCGAAAAAGAGACATTGAACTGAACCCCATCAGAAATAGTCCAACTACTTAAGGTTGTATTGCTTATTTTCACAGAATTTATGTTGGAGAAAGTCATTTGAGTAGCACAACTTAATCGTTCAGGAAGCCTCAGCAATAAATCTAAGAATAACTTGGCCATGAATTCCTATTTTGAACTAAGTAGGGCAATTAAGACGTAAATGCTTGGTTTTTGTTGTTTTGCTGATTTTCCGACTGGGTGAAAATTTGATGTCAAATTGGGTTTGGAGAAAACCCGGGGTTGGGGTAACGCCATCATCAGTGTCATTTTTGGTTCTCCGAATGGAGACACTATAGATGGCAAACAAAAAGGATGAGCGAAATCCGAATTAAAATAGAACAACCATACCGACAGCGGCATCGATGATAACTCGATACATCTCTTCAAAAGTTTTCTCTTTCGAGCAACGAAATCACGCTTGAAGAGGATTTATAAAACCCGTCCAGCTATTTGGACCGATTGGATTTCGGTACAAAAGAAACAATAAAGAGCAACACGATGGCTTATATTCGGATATATATTTGGTGGACAGATAACTAGGAAGAGATGACCTAAAAGTTCGACGTGGTCAAACAAATCGTTACTCTGATAGGCGGGCTAGTAACAGAAGTACAGTACCGATGCTCAGTAAATTAGTATAAATAACACTGCTCCAAATATTCGGGAGAAGCACTCTGGGTAAAGTTACTTACTTTAATGATAAACGGCATCTGTATAGGTCATGATATACGGTTTAAAAAAGACTTTTGTAGAGCAGACATCATTTCGATCGATACCATCTAGCGGTAAAGGAAGAACGGACAAATCAAAGGGATGGAGTTAACGCATCGTTGTGTTCAATATAATAGTAGTGAAATTGAATTGGATATCGTTCGACGAAATCAAAAGACGCTGTGCTTTTCATAATTTTCTTTTAAAATATAGCGTACGTATTCCATAACAGAAATCACATAAAAAGAAATTTCAAAGTTTATACAAAGCTCCGGAAAGTTGTCTAAACTTTTAAAAATTTACATCAACATTTCAATATTTTCGGCCAGAATTTTTAGAAATTTTTTTTTTTTATAGCTCATTAAATTTTAGCACAATAATGTGCAAGTTAGAAGTACCTCGAAATTTCCCCTGAATTTCTAGAATTTTTTGTCAAGGATGTTGGTTGTTTTTTTACCATACAAAATTAATTTTTCTTCATGCGTTCTGTGGTAGAAATCACTCAACACCCTTGACGAAAAAAATTCTGAAAATTCAGGGAAATTTTTGAGTGAGTTCCAACTTGCACAATGTTATACTAAAATTGATTGGGCTACAAAACTGAGCACTGGCAAATTTTCTAGATATTCATTTCGATGGCCATTTTTTAAAGTTTAATTAACTTTTCTGAACTTTGTGTCAACTTGGAAATTTTTTTTATGTGGTTTCTGTTATGGAATTTTCTATTTTTATAACTAGTAGTGCTACGCACACAACGTTATTAACTTCATTCACCCAACGTTACTATGTAACGGCATAAACGGATCAAGATAGATATTGAATTATACATATCAAAATATTCAGGAGAAAAAAAGAAATTGATTAAGCCATGTCCGTCCGTCCGTCTGTCCACATGAGAACTTGAGTAAATTTTAAGATATCTTAATGAAATTTGGCATGCCGGTTCCTTGGCACTCATCTCCGAGCGCTATTTAAAATGGGCGAAATCGGATGATAGCCACGCCCACTTTTATATAAAGAATATTTTCGAAAATACAAAAAAAGTGATTATTCAGTACATAATACACTTATAAGGATAACATTTGGTGTGTACGTTAATGTTAAGGCAGAAAATTAACTTATCAAGAAATTTTTGAAAATGGGCGTGTCACCGCCCACTTTTGATTATGCCAAATTCACAAATATTATTAATCATAAATCAAAAACCGTTCAAGGTATCGGAAAAACATTCAGCACACATATTTATATTAATACAAGGTATGTCCCGGAAAAATATGGGCGACATCGGTTAAGAACCACGCCCACTTTTATACGAAAGATTTTGAAAAGGATCATAGATATATTTAATAGCCAATAACTTTGCGTACAAAAGCTTTATATCATTTATATTTCATTTTTAAAGTGTCCGTGAACGAAGAAAGTCGAAAAATACAAAGTTTTGAAAATGGGCGTGGCCCCGCCCCTTTTATAGTGGATTATTCCACAAAACTATTTATGCCATAACTGCGGCAAAAATTTATTTATCGAAACGATAGGCGAAAATGTTGTACATATGAAGGTTAATTTTTGTTGCAAAAACGGACGAAATTTGTCAACGGCCACGCCCAGTTTTTTAACATAGTTCTAAAAAATGTGTTTGTAAAATGTAAACCGCGATATTTTTATAGCCATGCAAGCTATATCAATAAGATCTTGCACACTTAACAAGCTTCTTAAGCAAAACTCCACCGCAAAAAAATGTTGTGGATTTTGGGGAAGTAGGCGTGACGCCGCCCACTTTTCAGCATAAAATATCTGTTATTTTCAAAGGCGATTGCTTGTGGTATCAATTAGATATTTCAATGAAAATTGGTCAGCTGCCTCTCAATAGTATGCAGTATACTCCTGCCAAAAATTAAGCAAATCGGATAACACACAAGTAAAATATCCGGGCAATTAGTTAATACCCCACTGCAATAGATAAGTTATATATCTTTTTTCATTTTCATACCTTTCATGAACATGAAATGGTATTATAACTTTAGTCCGATGTTTGTAAGTATGAGAAGAAGAAGAGATAGACCCACCAATAAGTACAGGGTGGCTGATGAATTTTGCTACATTAAGAAACTCAAATAATTTTTTTTTCAGTGTATGGAATTCATTTTTCTTTTATTCATGTTAAAGCTCATTAAATTTTATTAAATATAGCTTAATTAGTTTTAAAAATAATGGAATTTAAATGCCCCCCCTGCTCGTCGATGGATGTGCGGCATCTTACCAAAAAGTTGTTCATTACTGCTTGGAGAGTTGAGACAGGAATAGCCGCAATTGTTTCTCGAATGGATTGCCTTAGTTCATTCAAATTTGTTGGTTTTGCTTTGAAGACTTCCTGTTTGCAATAACCCCACAAGAAAAAGTCAGGTGCAGTAAGGTCAGGCGACCTGGGTGGCCAACGGAATGTGGAGTTTCTGGATATCAGCTTATTGGGAAATTTTCGTCGCAATTCTGTCATAACAGGTTGGGCTATATGAGGAGCTGCACCATCTTGCTGAAACCACACAGAGTTGGAAGAAATTCTCATTCGGCGTAATTCTGGATAGAAAAACTCTCTCAACATGCTCAAGTAACGGTCTCCAGTAACCGTAACGGTGTGACCGTTTTCTTCGAAGAAGTAGGGCCCGACAATGCTGCAGCGTGATGAAACTGCACACCACACTGTGACACGAAGTGGATGCAATTCCGTCTCATGGAGTATCTGTGGGTTGGAAGCACTCCATATTCGACAATTTTGTTTGTTTATGTTGCCGTTTAAATCGAAATGGGCCTCGTCAGACATGAAAAGACAGTTCAACATGTTTCCATCCTCTTCCACCATTTGAAGCATCTTCTGGCAAAATTCCAAGCGAATCGGCAAGTCTGCAGCGTTCAGTTTGTTG
The DNA here is from genome assembly GCA_949987695.1 of Merzomyia westermanni. Lineage (NCBI taxonomy): Eukaryota > Metazoa > Arthropoda > Insecta > Diptera > Tephritidae > Merzomyia > Merzomyia westermanni. Next base: position 37,805,228 of record OX465288.1, read on the forward strand.
GCCATTTGAATTTTATATGGGAATAAGTCCAAATCTTTGTGCATAATTGACTGTAATGACTGTCTGCTTACACCCATTTGAGCAGATAAGCTTCTTGTCGAAACACGTGGATTGTTTTGTACGGCAGCAGCTACAGCAGCGATTGTTTCCTCCGTTCGAACTGAAGGGTTTCGATGGTAAGGTCTTCTGTTGACTGTCCCATGCTCGGCAAAATTGTTTACAAGTCTTATTATGATCCATCTGCTCGGAGGATTGCCGCCAAACGTGCGCCTATACTCTCTTTGAACCGAAACTACGGACTCCAGTGCGTGATAGCGGCGGACAATCCAAATTCTTGTTTCAGTGTCCCAGTTATCCATTTTTGTTAAATGTAAAAGTCAATCTGCAAAATAAAAAAAAAATTAACCAGATTCATTAAATAGAAAAAAAGTTTTCATTTTTTTTTGGTAGCGGCTTTCATTAGCCACCCTGTATACCGAAATGATCAGGGCGATGAGCTGAGTTGATTTAGCCATGCCCGTCTGTCCGTCTGTCTGTTTGTACACAAACTAGTCCCTCAGCTTTTGAGATATCTTGATGAAATTTAGTATGAAGCCGTCAATTTATATGAGATTAATCATTTGTCGGAATCAGCAAGATCGGAGCAATGCAACGCATAGATCCCATACAATAGATAGTTTCGATAAATGGGTTTTGGGCTATAAATTTTGCAATTAAAACGCTAGGAACATAAAGTTTTGCAAGTTTGGTACTTCTTATGTATGTAATTTGTGTAGTGAAAATCACCCAGATCGGACCAACATAACATGTAGCTCCCATACAGTCGATTTTTCCGATAAATGGGTTTGGGCTATGTATCTTTAAATGATCAGTTTTGCAGAGTTTGTACTAATTGTGAGTAAGGATCGGACACTTAAAACCGTGATGCGTATCCATGAAAGGTATAAAGTCTTCGGCACAGTCGAAGACAGCCCTTTCCTTACTTTTTGTTAAATAAAATTACCCCTCAAAACAAGAAGCATTTTTATTGAAAGCAATCAGCTGGCTTTATAATACGAGACGAAAAGTATTAAAATAGACCTGCGTCAATTGGTATGCCATAATAGATCACTACAAGGTATATAATGTTCGGTTCCACCCGAATTTATACTTCCTTAGTTGTTTAAATAAAAATTATTAAAATCACAACTACTTCTTATTTCGTCGAACGATATCCATTTCAAATTCACTACTATTATTATGAACACAGGTGTAACTAGTGCGTTTCGTTGAACTCGGCTCGCGCAATCTCCTGTGAATGTTCCAGCGACTGCCAAGCTGGCGGACATGAGGGAGGGACTATCAAAGTAGACATGCAGTTATCTGCTGAATACTAAAGTAAAGTGTTGTTAGGAGTAAAGCAGTTTCCCACCCAACTGCAGCACGCCCTATCCTGGGCGTATTAATTGCATTCTCACCAATTTCAATGGAAAGCATTTGCGGCGTGTGAAATATTGTTTTCCCTAATTATGGGGCTTATCAAAATCCACTATGCAAAAAAAATTCTAATTAAATTAAAGCAGAAAATCAAACATAACCCACGAGCAGATAAAAAAAATTTAGCAGCAGCTGCAAACGTGCAAATATCCTAAATACAGTTAGTTGCAAGATGTGGAAAACGAAAAAAAAAGTTTCCAATGAATATCTGCTGCTGCAGTGGCTTAAATTAGGGCACCAAAGCAACAATGAGAAATAAAAAAAAATTATCGCACCTGGATATATGCCGGCTGGCTGAGTGACTGACTGTCTGCTGCTGTTGGCAGCGTCTTGCATGAGTGTCGCGCAAACATAAACACCCTTAGCGCATACTTTAAGTGTTTGCACTGCTAACTTCCTTTCCTTCAGCAGCTCCTGTAGGCTGTGGCACCCTGTGAACGCCTGGTCACAGTAGCTCGCTCTACGAATGAAGGCACTGAAGTGCGCGCTCTTATTGGCAATTGTTGCTTTAGCTATTTTCCACACATGCTCAACATTTCATATAATACAACAACAAAGCAAAAAAAAACAATAAAAAAGTACAAAGACACAAAAAGCGACAGATTGCAATGGGCGAAAGAAATATCGGTAAGGCTCGTAAATATTGCCAAAAATGTGCAAAGCGCAAGTCGAAACAATACATAAAGCATAGAGAATAATATCGACAATTGAGAAACATAAAACGTAACGAAACGTAAATGCAATTGGTAATGACTGTGAACCGTGCCAAAGGCATTGGCATTGCATTGAGCTCAGCAAGGGTGCTAATGTCTGGCGCATACTGCATTCAAGGACAAGGAATAAATGTAGATGAGCGCATTGTTTTGCGCATACAAATGAACCGATGTTGGTATGGCAATAGGCCTGGAAGCAAACCAAAAATATTAGCCGCATAGTTTCTCTGCTGGTGCATGAACTGGCCGTAAGGAGGTCAGCCAAAGTTCACAAGAAGAAGATATTTTATCATCCATCGAATTCTTCCAGGAAGTAATACAGTCCCTTAGCTGAACCTAAGTCGTGGTAGTGTAAAAAATTTTTCATGAGCATGCAATGGTCCAAGTTTCTGGCAAAATGGCCGCAGCTCGGACAGCTATTAGGTTATGCGGGATATTTACTTGCGAATCATGGGCAACTCAGTATTCCAGCCAGATTCATTTTCAACGCTAGCAAGACAGCTTACTGTGCTCCGGTGCTAGCTGTCTTCATCACTCGAATACACTTTAGGCAGAAGCTAGCGGTTGCTGCAGACTTTTCTGAAATCGAAAACATGTGCGTGCCAGGGCATATTTCTTGAACCGCATGTAACTGTGTATATTGACAGTTTAATTCTGGACAGGTGAGCCTCGAGTCAGCTTAGCAAGCGTTGGCTGACGCCTCTTGCCAGGTGTCCAATTGTTTCTGGCCGGCTATCGGTGCAATTGCTATAAGGCTCATCTATTTATGGTACGGAGGAAAACCCGAGATGGAATCATTTAGTCACTTAAGGCTTAGCTGCCCAGACTGGATTCTACTCTATCTATAACTATATCGTTGCTACACAGAGGTCCGCTAAATGAATAAAGGCCAGTGTCAAGTCAAACCGTTTTTTGGAGAACAGCAAAACACGGTTAGACGACTTTAAGGTTGTACAGCTTCAAGCAAATCGCTTCCATCCCACGGAATCTATGCACAGCATGACGACCAGAATTCGGTTAATCAACCCATGGACAGTTCGAGTACAACTGGATAGCCTAAACCTAGTAAGTAAAGATACAAGAATTTACTAATCATACCCCCTAGAAACCATGAAACCAGCTTCATCTACAATGTTTGGTTGATTGGTTGGTGTGGCAAGTTTCCCTTGAAGCCATGGAATCCGTTTTCACATTGAAAATATTGTGGAGAAACAACCGAAACGTAACGGATCCATTCCAGCCCATGCCTGAGAAGCTCCCCAGATCTGTCCTTGTTCAGAGATGGCATTTTCCGGCAGTGTACTTGGCAATAGCGCAGTAAGTGGGGTACCATTATTGACTGCTTCAAAGCACTTGTGGGAAGTATGGGCCTTTAATAAGATCCCTGGGCACAAACAACGCCAGCGAGCAATGGCCGATCTGCTCCGGGCTGGCACATCGCCTATATCTTATCCGTCTACGTTACAGTATTCTAGGCCTAATTGAACAAACACCATTTCAACTCGATTGTCCACTCTCTACAGGCCTCGTTGTAATCGATGTTGACTGGAGAACCCGATGTGCTGCCGCCCCATCTGAAAAGATTACTATTCACGGCGCTTGCTGAAAACAGTATAATTTTCGGCGACGGGAACTATCCGGATTTGAGTCCATAAAAGTTCTGTTCCTTAACTAGGCTATTTGGTATACTTTAAATTAATAATAGATCAGACCTGTTAAATAATGATTATTAATCGTAATGATTACTGGTTTGATTAACTATTTTTTGAGAATCTAATGATTAATTACCAATTACTTTTAATCTTAATGATTATTTTCCAATTAATTAAAAAAATAATCAAGAAAAATAATTATTTTTTACGATTATTAAAAAAAAAATCAAAAATAATAAAAAAAAAATTGTTTTGATTACTTTAATTTTTTTTTTTAATTTTTGGATTTTTTTTGATTAGTTGTGATTTCTATGAGTTTTGTTGTAGAAATAATAAAAAAAAACTAAAATAATCAAAAAAAAAATCGAAAATTAAAAAATCGAAGGTAATCAAAAGTAAGTAAAGCAACTTTTTTTGATAACTTTTTTTTTTTTTTATTATTATATTTTTTTTAATCGTAATCAATTAATTGCCTTTTCTTGAAAAACAATTAAAATATTCATTAACAATTAAAAAACAGTCTAATTAATTGATTACTTATTCCTAATAAAATTTACCAGGTCTGTTTTAGATATCCCTGGGATCGTACTGCAGACCCCACGGTCTATGTACATATACCATTACAAGGTTTTCGAAATACATTTTTCTTCCTCAAATAAGTGTAATGCCCCACTGTACTTTGCCAAGCAACCAAAAATTTAGAAAACTTTATTTTTCCAATCTTATCAGTATTCCTGCTCAAGCTGTCTTACGCGCAAGAACTGAAACTGATTTTTAATCAGCGGTATATAATCCACCCAAAATCATGTATATGTATAAGTATGAATAACATAATTTATGCCGAATAGTTTTGTTTTTCATTTTCACTATCGAAAGGTGCTGGTATGCAAAACTGAGCAAACATGAGCCCATACAAAATATGGGTAGGCAAATGTACTCCATACAAAGTATGCTCATGTTTACATACAGACATACCCGTACACATCTAAGTGCAATTGCCTATAAAAAAAGCTGTTAAAAATGCTGAAGTTGTGTGCTTTTTTTTTTGGTTTGCAAACAAGCCGTCAGTCAAGTAAATAAGCAGCAGACAGACAGACAGCAATCCATCCATCCCTTGCAAATGCTTTGATGAACTTGAATATGTTGAGAAAAAGGGAATGACCCGCAAGCGACAAATATATGGGTTCAAAGTATACATAAACACGGGCATGCATAACTACATACTAGACACACACGAACATATTTATGGGCATATGGCTATTCGGAATGCATTTATTAAGGAACGTTGAGAATATCGATCTTTTGGCATGTGACACAATTATTACATGTATAGTCTACTTTCAGGCGCTACTAAACTGAAAGCGGAGACAATTGAATTGCTTTTAAGAAATCCCCAAAGCTAAAACTCTTTAGTTTTTGAACGAATTTGAAGGTCCTATGACAGGTTAGTTATCTTATTTTTATTTGAAATCAGGTAAATGTTGAGCAGAAGCGCCTAAAAGCATGCCGCACTTAGCCCTACGATTTCTGCACAACCAGAGACACCTAACCGAACATTGCATATTTTTAGGCGCATTAACCTTACTTTGAATTTAGTCACTGTTGTTGCTTCAGTTTTTCGATTTCCCATTACTGGGAGTTCACTATAAATGTAGTCAATCGGATTTTAATGACTACAAGTTTACTTTAGAAGTTTTGGACACTTCATCGATCGTCAAAATCTATATACATACATATATAAAAATGATTTGGTGTTTAATCGAAATGATAAAACTTGAAAACGGCTGAACCAAATCAAGTACTTCCTTTGGGGGGGTTGTTTGTTATTACCACGCGCAGGTCAAATTGAAGAAAAAAAAAAATATTAGGGGGCGTGGCACCTCCCATACAAACTTTATTTTTCAAGCTGAAAATTGGTACAGAGCTATATTACATCAAAACCATCCTCATTCAAAAAAGTGAGGGTTATCGGAAAAGAGGGCGTGGTACCTCCCATACAATCTTAATTTTTCAAGCTGATTATCTCTAAAAGAGTTTAAGGTAGGGAGCTGAAAATTGATATAGAGCTAGATGATATCAAAACCTTTCTCACGCAGAAAAGTGTATGTTATCAGAAAAGGGGGCGTGGCACCTCCCATACGTACTAAACTTTTGATGCTGAATATCTCTAAAAGGCTTTCAGATAGGGCCCTAGAAATTGGTACAGAGCTATATTACATCAAAACCATCCTCATTCAAAAAAGTGAGGGTTATCGGAAAAGAGGGCGTGGTACCTCCCATACAATCTTAATTTTTCAAGCTGATTATCTCTAAAAGAGTTCAAGGTAGGGAGCTGAAAATTGATATAGAGCTAGATGATATCAAAACCTTTCTCACGCAGAAAAGTGTATGTTATCAGAAAAGGGGGCGTGGCACCTCCCATACGTACTAAACTTTTGATGCTGAATATCTCTAAAAGGCTTTCAGATAGGGCCCTAGAAATTGGTATAGAGCTATATTACATCAAAACCATCCTCATGCAAAAAAGTGAGGGTTATCGGAAAAGAGGGCGTGGTACCTCCTATACGTACTAACCTTTTGAGGCTGAATATATATAAAAGGGTTGGTCGTAGGGACCTGAAAACGATTGTGGAGATATACTACACCAATACTCTTACTTACTTAAAATAGCCATCGCCTAGGCGATTTTGGCCTTAAAAATCGTTAATTTTCTATTAAAACAAAATACCGGTGTAGTAACATTTTTTGACAAAAAAAAAAACAAAATAAGAAAAAAAACATTTTTGAAGTGAACTTAATAATAAAATCTATTTTGGGCAGAACGAAGTTTGCAGAGTCAGCTAGTAAAATATAAAATAATTTGCGCCTAAAAATATGCAATGTTTGACAATGTGTGTCTGGTTATGTAGGAGTCGTAGTGTTCAAAGTTGCTGAACTATTTTACATTTTTCCAGCTTTACATTTAACCCTTTAACTGTTTATGTCGAGTATACTCGTCAGACCGAAATTTTGCGCATAAGTCGAGTATACTCGTCGTGAAGATAAAAAAAATTGCACTGGTATTATTTTAAACGAATCAACTGAAATTTCTTTCCCTGAAAAAAGGCAAATAAAGATCTTTTAAAAAATGTACATTTTAGAATATTCGTTAGTCTGGCAACCTTATTTATTTTAATTCACAATAACGTAAAGGCACCGTTTACCGACCGGCCTCCTCTATCCGACCATTTTAGTTTTTATTAGTTTAAACATATAAAAAATAGCTAAAAATTCGAGAAATCATCGTGCGTCAATTGTCAAAACTTGAGTTTCAAACGTTAACGGATACTCTGTCAGTTTAATAAAAGCTACGCAGCAGTACAGTTCGCATCAAATTTGATGCGAAAAAAACATAAACCGGACAAAATAAGAAGTGAGATTTTTTTAAACTATTCAGCGGTAAGATTGACATTTATTTATTTTATATGATTTATTAGTGTTTTAACGTCTTTAAATTTTACTATGCAAGAAAAATTTGATTACCTTAATATATTAATCGGTCAATTAATTGTGGACGGAAAGAGAGGCTCTAAAAAATATTAACATTCCTAATACCGACCATTTGGTCGGTAACAGAAATTTGCAAGTTTGTAACTTAAACTAATTTTCTATTTTTTTATGTTGTTTTGTGAGTGGTTAGTACTTCTTTACTTATTCTTTAAGATATTTTTTTATAATACACCGGTATCCGACCTATTAATACTTTAATGGATTTTTTGTAATTTACGTTAAAATTTGTTCTATTTTTTCGCTTTATTTCCAATTCATTTCGAAAAACCAATCGGGTTTTAAAGTCGTTTACTTTAAGTTTATTAGATATAATTGCATAATTACTATATTGTTAGATTCTTATAAGTCCGTGGAAGTAGAAACGTGCTAAAAAATTTTAATAAAACTCGGCTTCGAGGACTTATTAGGTAAATTTGGGTTTGGTCGGAATCTGGATACGATTTATTTCGCTGCCCCTGTTTCCGTCTAACTCCGGTGCTTTTGGTTTTTGTGTGCTTGTTCGAAATCGCATGTATTTTTTCCAGGATATTCGTCATGGATAAAAAGAAAAAGTTGAAGTATTCGCAGGAGAATATGGAAAAAGCGTTACAAGAGATAAGAGAAAAAAAAATGAGCATAAACCAGGCTGCGAAAACGTACAAGGTTCCAAAAACAACGATATTAGACACATTAAAAGAAAAGTATAGAAATCCAAGCAATATAGGGGGTCCAACGGTATTGACAAGCTCTGAAGAGATGTATCTGGTGCAATGGATTCTAGAATTGGGTGAAGTTGGTTTTCCGATAACGAAGACCCAGTTGCTGGACTCTGTCACTAAGTTATTTAAGAGTTTAAACCGTAAAAATCCTTTCAAAGATGACAAACCGGGTAAAAAAATGGTATAATGGGTTTTTAGCACGCCACCCGGAAGTTTCGAAAAGAGTTCCACAATCTCTCACAATATGCAGAGCCATGGTTTCGGAGTATAATATTAGGAGTTGGTTTTCAAAAATACGGCAATATTTTGTGGAAAATGATTTATTGGAACTTCTCCAAGATCCCAAACGTATCTTCAATTGTGATGAGAGTGGTTTTTACCTGTCGCCTCAAGAAAAGCAAGTATTGGTCAGAAAAGGCTCGAAAAAAGTATACAATCGTACTGCTAACGACGAGAAAGAGTGTTTGGCGGTTTTACTTACAGTAGCTGCTGATGGGGCAATACCTCCTCCATTAGTAATGTTTCCGTATAAACGCTATGTTCCGTCGCATATCACAGCCAGCATGCCTGAAGGGTGGGAATGGGTCACTCTGATTCTGGGTGGATGACCAGTGAGGCATTTTTTGAATACATCACAAATGTCTTTCACCCATGGTTAAAAGAAAAAGGAATTAAAATGCCGGTCGTTCTTTTTCTGGATGGTCATTCATCCCACATTAACATTAATCTGAGTGAATTCTGTAAAGAAAATAAAATAATTTTGATAGCATTTTATCCCAATGCTACCCATCGTCTACAGCCTTTGGATGTAGGGGTATTTTATCCTTTAAAAAATTGTTGGCGGAATGATGTCCGAGAATGGCGTATGATAAAGAATGCGAACAAAATGCAGCGATCAGATTTTGCGAGTATTTTGCATAAGTCTGTAAATGCAACACTTTCGCCTGAAATTATTTCAAAAGCATTCCAAACGTGTGAGCTCTATCCGTTTAATGAGAATGCTATAGATTTCTCGAAGCTAGTAAAAGAAATTCCCAATGACAAAAATAACAACCTAGCAGTATCTAATCCTAATCAACTCTTCAAACACAACACAAATGAGAGTCAACCATGGGATTTACTAAATGAAGTTGAAGCGCGTTTGCCTACGGAAGTTGTGAATATTTTTAAAAATCTTGACTCTGAAATTGGTCTTGAAGAGAAATTTCTTGAACTCTACAAATTCTGGAAAAACATAGAATCTGAAAAAAAAGTTTCTATGAATGAATCTTCCTTTCAAAATAATCTCCCTAGCAACTTAGATCAAACTGCTTCTGATATAATCATTACTGAAGATTTTTGGTTAGCTAATGATGACGCAATTGAGGCAACAATCGAACCAGATGGTTCTTTAAGTATAGTGAATTTAACGTCTCAGCCATCTACATCAAAACAAGCCCAAGCAAGAGATTTAGCTTTCAATACAGATTTAAACCTTCAATATAGGCAACAACAAGAGCAGAAAACACCAGTCAAGATATCAGAAGACTATGCCACCGGGTATCCTACACCTTTTAAAAACGCCCTTTTTGGCCGGGAAATATAGAAAAGAAAAGAAAAACCACCACAGATAACAAGGGTCAATTAAAAAAACCAAAAATGTATCCCACTGTAGCAACTAGCGACCAATTCATGGAGTATCAACGACGAGTTGAGGCAGAGAAAGTAGCTAAAGGGAAGGAAAAATTAGACAGAGCTCAAAAAAGGAAAGAAAAGGGCCAGCAAACTAAGGCAAAAAATGAAAAGAGCCAGCAAGCTAAGGAAAAAAATGGCATCAAAGTAGATATTGCAGAAGCAAAAGAAAAAATTGAGTACCCAGAAGGTGCGTTTGTTGTTGTGCAGTATGAGGAAGAATATTTCCCCGGTATTGTAATCGAAAATAGAGATAACAATTTGAAAGTAAAGACAATGACAATGAGTGGAAATTACTGGAAATGGCCGGTGAAAGACGATATCCTAGTCTATGATATTTCAGATATAATTTGCAAAATTGAAGGTCCGGCTCTCGTATCAAGCCGTGGGACTTATGATGTTCCGGAAGTAAGCCAACTCCGACAGAAGAGTAGTCTAACCCTCCATTAAACGCATATAAGTAGTTGTGTATATTAATTTATTTTTGCTAATTTTATACACATTTTTTAATAAATATTGAAGTGAATATATATGTATTAATTTATTTTTGCTAATTTTATATCAAATTTTTAATAAATATTGAAGTAATATTCAAAAATATTGTGTTTTTAAAAATGTATTCTCCCATTCTGAGCCATATTGCTGATTTTACAAGGAAGGAATTGGGTGGTCGGAATCTAGGTACTTAGTGGTCGCATACAGGAACATTTGTAGTCAGTCGGTCGGAAAACGGTGCTTTCAGATTATTTTCAGACTTAAAAGATTAAATCGAAAAAAATATATATTTAAGCTTTTATAAGAAAAAATGATGCATATATTTTCAAAGTAAAGTTCCTTTTCTATCAGAAAACCATATTTTCTAATAACCTCTAGGGTTTTTATTTTATCTTTTGAGCGATTCATTTTGCGATATCGATCAGTGGTCGGAATTCGGTGCCTTTGCGTTAGCTTGTATTAAGCTGAAATAACAAATTCTGGGGAAGTCTGGAAAAGTACCGTTACAAAACGATCTTTCCAAATAAAGAAGCACTACGTATGCATTTATCAGTTGATTATGCGATGCAATAGTTGAAAGAACAAAAGTTATAAGAGGGGTGTATAACATAATCCCGACACACAAAATCCCAAAACGCATAATCCCGACATGACCAAATCCCGACCATTCATAATCCCGACAGTACAAAATCCCGACACGACCAAATCCCGACATGACCAAATCCCGCCCATTCATAATCCCGACACTACAAAATCCCGACACGAGAAAATCCCAACAAAAAATACCGACAACTGTCCCAAATTCAAACTGTCCAAAACCTTTTTTTTATTAATTCATATGTTCTATTTTAAATTAGTTTTGAAAAGTTTTGTGATGAAAATTTTATCTTTCTTTACAAAAATTTAAAGGAAAAGTTGCCAGGCCGAAAATATAATAAATTTGTCTGCATGTTGTCTTGTCGGGATTTTGTTATGTCTGGATTATGAGGTGCTCCCAATTTTAATTATACCTACCAGATGATTTATTATGATAGTGATGAAAATATGTGTTTGAAAACAAAAAAACGAAAAACAATGATAATTTTGTCGTCTTCTGATTAGAGCAGTGATGAAGAAGCAAGTAGCAGTAATGAAGGTGCAGGAAGCAGTGATCAGGTTGAAGACGACAGGGATGAATTTCAAGAGAGCAGTGATGAAGATGGAGAATACAACGAATCAGAAAAGAAAATAGAAGTAATTCAAACTCAACATGTTAATGAAATGCTTTACTGGTTTTGCAAGGTATTATCAAGAAACCAAACATACAAATGTACTTTTCAAAAAGATAAACTATTTTATGCCTTAATTTTATCTTTATGTGATATTTTTTTTTTCAATTTTGTTTGTTAACAACGAACAAAAATATATATTTTTTAAAAAACCAACACGCCATTGTTTGATTTTTCATCATAATTGTCACTTTTATAGGCAGAAACATTTTAAGCAGGGCGAAAAAGTTTTTCGAAACAAAATTAAACGGTCAAAGGGTTAACTGATTCAAAGTAAAACTTAGTTGAACCTTACCACATTTTGAAATATAATTACTTAAATGGTGAAAATGTCAATGCCAATACTCAGCTTTAACTCAAAATTTTCGGTAGCATAGCTTTTTTTGACAGGTTTTTCGAAAAATGTTTCAATCGTCTTTAATCTTTTAGTGGATACTACTTATTTTTGATGAAATTTGCTTTGCGAAGGCTTCAGGAGATCAGCTTAGAATCTTGTTACAAGCTGCACACTTACACTTGAAAGCACCCGTCTCTATTTTTTCGAGCTATCCCTTGAATTCGTCAATCTGCAACCATTTGTCGTTAAATTTGTGTTTTCTATACTTGCATTGCACTGATCTATTCGCAGCACCCACTTCAGAAGAAGAAGATGAATCGGAAGAATCGCTCATATTTCTAAAAAAAACAGTGTTAATAAACGTTTACAGCAACTTACGATCTTTACTACTTTATCCAAGCTCTGATTTTGTAGTTTTTATAATAAAATAAATAATAATTGATTGAATGGTAGCCGGCTGTAGACAAATGTGAATGAAGTGGCGGCAAAAATTACATACATACCTACATATGTCAAGCTTGGTGACAAATGAGTGTGTTCAAACACACAGTACCAGCAAAATTTTGAATGCTGGCAAGCGAGTGTGTTCATGCATGTAAAAGAATTAAAGTTGCTAAGGGCTGATTTTCATTACGTCAAATTCCCTGCCGAGTTTCAACAAAGTCGATAAAATTTGAAAAAATGTTAATATTACACATTTTCAATATGTTCTTACATTTAGGCTAGTTAAAAGAAATTCCCTACATTTAAGAAAATATTGAAAATCTGTCCTTTTTTCCCTACATCCCAAAATTAAGGCTGAATTTCCCTACATGTAGCCTCTTTTCCCTACGCATGACAGCACTGTTTATGCGTTGTATGAAAGAAATCACTCACTTGACCAAAAAAATTCTGCAAATTTAGGGAAATTTTTGAGCAAGTTCTAACTTGCACAATGTTGCACTAAAATTGATTGGTCTACAAAATTTCTTGCTGAAAAATTTTCTAGAAATTCTGCCAAAAATGTTGAAGATTTTGATGACCATTTTATAAAGTTTATTTTAACTTTTCTGAACTTTGTGTAAACTTTGAAATTTCTTTTTATGTGGTTTCTGTTATAGAATTCGCTATATTTTAAATGAAAATTATTAAAATCACAGCTTCTTTTTATTTCGTAGAACGATATCCATTTAAATTTCACTACTATTATATTGAACACAACTGTATATATAGATACAAGATAGATTCCAGGAGGTTGGAAAGTTTGAAAATTAAAATTCATCAAAACTATTTACGGGCTCATTATGTAAAACGCAAAGCAATGACACGAGTCACTTCGCGTTTAGTGAAAAACTCTTCTTGAAGCCATTCACTCATTTTAATGACTGTCACTAAATGGGAGTTGCTATGTGAATTCGTTTCGTATTACATACGGGCGAAGCTGAGTAACTTTACATAATTAACCCCATTAATTTAAATCGAGCCTTTTCGTTTGTTCTTGATCCGTTTTTCGGGTCTCTTAAATACCCGTCTTTTGGAATTCAGTTTCCTCTGTTTAGATCCATTTTCGGTTCTCATAAGACAATAAGTCATCCGTTTCTACGGTTCTCTAAAGTACTCGGCTCTTTACTTTTGTGTATCTTTAGCTAGCACAAATGGTGTACGACGAATAATTGGGGTGTGTCGCTTGTAAAAATTGTAAATTACAACAACACAGAATGCATGTCTGCAAGTACATATGTATGTAGATCAAACAAGAGCGCAGTAGTTAACGCAACACATTAATTACCAATGTAAACGCAACTTCCCCCTTTTCGAACGAGTATATAAAATAGGTATAGAATGCAAAAATTGGGTTGCGCATGCTTAAACGGCAGATGTGACATTTATCATGGGCAAAACTATTTATTGGATATGTGTGTGTACCTAGTATATATTACTTAACTGTTGCATACATATCTACCTATTTATTTTCAAATTTAACATATTTTCCGGTTGCGAATCTAATGTAAATGGCAGCAAAGCAGAAGGTGGAAAAAAGTGGATTACTCGGGCTATTTGAATATTTGTATGGAACCCCTTCAGATTAAGACCAGTTTTTTCTTATCTATGTTTCTAATTTAAACTGTCAATATCAATCGCAATTTGACAACCAAATGTAAGTATGCAGGAAGACTGCAAGATATATGGCTGTGATGGCGCGCGAAAAGGGTTAATAGGGTGGCGCAGCTTCACGGCAGTACGTAGCCGAATCGTGCGCGTTGTAACGAAAAGTAGGGGATGAGCGACCTCGCAATTAGAAAGGGTTGTGTAATATAAAATATTTATTAGATGAATCATTAGCTACCTTTTTTTTTTCAAATAAATCCTCAATTACATGCGCGTGAGATTAAAATCAGAGCATAAAGGTGGTAAACGTTTAGAACAAATGTGACCAATGCCGGTTCACAACGAAAAAAAAAATAGTAAGGTCGTCTGAAACCGAACATTATATACCTAATAGTGATCTAATATTATTATTGGCACCTGCCGGTGGAAGATGGAGAGCACAACTTCGATGGAAGCACCAAGCGTAGAAAGATTTGCGATCCCGGGGTGTTTCCAATTGACACTAGTTGAAAGAGAGAAAAACGGATGACCAAACTCATTTAGACGGTAAAGCGCAATTTAATAAAAAGAAGTGATTTATAATGGCAACTCACTTTACTTCGGACTATCAGTTTATTTTAAAATAAAGAAAAAGCAAAAAAGCTATATAAGTTCCATTCAGACCTGTTAAGTAATGACTAATAATCATAATGATTACCGGTTTGATTGATTATTTTTTGGAAAAGCATATTAATGATTCATTACCCATTGTTTTCGGGTTTTCATGATTATTTTAAAAAACAATCATGATTTTTTATGATTTAAAAAGCAAAACAAGAAAAATATAAAATAATCAAAAACAATCAAAAAAAATTGTTTGATTACTTTCGATTATTTGATTACTTTTGATTATTTTTGATTATATTTTGTATTGTTTCAGACAAACATAAGCACATACATGGAAATATGTATGAGCAATGTATAAAGTTCGTATTTATTTAAATTTTGTGCAAATTAAGAATATAAATACATAGGTATTAGTAGCACGTGAACGCTGAACCGGAATCCGGCAAAAAATCGTGTAGTAGATTGTAGGAAATAAAGGAAGCGTCGGTAACGTTGCTTGTCGAATAGTTTGAGTATAGAAAAATGACATTAGATTCAGTTAAATGTTTTATGACAAGGTCGTTTTTCAAAAAGCGTAACCATCTTTTTGGAGGATGGGGCCGTGTGCAGAAGTCCACGCAAGTGGGGAAAGTTTCTGATCGCCATTCACCTGGGAATGGCCAGAGCGATTCTTTTGCATGCGGTTCAAGCAGCTCACTACTTCCGGGCTTTGCGCCCAAGTATCCTCGGGGTAACCACCGAACACCCGTTTGGTGGTGAGCTAAACGTGAGAAGGCGACAACCTGGTAAGGCCACTCCGACATAATCGGTTTAAGGGCTTGCTGGGGGGGTTCAAACAGCAGCGTCTGATCACCATGTGGTGCGGCTGCAAGCGGGCGTCTATCTTGGATCAAGCGGCTCGCTATACAAACGTGTAATAGAATTCAACCTCCCGTGAAACGGGTTGTGCGTTGGGTTTGGTACCCACCACATAAAACAACGTTCCAATGAAATTCAACAACAAAGCCTCGGATATGAGAACCCCTTTTTTAGATGACAACACCCGCAAACGAAATAAGGATTATGAGATAAGGGCATGTACCTGGAATGTCCGGTCCCTTAATGGGGAAGGTGCCGCTGCCCGGCTGGTTGAGGTCCTGAGGAAAGCAAAAGCTGATATCACCGCCATACAAGAGATGCGATGGACGGGGCGAGGAAACACGATCAAAACACCTTGCACAATCTACTGGAGTGGGCATGAAGACAGGCGCAGATTCGGCGTGGGATTTGTGGTGGGAGAGAGACTCCGTCACCGAGTACTGTCGTTCACACCCGTGAACGAGCGTCTCGCTGCAATCCGCATAAAAGTACGATTTTTCACCATATCGTTTATCTGCGCTCATGCACCGACGGAAGAGAAGGACGACTTGGAAAAGGATGCATTCTACGAGCGCCTGGAAGAAGCATACGAGCGCTGGCCCCGTCATGATATCAAAGTCGTGCTTGGCGATTTTAACGCCAGGGTGGGTAAGGAGGGTGTATTTGGCCCCACTGTCGGGAAGTTCAGTCTCCACGATCAGACTTCGCCAAATGGATTCAGGCTGATCGACTTCGCCGGTGCCCGAAACATGGTCATATCCAGCACTAGGTTTATGCACAAGAAGATCCATCAGGCTACATGGCTGTCCCCCGATCGAAAAACACGCAACCAGATCGACCACGTTGTGATAGACGGACGGCATGCTTCCAGCGTTTTAGATGTTCGCACAATACGAGGACCTAACATCGACTTTGATCACTACCTAGTAGCAGCCAAGACTCGTCCTGGTGCAACAAAAAACGCAGGGAAAGCTGGACGTCGAAAAGCTGCAATCGCAACAGACCGCCAATTATTTCGCGATCGCCTCTCACACCTGCTCTCCGAGAGCACAATTCAACCTAGTGGAATGCATGAGCAGTGGGATCATATCTCAGCAGCAGTCCGTACCGCAGCCGAAGAAGTAATTGGATTCCGGCGAACGCGAAGAAACAACTTGTATGATGATGAAGACTGCCGCGCTGCAACGAAAAGAAAGGATGAAGCTTCTATGCAGAATATGGTCGGATGAATGCATGCCTGAAAATTGGAATCTAAGTGTTCTCTGCCCAATCCACAAGAAGGGCGATCCTGCAAACTGCGCCAACTATCGCGGAATCAGCCTTTTGAATATCGCATATATCAAGCGTATTGTGCGAAAGACTGAAGCCTGATGTGAACAGACTGATTGGACCTTATCAGTGTGGCTTCAGACCTGGTAAATCTACCATCGACCAGATTTTTACAATACGCCAAATCCTGGAAAAAACCCGTGAAAAAAGAATCGGCACACATCATCTCTTTGTTGATTTTAAAGCCGCTTTCGATAGCACGAAAAGGAGCTGCCTATGTCTGAATTTGATTTCCCCGGAAAACTTATACGGCTATGCAAAATGACCTTGAGCAACACCGCCAGCTCGGTCAGAATTGGGAAGGACCTCTCCGAGCCGTTTGAAACTTAACTAGGTTTCAGACAGGGTGACCCCTTATCGTGCGATTTCTTTAATTTAATGCTGGAGAAAATAATACAAGCTGCAGAACTTAACCACGCTGGAACAATATTTTATAAAAGCGTGCAACTGTTGGCATCTGCTGACGATATTGATATCATTGGCCTTAACAACCGCGCTTCTGCTTACTCCAAATTAGAAAAAGAAGCAGAGAAAATGGGATTGGTGGTGAACGAGGGCAAAACGAAGTACCTTCTGTCATCATGCAAAGAGTCAGCGCATTCGCGCCTTGGCAACCAAGCCACTGTTGGCAGCAATAATTTCGAAATAGTAACGGACTTCGTTTACCTGGGAACCAGCATTAACACCAACAATAATGTTAGCCTAGACGAAGAATTACTCTTGCAAACAAATGCTACTTCGGGCTGAGTAGGCAATTGAAAAGTAAAGTCCTCTCTCGACGAACGAAAATAACACTCTACAAGTCACTCATCGCACCCGTCCTGCTATATGGTGCAGAAGCGTGGACACTAACAACATCTGATGAGGCGGCTTTGGGAGTATTCGAGAGAAAGGTTCTTCGAAAGATTTGTGGACCTCTACGCGTTGGCGACGGCGAGTACCGAAGAAGATTTAATGATGAGCTGTATGAACTTTACGCAGACGCCGACATAGTTCAGCGAATTAAAACACAGCGGCTTCGCTGGCTAGGCCACGTAGTGCGAATGAGCGAAGATGCTCCAGCCCAGAAGGTATTCTTATCGGCACCCGCCGGTGGAAGCAGAGGAAGAGGGAGACCACCACTCCGATGGAAGGACCAAGTGGAGACCGATATGCGCTCCCGCGGTGTTTCCAATTGGCGCCAGTTGGCGCAACGAAGAAACGACTGGCGAGCTATGTTGGACGGTCAAAATCGCCCAGGCGGTTAGATGACCATTTAAAGAAGAAGAAGAAGAAGTAACCATCTTTTTATAAGGTTGTCTCTTATGGCAAATATAACCTCAAGTCCGATAAAATCAGTGTAGAAAAAGGGTTTTTTCTACAGAATATTGCTTATAATTGAACTCCTTACAATTCCAGGCTCCATATTGAACGCCTTTTGTTAAAAGAAGTAAATCATAGTTAAACGTTTTTTGGCGAACAAATACGAAAGTAAATTTTTAACACTAACTTTTCTCAATTGTTTTATTATAAATCATGCACACACATTACGCTGAGCCGAGAATTCAGTTTTCTGAAATCCGAACTGGTAATAGAAATAGGGACCATATATAATTTACATAGCGATGTGTTGTGACAGCACCTCCTACTCCTGTTGTTTCTGAGTATCCATGGAACACCTACGGTAGAGTACTTCTAAAGTTGTTACGCCATGGCGTATCTACAAGAAAGTACTATCTATTCTATATAGAACCATTTGCGCGATTTTATTATTATAGAGTTCGCCCAGTGGTTGAAATTCAACCAATAAACTTTATTTTATTTTATTTTTTTGCTGTAGGTATGTTTTATCCGCCTTTTTTTCTTCCTTTCTATGTCGTTCCTTTCCTCTAACATATTTTTATTTTCCTTGATTTCTTTTTTTACTCTCTTATTTTACTTTTTACTTTCCTCAAACTTCTTTTCCTTTCCCTTCCCTTCCTTTTATTTTCTTTATTTCCCTTTCCCTTCCTTTCATTTCCTTACCATTCCTTTCTTTCCTTTAATTTTCCTTCCTTTCCTATCCTTTCCATTCCCTTCCCTTCCTTTTCCTTTTCTTTCCTTTCTTTCCTTTAATTTTCCTTCCTTTCAATTCTTTTCCTTTCCTCTTTTTTCCTTTAATTTTCTTCGGTGTTTAATACTCTTTATGAGTAATCATTTATTTTATTTTTGTAAACCCTGTTTGTAGGTATCAGCAATAAATTTTACATATTTGCTCATATTTTACATTGCTTGTTTAATCTATCCAACAAAGCAACTTTTCGTGCTCTCAGGAGAGCAGCTGACACTGGGCATCGTAGCCAGTAATCAATACAATAACAACAACTAAAGCAAAAATGCATGACACAACAGAGTATCTATAGTGCGAATACTTATTTTTCATTGGTCCACTACCAACTCTTCGCACTCACAGTGAGAGCCGACCACACGAATAACACAAAAACATGCATGGCAAGTCTACTCACACTACTACGGCTCTTAATTTTTTTCTACAAAGCAACTCCTCGGCCATGCTCACGATTCAGCATAGTACACAAAAAGCAAGTACACACACACACAGCGTGTCTATAGTGTGAATAAGTAAATGTGTAGTGGTGTAACTTTTATGTTAAATTTTTTATATTAAAATGATTTTTAAAATTTTTTTTATTTACGGATAAAAGTACACCTCAAAATTTCCTATCTATACATATATAATTTGTATATCTTAGAATTATAGTTTAGCAGAAAACGGTTCTACATTGCATTCATCTTGTCTATTTATATATAAGATACCTTTCATGAACATGAAATGGTATTATAACTTTGGTCCGATGTTTGTAAGTATGAGAAGAAGAAGAGGGTCTATCTCTAAGTAAGTAACTATACCGAAATGATCAGGGCGATGAGCTGAGTTGATTTAGCCATGTCCGTCTGTCCCATCGTCCGTCTGTCTGTTTGAACACAAACTAGTCCTTCAGTTTTAGAGATATCTCGATGAAATTTCTTAAGAGGCAACCATTTTGTAAAGCATTAATCATTTGTCGGAACCAGTATGATCGTACCAATACAATCGATGGATTCGATTAATGGGTTTTGGGCTATACATTTTGCAATTAAAAAGCTAGGAACGTAAAGTTTTTAGGTTTGGTACATATTATAAATGTAATGTGTGTAGTGAAAATCACCAAGATCGGACCAACATAACATGTAGCTCCCATACAGTCGATTTTTCCGATAAATGGGTTTGGGCTATGTATATTTAAATTAACAGTTTTGCAGAGTTTGTACTAATTGTGAGTAAGGATCGGACACTTACAACCGTGATGCGTATTCATGAAAGGTATAAAGTCGGAACAATCGATTGTATGGGAGCTATGCGTTGTATTGGTCCGATCATGCTGGATCCGACATATGAT
Organism: Merzomyia westermanni; assembly: GCA_949987695.1. Taxonomy (NCBI): domain Eukaryota; kingdom Metazoa; phylum Arthropoda; class Insecta; order Diptera; family Tephritidae; genus Merzomyia; species Merzomyia westermanni. The sequence goes on from OX465288.1 coordinate 37,825,384, forward strand.
TAATGGTTTGCAAATGGTTGCCTCGTACCAAATGTGATTGAGATATCTCTACAACTGAGGGACTAGTTTGCGTTCAAACAGACAGACAGACAGACGGATGGACGGGCAGACGAACATGGCTTTATCAACTCAGCTCATCGCCCTGATCATTTCGGTATAGTTACTTACTTAGAGATAGACCCTCTTCTTCTTCTCATACTTACAAAAGTCGGACCAAAGTTATAATGCCATTTCATGTTCATGAAAAGTATAAAAAAAATAAATAAAAAAAGAAGAAAAAAAAAATTTTTATAAAAAATAATCAGAACTTTTTTTTTTATTATTTTTGATTACTTTTGCTTATTCTAATCAAATACTAATTGCGGATTTCTGAAAAGAATTAAAATAATCATTAATGATTGCAAAAGCTATCCAATCAATTGATTACTCGGTTCTAATGGGAATTTAACAGGTCTGGTTCCATTTGGCAGTGGGTACTAATAACTTGAGCGAATATTTTATATGGCTGTTGTCCGATGTGCTTAATTTTTGGCACGGATATGCAATATACAAAGGATCACCAATTTCCGACCAATTTTCACTGAAATATCTTGAGAAAATTGCGAGTAATTGCCTTCAAAAAAAAAAGAATTTTTATAATGGAAAGTGGGCAGCGCCACGCCTACTTAAAAAAAAAACTACAAAATTTGTTTGCGGTCAAGTTTTGCTTAGAAATTTCATTACCTGTGCTAAATCTTATAAAACTTGCACAGTTACAGAAATATCGCATTTTAAGTTTTACAAACAAATTCTTCAGAATTACATTGAAGAAGTGGGCGTGGCCTAGGACCTATTTCGCCCACTTTGACAATAAACAGTAAAAGTTATTAAATTTTCACCAAATTTTGTTACAAATCAATTTTTGTCCGATTCATGGCATTAAAAGTTTTGTGGAATAATTCACTATAAAAAGGGCGGGGCCGCACCCATTATCAAAAGTTAATATTTTTAGAATTTCTTAGTAAATGGGCACTTTGGAAGTGAAATATATAAATGATATGAGTTTATTTTTTGCAGGTTCGTGTATGATCCTCTGCCTCTAAATCTTTTATATAAAATAGGGCATGGTTCTTACCCGATTTCCCAGTCAAAAAGAAAACTACTCAGTAATCATTTTAGTTCATTGACCATGCATTTTGTGGTAGTTTTGCTACTAGTGCATGACTGACTAGTTTTGAACCACTTGTAAAAATACCAGTGTAAAAAAATTATGTATTCAAATAATAATGGTTTATATTTGCAATAAAACTTAAGCATCTACACTTCCCTTGGTTTCCCCAGTGAAGAAAGTCTATATCCTGACTGAAGCCGGATATATTAGATCAATGGTCTCCTGAGGACACTATAGGATTCCAGCGAGCCCGGAATGTCGCGACGCCTCGGACAAAAAGTTTGCTGCCTACAGGAGCACATTGCCAACCGGCGCAACCCGCAGTGTATGGGAGCGCTATTGTGAGTCGAGGAAGAGAGGCGCCTTTTTAGGAAAAAGAAATTTGAGGCGGAAAGGCGTGAGTGTGCGGAGCTTGTAGATACTGGCTGACAGAAATAATGCCCGAAAACTCTATTAAAAGATCCGGCGGATCACGGAGGGTTTAAAGACCGCGGAAAATTCCTGCAGGGACAATAATGGCGACCTGGTGACCGACGTGCCTAGCGTACTTAAGTTATGGAGCGAACACTTATCCGCATTGCTAAATTGCGAGGGAGACGACGAACCCGCCCCACGCCCCACCTTCCTTGACACAAAAACAACAAAGCGCTTGAAAAGGACGGACTACCCGCTGAGCTGTTCAAACACGAAGGCGACGAACTGTTGAAAAGCATGCGTCAACTTTTACGCAGAATTGGACGGACGAGTGTATGCATGAAAATTGGAACTTAAATGTGCTATGCCCAATCCACAAGAAAGGCGATCCTGCTAAATGCACCAACTACTGCGGAATAAGGTTCTATGCGAAAGACTGAAGTCCATTGTAGACAAGCTGATTGGATCTTATCAGTGTGGCTTCAGACCTAGTAAGTCTACCATCAACCAGATCTTCACGATACGTCAAATACTGGGGAAGGCGCATGATAAGAGGATCGACTATCTCTTTCTCGATTTCAAAGCCACTTTTGACAGTGCGAAAAGGAGCTGCCTATATGCAGCCATGTCTCAAGTTGACTTCCCTGCAAAGCTTTGCCAAATGACCGATCCATTCTAAACCCAACGAGGCTTCAGACAAGTCGACTCTCTCTCGTGCTATTTCTTCAACTTGGTGCTTGAGAAGATAATTCGGGCAGCAGAGTTGAACCGCGAGGGTACAATCTACTACAAGAGCGTGCAATTGCTGGCTTATGTCGATTACATTGATATCCGTCCTTACACCTCCCCCACCCTCTCACTAGTTTTCGAACTATCCTTCTCTTCTTCTTCCTATGGAAAAATTACAGAACTCGAACTTGAGCCATTTGGCTAACTAGTATTTGACTAGTATACAACAGTCGATTTTCCTGAAGGCCAGTTAAACTCCTCTATTACTAGTCCAAATTGAAACATTTAGCGAATACAATAAAAACTTAATCACATTGATAAAATTAAAAATAAACAATAGCAATATAAAATCCTTTCGTTTCACTATCCAACCCTTCTTAATACCCTTTTTAATAGCCTATAAACAGTGCAAAGTTTTTTCCTTATTTGTCGTTTGACACATTTCATTATTTCAGGTTATGTTATGACTACGTTTGTGTGTGTGTCTAAGCTGATGTGTCAAGTTGAAATGTCAAATGTATAAAAAACATGTATTCATTATCATTTTCCCATTCTAATTTTAGATTTTCACATAACCATATACCAATATGACATGTTCTCACATAGCTCTCCCCTCCAGAGAACGTCATCAGCCAGTCAAAATGAATTAAAAATGGTCTTCAAAAAGTCGTAAAACTGTTTATTGAAATTTGTAAAAAGAAAAGCTAAAAGTAGAAACAAATTTCATTTCGCAAAGGTCAATGTTATGTAAATATTTACAAAATTTAATAGGAAGGGTGGTATTTAGTGAAATTAAAAAAGAAAACTTGAAAGGAATATTTGAACTGAAACCAGTATGTGGAAAAATGGGAAAGAAAATAATTGCTTACGCCTTTTTATATAAACAAATTTTGGTTTATTTGAATGAACTTGATAAAATTTGTTTTCTAAAAGAGGGAATAAACTGGTCTGCGTGCTTTGGGATATTGAAAAGTAACTAGTGAAATACTTATGGTGATAATCCTTTATCATTTAATTATGAACATGTTCTTTAAAATAACTAAAAATGTCCTTGAAATAGGTAAGACCTAAGCTTTTCAATGGTTATTCATATTAATTTCTTATGGGACCGGGGATTGCCCGAGAACCTTTCTCTTAATTGATCCAGAACCTGAAAAAGGAAAACACAAATTCTTATCCGAAACTAAACATCCAAGACCAATGAATATTTTTATTAAGTACTAGAAACCAGGCAGACGTTGTCCTGCCTAAAATTTAAGTTGCCTACATATAACAAATTGTACTCTCTTCGCTCCCCACTAGGCGCTTCTTCGTAATTTATTCCTATATCGCAATGTTACTTTCTACTTTTGCTTTTCCCCACCCCCATATCCCGTTAGTTTTGTTTTACACTCTTGATTTTTCTCTAACACCTCTAAGTCTCAAATTTTCTATTCCTACTCCCCTTTTCCACTGCGGGTACTGATATGTTCATACTATAACTTACTATAACTTCATAGTCTCGAAGATATAGCGGTTTGACTTTTTTTCTGGTCTAGGTACCTCTTACTTTTTCGAAGGTTTTTTGATACATAGAAAACATATCTATATATAAAATATCATTAACTTGAGCCAAATAAATTCCTAGGTATGCCGAATTGCAGCTAAATATAACCTGGTGGCCTTTCCAAAAACCACGTACAGCCTATGTCGTCTCCAACTAAATCCTGAACCTACCGTGAGAGTTTCAGGGACATCAACAATAAACTGTGGACATTAATGAAGCACAAAGAAAACACAAAATATGTGGGCGTAGCACCGCCCACTTTTCAAAAATGATGTAAATCTTGACCAAATGACATATATCCAAACAGCATTAACTTAGACCAAAAACGTTCAGATTTATGACGAATTTAAATTTTCTATGGCCTGGGGGCGGGGCACCGCCAACTTTTCCAAAACTATATATAGCCTATGCTGTAACCAGTGAACCCAAGATTACACTGTGAAAATTTCATAAAGATCGATTGAGTGCTTAGGACGTCTATAAAGAACACACAGACTCACAAACACACAGACACACATTCATTTTTATTTATAAGATTTCTCCGTATACAAAATTTAAAATATCCAAAAAATATTTACCAAAACTTTGAAATCTTAAGTCGTCCAACTAGGATATACGAGTAAAACTTTGTGGTGCTGAATGGGAAATGTCATATAAATGAATGTTGTTGTTGTTGTTGTGATAACGACAAAAACAGTCCCCGAAGGTGTTAGGGAGTGTTGTCGAATTAACAGTCCTTGGCCGGATTTGAACCCGGTACGCTCCGGTACTCCCTTGCGGTACTGTCCGACTATCGGGGTAGCGATTTATGACCAGTGAAACCTTCTAGGTCATGTCACCCCTCCTTCCGTAAGGAAGGATAAAATCGGTAATGAGAGGTGAGAGGCATCATATCCGTAGATCAACCATCGAGTTGTACGCCATTACCTTTGTGCGTATTAGTCGCCTCTTACGACCGGTATGCCTACCTCGGGCATATTCTAAGCCCCTAACTCGCAGGGGCGCATATAAATAAATTTGTTCGAAGAGCTCTCTACCTGGGAATAGAATTTTTTTCCAAACTCTTGCTTGGAATTTCATGCACTACTTAATATAAAAATGTGTATCAAAACACTTGTATCTCAATCAAAATTTGTTCAAAAATTAAACTAAGAGACCATGGATCCCTTAGACAGGCCCTAAGTTATGGAGTTCCAGCCACGAAACTATTTCAATGAGTGCCTGATGATACCTTTACGAAAGAGCATCCTCACAACATTTAGTCAAGGAAATTCTTAACCGACCGGGACTTAAATATACGATTAAATTTTTTTTTTTTAAAAACCACTGTGAAAATCAAATGTGAACCATTGTGAATTCCTACAAGAGAAAAATCTTCGCCAATTCCTTCATTCTCTTATCCCCTTGTCAAAAACTGTGACAGGGTCAGTCAGACGAGCAGAGTTGTATTAAAATGGCGGAATTTTACCACGCGAACAATTAGAGAATGAAGAATTTTCGGGGTTGCAAATGAAAAAAATATGCTCGGGTTGCCATCTTGTTTAGATATCGCATATATTTTCAAATACTTAATAAATTTAAATTTATTTGAATTTAAAATATTAAAAAGAAAATTATTTTAAAATGTGTGCCTAATGTCATGTTTGTATTGTAAATGTTTTGTAGTATACGAGGTGTGTTCAAAACGTATCGCGAATTTTGAATTTTCGCTGGTTACGTATATTCGAATTTCGAATTTTTTGTGGCGTTATGTTGGTACTCATGTCTCTCACTTATGCCGACAAGCTCGGCCATTTTGAATGTTCAGTTAATTGTTGATAGCTGCTTTGCTTGCACGTGTTTTGGATCGTCTTCGATTTTTACCTATTCAAAAAAATGGATCAAAGAACCTGTATCAAATTTTGTGTGAAAAACGAATTTAAGTGCGCGGATGCATTCCGAATGTTGACTGTGGCATACGGAGAAGCTACTTTGGACCGAAGCAACGTTATTCGGTGGTACAAAATGTTCTCAGAAGGCCGAGAAGATGTGCAAAGAAGAACAAAAATTGGCTTTTGCACCACGATAACGCCCCTGCTCACGCATCGTTGCTTGTGCGCGACTTTTTGGCCAAAAACAACACACTAATGATGCCGCAGCCACCGTATTCCCCAGATCTGGCCCCCTGTGACTTTTTCTTGTTCCCTAAACTGAAGAGGCCCATGAAAGGACGACGTTACGCTTCTCTTGACGAGATAAAGACGGCATCGAAGGAGGAGCTGAACAAGATACAAAAAAATGATTTTTTGAAGTGCTTCGAAGATTGGAAAAACCGTTGGCACAAGTGTATAATATCTCATGGGGATTACTTTGAAGGGGACAAAATAGATATTCATGAATAAATAAATAATTTTTGAAAAAACACAAAATTCGCGATACTTTTTGAACACACCTCGTATTTCAAGAGATGTTATTCAATAGATTCAATACAACAGCTCGGAATATTTAGATCTCGTACAAGTTTTAATGGAACTGAGCCAAAAGAACTTCCTTCAGCTATGCGTAAACTATTATAATCACATGCATTCCAATAAGTGCAGTTATGAAATTATTTCGGAATAAATAAAAGAGTGTTTATGTAAGTTTCCAATTCTCATTGCTATAACTGTGTATTATTAACCTTGAAACATGAGTTTTATATTAAAAAGCGGAATTTCTCAGAGTCGACTTTATTTTATATTTCAAGGAAATGTTTTATCATATAGTGCGGCATTCGTAAGAATTAAGGGGTTATACGAAGTGTGTTCAAAAAGTATCGCGAATTTCAGATCTGGGGAATACGGTGGCTGCGGCATCATTAGTGTGTTGTTTTTGGCCAAAAAGTCGCGCACAAGCAACGATGCGTGAGCAGGGGCGTTATCGTGGTGCAAAAGCCAATTTTTGTTCTTCTTTGCACATCTTCTCGGCCTTCTGAGAACATTTTGTACCACCGATAAACGTTGCTTCGGTCCAAGGTAGCTTCTCCGTATGCCACAGTCAACATTCGGAATGCATCGGCGCACTTAATTTCGTTTTTCACACAAAATTTGATACAGGTTCTTTGATCCATTTTTTTGAATAGGTAAAAATCGAAATTCAAAATGGCCGAGCTTGTCGGCATAAGTGAGAGACATGAGTACCAACATAACGCCACAAAAAATTCGAAATTCGAATATACGTAACCAGCGAAAATTCAAAATTCGCGATACGTTTTGAACACACCTCGTATATGTTGAAATCGGTCAGAAAATCTAAATTTTTTTTGTTCTTTCATCTTAAAGGTTCTTTTTTTATAGAGATTTAAGCAGTAGAAGCGAAGTTATAGAGTTTTGCATCTTGCTCCCTTACGAAGTCGCGGCGTGTACTCGAAACTTTAAACGCGATTATCTCGAAATCATGTTTTTCCGAAAACGTGGTTGCGGTGACTTGGATTGCCGAAAGTGTTTTCAACCGATTTCAATTTTTTTAATTGTTTGTAATTTATTTGCCGTGTCTTTGAACGATTTAATTTTTTCATTTAAATTTTCATATCAATGTTATGAATTTTTCAATACATTTCATCAGATGAAAAAAGTAGCCTTTTGGAGAAAATCGTACCCGTTTGCAGGAACATTTTTTTCTGATTTCAATGAATCGTTCAAGGACACCACAAGTCCCCATACTAAGGAAATTTGTTTGGTTTTATGCTTTCAGTTGAGCTGATAAACTGGAATCGTAGTCACGGCAAGCCTTTTTAAAAAAAGCATGTTTTGCGTAAAATGTCATAACTTTGACAATTATTAGTATTTTTTATGTTCCTGAGCAGATTTTACAAATTAGTCATTGTACTACGCAAGACGTATAACAAGTATTCAATAAAAATATGGCTACATACATCTACAGAAAATCAAAATTTTCCCCATTTCCTCGCACCTCAACATATATAACCCCTTAATGAATTTAGAAATATTAAATCATCGAGTTCTCAAATTGGTTCGTAGAAGAGAAGTTAAGTTTATGTGGTATTACAACGGGTCTTCTGAACCTAACCTAAGTAAAATTTTAATAGAAACCAATTCACATTCATTTTACACATTTTTTTTATTACTCTAGAACATTGTCATTTCCTACAAGTGAAAATCTTTGACAATTCCTCAGTGGCCTCAACCAACTGTCAAAAATTCATATTTGCCAGTTAATGCAATTCCTACAACATTAAACGCATTTAAAGAAAATTTATTAAAATATTTTTCCAAATGGAAGAAGCAACAGCTTGACTAAAACTCAGCTTGTTCTCACTAATGTATAAATTGGGCCTTAAGGACCGGTAATTTCTAAGTTATGGCCGATTTAGCCTTAGAATAACTTCACTTGACTTTGTTTACAAAAGAACTGAGAGTCAATTATTCAACGTCTCATCTTTTTCAAATTTTGTTTAATTAACGTATTGCTTTCTAATTGCCATATGAATTTCATACATCCAAAAATTTAGTATGCTATGCAATATATGAAGGAATTTTATTAAAAATATTTAAAAATGTATATGGTGTACAGTTCTCTCACGGCTCGCTTTGAACTTAGAAACTTAACTTCAGAATCAAAAATCTGTAGTTTACCAAGTTTCTAAGTTAACTTATTTTCTGGGTAACTGCGTAAACGTGCTTCTCATTTGTTAGATGTGGGTTTTCAAGTCAAGTTAAGTAGAAGTCTAGGCTAATTCGGCCATTAACCATGTATACATTTGTGCCCGTGAATTAAATATCATTTATTAATTTGACGTACGAATTAAATAGATTTTGCGTACTACCAAATGCAACTCTGTGCAAAAAGCTACTCTGCGAATCAGGTGATCATAGCTGTTATTTATTGTGAATGCTTCTGCACACATTCGCCACTTGTATGTATTCACAATAATGTAAACATATCGCTTGCAAAATAGCAACCAAAATTGTGACCGCTTATAATTTTTTCTGCTTGCTTATTTTTTGTTGCTTTTTTTTAAAAGAAATTATTATGCAAGCAGCAAAAATTGTATCTAGCATCCTTAAAGTGACAAAATAATCGCTTCACAAAGTTTTAGTTACTAGTGTCAAACTTTGTTGTCTTTTGCAACCTTGCTCGACAATCTTCGATGAAAATTAGGCAGGGTACCATCTTGTAAAAGAAAATATGTGTCCACAAAATTAAGTAAAAACTAAAAAAAGGTCAAAACCGTTTGGAAGCGGTTCAGCCTTTTGAAACGGTTTCAGGTTCGGTGTTAGTCCTTGAACCAATGTTATAAAAATATGCATCTGAACCGCGTTGCTTTTTTTTTTTGGAACCACAAAAACACTGCTCGTAGGTCCTTTGCCGGATATGAACCCCCCGTTACGCTCCGGTACTCCCTTGCGGTACATGCCCAACTGTCGCGTTAGCGATTTGGTATGACCAGTACAACCTTCTAGGCAAACCTGTTAAGCAATTATTAATAATCATAATGATTACCGGTTTGACTGATTATTTTTTGGAAAAGGATATTAAGGATTGTTATCGGGTTTTAATCAAGGACCGCAAATAATGATTATTCTTATTTTTTACTCATAATGAGTATTAATTTATTTTTCATAATAAAACTCAAATCATCATATATCCTGAACTATCCGGAATTTCGGCTTAAAAATTTCAAATAACTAACTTCTTACTCTAAAGTTCTTGCTCCTAAAGATACATTTTTGAAAAATCTACCTTAAATAGGGAAAAGGAGTATTTAGTAATAGAAACAGGTATTCATAAGATGGATATAAGGCACGAATATTTTCATACCCATTTTCAACCATTTATAGTAGAATTTTCAATAAGTTATCTTTAGCGTCACCCACTTCAGAGCAAGAGGTATGTTCGTTAAAATTTTTCATGGTTTAGGATATTTGATGCTTTGAGTTTTATTATGAAAAAAAAAATTAGTACTCAAGAATGAGTAAAAAATAAAAATAAGCATTATTTGCGGTCCCTGGTTTGAATGATTATTTTAAAAAACAATCAAAATACAATCATGATTTTTTATGATTTAAAAAAATGATCTAAAGTAATAAGAAATGTTTTTTATTGTTTCTGATTACTTTAAAATTTTTAGATTTTTTTTTTGATAATTTTTTTTTTTGATAATTTTTTTCTTAAAAATAATTTAAAAATTTAATTTTCGATTGATTTTGCTTACTTTTGATTTTTATTTTTTGATCATTTTTTTTTTTATGTTATTGAGAAAAAAATTGTTTTTTGATTGTTTTTGATTAATCAATTAGTAATTACGAATTTCTGAAAACAATTAAAATAATCATAAATGATTGAAAAAGCTATTCAATCAATTGATCACTCAATTCTAATGGGAATTTAACATGTCTGCTTCTAGGTCATGTCACCCCACCTTCCGTAAGGCATATTCTAAGCCCCTAACCCAGGGGTAACCGCGTTGCTCGTCTATAAATGACTAAACAATTACAACTACAATCATGGTACTTTTATGATTATTCCACCGAGTGTTCTTTTCCAAAGAATACAACTAATTTCAATATTAATACTTACAAAAATGTGTTGTTGTTGTAATAGCTAAGAAATCTAGAAATAAAAGAAGAAAACGCAGCATTTAATAAGGCATATTTTTGTTTTATTTGAAGAGAAGAGATAATATTTATAAACAACTCGAACAAATAGCTTGAAACATTCCTTATCTATCATTAAACTTGTATATATCGCCCTGCAAATATCTATCAATCATTAATTTAATTTGAAAGCATTTTCAGCTCGGCACTTGGCTTTCAGTAAGTCCACAAACAAGTTAAGAGTTAATAATTCCAATAATGATCAAATATTTATTAAATAACTAACATACTTTTGACCATTAAAGATTAGCGCAAGGAAGTGATACCAGGAACCAAGCGAAAGACGCACAGAGACTATAAACTTGAACATAACGAAGCAGTTAGGGGTACTTATAAAAAAAATAAAATAAAAGAAAAAAAAAGAAAACCAATAAAAACTGGTAAAAAGAAATACCAAAAAGACAATGCAACGAACAAACCAAGAGTAGATACCAAAGTCAGTAGGCAACCGGCAAGCAAAGGCCGCAAATGGCAAGAAAAATCAAATGAAAGAAACTGGAAAAACTATTTAAAAATAAATAAATCGTAACATGGACTGAGAATTTTAATAAATGCTTTTTTAGTACAGCCTTTATTTTATTTTTATAAGATATAACATAAAGGCAGGCGATTGGTGTTTAAATAGCAGGAATAAAAATGAAAACATATAGCGCGAACATTTTCTTTCAAAGGCCACTATCCTTTGTGGAATGTTGTGGCATGGCGTTTGAAGTAGCTAAAAGATTGCACGGTAAATACAGATGTTTGTAGGCATACATGTGTGAGTAATGAGCGGTGGTCAAAGCGTTAAGTAGGAATTGAATCAAAAGTAAATGAAAAAGAGTACAGCCACATATGACAAAAGCTTTCATTTGCTAAACCTAAGCGTTGTCGCACCACATCTGACCTAAGCGACGGAACGACTTAGATTTATCTCCAGCGTAGAGCTATCGGAGGCACTAACCAAAATAGGCTGAGATTGTTTTTGGTCGTTACTAGGACATCAATTTATTAATTTTTTTTCCCAGGTACCCCTAATTCTCTACCAACATTCGTCATCATTGCAGACCTGTTAAATTTGATTAGTAATTAGTAATCAATTAATTAGACGGTTTGTTTAATTGATTATTTTAATTGTTTTTCAAGAAAAGGCAATTATTAATTGATTACGATTAGAAAAATTAAAAAAAAGTTGTTCTGATTACTTTACTGTTTTTAAATTATCAAAACAACTTTTTTTCAACATTTTTTTAATTGCAAAATAATCATTAAAAATTTCAATTAATTGGTAATCAATCATTAAATGGATTCTCAAGAAAGTAATCAATCAAACAGGTAATTATTACGATTAGTAATCATTATTTAACAGGTATGCATCGTTGATGGCCGCTAAAACGCCAAGATGATTCTGGTCTCCTCGTAGCAAAATGTCAGCCATCACTTCTTACTATCTTACCGATAATCGACGGCGATTTAAAACACTGACGGAGGCCGAGGCACTCTGCAGCTTTTTTCCCACTCAGTTCTTCTGCCTCTTCTGCTACTGATATCGGGTATCGTTAGAAATAAATTCTGAAACTGAGCTTCTTTCTCCATACACATGTCCTATCAAGCGAACCTGTCACTCTTGAATTTTCTCATTACTAAGTCTTGCGAAACACGTCGTTGGTATCATTAGCGGGGTCATAAATCTTTTGCAGAACTTTTCTCACGAATACTTCAAGAACAACCTCGTCTTCCGCCTACGATGTCCGTGATTCCCAGCCGTACATCAGGATGGATGATTTATAGAATGTGATCTAGCGTGATATATGTTCGTTGAAAGTGGACGTTACTTCTCCATTGCCTTCTCAGTACAAAGCAGCAGCAGCTCTAAAGACAAAGCCCTAAGGTCCAATAAGTCTGTTCACCCCCCGCAGACTTTATTGTCTTTAATAGAAAAATTGCTGTTCGTATAGTCAGTAAAAAATCCCGTAAATGGTTCCGAAAATAATACCCAAAAATTTCCAAAAAAAACAAGAAAACAATCCCGAGAACAGTTTTGAAATGATCCTGACATGCTGCCAAGATTATCCCGAAAAATACCCAAAAATGGCTCCGAAAACAGTCCTGAAATGATTTTGAAATGGTACCGCAAAAATCCCGACAACGGTCCCGAAAACAATACTGTAATGATTCCAAAAAAGTCGCGAAATGATCCCAAAAACAGCAAAAAGAATTCCGAAATGATTCTAAAAAAGTCCCGATATGATTCAGTTAAGAAAACAATCCCGAAAAGGTTCCAAAAGCAATGCGAATATGATCATGAAATGGCCCCGAAGTTAGCCGTCAAAAAGTCCCGAAAATGATCCCGAAATCATCCGAATAATGCCTAATTCTACTACAATACTCTGTTACAAGTTTTTATTACCAGTTGTTGCATCAATAAAAAGTGTCGATCTACTCCAAAGAACCTTCAAATTTCACTCTCAATCAAAGCTTTGCATCGCCGCCTATGAAGTTAAGTTCAAAAGTGTCTCCTTTTCTAACGTATTCCCTCGAGTCAGGTCCAAAGTTTAGACTAGGATAGTTTGAGACATTACTAGTAAATAAAGAATGAGCAGTTAATTGGAAAAAAAAAATGTATTGCTTTAGAGATGATCACCCTAATGCCTAACTATTCACTGCAGTAAGTAATTTCTTAACTACCCACGTATTCGCCATTGCGGTTAACTTAACAACTGAATGGGTTTACTCCTGCGGTTTTCGCCTTCAATTTAGTGTTGTGGGGGACATGTCCTTCTTTACCTGACCGCAGGCCTGATTAAGCTGCATGTTGTCTGTTATAGTATTATGAGGGCAGAGGTTCGGGTTGGTTGGTAATTTCAAAAGAACAAAATATATTATATATGTATAAAAACACGTCACACCATCTTAAATTTACGTACTTTTCTTTAAAACTTCATGGGACCCCTCATTCGAACGAAAACTTATCTAGCTGGCAAGTCTCCTCTACGTGATAGAATCAATTGCACACTATAAGCGTTTCCCCCAAAAACTTAAAGGAGCGGAAAGCACCATAGTTTACGACGTATCAATATAGTTAGTGACTGGTTTTGGCGGCCACCGTGGTGTGGTGGTAGTGTTGCTGGCCTAACACACCTAAGGTCCAAGGTTCGAGTCCTAGTACAGATAACATCAAAAGTGGTTTAAAAAGTTTGGCAAACTCTCCGGGTGTATTTCTGACATGAAAGGCTTCTCAGAAAAAATCCATCTGCTTTGCAGATACTGTTCGGAATCGGCGAAAAATGGTATTTGTAGGAAAAATTAGAAGCGGCACACCACAAATTGGTAAGGAAGCTCGGCCATAATCTCCTCGGAGGTATATATCGCACCAATTACACTGGATCACAAATTCCAACTTCTTTTCTGCACCAGAGACGCCATAGTGAAATTCCTATGTAAAATCACCTCCTAATTCCGAAAATCAAGGTTATTTTTACTTGAATGGTACCGTTTTTGAGATATTTACGATTTACCGTTATTTCAAAAAACAAAAAAGATGGCTCCCCTTAATCGTGTATATCTCAAGAACAAACTGAGCTCTTCCAAGACGGTTTGAAAAATTTGAAAGCTTATAAAATTTACTATAATCAGTACATACAACACTTTTTGCTAGGTCCTGCAGATTCAAACATATTGAACAATCATTACGGATTTTTAAAATTTTTTTTGTAAAAATATAAAAAAATTTGTACTTTGCGTGGAAGCATCTCGAAAACTTTTTGTTTTTTTGCAGATATTTTTTCCCCCCTCTAAGCTCTGTTTTATTACAAAAAAAATAAGCTATCAGTGAACAAAATCGATGAACTAATACAAAAGTTATAAGCATTCAAGTAAATATATCCATTTAATACTTAAGTACCCTACAAATAATAGCATATGTACATATGATCGTATGGTTCTGTCTTAACTCTATGATCTTATTTTATAATTGAAAAAGTTATGTGTCTTGTTTTGACGCTTATTTGGATTAGGATCGGTTTCTCTTATGAGAAACCAACAGTAGTCGCCCATCATAGCGACATCCCAGAATCCTTGATACCGACTTTCAATCACTTTCATTTGCTGGTGAAACCTTTCGCCATGCTCGTCACTTTCGTCGCCAAGATTTTGCGGGAAAAAATTTAAGTGGGAGTGTAAGAAATGAATTTTTAAAGACATATTTACTCCTGAAAGAAAATAAAAAAGTAAATTAGATAAATACATAAGTGACACATTAGTATATAATTTTCTTAGGCTGGATTTATCTTTCAATTCAGAACAAATTTTTTGTTTATATTTTTCCCGTTCTTGTTTGTTCGGAACTGGACGATGAATTCAGATTTACGGCTATATATTCTCATGTAAATTTATGTAATATATAATTTATTATAATATGTTTTTTTATTTACCCATTTCCGCATAGTTTTTGATTAAGTCGTTCACTATCATCTCGTAGTTAGGACTTTTGTGTTTGCCTAAAAAAGAAGTAACGACCTTTTCAAAAGAATCCCACGCTGCTGCCTCCACTGGTGACAATAGTTCTTTGAAATGGTTATTGGTCATCATTTTCCTTATTTGCGGTCCCACAAAAATCCCTTCCTTTATTTTTGCTTCTGAAATCTCTGGGAAGATTGTCTTCAAATGATGAAAAGCTTCGCCTTCTTTGTCCAAAGCCTTCACAAAGTTTTTGATAAGGCCGAGCTTGATGTGGAGCGGAGGTAGAATTATTTTTTCCTTCTTTATAAGTGGAGAGTATTTTATGTTATCTACCCCAACTTGAAACTCGATTCGTTCTGGCCAATCCTTTATGATGTAGTGGTCTTGACGAGCTCGGCTATCCCATTTGCATAGAAAGCAACAGTATTTTGTGTATCCACTTTGTAGACCACATAGCATTCCAACGACTTTAAGATCGGCACATATTTTCCAATCATGTTCTTCGTATTTGATTAACTTGAGCAATTTTTGCATTATCTCATATGTTTCCTTCGTATTTACTGCATGCGCGATCGGGATAGATGGCTTTTGGTTGCCAATATGCAATAATACGGCCTTTAAACTTAATTTATTGCCGTCTATGAACAATCGCCACTCTTTTGAATCATATGGTTCAAAAAATTGTTTGAATAGACCAGCAATGTCTTTGCAGTAACAAACACTGTCCTCCTTCGTATAGTACTTGGAAAATTCTTCGTGACGAGTTCTATAATATGTTACCTTAACATCGGATGAAACAAATTTAAATTGTTCCATTCGAGAGGCGTGTAGTTCGGCCTTTTCCTTTGACAATTCCAAATCCCTTATCCAATCATTGAGTTGTGCTTGTGACAAAGAATTTCTTTCGTTTTCCGTTTGAAATTCAGTACAACATGATGCCGCGTAATCAGATACTACTGTTGACAATGAAACTGGAGCCGGAACTAAAGTTAAATTTGATTCTGGCAATGTCGCTTCTGTTGAAATTAGTTCTGGTAATGACACTGTAGATACGCTCGCATAGGTTACTTTTCTGGACTTTCCAACCCCAAGTACTTTTGTAGTACAAATATAGCAGTCCGTTGAATGGCAAGTTGGTTCCCTCCACTTCATTGGTGTAATAAATTTCACACGTCGCCTAAATAGATAGTTTCAGGAATTAGTCAGCTATGCATTAAAAGGGGAACAAATTCCTAATTTTTACAACGTACCTTTTTGTTCCGGTTTCCGAAGAAATCAATTCGACTCGGCATGTGGTGCACACAGTGTCCATGGTTTTTCATTGTTTTTAGGCTCAATTCCAAAACACTTATAGTATGTAACTTTCAAAGGATTTGAAAACACACGTCTCATACTTTTAACAATAAATTGACCGCAGATGAAACAGAACATATCTGCATCATTTGTACACTCAAACTCTCGCGCCCTTTTATTCATTTTTTATTTTAAGTAAATGACGGGTTATAAACAGCAATTATAAACTGAACAGTATCCGGCGAGCCTTGCAGATATTATGAAGGAACAAGGCGCATGTACTCTTATTTATACTTAGATCCAGTAAAAATTCAAGCCTACCTAAACAAAAAGGTTCCCTAGTTCTACAAAGAAAACACTACCTGCCTCAAAAATATGCTCTTGTTTAAAATGTACCTAGGTTTGAGAAAACGACACTAACAGCTTTTTGTATCTAATAACTTTTCGAAAATCTACCTGCTAACTAACTGATATACGAATACTAACACATATGTACCAGTAGGGTACTTAAGCATTAAATGGATATATTTACTTGAATGCTTATAACTTTTGTATTAGTTCATCGATTTTGTTCACTGATAGCTTATTTTTTTGTAATAAAACAGAGCTTAGAGGGGGAAAAAAATATCTGCAAAAAAACAAAAAGTTTTCGAGATGCTTCCTCGCAAAGTACAAATTTTTTTATATTTTTACAAAAAAAATTTAAAAAATCCGTAATGATTGTTCAATATGTTTGAATCTGCAGGACCTAGCAAAAAGTGTTGTATGTACTGATTATAGTAAATTTAATAGCTTTCAAATTTTTCAAACCGTTTTGGAAGAGCTCAGTTTGTTCTTGAGATATACACGATTAAGTGGAGCCATCTTTTTTGTTTTTTGAAATAACGGTAAATCGTAAATATCTCAAAAACGGTACCATTCAAGTAAAAATAACCTTGATTTTCGGAATTAGGAGGTGATTTTACATAGGAATTTCACTATGGCGTCTCTGGTTCATTTTGGCTGTAAACCAGTGTTATTTATTTATTTTTATTTTTTATCAATCTTTTCAGACGCATATAAAATGAACTCCAACTTTACGCCATCTACGAGTACTCCAAGATAAACCTGTCCACCGACCAGGCAGTCAAGCAGGCTCTACTTGATATTCTGAAGATTAATAAATCAAGAATAGGTTCTCCAGGCTTTATGTGCTTCAGTTTTTGTCTTTCACGATTACACCTTAGATGCCCTCTACACTACGTCGAAAAGCTTACAAGGGGAACGAGAACTCTGTAAGATTATCGATTCAGCTTCGACTTCGCGGTACTTCCAATCCCTTAACCTCAAGAACACATAACAGCTCTTACTCTTAGCTTAATTTTAGATTTTACTTAAACACAAGTATTTTTATACCTAGTAGTGCACAAGGTATATTAACTTTAGTCGCCTAACGGCAGTATGTAACGGCATAAACGGATCGAGATAGATATTGACTTATGTTTATCAAAATGTTCAGGAGGAAAAAAGAAATTGATTAAGCCATGTCCGTCCGTCCGTCTGTTGACACGATAACTTGAGCAAATTTTGAGATATCTAATGAAATTTGGTATGCAGGTTCCTTAGCACTCATCTCTGAGCGCTATTTGAAATGGGCGAAATCGGTTGATAGCCACGCCCACTTTTTATATCTTTACATATAATAAAATTGTAACAGGTCGATGTCTGTACATTGAAGATATTCAAGAAAAACTGATAGGAGAGGTCGTTATTGGACCAGCGGAACCCAAATCACCAATTTTTAGAATTTTTCTCTGTCTGTCTGTCTGCCTGTCCGTCTGTATGATTGTGCGCGTATCACGCAAAAACTACTGAATAGAATTGCATGAAACTTTCACCATTCTATCACTTAACGTCTAACTTAAAATTTAGGACAACTTTCATTTGGATATCTCATCCAGTTCCCGAGTTATTGACCAAAATGTGGGAAAAATGTGACCAAAAATGTGGTTTTTTTACCATAACGCCCGCGTCACATAAAAACGACTGCATAGAAATGAATGAAACTTTCAATAACCATTCTCTAGACGTCTCTCCTAAAATTTAAGATATCTTTCACCTCGATATTTTACCCGGGTCCCAATTTATTGACCTAAATGTGGACCCAGGGTGACTGTATGATTTGTGCTTTTAAGGCGGAACAAAGTTCGGCGGGTCAGCTAGTATAGAATATTTTTGAAAATATAAAAAAAGTGATTATTCTTATACACTTATAAGGATAAAATTTGGTGTGTACCTTAACGTTAAGACAGAAAATCAAATTTTCAAGAAAGTTTTTAAAATGGGCGTAGCCCCGCCCTTTTTATAGTGGATTATTACACAAAACTTTTTATTATTTATTATTATTGTGATTGTTGTTGGAGCAAAGCTCGAATTTTTATGTTTGTTTGTTAATTGATATTAGAGGAAAAATTACAACGTTATGCACAGCGATGGTATGGGATGACATGTTTCGAAGTGCCCAACTTCTCATCAGACCCCTTCTCGGACACTGAGATATGAACCCAAGTGTCTGCACCAAAGCCGCTGTTAGAGTACTCTAACAACTAAGCTATGATGCCCTGTAGCGTCACGATGCCCTTCTGTATCTAAAACTGTTCTATGAACGCGCCTAAAAATATTTCCACTTTCCTTGAGTTGACATATAAAATATATGTACCAAAGAATGTATAAAAGGAATAAGCAAATGGCACATTAGAGGAAAAATGCATCGTGACGCTACAGGGCATCATAGCTTAGTTGTTAGAGTACTCTAACAGCGGCTTTGGTGCAGACACTTGGGTTCATATCTCAGTGTCCGAGAAGGGGTCTGATGAGAAGTTGGGCACTTCGAAACATGTCATCCCATACCATCGCTGTGCATAACATTTATTATTATTATTATTACTCCGGCAAACATTTATTCTTCGAAACGATATTTGGCGAATATGCTGAATATATAAATCGAAATGTTGAATATAAAGGGTGTTTTTTTCAGGGGTATAGAACTTCAAATTGAAATAAAACACAAGAAAATCGTTTTAAGGTCCATCAATTTGGCTTTATTGGAAGGATAATTTTATGCCATTAATGTTTAAATATGATTTCGGGCATGTGGCCGCCGCGGCTGGCTCGAATAAAGCCAATTCTACAGGTCCAATTTTCAACCACTTTTTCGAGCATATGGGGCCGTATGTCGGCAATAACGCCACGAATGTTGGCTTCCAATTCCCCTAACGTTTCTGGTTTGTTGGTGTAGACGAGCGACTTCACATATCCCCAAAGAAAATAATCCAATGGTGTCAAATCACACGACCTTGGTGGCCAATTGACAGGTCCATTCCGCGAAATTATGCGCTCATCGAATGTTTCCTTCAATAAATCGATTGTGACGTGCGCTGTGTGGCATGTAGCGCCGTCTTGTTGGAACCACAACTCATCCACATTCATGCCATCCAATTCGGGAACAAAATAGTGGGTTATCATGGCTCTATACCGGTCTCCATTAACGGTAGCTGCCTCTCCAGCATTATTGCGGAAGAAGTATGGCCCAATGACTCCACCAGCCCATAGAGCACACCAAACAGTCAGTTTTTGTGGATGTAATGGCGTTTCAAGGGTTTCATGTGGATTCTCTTCACTCCAAATGCGGCAATTTTGCTTGTTGACGTAGCCATTCAACCAAAAATGAGCCTCATCACTGAACAAAATTTTGCGATGAAAATCAGCATCGAAATCAATCTCATTTTCGGCCCATACACCAAAATCACGACGCATTGCATGGTCTCGCGGCTTTAATTCTTGCACAAGCTGGATCTTGTAAGGTCGCAAGCCAAGATCTTTGCGCAAAATCTTCCATAAAGTTGATGGACAAAGCTCCAACTGCTGTGCACGGTGGCGAATCGATTCATTCGGGTCCTCTTCAACACTTTGCTCTACAGCGGCAATTGTTTCTTCGGTGCGCACTGTTCGACGTCTCTGCGGATGCGTATTATCACATAGAGTAAACGTAGTGCGAAAACGATCCATGGTTAACCGAATTAATTGCTCTGATGGACGATTATGTCGACCATAAAATGGACGGAGCTCACGGTAAACTTCGCGAACTGAACCATTATTTTCGAAATAAATTTGCACGATTTGCAAGCGTTGTTCTTTTGTCAACCTGTTTATGATGAAATGGCAAACCAAACTGAACATAAATGACATTAGAGTTGCCAGATTTGACCACAAAATGCCAGTTTTATCTCTATTCAAAAAACAAACCTGTAAAAAAAACACCCTATATAAACCGAAATCGGTTCACCCCCACCCATGCCCAGTTTTTTAACATAGTTTCAAAAAAATTTGTTCGTAAAACGCGATATTTCCAAATCTATATCAATAAGATCTTGCACACATAATCAGCTTTTTAGGGAAGCTATTTATATACACCTCAAAACTCATAACAGAAGTATTTTTATTGTAAACAATCAGCTGGCTTTATAATACGAACTGAAAAGTTTTAAAATAGACCTTAGTAAATTGGTATGCCATAATAGATCACTACTAGGTATAAAATATTTGGTTCCACCTGAACTTAGACTTCCTTACTTGTTCTTATTGAGTTCAGACATCGGGGTCTATCAGCATTTCCTGCGGAACACTTAACAGCTAGCCGTTGGTAGAATGTTATCACCAGCTCCGCCGAGGGAACGTAATTCTATCGACTTAACGTAATTCTGCCCCCAGCTACACACCAAGTGTCCGTCAAATATCCGTCTGACAAGTTTTCCATTCTTGACGTTTTTATAATCTACTGTCAGACCCGGCCTGATAATGTTTCTCCCTGCAATTAATCAACTTTTATAATAATCTGAAAAGCTGGTCTTATTGTAACTTCTGTAAAAAAAAAGTTCTTATCTCTCTCCCTTCCCATCTGCCACTCCCTCTCAGCCATCCCTACTTTCATTCCCCTCCCTCCCTCTTACCACAAAATTACAGAACTCGAACTAGTTGAGCAGCGAATTAAATCCCAAATGACTCAGATGGATAAAACAGCTGGAGGATACCTTCTTTGATGTTCTAACCCGGTGCTCTGTTTTGTTGATGATGAATTCACATGCTGGGCCGTATAAGGTTTAGAACATTCCCGAGGTAGGTAAGGCTCCCGTTCGGCCTTGATTCCGGAGTCAACTAAATTTTTCTCACGTCAGTCGATCCAGTATCACAAAAACCTAGCTGGGAAGCGTATGGAATTCATATCCGGCAAAGGACTGCCAACATCAGTATAACCCTGTTTGGTATGCCACGACTTATCCTATCAATTGATGCGCCGCCTAAGCAATGCCAAGTATTGCTCCTACAACAAAAACAACAATATTTTACCTCTGAGAGCCTTTAAGAATGTAATGAATGATTTAAGTTTTAGCCGATAAAGAGGAGGCATTAATCATAATTTTATTTAAAAGCTGATTCATTTCGGGTTTATATGAGCCCCCCAAACCATACAGATTTGGATACAAACATGCATACATACATACTTTACATTCATTCACAACAAAAACTCGAATTCATTAAGTCATTGCAATGGAGAGACTGTGATTTCCAGTTGGAAACCCAGCAAACAGCACAAAACCAATAACCACCAGCACCTCGCAAGCGATCAAATAATAATAATAACAAAAACAACAATCGTAGTGGTACTTGTAGTAATACGAAAACAAGTCCATGCTCAAACCGTGTCTGCTATGCAGATGCGATCCATGCGCAGACTATTGCCATGCAAAACACTTGATAACAACAACAACAACAACAACAACAACAACAAAATAGCAAGAAGAAACCAAACAGCAACAATAGTTGAAAATATTGGCGGCTTCCGTTGGATTTGTAAGCAAACCGAAGGAGGAAGATAGACCAGTAAGCGACCAGCAACAGCAGCCGACAATGAAATGAAAGGAAAACGAAGTCGTGATTGCCAGACCAACAGATAAATGAGCGAACGTGTGGTTGGACGAACGAAAGAGCAGACTAACAAACGAACGAAGGGGTTTGGCAGCATAGATGAGCAATTCAAGGAACTTATGGACAGACGTACAAATAGAGCGCAATACAGACGGCAGTCCGACAAGCAAACCCACTACGTGGGGGCCACAATATAACCAAAGACATGTGCAAAAGCTTAGCATCGTCGTCTCAGCGTTGAGGAATGAGATTGTTGTGGTTGCTGTTATGTGTTATAGACTGGTATGTTGGTTGTTGTTGTTGATTGCTACATTGCAACATTTGCCGCGGCGCTAGACGTTTGTGCAATACGTTTTATGTTATTTGTAGTTGTTGTTGTTGTGGTTTAGCGGTGGGAGCAAGTGGCAGTTGCCTGCATTGCACAATTATTGTTGCTGTTATTTACTGCGAAGGTGTTGTGGCAATTGTCGACATCGATTGTTATCCCACACACACAAGCCTCTTATTCAATTAAACCCCCAGCAAGCTTCAGCATAGCATAGAACTATCGAGTGTATAAAGCTGGATGCTGTCTTAGAGCTGTGAAAAAATAGAATACTCGATCTAGACGCGTGAGCTCCTCATTTACTTGCATATCGAAAGGGATCGATAAGACCCCTGTAAATCTTGAGGGCCTTCAAGAGCTCCCGTGAAAGCGGAAATAGTCATAGAAAGCGGTCAGGGTCTTCATCCTCCGATCAAAATCTTCATAAGTCTTTCTTTCCCTCTAAGGCTGCTTCCTTGCCTTCCTGCCTCTCTCTGCCTCCCCGTCTCCTTCGTCCGCCAGAACTCCATATACAAGGTGGCGCAAAAGTAAGCTTCCGATGTTCAGCATATCGGTTGTGGCACGTGCAGTGTGTGCTGTTGCACCGTCTTGTTGGAACCACATGTTTTCCAATCCCAATTCATCAAGTTGCGGCAAAAAGAACTCGTTGATCATTGCTCTGTAGCGCTCACCATTCACAGTAACCGTTTGGCCCCGACCGATTATTGGTCAAATAAATAGTCAGCAATATTCCGCGTTCTGGAGCAGTGTAGCGTAACATTGTTTATTAACGTGTATTTCGCATGTGTTTACTACACAAATGTCAAAACAGAACTGACTTTAGGGGCCAATCGCAAAATTTATAGCATTTTCTGATAGGAGGATTACTTTTGCGCAGTAACCGTTTTTCACCGACCGATTATTGGTCAAATAAATATTCAGCAATATTCCGCGTTCTGGAGCAGTGTAGCGTAACATTGTTTATTAACGTATATTTCGCATGTGTTTACTACACAAATGTCAAAACAGAACTGACTTTAGGGGCCAATCTCAAAATTTATAGCATTTTCTGATAGGAGGATTACTTTTGCGCCACCTTGTAGTTATACTAGGCTAGTCTGTCTAGTATATTAATCGTCTTTCTCCATGGACTTATAATGGGGTCCTGTCTTATTGACACACATAGAAGACTTACGGTACTTTCCATAAATATTTTCTGATATACGATTGGAACCATCTCTAAAAGCATTCAAACTAACCTACTGATACGATTCAACTGATGTAAGGACAAAACACTGAGCGTAAGGACAGCCGAGACGCAGTATGTGGCAGAAAAGTAGTTTATACTCATTGCCTGTGACTTCAAATAAAGAAACTAGTTTTGGAACTGTAAGCAAAATTTCTAAGCTTTGGAAATGCAGATAGTTAAGGCAATAGACGAGTATCAACATCGCAGCCAACGATGCCTTACCCGATCCGATGTGTATAAACCCTACAAAAAATGCGATTAGTCTAGGATGAATCATTGTTTAGTCGCAAATGAGCCTGCGATTAATTCCAATTTTGAATATTTTGTATGGGTTGAAGTGTTACCTTTTGTTTGACCATATCCTAAGAGGAGACAAACTGTACCCTTTTATGGATGAACGGGTACCGTCGGCATTGTTCCCCTACGCATACAGTCAGGCAGGTCCACTTTCTGCCCCTTGAATGCGCTTCACAAATGAAAAATTGACTCATTCCAACTATGGCCATAAGGGACTAGTTTGGATCAGTTCAAAGCACTGCAGCTGAAAGTGATTGAACGCGAGACATTCTCTTTAGGGATAAGTCCCGCGATTTTTCGCAGGGTTAGCACCTATTCTTAAAATTACCTCCAGACAAATGGTCCTCAAATCTTATTACTTTAAACGAGCTATTCTTGCATATTTGTATATCCAGACTATCTCGAAAACAGCTCAACCGATTTGGATGAAATTTGGTATGTACATAGAGTACCACATTCTAAGAATTCCTATCTAGGTGTTGCCTTATAGGAGTTTTTACGGAGTTGCTACCTATCAGATTTTTGTAAAAGAAATGAAATATGCCAATATGGATATCAAACGAAAGGTATTTTCTTGCGTATTGAAAAAAAAATAAGTCTAAGTAGGGCTGCCACTTTTGTTCGACAAGAAAAATCCCGCAAAAAAGTTCATATACCGAGAATCGAACTCATCCAAGGAGTCGCTAAGGTGCAACTTCCAGTGAGGCCAACATTTGCCATTACTGCGCATAAAGAGCAGGGATAAACTTTTGAGTTTGTAGGAGTGGAGCTAAATTCATCGATGGTCATGCAAATTAAGAACACTAGAAACACATTAGTGTTTTTAAAAAGGTTTATTTATTACTCAGGCAGCTGAGTTCACTCAACAGTGCTCCGCCAAGAACTAACTTAACTCCTAATTTTCCTTTATTTATAAGATACAAAATTGCTTATACTCTAATGCCAGCATCCGACTTAGTAAACAAAATACGGATGTTTTTGTTATTATAATTCAGTAACTTGAATCATTGATTCAAGTTCAAATTACTGGGATAATAAAGAAGAACGAATTCATTGGAAAGATCGATTTGTTTACATTTGCAGTTATGCGACTCAATGAATTTGTGTAACTTATTGAGTACCATTTAGGTACTTGAATTCTTCAACATTTGTTTATATTTGCCGTTAGGCGGCCTAGTGAAGCTGGGTGTTAACTCCCCCTCCTCTAAATCGAAACGTCCCGTCTTCGAGTAGACGTCTGAAATTTTTTGAATTTTAAAAGCAATGTCATTCATTACGGCTTCTTTATGATTTTCTTTTTCCAATTTCATTCTAGTCTGAAGTATCACCGAAAACTTGCATATAACATATATTAGTAAAAATACTACCAATACTGTAGTAAATGCCCACCAAATCGGATTCTGTTGCATCTCTTGTTTCAATTTATTTAAAACATTAATATTCCTTAATTTTAAGTGTTCTTTTTTCGATTCAATATATTCTTTAACATAAAAATGTTTAAATTTCCCTTCTCTTAAATAATTCAAAATCTTTCCAGTAGGATTCTCAAATTTCATATTGTCAATTACCACTTTATTATTAAAAGTAACCAAATATATTCCGTCTATTGTGTGATTGTCTACATTATGTTTTCCTGTTATTAATATTGCTCCTTCTTTTATTATTTTAAGTTGTTAATTTTTCTCTTTGATTTTTGTACAATTTGCTCTTTCATTATTTAAAATATTTGTTAAACAAGTTTGATTTTTATTTATCATACAAAAGGCTTGATTTATTTCCTTTTTGCAATTGCTTATTGTATAAAATTTGTTTTCACATCTAATTACCTGATTTTCAATTAATAATTTTCCATCTTGTTGTGCAATAGCTTCTACATTGAACAGGGTACCTATGTTTATTACTTTTGGGTATTTAATGTAAAGGGTGTTTTTTTTAGGGGTATAGAACTTCGAATTGAAATAAAACACAAGAAAATCATTTTAAGGTCCATCAATTTGGCTTTATTGGAAGGATAATTTTATGCCATTAATGTTTAAATATGATTTCGGGCATGTGGCCGCCGCGGCTGGCTCGAATAAAGCCAATTCTACAGGTCCAATTTTCAACCACTTTTTCGAGCATATGGGGCCATATGTCGGCAATAACGCCACGAATGTTGGCTTCCAATTCCCCTAACGTTTCTGGTTTGTTGGTGTAGACGAGCGACTTCACATATCCCCAAAGAAAATAATCCAATGGTGTCAAATCACACGACCTTGGTGGCCAATTGACAGGTCCATTCCGCGAAATTATGCGCTCATCGAATGTTTCCTTCAATAAATCGATTGTGACGTGCGCTGTGTGGCATGTAGCGCCGTCTTGTTGGAACCACAACTCATCCACATTCATGCCATCCAATTCGGGAACAAAATAGTCGGTTATCATGGCTCTATACCGGTCTCCATTAACGGTAGCTGCCTCTCCAGCATTATTGCGGAAGAAGTATGGCCCAATGACTCCACCAGCCCATAGAGCACACCAAACAGTCAGTTTTTGTGGATGTAATGGCGTTTCAAGGGTCTCATGTGGATTCTCTTCACTCCAAATGCGGCAATTTTGCTTGGTGACGTAGCCATTCAACCAAAAATGAGCCTCATCACTGAACAAAATTTTGCGATGAAAATCAGCATCGAAATCAATCTCATTTTCGGCCCATACACCAAAATCACTACGCATTGCATGGTCTCGCGGCTTTAATTCTTGCACAAGCTGGATCTTGTAAGGTCGCAAGCCAAGATCTTTGCGCAAAATCTTCCATAAAGTTGATGGACAAAGCTCCAATTGCTGTGCACGGTGGCGAATCGATTCATTCGGGTCCTCTTCAACACTTTGCTCTACAGCGGCAATTGTTTCTTCGGTGCGCACTGTTCGACGTCTCTGCGGATGCGTATTATCACATAGAGTAAACGTAGTGCGAAAACGATCCATGGTTAACCGAATTAATTGCTCTGATGGACGATTATGTCGACCATAAAATGGACGGAGCTCACGGTAAACTTCGCGAACTGAACCATTATTTTCGAAATAAATTTACACGATTTGCAAGCGTTGTTCTTTTGTCAACCTGTTCATGATGAAATGGCAAACCAAACTGAACATAAATGACATTAGAGTTGCCAGATTTGACCACAAAATGCCAGTTTTATCTCTATTCGAAAAACAAACCTGTAAAAAAAACACCCTGTATATAACAATGATGTCATTGATCTGTACAATTTTGAACTTTGATACATCCATTAAATCGGATATTGTTACATTCTTAACCTCATGATCAATTATTTCATTTATTTCATCCAAATCCAATATAATTGGGTTTAGAATACCTATTTTTGATATAGTAATTGTTTGCAATAAATTTTCCAATTCATTTATAATAAATTTATTTCTTTGTTTCTCTATTGTTGTCCTGCTTATACTACCCTGTAAGTCATTTATTATACGTGTTAAGTCTGTTATTGTCTTAAATATTTGGGAGTTTGTAGTAAATTGTCGGTTATTATTCTCTATTATGTCGTTAAGTTTGTCCGTTATCCTTAAAAAGTCATCATGATCAGGTGTGCCTGAAATCCATTTCCATAATGTCCCTATTTCATTAATTCCTCTTTTTTGTCTATTTGAATTTTGCATTAATTGTCCTAAAAGTGTTTTCATCAATTCCATTTCAAAATGTACTGTATCTTCATCTAATAGAACAAAATCATATGGTTTTTTATAACTTTCTATTACTTCTCGAAAAACTGATAAATTGGTTAAATGAAAAATTGATTGATACTCCTCAAATATCGCTGCGTTTCCTTCCCCCATCAAAACATAATTTTCCCTAGTGTAGTCAATCAATTCTGAACTCACTCCCCATACAACCGTAAGTAACATTATTGAAAATACCATTTTTTATAAAAATTAAACCTTAATATTATCTTTGTGTATGATTCTATTCCTACTTCTTATTTTAACCTTATCCCCTAAGTCCTCACAAACTATTTGTTTCCTATATCTTGGCTTAAGTTTATTTCTTTCTCCAAAAATTTTTTCGTATATTATTTCACCTGGATGATCATTTTTATTTATTCTTTTTTTATTATGAAAGTTCAAAAGCCTTTCTTGCGCAATCTCCAATTTATTTTTTACATCAGAATGGTTTTCTTTATTAAATAAAATATTATACGGCTGCTTCCCCGTTACCGAGTGAATTGATGTATTGTATTGTTGTACCGCTCTTATGATTGCCTCCAAATCACTTATCAAGTTATGCTCCTGTTTCAAACATCGAGCTATTTCAACTATTGTTGAATGAACTCGCTCCACTTGTCCATTTGTAGTACTATGCCTTGGTGTGCAAAAGAAAATCTGGACATTTAATCTATTCATTAATGATTTAAATTGTGCGGAACAAAAACTAGGCTCATTATCCAAAACCATACTTCTGACATTAGGAAACATCTGCAGAATCTCAAGAATCTTTCCATTCATATCCAACTTATTCTCTATAGATTTTATAACTGTGAATTTTGAGTAAGCATCTATACAAGTAATAAACTTTAATCCTTGCGCAAAAAATATATCTACGTGTAATTGTTCTCCCTCCCTACTAGGTATTGGTGCTTGACCTATCGGTATTAATTTTGGGTGTCTCTCGTACTTGTTACTATTACAGATATTGCAATTCTTGACATATTGTTTAAATTGTTTTACCATCTGCGGCCAATAATACTGTTCTCGAATCTGTATTATATTTTCTCTATAATTACGATGAGCTCTGTTATGTGTCTGCTCTATAATAATTGCTTGGTCTTTGTTTCTTTATTTATATATTTATCAGCAAATTCACCATTGCTAATACTTTTTTCAAATTCTATATTATTTATTCCCAATATGTTATTGGTAAAGGCTTCAGGGATCTCTTTTCCCGAAGTAAGTTTTTTTAAATTTTTTGTTTTGGACTGGTATGACTCATCAGTTGGCGTTGTAGAACCCTTTTGTTCCACAATATATTTTTTATTTGAATCGCCGGAATTCTCTTCGGCGGGCACCTTAGGATTTTTTAATCCCAAGGGGTTTGAATTATTTTCAAAACTTTCCTCCATATATTCATTTTGAACCTTTCCTTTCACGTTGCCGGTATTATCGTCAGCTGGCGCCTTAGGACTCTTATGTCCCAAGGGGTTTAATTTATACATTTCATCATGGTTAGTTTCTTCCATGTTCACAAAACATAACTTCTCCTTATTGTTATCTCCATATATAAGTTCTGCTTTTTCCATATCTATTTTTGCCTTAATCTTTCTCAAAAAATTGACTCCTACTAGAAAGTCACTTTCTAAGTTATCTATTTCGTAAAATCTTTCCTTAAATCCAAACAAGTGTACGTCATGGTACAAGGTGATGATGGTCGAACCATGAATGGTTCTTACCCTCTTCTTAATTGCTAATTCCCTACCGTTGCTATATATACCTTTCCTGATGTAACAACTCGTCGCACCAGTATCTATCAATATTCTAATTTTTACTCCGCTATGTCTATCTGTTCGGAAGATGTAGGGCAGGTGGAGGCCTGATCTAAAAAATGATTTTCATTTAAATTGTTTATTCGTGGCTCCTTTGACCTAGGTTGACCACTAAAATTCATACCCCTTTTTACTGGCTGGTTAAATTGCCATTTCTGTGAATTATCATTTTGTTGTTGACCCTGAAACATTTTTGGTTGGGATGATTGATTATAACCGACCGTTCTCTGCTGACCAAGTGGCAGATTGTCGGATGATGTATCCATCGGTTCTGGTTTTGGGAAAATTCATATTATTGTTATTTCTTACTTGTGGGTATCTCAAATGGTTCTGGAATTGATTTCCCCCCCTTTGTGTATTATTCTTAGGACTCCGCAAATTATTATTAAACGTTTTATTTTCCGGAAGGTAAGCTTTTGAAAAATTCAGAGCAAATTCTGAACGCATTTGATTTGAATGAAGCTCCTGTGCTTTCGCCAGAGCATTTGGCAAATCGGCAGGAGCAAGTGTGAAAAGTACTTGGCTTAAAGGAGGATTTAATCCCGTTATAAATGTTCTTAGAGCGGTTTCGCGATTTTTAATATTTAATTGCTTTGTAATTTCAGAATTTGTACCGTGGGTCATAATGGTTTTGTTTATTAATAGTGTTAATTTCTGATTCACTTCATTGTAATAATCAATCAAGGATTTCGATCCCTGTCTTAATATACTCATTTCTTGATCAATCACATGGATTGGTCGTTTGTCTGCATAGGCAAAGTCTAGCCTGGCAAATATAGCTTCTAAGTTTAATACTGTGCCATGATTAGTAAGGGTATCATTGGCATTTCCTATTATTTTACTTCGAAGTATGGTTAATGCCCCGAAGTACTTCCTGCTTCCTTCGATATACAAACTCATCGAATTTTTTGCAGCCTCCCTCCAACTAACATAAGATTTACCAGAGAATTCTGGCAGCGACTTAATTATATCTAAACCTTCAGTACAAACTACTCCGTCATCAATAGTTTGTGTACGGTATTCCGTCACTTGCGTAGCACTAGTCAATGTCTTAATTTGATTAGTCAGTTGATTAATTTCATCCCTAAGATTAGCAGTTTGTGTAGCTATTATTCTAGCGATATCTTCTGCAGAAATATTGCTAACTGCAATTTTGGAAAATTGGTTAGTTAGATCGTCCACTGTGATTTTATTAATTTTTAAAGTTAATTCTCTTTTTCCTGAAAGGACAATTGACGTTGTCGTGCCTACCACTTTGACAATAATCACAATAAAAAAGCCTTTCGTAATTAATTTTCGTGGGATAATTTCCCATTAATTATTTTTACATTTCCTTAATATTATTTATTAACTTAACTTACAGTCAGCCCTCCTGTTGGTTTGGTTGTCCTCTTATGCTGTTGTTACTGGAGTCGATTATGGTCCCACGTTGGCAACGTCCCGGCTTGACGTGCAATACCTCTATTTAATTTTTTATTTTGATTTCTTTTAACTTATAGTTTTTCTTATTTTTTCACTACACTTTATCCTTGTTTGTAGGACATGTGTTTTTTATTAGAAAAAAGTTAGCACGAAAAGTTTTGTTTAGATTTTCTCCCTTTCTAGTGGGATACTTGATTTTTTTTTTTTTTTTTTAATTTAGGCAAACTTATCATTTCCTTTCGCACAAGGATAGTTCTAATGTTAAGTTTTTTTTATTAAAATTTTTTTCAAACTTAGGTACCTAGGTACACTTTTTTTATAACTTGTTTTGTCCAACTTTTCTCCCTTTCTAGTGGGATACTTGATTTATTTTATTTAGGACGGGCTTAACATTTCCTTTCGCACAAGGATTTGTTATGTTAATCACTCCTGGCAGGATCGCCAATTAAGAACACTAGAAACACATTAGTGTTTTTAAAAAGGTTTATTTATTACTCAGGCAGCTGAGTTCACTCAACAGTGCTCCGCCAAGAACTAACTTAACTCCTAATTTTCCTTTATTTATAAGATACAAAATTGCTTATACTCTAATGCCAGCATCCGACTTAGTAAACAAAATACGGATGTTTTTGTTATTATAATTCAGTAACTTGAATCATTGATTCAAGTTCAAATTACTGGGATAATAAAGAAGAACGAATTCATTGGAAAGATCGATTTGTTTACATTTGCAGTTATGCGACTCAATGAATTTGTGTAACTTATTGAGTACCATTTAGGTACTTGAATTCTTCAACATTTGTTTATATTTGCCGTTAGGCGGCCTAGTGAAGCTGGGTGTTAACTTGCATGGTATGTTATATGTGGCGTTTCAAGAGTTAAGTGACCAAATACATTTAAAGTAATGTTTCCGGAAAAAAGAAACGTACTCGGAACATGGTATGGAAGAAAGTGTTGCAATAGATTAGATTTAGATTAGATTTATTCATTTTCTTTCAAATCAACACATATATATGTATTACAATAGTAACTTAAATTAAGTTTCTCAATATTACAGAAAGAAAAGTAAGGCATTCGTAAAAAGATAATATATTTTAGTATCGAATGCCATCTCCGAATAAAATAAAATAAAATTTAGAAACATATAAAAAGTGCGTGGGGTGAAGTTTGATTAAAACAATAAGTAATAAATTAGATTAAACCAATATGTACCAGTATATATCTTAAGATATAAAAGTTTTAGCTCGAATTTCTAAGTGCTAGGGTTCACCAAAATTTTGATGTCATCGTGTGATTTTTCTAGTAGAAAAGATTTAATTTAAACTCACCCAGATTTCTAATTACAACGTATAGATGCAGGCAACGCATTAAAAACTTTACAAGAAACAATCGAAAAGAAGTTGTTGAAATTGGTTGTACGAGATGAAGGGACATACACAAGTCCATATGAGTTTTGCCTCAGGTTATAACTATCTGAGACCAGACTATGTAAATACCCACAGCGAATGAAAAATATCTTTCATATGTATTGAATATAAAAAGTTTTGCATAGTTCTATCATTAAAGATAAAGAAGAAGTCACAGAATGTTGACCGATATATGGAGCTCTAACTCACAAATATACCCATGTGACCCTACTCTTTCTCGATTATTTCGATAACAATCGACAGCTGCTAACCATACAATTCAGCAAGGAATCTTGTAAAGACTTGTCGAAAATTTGTTTGACCAGCCACCAAGGGGTAATTATATGTATTCAAACTTTGTTACTAATAAAAAATTTTAAACATATTTTTATTATCAAGATATGTCTTTAGAACGCTTCACTGCTGGTAAGTAAAACTATTCATACAAACAACCAGAATATCTTTATTGATGATTATCTAAATAAACTAAATTTTATGGGAACCTATGAAAATGCCGAGCAAAGCTCGGTCGCCCAGGTACTACTTTCTTGATATGCAGTGTCTTACAAACTTCGGGTCACTTTAGGTTGCGGAGAAATAAAAAAGAAAGCAGCACAACTCATTTAGAAGGGGAAGCACGGCCTGCAATTCTTTTGTATGAAATCATTAATAATGTATATATAAATTTCAAAAAATAATAATAATATAACATAGCATTAAAATCAACAACAACAAAACATTTACAACCAAAACAAGGCATCGTCAATTGGCAGCATATTTTGCAATGATTGCGTATGCAAACCAATGCACCTTCACCATTTGCATCACCCCACTTGACAACTCTACAAAATGCACTCTCAATCATCAACTTTACACCGCCCCTGCAGTTGATTGCCAGCGTTTGTATGCAGAAGTGAACGGGAAATAACAATTGCCACATGTGTCTGCAGCGTTGCCTCGTCAGTGCCACAAGCAACAATTTCGCATTTGTAGAAGCAACAGTCCCAAAGAACGCCATCAACAACAAGCGGTGTGGCTTCGTGGAACTTCAAAAGGAGCCAGATAAGCCCAAAGAGCGCAAAATGTGCGAAAAACAAGCATTCAATACATTGAGAGTTTCGAGAGTATGGAGGAGAAAAATAAAAACTATGAATGGAATTTTCAAGTTTTGTTTTCGTTTAGTCGTTATAGGACGTTTGCGCCATTGTCACGCGTTTGGTTGTTGTTTCTGTTCGTTTATGTTGCAGAGTTCCACGACAATAACTGGCAATGTTGCGGTAGCCAGTGTTGCCAGAAAACAATTTTTTGTTTGTTGTTGGTTGTGGTTTATAATGGCAAAATACAAGGAGGAAGATTTAGGGGTGTTTCTTTGGCTTTTCAAATTTTTACGTCCAAGTAACGTTAGGAAAATGTTGCTGTTCTGAACTTAGTCAAAACGTTGTTGTTGTTGTTATGGTAACGACAAAAACACTCCCCGAAGGTTTTGGGGAGTGTTGTCGAATTAACAGTCCTTGGCCGGATTTGAACCCGGTACGCTCCGGCACTCTCTTGCGGTACTGCCCGACTTTCGTGGTAGCGATTTATGACCGTACAGTGGACAGTGTGACCTCTACCATTGAATTTTGGGCGGAGGTCCGAGAACAATAAAATTCAATAAACAATCCCCTTTTTAAACGCTTATCCAAATGTAGCAATGATTTTGAATTTACCGATGATCTCATCTCTATGACAAATACCCAAACTTTGTACGCAGACTTAAGCTCTTCTGATTCATCGGACGAAGAAAATCTATATATATATAAGAAAGTGACGTTAGTTCCAACGCTCATCACTCAAGAACGTCTGCACCGATTTGGATGATTGGCACTAATTTAGATTGTTCTCGGACCAGAATAGGAGAATACCCAATAAAATTTCCGAAAAATTCCTGAAAAAATATTTTATTTTCCCATACATTTTGTATGGTGCGAATTTATATCTGGGCAGGACAAAGTCTGACGTTCCCTCTAGTATTATATAATTAATTAGTTTATAGTGATTTTTCTATAGTATGTGTTTCTTTGAAAAAATTCCTAGTCAAGGAAAATGTGCCTGATATGTGTTGAAACAAGAATAGTTCCTTTAAGTTATGTCTACAGTTTTATATACAAATAGTTTAAACTAAAATACAAAATTTGAAATGGATTTCGTAAAACAAATTCTGATTTTTTTAACTCCTTTTTTTCTTAATTTAACCTTTTCTTTGCCGATTTCTCTCTCTATGGCGCGATATACAACAGGTATATCATGATAAACCTCCTCAGAGATTTTTGCGCCAAGCTTCTCTTCCAATTTGTGGTGTGCCGATTTGAATTTTCCCTACAAATTGGTGGGACCTACAGTTTTTTGCCGACTCCGAACGGCATCTACAAAGGAGACGAATTTTTGCTGAGAAGCCTGTCATGGCAGAAATACACTCGGAGAGTTTGCCAAACCACTGCCGAGGGGCGACCCCGTTTTGAAACCCTTTTTTTTTTTCAAATCACTTTTGATGTTACCTGTACCAGGGCTCGAACCATGGACCTTCGGTGTGGTAGGCCGGCAACACTACCTTCACACCACGGCGGCCGCCGTTGCCGATTTAGCCTATTTTTTTCTATCACCTGTCAACGTTGTGCACAAGAAACATTCGCTCCCATCAAAGTGTGAATAATATTTCGTCATTATTAAAATCCTCTCACCATACTCACGAAGAGTTTACTCATTGCTGCTCTTTTTTTCCATAGAATAGCTGTTGTTGCAACAGCAAGAAACACCCAAGTGTTGCCGTTTTAGTTATTTTAAAAAAAAAATTGGTAATTTTTCTCACTTTAAAACGGTTTTGGTAATGTTTGGAATTTTTTCGATGCCTTGAGGCCATTATAAAGTTTTAGGTAAAATATCCCAGAAAACCCAGCTTAAGTTATGACAGAAAAATGAATAGCTTTTTCTTAAAAAATGTACAGTGGTTTAAGAAAACGTATAATATTTGAAGTATATTTAGTTAAAAATATTCAAAGAGGTTGAGCACGTATGTACGTACCTGTAATTTCAAATAAACCTGTATTAGTTCGTTTTTACAAAATGGTAGTTTTTTGTTGATTTACTTTTTAATTTTTAGTTACTTCTTTTTAATTGCTGTGGCAACACTGCCACTGAAGGTTTTGTGGAGTGCTGCTGCACTGACAGTCAGTGTTGCCGTTTGGGGCAAATTATTCACGATTTGGCTCACTTTTTAGAGCTCCATCAATATATTCAATATTACAGCCCTATATCCAATTTGTTATACTTAACAATAGTTATACTACACTAGACACAATTTTGTCATTCGAAATTGTTATAGGTATGCACAAAGACAACGGAAAAGCTTTCTTAGTTCACCATGCTAAAGGTGAAAAGCTTTTAAAGAAAATATTGTCAAAGAAACTTCCATTTTTTATTTATTTATAAAAAATTTTACGAAAGTGCATAGGGAAACATTTTTGGTATGAAGAAAAGCTTAAAACTTTGAGAATCTCCTAGGTCTAAATAAGCTTAAGTTCTCATATGGCCCCACAGACAGTTTTGCAAAAAAAAAAATAATACTGCTTTGCCAGTACGCTGGATAACATAACGTGCTCCGTCGTTTCTGCCGTCCTCAGAATGTTACAGCTACGGTACGAGGTATTATATTCCACACCCATCCGTGACGCATGTGCCCCATTAATACAGTGTACCGCAACTAATTTCGATATGTTCTACTCATTTTGAGATTGGTTAAATACCGTGCTTTATTATAGGAGCGTTACATACTCCTTGGCACTCTATTCTATTATGAGGCTTGCTAAACCAGTGCTAAGCGACACGGCCCTGGTAAGACTCAAAGTTTCAAGGACCTATTTCGCTGCTCTGAGGCATCAAGAGCACATCAATGACAAGGAAGGTCATCTGCTATTTCGATTCCCTGGGTCTTCCTGCAAGAATGGGCAAGAACTTGCTTCATCCAGCTCATCGGTCGTTACACATCCCCGTATGTCATATTAAAGAAACGATGTGTCGACTTGCCTGGTTCATGGTCCACTCTCTGTAGGCTCGAAATAATCATTAATGACCCGTGAGCACGAAGAACAGCCCGGTTGTCAGACAAGATTCCCATCGCATGATTTGACGATAAGTAAAAAGCTGCGAAGACATTTTAGATCCGTCCATAAAAACTGAAATGCCGCATCTTTGAGTGATTTTTCCATTTTACCAGACATTTTTTGAAGGGAGTCTTAAATTTGTGTCGGTGACAAATCTGTGCCAGATACAGTAAGTTTCCGTTTTAATATAGAAGTCCCAACTCGACAATGTTGTTGTTGTTGTGGTAACGACAAAAACACTCCCCGAAGGTTTTGGGAAGTGTTGTCGAATTCACAGTCCTTGGCCGGATTTGAACCCGGTACGCTCCGGTACTGCCCGACTGTCGTGGTAGCTACTCGACAATCCTATAGGACAGCCTGTGATGCCGTTTCTGTGATAGGGAGATAGCCTCCATGTTGGATATCACGTTCATAGCCTCCGTAGAACGTGATCGAACCACAGGGAGGTCCCTGAAGTCTCCTTGCAATTTTGTTCCTGCAACACCCTTCCACCACATCCTTACCCGCTAGAATTGGTAGAATAACTGCTTTGTACACCAATGCTATCACTTCTGGGCTCACTGACTACTGTTGACATAATGTTATTTTACAGGGTGCCAATTTACTCTATGTTCTATAATAGGCTTTCAGTTTAACTTATGTGTTAAACGGACTCCTTTCAGAAAGTTGAACATCAAGTGGACGCGAGTAGAAATTTTAGATTTTCGTCCTAGTGTTGAAGATCACTAGCTCTGTATTTAGGGGCTCACGTTGAACAGCACTGTACACGCCCAATAATGCAACTCCCTTTACTTCTATAAAACAGAGCTCTAGCAGTGGTCAAATGACACCGCCCTTCCACAGATGTTGTGAAGGCTTTGGGATTGGTATTACTTACTACAGAGCCGACAACGCAATAGTGTCTTAAATACCATCAAGTCACTGGTGCCTCTTTATTAAAAACTATTAAACCCGGCACGCTTCGCTGCGTCTCAGAACTAATAATAGACTGATGCCGATTTTAATCATTATATCACATACCAGATAAGATATGGAACTTAATTACATCGCTTATTGCGGCACTCAATGTCACCTTTCGTTTGATATCCCTATTGTATTAACACATATTGGGTCATCTAGGTCCACACATCGGTCGATGTCTCCGAAACTGGTAGAGCTATCGGAACCAGTGATATCTTAAATTAAAGTTAATCATCTAGTAATGTAGTGGTAAAAGTTCCATTCAATTCCATTTAGCAGTTTTTGAGTGATGCGCTACCAAACATACAGACAGACAGACAAAAATTCTAAAAACTCTTGATTTGCCTTTTAGTGGCTTTATAATGATCCCTCCTATCGATTTTGCCTATAACCAATAGGTTCAAAATGTTTTAAAAATGTTTGGAAAAGTCTTGCTAAATTGCCACAACTGCTCTCAATCGCAGAATCCTTCTGAATTGGCATCTCTCTCGGTCTTTTGCAACGCTCTTTTAAAATATCTGGCAACTCTATGAAAACATTCTAGACAGTGAAATTCGTCGTCTGCCCGTTTTGTCTGTTAGTTATAAGCGATTTACCAACAACAACCGCCAAAGGAAAAACAGACAAATAAAGATGCAATTTGTTTCCCCCTCCCCCACCCCGCTCCTTATGCCGAGTTCATACTAAAACAAGATGTTGTAGTTGTTACTTCAGCCTCATTTGATATTACGACGTCGCATCGTTTCGCAGCTATTGTGCTCCCCCCACTGAAGCTGGTTCTTTGCCTTGAAGCTTGCACGTTTTTGTATTGTCGGTTGTTACTTAATACGGATGCAAGCAAGTGCATGCATGTAAACATTGAAACTGGATTTAGTCCGAGAAAGAAGAAATTGTATATCTTTGCGGCATAATACAATGCTGCTGTTTTTTGTTTTTGGTTGTTGTTGTTGATGCTTCGTGCAATACATTTTTGAGCATGGCGCGGTTTCTTGTGGGTACATACTTTATATTTGTAAAAAAGAGAAGCTCAAGGAGCTGGAGAGTTCTTGATGCTCATCGGAAATTCTTTCTGATCTGCCGTAGAAATCACAAAGTTGGCTTCACAGAAAGTTGCGTTGAAAGAACCAAGTAAACTCATCAGGGAAGATCCATTCGCAAGTCTATGGATGAATTAGTAAGTAGACTATCAGTTCAAGGAAACCAATGCCCACGAGGATCACTTACATTCAAACAAAATGTACTGAGAATGTCTGCCTAAAAGTGACTGTACGCCAATACTGGAAGTTGATGAAATAATGACAACTCCTGCAATTGATGTACCGATTAGGCAGTGCAAAGTATTGATATAATAGCAATAACGGGAGGTTTCCAAGACCTTTGCTGTGGCACGCTTTATTTTGGTCAGACAATAGCCAAAAATTGTATTTGCTAGATGGCTTTTTCCGCAAGCACGGGCTAGAGCAAAGTGGAAATGCCTAGCAGATTCGACGGGTCTAGGACTCACACATCGGCGGAACAACTTAAGAAGTGTTTTGATAGCTACAACAAATCAAGGGGGCCCCGTCTGATAGTAGAGATGCCCAAACTAAGGACAGCAATGTAGGAATTAGAAGTGCAGCTTCTCCGCTAACAGGTTAATAGGCAAGAATGGCCTTCTGCTGAATACAGGAAAACCTGCAACCTACTTCCTCCAGTGGGAAGGCGCTAAATGCTTAACTACTGCTAATTCTACTACCAATTTGGGAGGAACTCCCCAAAATCCATAGCAGCATCAGAAGGCTTAGAATCAACTTGGCATGAGTCCAGTGACTTAGTCAAGGAAACGGTAGTAGCGCCACTTCATCGAAGGAAAGCTGTCGATAACGGTTCTATTAAAATTGAGGACGTCGGATCCGCTGAAACTAAAGAGATTGTCCGTGAAATACTGAGTAGTCGGTACGCATTACGAGAGCTCAGAATAATTAAATAAACTGTCCTCACTTTTCCTTAGCTCCTACTCCCTTCCCACCAGAAGTAGTCAGCATAGTTTTCTATACTGATGACTGGTTATGGCCCAGTTCACTTCACAAAATTTGACTTTGTCACCGACTAAGTCCACCATCATCCCATTTATAAAAGAGGGAGAGGCAACAAAAACGACAAACACTTCACTTGGGAAAGAGTCAAAGAAACGTCGGTGATAACACACGAACTTTGGGCGAACTATAGGACCAGCTTAGCAAAGCGCAGATACTCGGAAGTTATGAACACATCCCGAAACACTTCGTTAGTGAGAATCTCTATGAGCAAATCTGAAACAGCTAACTGATCCGTTTTATTATTGAAATTCAACAAATATTCAAGATCTAACTTACTATAAGGTGGCGAGCCCGAAAACGATAAGAAACTCCCATCTTTCAAAGCGACTCATGCTATCTTCCGCCGAAAATATATGGCAGTCTGGATTACCCGATAGATAATTTATATAATAAGTTATGAGCTGATATGTCATCTGCTCAGACCTTGCGAATCAGTCTCCAAAAACAACAGCCTTGGAGCAACACACTTCGACACTTTGAAGAAGACCTTTTAAATTTGATTAGTAATTAGTAATCAATTAATAGGGCGGCTTTTTTAATTGGTAATGGTCATTTTAATTGTTTTTCAAGAATATACAATTATTAATTGATTATGATTAGAAATAAATCAAAAAAAGTTTAAAAAAATCAAAAATAATCAAAAAAAAGTTGTTTTGATTACCTATGAATTTTATTTTTTTTTTTCGATTACTTTTGATTAATTTCTTCTACAACAATACTGAAAAAAATTAAAAATAATCAAAAAAAATCCAAAAAATTATCAAAAGTAATCAAAACAATTTTTTTTTTGATTATTTTTGATTTTTTTTAATAATCGTAAAAATCATGATTATTTTTTTAATACATTGGAAAATATTGCTTTTTTATACCAACAATTTTTGTTAATTTACGCCCTCTACATAATCATTAAAAATAATCAAAAAAAATTTTATTTTTTTTCAATTATTTAAATTTTTTTTAATAATCGTAAAAATCATAATTATTTTGACTATTTTTTTAATTAATTGGAAAATAATCATTAAAAATAATTTAAAAAAAACATCCAAAAATAATCAAAAGTATTCAAAACCATTTTTTTAAAATTATTTTAGATTTTTTTTAATAATCGTAAAAATCATGATTATTTTGATTATTTTTTTAATTAATTGGAAAATAATCATTAAAAATAATCAAAAAAAAAAACATCTAAAAATAATCAAAAGTAATCAAAACCATTTTTGGTTAATTATTTTAGATTTTTTTAATAATCGTAAAATATCATGATTATTTTTGATTTTTTTTAATAATCGTAAAAAATCATGATTATTTTTTTAATACATTGAAAAATATTGCTTTTTTATACCAACAATTTTTGTTGATTTACGCCCTCTACATAATCATTAAAAATAATCAAAAAAAAGTTGTTTTGATTACCTATGAATTTTATTTTTTTTTTTTTGATTACTTTTGATTAATTTCAGTATTGTTGATGTGTATATTTATTTATCTTCTTCTACAACAATACTGAAAAAAATTAAAAATAATCAAAAAAAATCCAAAAAATTATCAAAAGTAATCAAAACAATTTTTTTTTTGATTATTTTTGATTTTTTTTAATAATCGTAAAAAATCATGATTATTTTTTTAATACATTGGAAAATATTGCTTTTTTATACCAACAATTTTTGTTAATTTACGCCCTCTACATAATCATTAAAAATAATCAAAAAAAATTTTATTTTTTTTGCAATTATTTAAAATTTTTTTTTAATAATCGTAAAAATCATGATTATTTTGATTATTTTTTTAATTAATTGGAAAATAATCATTAAAAATAATAAAAAAAGCATCTAAAAATAATCAAAAGTAATCAAACCTATTTTTTTTTAATTATTTTAGATTTTTTTTAATAATCGTAAAATATCATGATTATTTTGATTTTTTTAATTAATTGGAAAATAATCATTAAAAATAATAAAAAAAAACCTAAAAATAATCAAAAGTAATCAAAACAACTTTTTTTGATTATTCTTGATTTTTTTTTAATAATCGTAAAAAATCATGAAAAAATCCTAACACAAAATTCGTTTATATATATTAATAAATTGACCGTGAAAATCTCAATGATTTTTTTATTAACTGGAAAATAATCATTAAAAATTTTAAGTAATGGTAATCAATCATTAAATGGATTCTCAAAAAAATAATTTATCAAACCGGCAATCAGTACGATTAGTAATCATTACTTAACAGTTCTTTTTTGTAGTAGCTGATATCGATAATCTCACTGATCCATAAACAGACTACCCCGAAACTATTCGATATGCAATGAGTTGAAAACTAGCCAAAGCAGAATTAGACAATAGTTACATCGAAATACCAGCCGTTGGTCAGCTAAAACCGCTACTAAAACCGGCTGTCGTGTCTGGTCCTACGGTACTCTGTTGATGGAATCGAAAGTGTTGCAAAGGTGGCAGTCTTTGGTGTGATATAAATCTAAGTCGTTGTGATAGCATTCCTTTTAAAAGTATCGGTTCCTCTTTTACAAACTCAAGATTGGTGTAAAAATTCTTAGTCAAAATATTGTTAGATCAAATGTGTTTGGGCTTTCCAGTATTTTAATTTTTGTTTGTTCGGCTTTTGCTTCTCTTTTGAGTGCTGTTGAAATTGTTGCCGGCCATAAGATACCACAGAGAAGTTTTGTCTATCTATATTTTTTTAACTTGTTTGGCCCTCTCTACGAACATACATACATATGT
Source organism: Merzomyia westermanni (assembly GCA_949987695.1). NCBI lineage: Eukaryota > Metazoa > Arthropoda > Insecta > Diptera > Tephritidae > Merzomyia > Merzomyia westermanni. The sequence goes on from OX465288.1 coordinate 37,867,691, forward strand.
ACGAATTCTTGTACTACGCCATCTTAGACCATACCTCCCAGACGTGTCGTTACATTGCGTGCTAATGTTCTCGTAGTGCGCACTTTGCGGGAGCCACCGCCGCCGCCGGATCTTCGCAGCATGGAATTTTCATTTCATTCACTCTGTACGAGTTTTTCACTTTATGTCTGGCATGAGTTGCGAATGTCTAAGGATATTTCTATTTTTAAGCGATCTTAACTAGCACACAGAACTTTTGAGATATACATTGCACTTACTTGTGCAGACTGCATCCCACGAACTTCTACAATGTATTATTAATGACTCTGAGAAATAATTTTATACAAAGCAAGTACATTAGGGTGGATCGTCAGTGGCGAAAGGAAGGACGTTACCAGCGAATTTATGCAGATGTAGACTTAGGAAAGGTGGTATTTTTAAAAAAGAAGGACCATCGATGATGGGATTAGGAAAAGAGGAGAGAAGGTTGTCTGAGTCATCTTTGAACAGGTATGGGGTATATTGAATGGCGGTTTCAGGTTATGTTCGGAAACTTAAAGGTTGGGTAAGTTATGCTTATTGATGAAGGCAGAATGGTCCACAAAAAATTCACTGAGATCCGCTAATCAACCTAACAAATAACGATGTTGCGGTTAAAACTATGGTCGTCGTTAAAAAGTAGTCAGAACTGTCTAATACGACTAGTCAGTGCCTATTGTGATCGTCCATTTTGCTATGGCGCCTTCACGGTAGATCCAAACCTGTTGAAAAGATAGGGGGAACATTTTCAGAGTAATAACCCCCAGTTAGAAGAAGAGGAAGTAGTGTGCCAGGGATTTTTGAGAACTTTCACGTAAATATGAGTTTGGGTCTAAGTCCCGAAACGACGTCTATTCGGTTTCATGCGGCACGTATGGGCCTAAAACACAATACATCGTATCGCAGCTGAAATCTATCGGCCGCGTAGGAAACGGCGAAGCATCTGCTAAGCAATCCAGCACTGTGAATGTTTTGAAAAACTCTTCTTCTCTTCGGGAGCTTCTCGGAACTCAGGTATATTAAGCATAGCTTCCAGGCGCAAATATGTAGGCTCAAGTGGGACAGGGATTCCCACCATGTCCTTAAGACATTTGCCAGTTTTCTTATACAAACTTTTTTTTGCTAGTTTTAGTCAAACTCGACCCATCAACCAAACAACCAACCAACCTGTATGACGCTGATTTACATCCGGCCAAGGAATATCTCTATATGATCACTTTCGCTCAACCCACGGATCAGCCTACGGAATCCAGGCTGGCACAAGTCCACCTTCAATGCGGACGCCTGCTATGAAATGTGTGCTTAGGGATGCTGTGATGGCCAGCGAAGGAGCCAGCATCCTTAATACTCCCCTTAGGTTATCTAGGTGACTACCCTCAAAGCAAGCGACGGGGCTGGGACAAAACCCAACCGAGGAAGCATCAGCCGCCGAAGACAACTACCTATTAACCCACTCGGTTACACCGCCCAACAGTCATCTTGTCATTCGGCCCAACTGTTGATGCTCCGCTGCCTAACTGCCGCACAGTGGTCGCAAAAGGGCATATTTGGTTCATAACCACCTAGAGGCCACAAAACTTAACCGATTTTTAAAATTTAAACGGGGTATTGTTCAGGAGCTAAAAAGCAAGAGATTGTCGACGCGTTTTATTGAATTTTTTGTCTAAAAAAGCATACAATAACTGTAGACTTTTGCGCTTTATAGGTGGTTTTGAACTTTAAAGGGGTCTTTTGCCCCCAATTCCAGATTTGGGGGGGGGGGCGGTAGTGGAAATTTTGAGTATGCAGTTATTGTATGCTTTATATGGTCTAGAATCTGTAGAACAGTCGAAACAATTTTTTTTTAATTTTGTAATTTTGTTGCACAGTGTAATTTTTTTAGACCAAAAATTAAAAATAAAACGCGTCGACAATCTCTTGCTTTTTAGCTGCTGAACAATAACCCGTTTAAATTTTAAAAATCGGTTACGTTTTGTGCCCTCTATGTGGTTTTAAACCTCACGAGACCACTGTGTGCCGTCGCTTGCTAGCTATGCTTAACCCCCCCAATTCCACAGGTTAGCTGTTGCTCCGCCATCCTTACCTTCTCCGTCCACTCCTTACCTACTGATACTCACTGTTAGCGGCTAACGGTCATCGCCGTACTAAATCACAGCTGTCCCGTTCTCACTTTCGGCATAGTTCAACAGAGCCATGGGCATTCTCAAAGCATCTTAAGCTTAACAGTCGGAATATTTTACGGCGTCTTAGTCGATGGTGGAAGGTATTTCCCATCGTCAGTAAAACGGATATCATCATCATCATTTCGCTTCGTTGCTTATCAAAGTACGTCAGTCATCTCTTTGGACGCCAAATGGAAACATTAAGGGAGTTCAAGTCATTTCCACCTGTTTTTTCCAACTCAGTCGACTCCTCTTTCCTCTGCTACCTCAGCTGGAGTTTCTTTGACCCAGCTTTTATTCGCTGCACTATGGTCAGACCTGAGTGAAGCTAATACAGCTCATCGTTAATTTTCGATCGATATTCGCCGTTGGCATCACGGGAAGGACGATAACTTTTCCGGAAAAGTTTTCTTTCGAACACTCCAAGGGCAATCGCCTCTTCTCTCAACACTGTCCATGATCACGAGCCGTACATGAGGACAGATATGATGAGAGACTTATAGAGAGAGGACTTACTTCTCAGTTGTCTACTCCGTCCAGAGTAGCACTTGGAATGTAATCGGGTGTGTTTGTGCAGATGGGCAAGCAGCCTCAGTTGCGCTTCGCGTCTGTACACTGCGAGGTGCGGCTACAAGCGGGCGTCTGTCTTAGATCAATCGGCTCGCTATATAAATGTGTAAATATTGTTTCAAAACCTTGTAGATGGGTTGTGCGCTGAGCGTGGGACCCGCCACGCTAAAGCAAGTTCCAATGAAAAAGAAGGTAACAAAGATTCTGTTGAGTGCGAGGAATATACTGTTCACTATCACCCCCGCTAGGAACAATGTTTCCTTCGTAACTTAAGCATGGTTTGAACGTTGATTACCAGTTCGCCACAATTGCTCCGACAAGAAATCTCCCTGGTTTTACAATCTTTAGCAAATCGTCAGATTTTCTGTTATGATTTCGCGGTTTTTATCAGTCAGCATCTCAAGCTGCTTTCACTCACGACTTTCGCCTCCTGTTCAATATAAATCTGTTTAATTTCTACTTTTTGCATTGAATTCTCTGAATTCCGTATTGTCCCATTTGAATAGTGTGCCACGACAAAACGTGGAAAAACATTTGCTCAAAGCAAGTGTGGGAAGCTAAGGCAACTCGATTTAGTCGCTTGGTTTTAATACCCCTTCAGACATTTTGTTCTTTTGACACATGAATTGCAAAAAAAAAGCAAAAAAGTTTGTGTAGAATCATATAAATATGAAATGAGAAAAATTCAAACTAAAAATTCACAACAACAAAAAAACGAAAAGCAAATGCAACTTGTACGGATGTGTATTCAAATGCGCAGGATGTGAGCAGAAGAATAAGAATAAATAGAAATTAGCACGTACAAAAGGATAATGACCGTATAAATGAAACACACAGGAATGAACCAATAAACTGGCGGATGGAGAAAGGAGGGAGACCACTGTCGGCTTGCAATAGCTAGTAATTACAAGAAGGCTAAAAAGCGTGATTTGATTTTTGTTTCCGAGTTTTTGTGGATTGGGTATTGTGAGCGCGGGTACATGCAAATCGCGTTTTATTGGCGCAACACATCGAAAAATATAAACGAAATATGTCGCTGATATGCGCTATATGTACAGTAGCACAAAGGCATAATGGAACAAGCAATTTGTTAGAATAGTATTGAGTTTAGATCACGAATTTCAAAGTCATAATGCACCTACAGGGTCATTTATTAGCCCATTGCTGAGCTTTCTCGCCTTAAATTCTGAAATGAAAAAGTTTTAAACAAGAATCAGTTGATCTGCACTAAAATAGTACCTAAATGCTAAGCTTTTTAACCCATTAAAGTCTGTTGATTAACCCATTGCTGACCTATCTTTCTTTTAATTCTGAAGTATAACATTTTTATTTAAAATAATTGATCTGTACTTAAATAGTAGCTAAATTTTTAGCATATTAACCCATTAATGTATATCCCTTAACCCATTGCTGACCTATTTCTCTTTTAATTCTGATAAAAACAAAAAAAATTACATAAGAATCAGTTAATCTGCATTTAAATAGTACTTAAATGTTTAGCTTTTAAACCCACTAAAGTCCATTGATTAACCCATTGCTGCCCTTTTTTTTATTCTGACGTTAACATTTTTACATTAGAATCAGTTGATCTCCACCAAAACAGCACCTGACTGTTAAGCTTCTTAACCCATTAAAGTCTATCCATTAACCCATTGCTGACCTATCTTTCTTTTAATTCTGAAGTAAAACATTTTTAATAAGAATCAGTTGATCTATACTTAAATAGTACCTAAATGTTTAGCATTTTAACCCATAAAAGTCTATTTATTAACCCATTGCTGACCTATTTTTTTTTAATTCTGAAATAAAATTTTTTACATAAGAATCATTTAATCTGCATTAAATAGTAATTAAATGCTAAGCTTCTGAACCCATTAAAGTCTATTCATTAACCCATTGCTGACCGATATTTCTTTTAATTCTGAAGTAAACCATTTTTACATAAGAATCAGTTGATCTGCCCTAAAATAACACCTAAATATTTAGCTTCTTAACCTATTAACGTCTATTGATTAACAGATTGCTGACCAATTTTTTTTTAATTCTGAAGTAAAAACTTGTACATAAGAATCAGCTGATCTGCACTAAAATAATACTGAAATGTTTAGCTTCGCAACCCATAAAAGTCTATTGATTAACCCATTGCTGACCTATGTCACCTTTAATTTTGAAGAAAAATTGTTTAACACTACTAGAATAGTACCTAAATGCTAAGCTTCTTAACCCATTAAAGTCCACTGATTAGTCCATTGCTGGCCTTTTTTTTTTAATTCTGAAATTCTGAAAATTCTTTATGTCACAATTGTTACATCTACATATATTGAAACAAGTAATGTGTATCGCCTTAAGATGAAACGTGAATAGTGAACTTGTTCGATTTCTGTTACAAAAAAACGTGTTTTTAATAAAAAAAAAAACAACAGTAATTTTACTATAAAAGCATTAGCTATCCCATTTTGGTGGCGAGTGACTGTATTGGTATATTACTATTTAAATGAATGTGTGCGTTATTCCCGGAATTTTTCCCAAACGATGTCGTGCATGCGGGCGCCTGTAAGGGGCGGAAGTACAATGGCAACTACCCTAAAATACACTAATACATACACATAAGCATGCCATTAACCCAGTCAACTAAAAGTAGAACTAAAAGGTGATGCTCCTAGCGAACGCATGATTTAATTATGAATGTTGTAAGTATTCCAGAAGTGCGCCGAATGAGCCTTCTAGGAAAGCAACCCATTAGTAAGTCGTTTTCGGAGCTACCATGAACTGAAACATTTCACTGGTTACCTGGGTTATACTGTTATACGGTATGTCGGTTGAAGACGTGAGGCTGCAGTTTTCAGCTCAATTTGGCCCAGTCAAAGGTATACTACATACATATGTACCGCGAATGACTACTCAATGTGCCTCTTCAGCGCATAATTTTCTGCAGAGCATGTTGCAGTTATTTCGCTATGATTTACTTCGGTTTTGTTTTTATTTTTGCATGACGACAACGCTGCTTTGGTATTGTAAGTTTGAAGTAATCTCGTCGTATCCACAGACGGTACCATTGCAGTCTGTATATGTGCACAATCAGGATGTATGCAGTCGGACGGCAAAGCGCTTTGAGTATTGACATTGCAACCGAATCAAATGGAAAGAAATTGCTATTTGCCTTTGATTATTGTTTTTTACCTTAAATCAAAAACAAAAAAGCAGCCGAATTAGCTGAGGCGTGATTTCTGTTCTGCTGAATAAACAGTGGGCAGTGCATCTATGGAAGGATTGCATTCTCACCCTCTGCTGACGAGACGTCTCACAGCAAGCAATCAAATGATTTTAATCGAATTTGCAGTGAATATTGTTTGATTGGACGGGCCGCTGTGGGTATAAAGCTTCATGTAAACTGTGCCGGGATCCACATATATCTCGAACGAATTTCTGTCATCTAAAAATGTCGTATACGTAGGCGCTATATGGGGAGAAGAATTGTGCCACGAAAGTTCTTCTCTACAAAGGCATTAAAAGAGGGACTGTAATAGTTCCACGGTTTGGATTTTGGTTTCAGTTTCAGTTTAGGTATTAGGCCGGTTCCGCTTTCGAAATCTGTGCCATCTTCTAGATTTTAACTTCCGCATAGTATTCAGGCTGTTTCCAGCTCCGGTTACGGTTTTGATTCAGGTATCAGGGCGATAAAGTTTTGGCACCGGTTTGGTCACATTTTTAAACCGATTTAAGTTTTGGTTATGTTTTTGGTCTTGGTTTTAGTTCCGACTATGGTTTCAGGCTGCTCTGCTTTCGAACTCAGTTTCACCTGAAACTCCGGTTCCCGTTTTATAATTATCAAGTCCGTTATACATAGTTATGGCGTCGGTTTTGATTTTGGTTAGTTTCGATTTTGGGTTTGCTTCCGTTTTGGTTTGGTTCTTGATTCAAGTTCCGTATAAGATTTCAGGCTGGTTTCGGAATCAGTTCCAGCTTCTATTTCGGCTGCGGTTTTAGCCATTTTTTTTGGTTCCCACTAAGTTTTGAGCTCAAGTCAGTCGGTTTCGGGGTCAATTTCAGGTTTGGTACAGGTGCGGCTCGTTTTAGTTCCGAATTCGGTTATGCGTCCGTTCCGGTATTTGTTTTGGGTCATGGTTTTAGTTCCGTCTAAGTTTTTAGGCCATTGCTTGACGGTTTCAGTAATGGGTTTGATACCAGTTTCGGTGAGATTTTAATTAGGTACTGATTTCGGTTACGGGACCGTGCGGCATTGGTTATAGTCTAGGTTTTAGTTTCGATTTCACTTTGAGGTCCGATCCTGTTCCTGGTTCGATTTCAGTTCCGCTTCACTTTAGGCCTCTTCTGGTCTCGGGTTCCATGCCAGTTCTGCTCCATTTGCGGTTTTAGGCCTATTCGAGTTTCGGATTCCACTTGCGGTTTTAGGCGTCTTCTGGTTTCGATACCAGTTCTGCTAAACTCCGGTTTCGAATTAAGTTCCACTCCATTTTCGATTTCAAGACTCATCCGGTTTCCTTTAGAGTTGTGGTCCACTTTCGGTTTCAGCCCTCTTCCGGTTTCGATTGCAGTTCTATGGCACTTTCGGGTTTAGGCCTTTTGCGATTTGGGTTTCTATGCAAGTTCAGCTCCATTTTCCGACCTTATATGGTTTCGATACCAGTTCCGCTCCACATTCAGTTTTAGGTCTTTTCCGGTTTCGGTTTCGGTTTCGATTGCAGTTCTGCTCCATTTTCGATTCCACACCTCTCCGGTATCGGTATCGATTACAGTTCTTCCCCATTTTCGATTTTACACCTCTCCGGTATCGGTATCGATTACAGTTCTACCCCATTTTCAAATTTAGTCCGCTTCCAGTTTCGATTTTGATTACAGCTCAACTTTCGATTATGGGACTTTTCACGATTTTTAGGTTTTTGCTTCGTTTTCGTCTCTGGATTCTTCGCGGATATGCGTTTTATGATAAAATTTCTGTTTAGCCCCAGTAAAAGCAAAAAAAGCCGGGTTACAAGTTAAAAAGAGTAGAGCTTCTGAGAAAAAAGCGGCCATTTAATCTCTTCAAGTCCACCCTACAGGGAAACTTAGCTACATAGCGGATTTCAACGAGCATAGACATTTCATAATCTTCCAAAGATGAGCCCCCTCAGGCACCAACTAAAACGCGTTGACTTAATGCCTAATTAATGACTCATTAGACGCCTATATAAGCCCAAAACACCTGTTGAAATGATATTCAGAATTTGTGTAAAAAGATCGATATTATCAAATAGTAACAGGCAACAACGCAACAACAAAATATATTCAAACTAAACAAACCAGTTAATTGCACTAGTAAAAGCAAAAACAACAATATAGCCAACGCAAGGATAATAGTTATGGGGCAACTATGAGCAGCCGGCGTATATTACAAGGAAGAAGAAGAAATAAAGGAGCATGCACGTAACCACATGCCAAGGCAGATGTTATAAGTAAACAGTGACAAGACAACTGGCAAAGGAAAAAACGGAAAACAACAATAAGAGGGTCGGGTCAGCACTGTTGCAAGAAAATCAACAGCCGTGGAACTGAAGAAAGAAATTACAATGTGGCCATCCAAGTTGTGGCAAATAGGGCGCAGGTGTGGAGCAATAGATTCAAACCAAACAAAAAAAACTTGGAAGCCAGCAAACTGTACTTTCAAATCCTCAATGCGATAGTAAAATGTTAGGAGTAGTACTTCTTGCTGTGCATGGATGAGAGGTGTGGTAACAGGAGCTACCTTTCTTGCTAAGCTAACAAACACAACTGTACTTAGGCATTCGATTTTATTGCGCTTCATTAGGCAGACAGGAAAAGGTGAAAGTATGAAAGTATGGTAAGTGTTGTAAGACTTGTGTGTGTGTGTGTATTGAGGTTGTCAATATTGTAATACCACCAAATCTTCAAGGGATTCCACGGCGTAAGGTCACCAAATTGAACAAAGCAACGCAAAGCAAAGAAGAAAATTGTAAATATAAAATTTGCGAGCATTAATGTTTTGTTTCATAATCAGACAAATTTATGAGGGATACACGCATTAAATTTTTCTATTTGGGGTTGAAGAAAGTTTGAGAAAGTTGTTGGAAAGATGTGCATAAAATATTGCGCAAAATGTTAAGGAAAATCTAATTTACGGGAAACGTGAATTGGTACCGATGTTTTTGGTTGTTGTAGTTCAAACCAGCAGCTGCTTGCTAGCAACATCTTGAAGCAAAGGTCAACTGGGTCATGTACAATGTGGGCTTATTTGGCATATGATATAGTATAATACAGCTATAAGTATGTATAAGTGGGAAATTTATGATCCGATCTTAAAAAACATGCAAATAAGCGACAGCTGGTAGGAAAAATTAAAGATATTTTTGCGACTTGAACTACTGGTTTGAAGATGGCTTAAGATGTGCCAATATAGGTAGCAAAGAAAAGCTATTTTAGCTCGTATTTTAAACAAAATATTTCTAAGTGGATTTACCTAGGGTTGCCACCTAATCCTATTATATATTTGTTTAATATTTTTTTTTGTTTTTTAATTTTGAAATATGCCACTCAATTATGGATAATTTACGGGAAATTCCTGTGCAAGAATTATTTTTGTAAGTTGTCTCTGAACAATTTTTTTGAAGTTTTGGGGCAAACGCAATTTTTTTAAAATATGGTGGTAAATTTTTTTGTTTCACAGGTAATTTACGGCAAATTACCAAATACTTAATTTATTGCTACGTGAAGTTGGCATGCCCGTATTTTTCTTGTATTTATTGTTTGAAAAAATATCGAAAATAAAATTACAAAAACAATTTGAGGGGGAACAACAGTGCCTTTAATTTCGATTGGGTTGACGTTTATTTGAAAGCTGAACGAGAATTAAGTTTGAAAATAAATATAAAATTAATGAAGTATTCATGAAACGAGCTCAAGGCCAAAAATAATAATTGTTCACTTTTTTGAATTTTTATGAAAATTATTATTGTTTTTATTTTTTAATAATCATTTTTAGTTAATTATTGGAAGGTTTTTTTTTTTTGATTGAATAGAGTAGGAAAAATGTTTAGAGACAACCGCCATAGCTTTTCTTATAGATCCATTTCGGAAGCTGCTAGACTTCACTCATCAGAGAAATTTTGGCACGCATTGCTAACCATTAAGCTAACAATACGCTGGTTTTGATGTCATCTTAACTTCTAGTTCTATTCTTCTTTACCATATGCATGAACCACTTCCGCCATTTGACAGTTAGTAGTGTGATCATGATGGATTTTTTGACAGATCAAATCCAGGTATTGCACACTATCAGAAAATTGCAATTCTTGTCTAATGTTTTGTGTTGTTATCCTTCATGAATTTGCTTATCTCCTTGATTTTTCTACATAGTTAAGCCGTAAAAATTTGAAGTGCATCGGTGTCACTATAGGCGTTAAGGACAGGTGAGTTCACCAAGGTGATGTTAAGCTATGTCCCAAGCTGTGTCGCAGTGTAGAACGCTGTGTGGCCAGGTTATATGGAGTTTTAGGCTGCAGCCTGTGGAACAAGAAGAAGGCTGAAATAAGGGGGGACGTTCGCAGTTGAGAAAAAGGGGTAGCATTGTGCGGTTAGTATTAATTTTCTTCCAGCAAATCCATTGTCTTCGTCCAGGGTTGGGTTCTATACCCGTCTGTTACTAGAGAACTGGTAGCAGTGCCGCAAAAGAAATGGTAACAGTCCCACTGCAAGAAGTAATCCGGCAGGAAATGGAGGCTAAGAACCATAATATGCAAATGGATTTATACCGCGATTACAAGCCCTCTATTGCTATATGGGGTCATCGTATGGTGGACTGCTTTGGACAAGGCGCCAAACCTGAATTTGTTAGGTAAAGCTTACAGGGTCTAGCAAAGCTTACAGGGATTAGCATAGGCGGAGCTCTAGGAACTACACCAAACGAAGCTGTTCAGATCATTCTAGACCTTCTTGCCCTAAATATAAAGAGTTCCGAGCAGCGGCCAGATGGAACACAGGAACCACTCGACATTCTAGCATCCTAAGCAATTTCAGTCAGATAGCAACTTTACAGTAAATATCCCCAGTAGGGAGGATTGGGTGCAGTAGGAACGGTGCAGAAGACAGCATATCCTTCAAAAATACACCGACGGCACTTAATTGAATGGGCGGATCGCTACCTAGAACTCTCTTTCAGACTACCTGATCATTGTAGTGTCTTTCAGGCTGAGGTTTTCGCAATCACGCAAGCAAAAAAATTTAAATAAATCAAAAGTAAGCAAAACAACTTTTTAAAATAATCATTACCAATTTAAAAATCCGTCTAATTAATTGATTACTAATTACTAATCAAATTTAACAGGTCTGGTGTTGAGTCCCTTGACGAAAAAAGTTCTGAAAATTCAGGGAAATTTTTGAGCGAGTTCTAACTTGCACACTATTATACTATTGATTGGTTTAAAAAACTATGTACTCAAAAATTTTCTAGAAACTCTGTCAAAAAATTTGAAAATTTTGATGACCATTTTTTAAAATTTTTTAAAGCTTAATTAATTTTCCTAATCTTTGAAATTTCTTTTGATGTATTTTGTGTTATGGAATGCTATATTTAAAATTAAAATTTATAAAATCCCAGCTTCTTCCTATTCCGTCGAACGATATTCACTTTAATTTCACTACTACTATATTGAACACAGCTGTATGTATTAGGGTGGGTCGATTTGTATGGACGAAAGTTAACCGATCCATCGATTTTTGGATAGGTTTTGGGCTCAGGAATAAAAAGTTCCACTACACATACCCAAAAATATAATTTTCGAGCCTGCGGAATTTTTGACTTTTTTCGACTTTCATTTTTAAGGGGTTTTTCATGACCTACTAAAAAAAATGTCATTTGATTTTAAAATTTTCATGCATACCCTGCCCTTGGCGATAACAGTTTTTTGAAAAAAAAATATTTTTTTGGGTATGCGTAGTGGAACTTTTTTTCCTGAGCCCAAAACCTATCGAAAAATCGATGGCGCGATATCGTTTAATAAATCGAGCCAGTCTAGTATGTATTCTGAAATTGAGATACTAGTCTCTAGTCAAATTTGCTCATCTCACATTTACATAAAAAATCCGCCCTTTGACAATCCTAATTCAACCTAGCAAAAATGATTTAAAAGAAAGAATCACTTTTGCTCCCTTAATTTTGGCGAGAAATATATTAAATTTATTTATAATGAAAATTAATGATAAGAGATAAGCGTAAGGAGTTTAACCAATGACAAATTCATGCGTTTAGAGTACTTTAGTTGGGGAAACTTTGCTGGTACAGACTTCCTGTGCTAAATATGTGAACTCATAAATTTTAATTAGGGCATGGCATTAAAGTTGAAACAAAAAAAATATAAATTGCAACCGCAGTCGTGCATACAGTTATGTGCAGCACAATAGCAACACGAAAAATACTATATGGGATATTTTCTAAAATGTAAGTAGTTTGAAATTTATTTAATTTCAATTTTCCTAACAGCGAAATCACATCTACAGACTATCGAGGAATGAAGTGATGCATAGCGTCCTTCTCCACCTTATTTTGACAGCTTTAGAAGATGGATCTTGTCAATATCCGAGAATTTCCTCAAGTTCTTCTAACGAGAGTCCAAGGAAACAAGAAGCTTTAACAGGGTTGGACAAGAGTGATATTGGTGTTAGAAGAGTAGTTTCAATTGAACAGGTAAAGAGATGTTTAGTATCGTGAGGGGACATACCACATGCAGAGCAAGTATTTGGTATGGTAGGGTTGAGTCTGGCTAAGTGAGAGTTTAACCCCCTTTGGGTTAGGGGTTTAGAATATGCCCGAGGTAGGCATACCGGTCGTAAGAGGCGACTAATACAAGGTGGCGCAAAAGTAATCCTCCTATCAGAAAATGCTATAAATTTTGCGATTGGCCCCTAAAGTCAGTTCTGTTTTAACATTTGTGTAGTAAACACATGCGAAATACACGTTAATAAACAATGTTACGCTACACTGCTCCAGAACGCGGAATATTGCTGACTATTTATTTGACCAATAATCGGTCGGGGCCAAACGGTTACTGTGAATGGTGAGCGCTACAGAGCAATGATCAACGAGTTCTTTTTGCCGCAACTTGATGAATTGGGATTGGAAAACATGTGGTTCCAACAAGACGGTGCAACAGCACACACTGCACGTGCCACAACCGATATGCTGAACATCGGAAGCTTACTTTTGCGCCACCTTGACGTGCAACTCGATGGTTGATCTACGGATATGATGCCTCTCACCTCTCATTACCCATCTCTATTTCAGGTTGTTGGATGTCAATTACGGGGTTCACAGTCCGAGATCTGAGGGATGTGTCCATCGAATCGGTGTGGAAATCATTTAGAGTGCGCCTGTGGTTACGCAAATAAAACGGCAGGCTAAGGTGGTTCCACGTCGTAAAAAGAGTCGCCATCGATTTGGTCAGAGATAGGGTCAAATTTCGCTCGATGAAGAAGCTGGAAAGGTCGTGAAGATAACTATTGCTCCTTATGCAGAGTTCGGCAAAGAGAGGCCCTTGTCCGAAGCCATAATAGTACAGTCGTCAGCTTCGAAGACTATAGAAACTTCCTCGGGTGGAGGGGGAAGCCTCGATATATAAATATATAAATTAAACAAAATGCACCCCCTGTATAATCCTTCTTAAGGTAGTTAGCGGTTCACCTTTTTAGGCCGGCAAAGAGCGGTGACTCTTCCAGATCTTTCAGGAGTTTGGCGTATAAGAAGCGTGGCTTGGATGGTGTTGGTTCAAACCATAGTTAATTCGTGTGTTTATAGCTTTAAGACAGTTTTTGTACTATGTTGTTTTGCGGAAACCCTGTTGATGTTGCGCCAAGTGCAGATTTGCAATGTAGTAGGAGAGCAGCACGGTCTCTAATAACTTCGTAACCGGACAGATATTGAACGATATGATTCCGCATTATTAGCCGGCTTACTAGACTTTAGAAGAGGAACCACTGTCACCTGTTTTCATATGTCAGGAGTGACGAAGGAGGTTGCGAGAGGTTAAAAAGATCCGCTAAATAACTGCGCCCACGTGGCCAAGGTGTTTCAACATCTTTATGGTCCAATTGATTTTGAGGGCTTGGTCGTCAATATGATGTCGGAATTTTCCTCAAAATGTGTCTCTCTATCTCTATGGCGCGATATACAACAGGTATATCATCATAAACCTGCTAAGAGATTTTTGCGCCAAGCTTCTCTTCCAATTTGTGGTGTGCCGATTTGAATTTTCCCTACAAATTGGTGGGACCTACAGTTTTTTGCCGACTCCGAACGGCATCTACAAAGGAGACGAATTTTTGCTGAGAAGCCTGTCATGGCAGAAATACACTCGGAGAGTTTGCCAAACCACTGCCGAGGGCCGACCCCGTTTTGAAAAACTTTTTTCAAATCACTTTTGATGTTACCTGTACCTGGGCTCGAACCATGGACCTTCGGTGTGGTAGGCCGGCAACACTACCTTCACACCACGGCGGCCGCCAAATGTGTAGTGTCCATAAAACTTGAGCATGTATGAGAATGCTTTCTAACTTTTAGAATTGAAAGCCATGAATCTAGTTCGGGCTCGAAAAGTATATATAACAAGCAGAGATCAAAGCGAAGTTTTAAACAGACCTGTTAAATAATGATTCCTAATCGCAATGATTACAGGTTTGATTAATTATCTTCTATCTATTTAATGATTGATTACCTATTTAATGATTGATTACCTATTTAATAATTGATTACCTATAACTTTCAATTTTTAGTGATTAGTTTCCAATTAATTAAAAAAAATATACAAAAAAAAATCATGGCTTTTTACGATTATTAAAAGAATAAAAAATAATCAAAAAAAAGTTGTTTTGATAACTTTTAATTATTTTTTGATTTTTGTCTTATTATTTTAAAATTTTTTCAGTACGAGTATTGTTGTAAAAGCACAAAAATATTCCCATCAACAAAACTGAAAAAAAATTAAAAATAATCAAAAAAATAAATTTTTTTTAAATCTAAAATAATCAAAAGTAATCAAAACTAATTTTTTTTTGATTATTTTCAATTTCGTAATCAATAAATAATTGCCTTTTCTTGAAAAATAATTAAAATAATGATTAGCAATTAAAAAATTCGTCTAATTAATTGAATACTAATTACTTATTAAATTTAGCAGGTCTGGTCTTAAACAGCTTCACAAGTAGTTAATATTTATTTTAAACAAATCATTTCTGTACTTTCGTTAACTACCGATGCAAAGGGAATATGCACAAAGCCACTCGACTTGGGGTTTCTTTCGCTTGAATACGATCCTACTACATAGTTGTTGTTATTATACGATTCGGGGCTTCTGAGTTGGTGCAGAGCGAAGGACGTTGTTATAATTTTTTTTTTTCGCGAAATAATATTGCTACTATAACTTTGCACAGCAGTGTACTTACACAAATACTATTGTTTTTGTCTAAATCACACACACACAGACGAAATAAATAGGAATGTGCCAGTAATGATTTTGACTGCAAGTAAAATGAGACAAGCAGTGACGACTGGTGAATATGTCTGACCCATATGATGAGTGGAGGCGCGTCATCAAGTGACAGTGTGTCAGCATCAACATCAACGCTTATTTGGAGTAAACGCTTCACATGTGCTTGGAGGGAAGCATGCGCTGATGTTAGCCTAACCGAGTCAATGAGCTGTAACCAATGCAAAATGCACTTGCATGCGGTCGCATTTGTAAGCAGCAAATCCAGCAATAACAACAACAATTCAAACAACAAGAAAAAACAAATAAAAATTTACAACGAAAACTCGCAAAACGCGCACTCGACAGTTGTGGGGTTATCAGCAAAATATTTGGACAGACACAAACAATCACGTTTATTTAGGATTTTACGAGATTTTCGTGCGCGCAAAGAGCAAGTTACGGTCATTCAGAGAGCGCAAAGTGCAAAAAACGCCAACGAAACGAAAACTGACGCACTGAAAAGGCTATTCAATACACACGAGTCATTGGACACCGACAACGAGGCGCGGGAGTGGGGAAAAAAGGATGACGGTGGTCATTAAATTGGGAATAAACAATTGTCGATAACAACAGCAAAGGGTACACCAACAGCAGCAGAAAGAGTCCACAGCACGTCAACACACAAAGTCGACAGACAGCAGCATTCCAAATGCAATTCCAAGCGATAAAAATAGCTATATTTTTATTTAACTCGTTTCAGATATGTATTTGTTTTGTTGTTGCATGTATTATTTTGTTTTTAGTTTATTCGGCTTTTTTTTATCGCCGCCATCTACTTCTTACACAAATATAATTTCCAGAGCTCATGTATACCTAAAAAGCAGACCTGTTAAATTTGATTAGTAATCAATTAATTATACGGCTATTTTAATTGGTAATGATTATTTTAACTGTTTTTCAAGAAAAGGCAATTCTTAATTGATTATTATTACGATTAGAAAAAATCAAAAAATAATCATAATTTTTTACGAGTATTAAAAAAAAATAATCAAAAAAAGTTGATTACTTTTCATCATTTCAAATTTTTTTGGTTTTTTTCAGTATTACAATCATAAAAAATCATGATTATTATTTAATTTTTTCTAATCGTAGTCAATTAATAATTGCACATCAACAATATTGAAAAAAATCTAAAATAATCAAAAAAATCAAAAATATTCAAAACTAATCAAAACAACTTTTTTAATTACTTTTTTAATAATCGTAAAAAATCATGATTATTATTTGTTAATTTTTGATTTTTCTCATTATTGTTGATGTGCAATTATTAATTGATTACGACTAGAAAAAATCAAATAATAATCATGATTTTTTACGATTATTAAAAAAACCAAAACAATCAAAAAAAGTTGTTTTGATTATTTTTTACTTTTTTGCACATAAAAAATACTGAAAATAATCAAAAATAAACAACAAAAATAAAAATTTTAATTAAAAATAATCAAAAGAAATCCAAGCAACCTTTTTGATAATTTTTTTTTTTATAATCGTCAAAAATCATGATTATTATTTGATTTTTTGTAATCGTACTAATCGTAATCAATTAATAATTGCAAAAAAACAATACTGAAAAAATAAAAAATAAACAAAACTTAAAATTTAAATTATAAATAATCAGAAGTAATCAAAACAACTTTTTTGATCATTTTTGATTTTTTTTAATAATCGTAAAAATGATGATTTTTTTAATTAATTGGAAAATAGTCATTAAAAATGTTAAGTAATGGTAAATGAATTCTCAAATAATTAATCAAACCGATAATCATTACGATTAGTAATCATTATTTAACAGGTCCGTTAAAAAGTGGTCAAGGAAATAGAGTAAAGTCCAAACTTTTCCATCCATTTTACTCGGTCTCCACAACTCTTGTTCAAAGTGTGTGCTTGCAGACGTTTACGGTTGTCCTCAACACCAATTAGAAGCACCCACGGAATAAAAGTCCCTGTTCACCTGAAGTTTTCAAGGCAGTGGAGGCTTCCTTTTTCCTGCGCTACCAGCATTGGCGTAAAATGGACCAGGCAACAGACTTCAGTTATTATCTGGATAGCTATATCGCAAAACTACATATAAATCTTCTCAAGATATTTTCTCTCGAATAGTACACAGGCTTGTGGTATTCCTCAGTTGATCATTCAGGATTTGAGCTCTGAAAGCTTCTAAAGCCTGTCGGCCATTCACTAACAAGTGGTTGTACACTGTTAAAGGTCACATTGGAATGAGCCTTTACACTTTGGTACTAGAACTGTCTTGTACCGGTTTTCCAGGTGTAACAGGTGCCACCCACTTCCCCGCCCAATAAAAAATAATTTCAATAATATACAAATTAACATAAGTAATTACATAAAAGGACCTCGCATCCCCTTCTACCATTAACATATTGTTTAAGCGACTTAAGCTATAATTATTTCTTTCGTTTATTTATTTGCGCTGCACACTCTTGTAATTCGCTACCAGCTTATGAAATATTTCGAAGATATAGTTTATGTTTCGTAATCCCAAATCGGGGTTTTTTACAGCGAAATTGAGGAAGCCAATCCCGCACAATGCCTTAGAGCCAATAGTGCTCGTCCCCAATTAATGTATACAAGGTGTAAAGGCGCCCCGCACCCCCCGTTCTACATAGAACAAATAATTTAAATAAATAAAATAATTAAATAAATATTACTGAAAGGGTCCCTTTTAAACATGTGCTCCGCAGTCCCCTTTTCCTCTTTAAACGAATAATATAATATAAATAATAAAATATACAAATAAGATAACTTAAAAAAACTACTCGCCCTGCATAAAGCTTAGATATCTTATATATAAATGGACAAGATGAATGCAATGTAGAACCGTTTTCTGCTAAACTATAATTCTAAGGTATACAAATTATATATGTATAGATAGGAAATTTTGAGTTGTACTCTTATTCGTAAATAAAAAAAATTGAAAAAATCATTTTAATATAAAAACTTTAACATAAAAGTCACACCACTACACATTTACTTATTCACACTATAGACACGCTGTGTGTGTGTACTTGCTTTTTGTGTACTATGCTGAATCGTGAGCATGGCCGAGGAGTTGCTTTGTAGGAAAAAATTAAGAGCCGTAGTAGTGTGAGTAGACTTGCCATGCATGTTTTTGTGTTATTCGTGTGGTCGGCTCTCACTGTGAGTGCGAAGAGTTGGTAGTGGACAAATGAAAAATAAGTATTCGCACTATAGATACTCTGTTGTGTCATGCATTTTTGCTTTAGTTGTTGTTATTGTATTGATTACTGGCTACGATGCCCAGTGTCAGCTTCTCTCCTGAGAGCACGAAAAGTTGCTTTGTTGGATACATTAAGCAAGCAATGTAAAATATGAGCAAATATGTAAAATTCATTGCTGATACCTACAAACAGGGTTTACAAAAATAAAATAAATGATTACTCATAAAGAGTATTAAACACCGAAGAAAATTAAAGGAAAATAGAGGAAAGGAAAAGAAAGGAAAGAAAAGGAAAGGAAAGGAAGGAAAGGGAAGGGAATGGAAAGGATGGGAAAGGAAGGAAAATTAAAGGAAAGAATGGAATGGTAAGGAAATTAAAGGAAGGGAAGGAAAAGGGAATTAAAGGAAAGGTAAGAAAACGAAGGGGAAAGCAAGAAAACAAAAGGAAGGGAAGGGAAAGGAAAAGAAGTTTGAGGAAAGTAAAAAATAAAATAAGAGAGTAAAAAAAGAAATCAAGGAAAATAAAGATATGTTAGAGGAAAGGAACGACATAGAAATGAAGAAAAAAAGGCGGATAAAACATACCTACAGCAAAAAAATAAAATAAAATAAAGTTTATTGGTTGAATTTCAACCACTGGGCGAACTCTAGTAAATATAAATTCTCAAAAAATGGAAGGGGGGGTTTGGGTTTCACAAGGAAAATGAGAAGGCCAATCCCATGCTAATACCAACAGCCAACAGAAATAAGCGCTCGCTCCCTTTTTTATTCTTTTTTTCTGCCATCCATTTGTTTGTTTGCTTTTTAGTCGTCTCTTACGACAGGCTTGAATTTCCCACTTCGGTTTAGAATATGTTCGGGGTAGGCATGATGATATGACCTAGAAGGCTGCCTGGTCATACCAAATCATCCCAAATCAAATCAGGTAACTCCCTTTCCCTTCGGGGAGTATTTTTGCCGCTACTCAAACTCACAAACAAAGAAACAGGCATGCCTCAAGCTCCGCTTAACCGCTGCCCCCTCACCTGTATTCCTACCCTCGTAGCTATCCCTACCCCATTCCAAACTCACTACTGTACAACTGTCAGTTTCCTAGGTCTTTCTGTAGAAGAGATTGATTACCGATTAGGCAGTGCCGATTAGGCACTGTTACAAAAGAACCTCGGATGTGTTAGCCAAAACAGGCTTAAACACAACATCGTGCACGGACTGTTTCAATGAAACTCATTCTTAATTTTTGGTTTAAAGAGCTTCGATTCCAGTTGATCGTAAATTGTATATTGGTAGTTGTGAAGAGCTTCTTAAATTTTTTGAAAGTTTTCATAGTCGTCTCAATCTATTTTCATAAAGTATGTAAGTATTTGTTTGTACAACACGAGGTTGATAAGATTGCAAAACTATTGGCATTATACATAAGCGAAAAACAGTGTTGTGTGCAAAAATAGCACTAAAGTATATTTCTAAGCACAAAGACTTAATGTCTAGGAAATTCTTTTTAAAGTCCCTGAACAAAAGTATTTAAAATGTGTTGAATTTACGTTGAGATAGAGCGTTTTCAAAAAAAAGTTTTGGAATTAGATGTTTTTCGAAAGTTTTCTGAGATATGATGATCTTCCACACAGCCATCGAAATATTGGTGATTATTTTTGTGAATTGGCAACATCTTCAATAGGCGCATTGATATTTTGAACTACAAGGTTACCCGGCGTCTCTCGAATTTGGTACATACCAATCCACAAACGTGGGTGCAATGATATGAAATATATTTGTCTCATCACCCTCCATTTTCCTCTAAATCTTATGCGGTTCCACTTCACTCCATCTCTCTCTCTCTCTCTTACATCCTTTATTGTGTTGACTTTCCCCCCTTTAAAGGATATAGCGCCCTGCTAGCACTTAATGGTGCGATGGGAGCGATTTGCTCGACACTGCCGTAACTTCGGGTTGTCTCAATTTCCTAATATGTCAAATAAAAGATATTTGCAGTTAACAGTGCCACTTAGTGTGCCGAAGAAGGGGAGATTAATAGTGAGTAGTGCAAGCCAATCTATACGTAGATCAGTCACCGAGTTGCACATACTGCTCTCTTGCTGCACATTTAAATAGTTAATGAAACTTTGTTCCAGCTTCCTTTGATAACATTTATTAAAGATAACAGTCCCAATATCATTTCTGCTATCTCGCGTCACTTCCTCTAGCCTTAGATATTGTTGTTGAATCTACACTACTACATCTACCCCCTCTTCCAACCAGCATCCCATCCGTAATCTCACCTTCTCCTCCTCTCGGCCACGTCCTCTCTATTTCCCTCTATGTCTCATTTTTTATTCGTTTTCCCTCTTTTCCTCTTTTAGTATGCCTCTACCTTTTTTTATTCTCTGCATTTAACCTTTTTCGTTTCATTTAAACTCTCTCTCTCCCATTTTTATCTCTCTTCTTTCTTTTTCTCTTCCCACTCTTCCTTTCTGTGTTTTTCTTATCCGTATTTCTAAATTTTACCACTTATCAGTCTGATACGCCTACTTCGCCTTTCATTCGCCTTTAATCTAACTTCATAAGACTTCATTTTGCAACTACAAACATTAAAATATTGCTCACGATTTCTGCTAGATAATATTCGGGCATATCGAGGCTACTCAAAACAACATCATTTTCCATTTGGTTGCTATTTTTTTGATCACAGCTGTGGGTACTGTGCTAGGTTTGACAAGTGTAATCGTATCACAGCTAAAGGGGAAGATTATGTAGCAATGCAATCACGCCCTGTAGAATGCAAGAAGCAAAAAAAAGCTTGCGAAAAATGTTGCTCTAAAAAATTTAACATTTTAAGTAATGTTTGTGAAAAATTAACGGTGTACACGTGTATGTATATGCCCATAATATGTAAGTACAAAAAGTACATACATAAATATGAATTGAAGCCATAGCCATCAAAAAAGTTGATTATTTTCCAGAACCAGTTTCAGAATATTAAAACAGCCAACATTATTTGAGTTCAATGGCATTTATGCTGCGCATTTGTGAGAACATATACCAACAAAAAAACGAGAGGAAAGTAGAAAAATATTTTGTACTTTATTAATGAGAAAAACTAATAATAAGTAGTAATAATAATATATACATAATTAATAAATATTTGATGGTTAAAGGATAGCCATCATACAATAAATAGTCTGCTATGTTGTTGTTGTTGTGGTAACGACAGCAACACTCCCCGAAGGTTTTGGGTCTGTTATAATGATGTATACCCTTAACAGCATTTCGCCATTACCTATGCATTCACAATGAGACTGTTAGTGCCTTAAGGTATGCTTCATTTAAATATAAGTAATAAATAAGAGAGCGATACTTCGGCTCCTACAATTAGAACTTTGACGTGCTCCTACTAACGAAAAAAATTGGTTGGTGAGTGAATTGTTATTCAAATTTAAATAACGACTTAGTAAATTTCATTTCTTATCCAAATAGTTACGGAAAAAGCCCAGAGTTTCTCTTCTCGTTGGCGATTCCGAAGTTTTTTCCTAACAGAAATACACTCTGAGTGTTGCCGAGGGGCGACTCAATTATGATAGAACTTTTTCAAACCACTTTTGATATTATCAGTCCTGGAACTTGAACCAGGGACCTTCAGGTATAGTACCACCATATCAAGGTGGCAGCCCCATCCACACCTCTTATCGAAAATAGCTGGCTACAGCAGAAGCAAGTGAGAGCAGACACTCTGCTGATGGAGAAGGCTTCCCTTGGTGCTCCTGTTGTTGTTGGTGTTGTTTGTAACGGGAAAAACACTCTCCGAAGGTTTTGGGGAGTGTTGTTTGTTTGTTTGTTTGAGAGAAGAAGATTTTGGAGAGTGTTGTCGAAAGTGGTAGTCCTGTGCCGGCTATGAACGGTACACTCCGGTACTCCCTAGCGGTACATTGCCGAAAGTCACAGTCCTTTCCCGGATATGAACCCGGTATACTCCGGTACTCCTTTGCGGTACATGCCCAACTGTCTTGCGAGCGATTTGTTATGACCAGTGCAAGCTTCTAGGTTATGTCACCCTTACGGAAGGAGAAGCTGGGTAATGAGAGGTATGCCTACCTCGGGCATATTCCTAACTCGCAGGGGTCTCCTCACAGGCATCAGCTTTCGCGGGGAAAAATATGACGACCAAAATCGTATAAAAGGTTAAAAATTAATTAAAAAGTAAATGAATGAACTAAGTATTCTTCAATTTTATTTTAAAAATGATGTATTAAGTTCTTACCTTATTACTAACCGCAATCCAAACAATTCCTTTGCTGCTGCTTATGAGTTTTCTAACGTTTTCTTATGTCGTTTTGAATAAATTTTTGATTAAAAGTTCTTTTCACAATTTTTTTTTAAGTTTATAAAAAGCTGTTAACTCACAAGAATGGAATTTGGAATTTTATTTTCATTTGCTTACTTGATGGAGTTTTTATTTAAATCACATAAAAATAGGTTTTTGAATTTTCGTATGCAGTTTTCTTGACATTTTCAGTTATCGGAATTTACACCATACAGTCATTAGAAACTCAATTAGACTGTTTTGTTTTTAATCACACATTTTTGAGTTAAAATACACATAAATTTACTTTTAATTTTTATATTATCTTTGCGCATTTGTAGTTTTAAGAAAGTATTGATGTTTGTAGAGCTTTAAAAACGAAAAAAAGTATTTATATGCAATTGGTTTTTAAAAATGTGCATTCGTTGTAATTTCTTTTGACTACGTGAAAGTGAATAACTTTCAACGTTTATATGAATTAAATTTGTTCATATAAGTGACTTTCGATTAATTCACGTATATGTCATTAGAATGCCTCTTCACGGCATGAACTCCTCTTGCGCGAGTATCTGAAATTCAAACAGAAAAGAAAATAAATAAATACTCAACGGCTATATCTCAAACGTATAACAAAATAGTTTATAGCTAGTAGACACGATGGAAGTTCTTTTGCCGAAAAAAATTACTTAAATTACCCCTTTTCATCTCCCAGCTTTCCTGTTTTCATGTCTTCCACCCTGCTTCCTTTCTTTTCTTCTTCCTAATCTGCCTTTGTCGGTTCCGATTCTTCTTCCTATTCCTTTATTTAATTCGTCCGATATGTTTTACTTCGTTTCTTTTTTTCCTCTTTTTCTTCCTATATTTCTTTTTAGTCTTCTGGCTCTCCTTCTGCCTCTTTTTTCTTTCTTCTTTTTCTTATTTCTCTTCTTCCTGACTCTATCCGGCTCTCTCTCTTTTCCTCTTCTTAGTTGTCCTCTGGCTCTGGCGCTCCCTCTAGTGCTCCCTATCCAACTACAACTCCTTCATATATAGTGTCTCTTTACCATATTTTAGACATCTGCTAAGAATAGATGCGGAGTTACACGGATTTCGGTTTTTCCCAGGGAGCGTCATTTCATTTATAAAAATTTCATAATGGTCTGTTGAAGACTTTATACGTATCTAAAGGACACCCAGATGTACACATTTTCTCTACTATACTACCAGGACCAGGCGTGATTTACCTCTCCTCTCCTTATCTCTATTTATTTTTTTCTTCCCCTCTATTTCCTCTTCACCCTCTTTCTCTTGTCCCGTATTCCCTTCCTCTTCTACCGAAGGCTAGAGTAGTGCGGCCAGTGTGACAATGGAGTCTATCAGCTATTCCAGCAGAGCTGCCGGCGGGGAATAATTGGAATAGAGTTTTGTGATCTCTGCGGGTTAGGGGTTTAGAATATGCCCGAGGCAGGCATACCGGTCGTAAAGGTAATGACGTGCTACTCGATGGTTGATCTACGGAAATGATGCCTGTCACCTCTCATTACATGACATGACCTAGAAGGTTCCACTGGCCATACCAAATCGCTACGACAGTCAGGCAGTACCGCAAGGGAGTACCGGAGCGTACCGGATTCATATCCGGCCAAGGACTGTCAGTTTGACAGCACTCCCCAAAACCTTCGGGAAGTGATTTTTGTCGTTACAACAACAACAGCAACAACATCTCTATCAACTTCATCGAAATTCACTGCCAAATTCCGACAAGATTTCTATTTCTCCCATCGGCAGCTCCGTCGAAATAGCTGATGGGCCCCAATAATTTCCTTCCGTAAGGAAGAAGATGGGTAATGAGAGGTGAGAGGCATCTTATCCGTAGATCAACCAACGAGTAGCAAGTCTTACGACCGGTGACTACGTCGTACATTCGAGTTAGTTTTACCTTTCTTTGCTATTCTCTAAAAGATCTTTAGACTTAACAGTGTCATGGAGTTTGAATGAATTATCCCCATCAGTTGCTGCTGGTATTTAGCAAGGTTCTGTTCGGTCCAAGTCTGAAGAAAACTTTCCCACGACGTTCGATGCTACGTACCTGAATGGCTAGTGGTTTACCGTACCAAGACTTGTTTTTTCTGTGTAATCCTGTTTAATCCATCCCCACTGGTGTATCAAGTATGTTCCCACAACAGCAACAACAATTCTACTGTAAGAAGCTGATATAGTTCATTACAAAATGCGAAGAACCAAACGTAGGTTTGCTGGAATGATTATATGTAAAATTGGAAATCCCGATATAACCATTTTGAATACAGCCACGTCTTAATTTTACACTTTAAAATATGAACTTACCAAAATACCTATGTAAATTCAAAAGAAACCCCAAAGCAAACGGTTAAGATAAAAAAGAAAACAGCAGTAATCGGTAATCGCAAAACCATCGTTAACAACAACAATAAAAGCAGCTGATTCAACAATGACAGCTGCAGCAGCAGCAATGAAAGCAGAGCAGCAGCACCAACAGCGACGCCAACGCCCACTGATGAGCAGCGCCGACAATAGATGATGACTGTGATTCGAGTTCAAATCGGTTGTTCGCTTGGTATTTTTTGTTCCTCCTTTTTCGCTCATTTGTATTTTAATCGTTTTTTACTAAATTTCTTAGAACCAAGATATTTTGCTTTGAACTAAAATTCTTTGGTTTCAAAAATATGTGTTGTGGTTGGAGTGTATCCACTTTTTTGCCAAAAAAAAAATTTATGAAATTTGTTTAAATTTTCAATGTTTGCTAAATGGAATTGGTGAAGTCAGTTTAGCGCACTTTTTTGACAACGCGACCTCTATAACAGGCTGAATCCGACTTTGAACATTATATCTCATGCAGACAAAATATCTAAAAACAGTTTTTTTGAATTCTATTGGCTCAATAATGATCCCTTCCATCAATTCTTCTGGAATTTCTGTAATATACAGACATCGACATATTCCTCGTAAAAGCCATTTCCACGTGAGACGGATACCCACCGTCGAAATGGGGGGGGGTTAAAATCCACTGCCCGAAGGTTCTAGCCCGGCAGTTGCGCTACTTCCAAAAGCTTTTAGTCGTTTTCCCACATTAGCCACAAGATATAGAAACACTACCTCTTGACATCGAAGGGCCGTGTTGCCGATGAAAAAACTCGGAGCCAAAGTACTTGTACGAATAAATTGAAAATATGTACATATGAACATTATAATGCAAATGAAGAGGTTTCTTCCAAAAGCTCTCCATTAGCCAAAACTTCATACATTTTGACCATTTGCACTCAAGGAGCCTGGCAATGTTTTACTGCACGGTGCCTAAGTTGTTGTTGGTAAAAAAGAAAACACCCTCCGAAGATTTTGGGGACTCCCTTGCGGTACTGCCCGACAATCGTGGGCATGCTGACGACCCAAGGTCCTGGGGATGACCTAGAAAGTTGATGTGGTTGTGTTAGCGATACGTGCCCTGCCTAGTCGTCACTTTCCTTACCTAGCATTGTCATCAAGCTCTTTTAAAGAAAGTCCCAGAAACCTCGCGGTTTCAATAGGGTTGGACCAGAGTGAGATTGGTGTTAGAAGAGTCGGCTTAGCTGCGCAAATTAATAGATGGATTTTGCATGCCAGGGGACCTAGAAAGTTCGAGTACGATACTTCAAATCGAGCTTCAGTCTTGTGAAACGATCATGCGTCGTGGCATCATACCATATGGACATTCCCAGCAAGTTGCTCTGGCTCAACTTCAATCTAAATACTTTAACAGGTGAACCTCCTTCTTATTCCGACTTACATACAAAATATGTGCCCTCACGACACAAATATAATTTTCAATTAAACAGCTGATAAGCAGGGCCGTCGAGAGTCGACTTCCTCCAAGCTCGACTTTGGCTTTTTTCGCTTACTGATACAGAATTGATGAATGTGGTTGATTCTTATGTATCTTTTATAACTAGTTAAAATACTGTCAATACTGCTTAGCCATTGCCTGATCCCCTAAGGATTCCGGACCCCAGGGCCTGCTGATAAGACCCTTATCATTACGTTCTCACCCTATTGAAACGGGTAGTTTCCACGGACTCCCGTCACCATTTATGAGGCCCACCCACCTATATCGATATTGAGGTTGTTACTGAAGCTTTAAATTAGCTTGCTTTGTTTTGATTAGAAAATGTATAATTTTGCGCCACTACCAACAACAAACAACAGTTGCGCTGTCTACATTGCTGCCACGTGTAATTGTATAGCAAATTCACAATTTTTCAACTTCTATTTTTACAGATTATTATATTAAGCTTTCGGCATTTCTCGAACGACGATATTGACAAATGGCGCTTTTTGATGACTACTTAGCAGCGGAGGTTGTGTGCCTATTGTGGGCCAATACGTTGGCAACATACGAAGTTGACATCGTCGTCGCCAAAAACAGAAACAAATGCGAATATGGCTGCTAGCACAATATAGTTGCTGTTTGTACATTGTGGATTGAGAAAGCAGAGAAACGATGGGGACTACCCCCTACCAAAACGAAGCGAGAAGAACAAACCGAATAAGCACTAGCAGGAAAAAACCAAAATATGTTAGAAACAAGCAAGGAAGAAGCAAGCGTCACACGGCACAGTGGTCTAGTTTTATATATGGAACCCACAAAAATCCACATAGGTAAAATGGGTAGTGCTGTGCAACTCGATGGCTGATTACCCAATATAAGCTTTCCAGGACCCTGTGTTCTATAACGTGCCTTTTACGGAACAAGAAGTGCATCTCAACAAGTCGCTTGCGAGAGAGTTATTGTATTACCGGATCCATGCACAATCCCCTATACCCTCCAGAAGTTACAAACAACAACGCACCATAATATTGATATCAGCATTTACAGTTCCGCTATATGTCCGGCCTGTTCGGAACTATATGAAGAAGGTTTTGGCGAGTGTTGTCGTAAGTGACAGTCCTTTGCCGGATATGAACCCGGTCCACTGTTGGTTTTGGAAATAATTCCTGTGGTTTGACGTTTGTCGATTACAAGAACACGGTACACTCTGGTACTCCCTTGCTATACTGTCCGGCTGTCGTGGTAGTGTTTTGGTATGACCAGTGGAACCTTCTACTCCTCCTTCCGAATGCATATCAGTCGCTTTTTACGACCGGTATGCCTACCTGGGTTACGCCAAAATTGCGGTTAGGGCTCGATATACTTTTGAAAATTTTTATCTTTCACCTCAACTCCTTCCAAAATCATTTGCACCAAAAAAAAAATATACCATGTCAATCAGTGAAAGGGGGGCGGACCATGCTTACTTTTTATTATTTTCTAGCTAAAAGGTCCGCATTCTGTACTTGTTCCTCCACGTCCTCCACGGTTTTAAACATATAGCTGTTAACAAAGATATGACATGCTTATTTGAAAAGTTTATCGCACCAATTATTCAAATACCCCACTGTGCGTTGCCCATCGTTATCAAAGTGTGGGGCAGTGGCTGTTCGTTAATGTGCGAAAGCATAAGGAATGCTGAAGAATAATAAGTAGACGGAACAGCCATTTCTGCTAGGATAAAAATGTGGCTATGAGTACTTATAAATAGTCTAATTGGAATAATGAAATACACAGCCTCATTTTCAATAAAAAGTTGCATGCACCTCTTAGACACCAACTCCCACATATGAGTACACAGCAATCGCCGGTATGCCGCATGCACATGACCACGAGTATGTATATACAAACATACCTGTATTATCTTACGGATGAACTGCGGCAGCGTAAGCAGAGCTAACGACACAAATGCTGCAATTTATATCGGGCTGTCGAGTCAGCTGGTCAATTGCACTTTTTAAATATTTGCACCCGATACAACTACACAATTTTCTTCGTTTATTGTAATTAAAATTACAGAAACTCGAAATTGTTTAAGAAATTCTTCAATACCAGCGTAGTTTATTATTATTCGATTCAGCTGCGCGAACAAAATCCACAGAAATTGGCTGTTTCGTTGTCCGTCCGTCTGTATTCGTTTCCACTTTTGTGGACTAACCGTTCACTCACTTCACTCCATATGCATACTTCATTCGTGCGTGCAAATGTGTATGGTACTGTATGTTAAAAGTTGACGTCGACGTCGCCGCCGCAGTCAAAGCCATGCAGTCGTTGTTGCTTCGCTTGTACTTGTTCTTTTTTAGGGCCGGTAGGTAAGTGTTCGTATAGCGAAAATTAAGAATTCCACATAGCATTGAGGCGGGTTGGCAAACACAAGCTCCACGAAAATGGTACGAAAAATGTTTAAACGATACTAGTATTCGTTTCGTGTTGGTGGCGTATGTGTACGTAAATATGAAGTTCATTTATTACGTCCGTCCATAATTTCTCCATTTTTTTTTAAATATAGTAAGCTTTTCCACACGGCACAGTGGGACGAAGTCGGGGCAGAGTTACCATAAAACGAAAGCAGACAGTTTACAAATTCCCGTGCGACGGAAAGATTTCACATTTGAGAATTTACACAAGGTAGACAGAGCTAGGGACACTGTTAACAACAAGGGGGTTAGAATATGCCCGAGGTTGTTGTTACCAGTGACCCTGTGCAATCTATGCTCGAGGTAAGTATGCCTGTCTTAAGAGGCGACTAAATCCAAATATAACCGAATTCATAGTTGACAAAGAATCCGTCACGTTCGATTCAATGAATGGATGCGCCGACTAAACAGGGCGAACTACTGCTGCAATAAACAGAAGCCTCTGTCTAAAACAATGCTGTCCAAAAACTTATATAAAAAAATCAGTTGAAAAATTATACCTAAACCCTGATTATCGGAAAACTTTGCAAACATATCCGAAAGGAGGCCATTGTCGGAATTTATATTCACAAAATGGGAAGGTTTTTCTGGCGTAATTGGCATACTTATCTTTTAAATCGACAAGATGCAAGGTTGCATGTGCTTTGCGAAGGTTGTTGTTGTTAATAGTAATTCGCCCTGCTAATAGGCGGCTTATCTTGGCAGTGCAATAAAAACTATCTTCTCAATAATTTCGCGTGCTTTCTGAGCCTCAGAGTACATAAGAACACATTCCGGAGGTGTTAAGGCGATCTCTAATGATGATTTGGGTCGGTATACCTATTTTTTTACCCTGCGGGTTAGGGGCTTAGAATATTCCCGAGGTAGGCATACCGGTCGCAAGAGGCGCCTAAAGTGCACAAAGGTGTAGGGAGTGTTTTTGTCGTTACAAACAACAAAAATGATGAATTTCATAACGCTTTTTTAAAAGCTTCTTTTGTTAAGATTAAGCGGCTAATTTTCATTGCTTAGAAAGGTTTGTAATTACCAGTCCTGTGCCGGAATGTACCGAAGGTACTTCTGGGACTAGCCCGACTGCCGCGGGCTTTACCTTACCGCGTGCTGTTAATTTAGTATTTCCTTGATTCATCCGAATTCACTAGTATACAAGGCGTCTTAACAGGGCGGAGTACCGTTACTACAACAATATTTAAAATATAACTAAAATCTAAAATTTTTTGGCAAATCTACCACTTTCGTAATTTTCAAGAACCAACATTGGTTTCAGCCCACTGTGCACTGCTCCAACCCATTCCATACACACACATACGTCAAGTTATCTACATTTTCAGACAATTTAATGCAATTTTAATATTTCATATTTGCATTATTATTACTAAAAATAAGTCTGATTGCATTACAAATATATATAATAGCCAAAGTACTAATCATAAACCAATAACGAATAGGTTGTGCATTTACCGCATATCCGGAAGGTGGCAGGGTGGCCGTGATATAATATAATTTTGCACTCCCTCAATAACCAAATCTCGTGGAGTGGAAAATATATACGAACCTTCTTAAATGGCAGCCTCTCTTCCATAAATTGCAATTTTTTTGATTTTCCTGGTTTATTTCTAAGTTTCACAGTTCACATCTTTTCTTTCAGGTTGATCTAATACAATTCACATACCACGCGCTGCCACCAAAAAACTATTCTTGCTTCTGCCAGCCTCTGCTGCTGCTTCGCTGTCACTCTGCTATGTTGGCCGCTGATGCAGCGAATATCTCTGCTCGGAATGAATTTTCGAAATATCCGCAACAACAAACAATGCGTGTTTGTTGTCATTAGTGGGTTTGTTGTTGTTTACATTTTGACACTTGTCAAATGAAAATTGTTGTCGTAAAAACAACTGAGGACATTTCATTCATACCTCGCCGTATGCGAACAAGACGGCATGTAAGCACTTAGCGTTGCATTCGCTTTACAGTGCATGCGCGGAAGAGAGTACGACAATGGGTACTCCTAGCACTGTTGGCGAAACAGCACCCTTAACACAGGAACCGGCTGTTTGTGGAACAGCTGCGAAACGAATTGGCGTGTAATGGCATAATCAGTAAAATTCAAGAAGAGTGCCTTCAATTTATAATAAAATTGTTGATCATTGCTCGAATTTAAGTGGTACTTGTTTTAATTTTAGTTGCATTTTTAACTAACATTTGAAGCGAACTCACCACAAAATTTTTATTTTATGTTCATCGCATATAAGATGAGTAGGCATATCAGATAGGTTCCACAATTTTATTATTTATGTACAACTGTGTTCGAAATAATAGCAGTGGCCTTTGAAAATTTACTCCATGAATTTTTTAAATTTTAAAAGCACTTGTCATTTAAAATTTCCTACACCAAAATATAGAGCACAATACAACCTCTTTGTATTCAAAAAAGTTTTAGATTAAGTTATCACATTCATGAAGTTCCGTTACATCTTGTACTACGCAGTATGTTTTGACTGTGATTAAAAATAGCAGTGCATGCGAAACAGTTATGTTGTTTGCGATAATACAAGTGAAACGTGAAAGTTTTTGATATTTTCAAGCGGTGCCACTATTATTAAAATAAATTCAGCTTTTTTGCGATATTAATACACAGTTAGCGTGCGAAAATGGGCCGTGGAAGACATTGTACTAAGGAAGAACACAAAATCATTAAAAAGTTAATCTCCGAAGGTAAAAGCTACAAATTTAAACAAGATTTGCTCGGATGTTCAGCCAAAATGATCGCAAATGCAAAAAAATGGACACCAATCCCCGAAACAAGGGGACGAAAGGAAGCTCTTTCACGGGCAGATTTGAGGAAAGTTTTGGCTTTGGCCCGAGAAAAGCCATTTCATACGTCAAAAAAAATTAAAGATGAGCTAAATCTTAATGTGGACTCTTCTACAATACGTAAGAAGTTAATAGCAGCTAGTCTTTATGGCAGAAGCCCAAGAAAGGTCCCATTATTGCAACCCCGGCATGTGCAAGCCAGAACTAAATTTGCTGAAGATCATCTGCAGTGGCCTGTCGAAAAATGGCGCAATATTTTATGGTCCGATGAAACAAAAATTGTGTTGTTTGGTTCAAAAGGACGCCGCCAGTATGTAAGAAGACCAGAAAACGCATCATTTGATCCCAGATATGTTTCCCGGACGGTAAAACATGGAGGTGGCAAAATCAATGTGTGGGGGTGTTTCTCTTACTACGGAACAGGTCCATTATATTGGATTAAAGATAACATGGACGCCAAACTCTATGTCCAAATAATGGAGTCCACCATGCTACCATACGCTGAATGGAAGATGCCGCTGAAATGGGTGTACCAGCAGGACAACGACCCCAAGCATACCAGCAAGCTGGAAAAAAATTGGTTCGTCTCAAATAAAGTTGAGGTCATGGGCTGGCCGGCTCAGTCCCCTGACCTGAATCCGATTGAGAATCTTTGGGCAGAGGTTAAAGAAGCGGTAGGGGAAGAAAATCCTACAAATGCAAAGCAGCTATGGCGTGTTGTGAAGAAGGCGTGGAAAGACATTCCAGTCGAAAAATGCAGGCGTTTAGTGGATTCTATGCCCAGGAGGTGTGCAGCTGTATTATCCAACAACGGTTATTCGACGAAGTACTAGTCTTTTAAGGAATGTGTAACATTAAAATGAACTAATTTTTTAATTTTGTATGTAAATGTTAAATACTGCTATTATTAATCACAGCTGAATTCCTTGATTTCACACATTCCCTTTTTTAAAAGTATTTTATTTTAACGCAAACCATACTCTTTTCATACTCTTTTGATCTTCGAATATGAGTAAATAAAATAAAATAATAGAACAAATTAAAATCAATCACATCGTTTTTTTTTCTTGTATTGAAACTCGGCTTATATGCCACTGCTATTATTTCGAACACAGTTGTACATACATATATAACATTTTTCGATTCAGTAAATTATTTTGCTTGATCGCAAATGGTATTTTTCTGATCTAGCGTAGAAAGTTGAAAAAATTGCAAATACATTTCAATAAAACTTGAAAAGAGGTCAAAAGCGGCGCTGCTTTAAAAAACCGCTTCGTTCGTGAATGTAAATATTTACGAATGTTGCACACAAAAGATATTTGAAAGATGTCAACATTCCACAGCTGACAGTTCGTGTGACAAGAAAAAGCCAACTGTAATAGATTTTCGCCCCATTTTGATAGAAAGAAGTTAGAGGAAATACTGAGTAATGACAACTAACAAAAATTGAGGAATTTTGGAGATCTAGTAATGGAATTCCTAAGACTTCCAAATCGACGGGCAGATAACTTATAAAAAAAAAATAAGAAAAAAGTCTGCCGACTTCTCGTAGGTTAGATTATGCCCAAGGTGGTTATGCCTGTCGTAGAGGCGACCAAAGTCCACATCGACCCCAGGGCTGTCGGGCTGATGCCGCAAGATCCTTGTACAGGGCTCAAATAGACGATACTGCACTGAATGATGGGTAAGTCCTCTCGCACGGTCGCGCCAATGAATGTTGTAGCCGTCACCGGCCCGAAGATCAGATCGGGCACTGAGCCTTGTCTCCTGTATTGCGGCTATTTTAATGGTATGTCGATTCGTGAAATTAACTATTTTCGCTACCTTGCCAGTAAGGCCGTTGCAGTTGTTGTTGTTGTTGTGGTAACGACAAAAACACTTCTCGAAGGTTTTGGGGAGTTTTGTCGAATTAACAGTCCTTGGCCGGATTTGAACCCGGTACGCTCCGGTACTCCCTTGCGCTACTGCCCGACTGTCGGGGTAGCGATTTATGACCAGTGAAACCTTCTAGGTCATGGCACCCGTTCTTCCGAAAGAAAGGATAAAATGAGTAATGAGAGGTGAGAGGCATCATATCCGTAGATCAACCATCGAGTTGCACGTCATTACCTTTGTGCATATTAGTCGCCTCTTACGACCGGTATGCCTACCTCGGGCATATTCTAAACCCCTAACCCGCAGGGGAGTTGCAGTTAAGCTGCATAACGCGAAAGGGCGAAGGGGGATCGTCACACTGGGAGGCAAGGACTGTTGCGTATACCTAGGTGGAAGCGCGTCGATGTTATAGGCTGAGCAGCTCGACAACATGGCACAACGTACGTATTAGTCCATAAATTCCTGTTTCCAAATTAAGAGCATATGAGAAGGTGGCGTTATCCAAGGCATTATTTGCATTTGACTGATGCTGACAAACAGTGCACGTGATGTAAGGACCAGGAGCTGGTGGCCTTGTCTTACATTCGTGCAAGTGCTGAAATAGGAAGGGGGAATTGGTAGTGGGGTATGGGAGGGCTGTCGCTGTCGCACAGCACGGGGCCACAAAACGGGTCTGCGTGTGGAGGGACTTAGGCCGGAGCAACTTGTCTTGTGCAGCCATATTTTACAACTATAACATTGCATAGAGTGTGATCGTTTAACATAATCCTACTTCCAGCAAACGCAGCAGATCCAATCTCTTGGACCCGGGTTGGGTTTAATACCCGTCCGGAGCATGAGGTTATTGCGCGGCCCTACTGCAAGAATGTGATGTACATGCTAATTAACACAAGAAAAAAATGTATTTATTACTTTCTCGATGTGACACAGTATTTAAAATATTGGTTTCAATTCTATTGTTTTTCTCACTGTAGATCTTCTTTCGAAATTAGTAATGATCATGCACGAACGCCAGTGAACTGTGGAATTCATTGTATGCTCCCCTTTTCACTTTTATCTTTCAATTTGTTTCTTTAAAATTGGAGTTGAGAAAGAAGAGACAATCACTCATTCTCTGTCTGAGTTATCAACTTCATACAACTCCTAGAGCTTCGTGACTTATGGCACGAATGCACACATAGCCCAAAAATTGGCGGGAAAATAGCTTTATTAGTTTACAAGTGTACGTTTCGTTCGTAACATAACAGGCATACATACATATATGTACATTAGGTTGGGTCAAAAATTCTGTTTCTACCGGACTAAGTTTTACTCAATACTTAAAGGCTCCAGTCAGGCCGAGACAAGGTGATATTTCGTATCTGTGTAACGAGTTCCCTTGCGTTACATGCCCGACTGTGACGGGAGCGATTTGGTATAGCCAGTGGAACCTTCTCGGTCATCTCACCCCTCCTTCCGTAAGGTAAGAAAATATGGTCATTTGTGTGTTATTTGGTCCAACTTGAGGGGTAGAATAGTTTTTATTTTGCAAATAAAAAGCTCCAATTCATTATAACTCCTTTTTTAATGGCTCGGATTAATTTTATTTAGAAATTTGTCCCTTTATCAAGATTTAAACAGCTGAAGAAAATTGGACGTTGCACCACCCACTTTTTAATCAGTGACAACTCAGCTGATACCGTCTTAGGTAGAGCGGTAGACACACACAAACGGCTCATAAGTTCACAAATGTTTTTATGAGATTTTGCACCAACGTCCTAGAAATCGTATCACAATTCTGATGCCTCACTACCTACGACCTGAGTAGCAGCTGAATTGTTACCGATCAAACAGCTGTCCGGTAGGAATGCTTTTTGTTGTCATTTATAGGCGTCCTAAGTACTCAATAGATTTTCATGAAATTTTCGGAGTAGGTTTATTTGATCAGTGGGTATAGCATAAGCTATACACAGTACCCTACAAGAAACGCTGATTTCTTTACTAACCCAGTCACACTTTTTATTGACAGTGATGATAATTTATGTGTCAATGGTGATACTTTTATACCGGTATGTTTGTTTCCTAGCACACTGGCGTCCGTTGTTGCCAACACCCACAAAGAACCAAGGGAAAGAACACGAATTGGGCAGCCCGTAGGCAATAACAAAGGAACATACCATACTCACACGTTCCAGGGATTTGCATCATGTTCTTAAAGCGAATAGCAAAAAATGATGTCAACAACCGTGTACGTGTGAGTACGGTATGTTCGTTTGTTATTGCCCGCGAAGCTTCGGCCTGTCCAATTCGTTTTCTTTCCCTTGGTTCTTTGTGGGTGTTGGCAACAATGGACAACCGTGTGCTAAGAAACAAACATACTAGTATGATAGTATCCGCATTGACAAATAAATTATCACCGCTGTCAATAAAGAGTGTGAGTGTGTTAGTAACAAAATCAGCGTTTCTTGTAGGGCAGTAGACCAGATAAGCAAAACAAAAGAATGTAAATATGCTTATTTGACAAATTTGTTTCATTTCTGTCTAAAAGGTGTCATTTGCCTTAACCCAAAATAAATAAATTTTTATGAACTTTTCTTGAATGTTATAAGCTTTTAATTGCTTCCCGAAAAGAATAGTATAGAAAAATACAAATTCTAAATAATTCGCAGGTGTGCATCATTAGAGGAAAACACTTATGTCCTTCCTGATTCAAAGAGCAACGATCAAACACAGAGTTAGATGCGCCTATATTTATAATATGATAATATTGTTTTTTTTTTTTCCTAATCACCGGATAGTATCGAAAACAATTGACAGTATCTACATATTTAGTTACAATAAAGTGGTATCCGGATACTTGGTATTTTGATGCTATCATAGATGAGAAGCATCGTCTAATAACTACCTAGAAACAGTCGATTAATACTGCCTTTTGCTTTGAAATTCATATAAAAAATTATCTGTGTACTTTTGTACCGGCCGGTTCAAACGGGTTAATGACTGAAATCACCAATGCATACACATTTTTCATGTATTAATTTTCAAATAAGCATAGACGTTAGTATCTGGTCTACTGTATACTGTGAAGCTATACTTCATTTCATTTCATTAATTGACATTAAAACTCGAAATAACATACACATTTTTTTTTTTCTTTCTTTTTTTTTTTTTTTGGTCTATAAGTAGCGCAACTTAATCTGAAACTGCACTCACACAAAAACCAACCAGGGTGCGTTGCATTCGATATTAGAACAGCAACAACAACAACTTCAATATTGAACCTGAAGTCATAAAACTCACAAATCTTATATATTACTAGCGGACCCTCACCCGCTTCGCTGGGTGAAAGAAAAATAGAAATGAAAGGTGTTCTTTGTGCCACGCCATCTTTTCACATAACCCCTACTTTTATGCGCTAAAACGGTTTTGATATCCTATAGCTCTATAGCGATTTCCAAGTCCTTACCTTAGACCCTTTCACAGATATTCTGCTTGAAAATTTAAGTTTGTATAGGAGATGCCTCGCCCCCTTTTTCGATAACACCCAGTTTTATGGGTGAGAATGGTGTTGTTATCCTATAGCTCTATACCAATTTTCATGTTCCTACCTTAAACACTTTCAAAGATATTCACCATGAAAAATTAAGTTCGTATGGGAGGTGCCACGCCAACTTTTCTGATAACCCTCCTTTTTTTGTGTGAAAATGTTTTTGATATCATATAGGTCTATACCAATTTTCAGGTCTCTACCTTGAACCCTTTCACAGATATTCTGCTTGAAAAACTTAAATTGTATGGGAGGTGCCACGCCCCCTTTTCTGATAACCCCCTTTTTTAGTTATAAACCTTCTCCACATGTGTCTCTTCAATGTGGCAAAGTTTGTTTAAATTGGTTCAGCCATTCTCCGTAAAGTTCATCACAACGCGAAAAACGCCAAAATTTATATACTCGTATATATATGTAGATTACTTATTGGGGTTTTTGTGTTCGCTTCTCATTTTCTGCAAAACCATGTATTATTTGGCGTAGTGATTTTGGTTAATTGTATTTTATAAAAATTAATTGTTAAAAATAAAAGATTGTGAACTTGCAAAATAATCCATTTGTACTAAATAACAAGTTCGGCGCCTTAAAGTATGCAACTACCGACTCTCGTGACAATTTCCGTTTTCTTTAGAACATCAATTGAAACCAACTTTATATGTTATCAGACCGATACAGTTTTCTAAATTAAGAACCCGCTATCTCAGAATGACTTTCAACATCGACTCAAATTTCAATATATATTTGGGCACTTCCATCGTCACTCGCGTTACATCAGAGACAATATTTTACTAGTTAAAATCACTCTATGCTTTATATGTAACATTTGCAAATAATATGGCAATATCGTTATATCCAGCTTGAGGAGCTTAATTAGAAATCGAAAACTTTTTTTAATTAAATTAATAATTAACAGAAAAAATTAAGAAAAACTTTCCGTCACTCGCGTTACAATTTTTTGATTAGAGCTTTTAGAGCATTTTTCGAATCTCAAACTCTCTGAATTGGCTTCCTTGAACTAACTCTGCAAATGAGGCTTTGTTAAGAATTGATGTAAGTGTAACATGCAAAAAAATTGAAAGCATACCTTAATTATTTTTAAAGTTATTTAAAAAAAAGTACCGTCACTCGCGTTACAAGAATTTCGTCACTCGCGTTATATCCGAATTATGAAAAATTTTAACTTTCTAAAGTTGATACTTGGCTGGTGGGTTGAATAAAACTGCCTAATATTCTGTCTTTAGCACAAAGTTTTTGTTAATTTTTATTATTTATACATTAAACTGTTCAAAATATGTATTTTTCGTAATTTTTTGTATTTATTCTTTTTACTCTTTATTATATACAATTTTAACTGTATCTTACATACAATTTTATTAAATATAGCTTAATTAGTTTTAAAAATAATGGAATTTAAATGCCCCCCCTGCTTGTCGATGCATGTGCGGCATCTTACCAAAAAGTTGTTCATTACTGCTTGGAGAGTTGAGACAGGAATAGCCGCAATTGTTTCTCGAATGGATTGCCTTAGTTCATTCAAATTTGTTGGTTTTGCTTTGAAGACTTCCTGTTTGCAATAACCCCACAAGAAAAAATCAGGTGCAGTAAGGTCAGGCGACCTGGGTGGCCAACGGAATGTGGAGTTTCTGGATATCAGCTTATTGGGAAATTGTCGTCGCAATTCTGTCATAACAGGTTGGGCTATATGAGGAGCTGCACCATCTTGCTGCAACCACACAGAGTTGAAAGAAATTCTCATTCGGCGTAATTCTGGATAGAAAAACTCTCTCAACATGCTCAAGTAACGGTCTCCAGTAACCGTAACGGTGTGACCGTTTTCTTCGAAGAAGTAGGGCCCGACAATGCAGCGTGATGAAACTGCACACCACACTGTGACACGAAGTGGATGCAATTCCGTCTCATGGAGTATCTGTGGGTTGGAAGCACTCCATATTCGACAATTTTGTTTGTTTATGTTGCCGTTTAAATCGAAATGGTCCTCGTCAGACATGAAAAGACAGTTCAACATGTTTCCATCCTCTTCCACCATTTGAAGCATCTTCTGGCAAAATTCCAAGCGAATCGGCAAGTCTGCAGCGTTCAGTTTGTTGGCCATTTGAATTTTATATGGGAATAAGTCCAAATCTTTGTGCATAATTGACTGTAATGACTGTCTGCTTACACCCATTTGAGCAGATAAGCTTCTTGTCGAAACACGTGGATTGTTTTGAATGGCAGCAGCTACAGCAGCGATTGTTTCCTCCGTTCGAACTGAAGGGTTTCGATGGTAAGGTCTTCTGTTGACTGTCCCATGCTCGGCAAAATTGTTTACAAGTCTTATTATGGTCCATCTGCTCGGAGGATTGCCGCCAAACGTGCGCCTATACTCTCTTTGAACCGAAACTACGGACTCCAGTGCGTGATAGCGGCGGACAATCCAAATTCTTGTTTCAGTGTCCCAGTTATCCATTTTTGTTAAATGTAAAAGTCAATCTGCAAAATAAAAAAAAAAATTTACCAGATTCATTAAATAGAAAAAAAGTTATTTAATTTTTTTTTGGTAGCGGCTTTCATTAGCCACCCTGTAGTTGCATGGTTAATCACATAATATGTATTTTCCGGTAGTATTCACTAACAATTTATAACCAAAACAAAATATGGGGTATAATAAAACAAAGATTTCAAGGTTTGTTTTTTTTACTTTATTTAAGAATATATTTTTTATAGAACAATTCAATTCATTGGTTTTATATAATGATTAAGTGGTATATACATATGTACGATTTGCAAAATTATGGTTTTTTTTATATACTGACCAAAGACGTTTTTTAAGCTTTTTGGAACAAGTTTAGCGCTTTTAAGGGTATATAACTATTAACTAAGGGAAGTATTTATGAAAATTTGTTATTATTATTTTATTTCAGTACACTTGTTTAAAAACCGTCACTAGCGTTACACGCAAAAAACGTTAATAATAATGTTACCAAAGTAGTTAGAGTAAAAGTTAAACATTGAGACGAAAGGGCCGACCCGTCAATTAGAGAATATGGACTTGCATCAAATTCGAATGAAGATCTTCGATTTGAAGAGGAAATATGTGCATTTTCGTCACTCGCGTTACATAC
Source organism: Merzomyia westermanni (assembly GCA_949987695.1). Taxonomy (NCBI): domain Eukaryota; kingdom Metazoa; phylum Arthropoda; class Insecta; order Diptera; family Tephritidae; genus Merzomyia; species Merzomyia westermanni. Next base: position 37,908,071 of record OX465288.1, read on the forward strand.
CGAAAATTACTTTATATTTTTATTAATATCTTCGGAACTATAAGTAGGCTGCTGATAAAACTGGCAAATGTTTAATCGAGATATCAGCAGTGATTACTATGTTTGGTGGAATGATGGGGGGTAAAAACCATGGCATTGGCGTCCTTTCAAAAAAAGGTAAAAATAAAATTTTTCTTTTTTAATGTGTTGACTAATTTTAAAGGGGCATTTACTGTAGTTAAGCTCTTAATTTGGCCAAAGTAACACATTGCCATGAAAATTTGCTGTTTTTATTATACCCTGCATATAATACAAATCAAAACCAAGCAAAAAAAATTTTAGGTTTTTTTTGTTCTCCGCTGCGGAAATGCCCATTTACATAAGCGATCTTTTACTCAGTGGTCGATATATAGTTTTGGAAATGTGGGCGGTGCCGCGTGGGATAAGGATATAGATATGATAGGGATAGAAAAAGGCATAGGGGGATAAAGAGGGTGAAATGTTTTACATGCAAGCGAGTAAATTTTCAGGCAGGATAACTGAAATTGTTTGAAGAATATCTTATGCAGAATTTTTGTTCAAAACCCTCCGATCGAAGAATGTGTTTTAAAAATGCTATATATCAACAAAAATTAGATTCATATGTATGTAAATACACAGTTGGTAATTAAGTCATGCATTTTCGTGCATTCTTCCATTTCAATAGGTTTCAATAAAATAATAATCGTTCACATGGTCATGAAGAGTTCAATGATCTCCAAAAATATGCTTTGTTGTAATCGAATGGCAAACTCTGTTGTTCCTACAAAAGGATGCAAATATCATAAATTTTCTCTGAACCTAATAAAAAATTTCAAAGAAATGTGAGGAAAACATGCAACACATTTCATAAAAGATCAAAAAGGGGGCTTCATTATGGAGTCTGCTGTATGAGGTGAACACTCATGTTGTTGCATTCAGGGTAAATTTAAATTCGTTGTCATGGTATCTCAATAGAGCCAACGGTAGTTGGAACGTCCATCTGAGCGGAAAGTTGTGACTATAATGTTGTCCCGGGGTTACCGGCTCTTGATCAATTGCTCAAACTTCCTTAAAACTTTTTGCAATGGCAATTAGTAGTCTTTAGTCCAAATTACAAAAATGATACTTTCAGATATTGATATGGATCCTAACTTGTTTTCACCAAAGGATTTTTGGAAATTCTTTTTAAAATAAAAATTGATCTAATCTCATGGGATTATACTACTTATTAAATAAGGAAAAATCGCAGTTAAAAAAAAACAAACAGTCTTTGGTATGTGCACAACCGACAAAACTCGAAATTCTGTTTACGTAGAAATTGGGAATTTTTAAAAAAAATTAGTAGCCTGAACCTCGCTAACCCATCATGACCGTAAACATCAAACGGCTCATGTTGCATACCCCCATTCAGCATAATTTCATGCACATTTGCATGTCTACCTCAAAAGCAACATCTCAAAGGATTCGCATGTTGAAGCTAATGCAAATGCATTCTTCACCACTCGATCGTGTTAAGGGGAAGTTGCAAATCATCCTTTAAGACAAACTTTTTCATAAACTGTCTTGCGTTTATTTGCTGTATAATTTTGGGTTTATAATGTATCTATTAGTACTAAGATGGTGGGTACAGTGTGAGCAATATGAGCAGTTTTGATACTCATTCAGATAGGAGCTTCAAACTCTTGGAATGCCCGCCCAACTAAAATGCAGAAGTTGTTCTACAATAGCTTCTTTCCAACTCAGAGGGAGCTTCCGCCCCGAATTTCTTAAAAGGTTAGACGACAATAAAGTACTCTTACATAAGTGAGTGTAAATAGCTTGTGGTACAAAGTGTTGAGATTCAAAAGATAGCGACAAAAGCGTTCAACGAAGATTCCGGGAAGTGTTGCCGATGTTCACAGCCCTACGCCTTACATGAACCGTGGACGCTCCCGCTCCAACACCTTTCTGTACTTGCACTGTCCATACCAAATTGCTCCCACCACAATCGGGCATGTACCGCTAGGAAGTACCGGATCGTACCTGGTTCATATCCGGCAAAGGACTATCACTTTCGACAACACTCCCCAAAACTTTCGGGGAGTCTTTTTTTCGTTACAAACAACAACAAATGCGCTTCGACCCTTGATTTCTCAGAACTTTGTTGCTCTGTGGCCACGTCACGAGACTGTCAATGAGTTCGTCCCCAAAGCCGATCAACCCCCTGCGGGTTAGGGGTTTAGAATATGACCGAGGTAGGCATACCGGTCGTAAGAGGCGACTAATATGCACAAAGGTAATGACGTGCAACTCGATGGTTGATCTACGGATATGATGCCTCTCACCTCTCATTACCCATCTCTCCTTCCTTACGGAAGGAGGGGTGACATGACCTAGAATGTTCCACTGGTCATACCAAATCGCTACCACGACAGTCGGGCAGTACCGCAAGGGAGTACCGGAGCGTTCCGGATTCATATCCGGCCAAGAACTGTCAGTTCGACAGCAACCCCCAAAACCTTCGGGGAGTGTTTTTGTCGTTACAACAACAACAACCGATCAACATCATTTCCACCACAGCCGAGCCGTCGTACCGGAATGACTCAGGTTTTACCCGACCGAGGGCTGTTAATATAAGCGGTGTTACTACAACAACAACACTTAAGGGGTTTTATCGAGAATGAAATCTGGGCATGGTAAGCCCTAAAGCCGTTTTTGAGATTTCCTTGCAGTCAGCACAAAATTCTTTATGGAGAGTATGGTAAGTTGCTAGGTAGGTGAATCAAAACATATAGTGGAACACAAGACTTGCGATACAACGTTTATTGGATATTGGATCGTTTGTCCGTTTTAATTAGCTTTGTCCCTTATCTATTTGAACGTCCCGAATGCTAAATATAGTGCTGCTAGTGGAAGGTTCCTAGGAGCGTGCTCTGCGAGTAGCGCGCTTATGAATATGTCTGAACGAGACGTAGCGGCACAAGAAGTTTTTATACGACATCAGTACGAAACAGTTCTTAATTATTGCACTTGACCGACATGCAGTGCGGAAAGTATTTTCTAAAAAAAAACAGACTGCATGTTTTGGATTTACATCTAACAAAGGACTACGACTGCGGGTACGATCCGCTTTGAACGCCATTACAACGCAGATTAACAACGGTTTGAATCAAAATCCACCAAACCATAGGACGGTTCTCGTGGCACTTGATCTGTCAAATGCTTTCGACACGGTCAATCACGCCACTCTCCTCCGAGACCTGGATGAGACACCGCTCCCTGCCGGCCTTAAGAGGTGGACCGCTAATTACCTCAATGGTCGACAGGCAACAGTCAAATTTAGGAACAAGAAATCTAGACCACGAAGAATAAAACAAGGGGTGCCGCAAGGTGGTGTTCTCTCTCCCCTCTTGTTTAATTTCTACATTTCGAGACTTCCCCCCCCACCAGAGGGAGTCTCCATTGTTTCCTACGCTGACGACTGCACGATAATGGCCTCGGGCAAGGGTCCCTCCATTGATGAACTCTGTATAAGAATCAACAGTTACCTCCATGACCTTTCCAGCTTCTTCACCGAGCGTAATCTGACCCTGTCTCCGACTAAATCTACGGCGACCCTGTTTACCACATGGAATGCGCAGATGGGGCAAGAGTTAAATGTCCACGTAGATGGAGTACCTCTACCTACTGTCAACCACCCAAAAATCTTGGGCGTGACATTTGACAACGGCCTCACCTTCGCTGGTCATGCCACCGCAATAGCCTCAAAGGTACAGAGCCGCAATAACATCCTCAAGTCACTGGCCGGCAGTACTTGGGGAAAAGACAAAGAAACATTGCTTGCTACATATAAGGCTATTGGCCGGCCGGTTATTGACTATGCTGCGCCTATATGGTCGCCCAACCTTTCTGACACCAATTGGAGGAAATTGCAAGTCTGCCAAAACACCGCCATCAGAACTGCTACGGGATGCCTGCTTATGTCATCTGAGTCTCACCTCCATCAAGAGGCGAAATTGCTCTATGTTCAAGAGCACGCGGAACTCTTGAGTAGACAGTTCCTTCTGGACTGTCACAAACCTAGTCATCCAAACCGACATCTTTTGGATGTAGCACCGCCCCCCAGAGACATAAGGAGACATCTCCGTAAGCATTACGATGAGATCCGGCATCATATCTCTTTGCCGTTTGATCTGCGGAACCATAGACGGGCTCTAAATGACCTCCACACTGAGTCGGTAGACAGATCCCTCAGATCTCGGCCTGTGAATCCCGTTATTAATACTCAACCACCTGAATTGGCTGAAGAGGAGCGTGTACTTCCGAGGGAGACTAGGGTCATACTAGCACAACTTCGCTCTGGATATTGTAATAGGTTAAACTCTTACTTATGCAGACTGAACCCCAACATACCAAATACATGCCCTGCATGTGGTATGACCCCTCATGATACCATACATATCTTTTCCTGTTCAGTTGAACCCACTCTTCTAACACCCACATCACTCTGGTCCAACCCTGTGGAAACTGCGCATTTCCTCGGACTTCCGTTAGAAGAGCCTGATGACAATTTAGAGTGATCGAGCCCATTGGGCAGGGCGAAGCACTGTTAACAACAACAACAACAACTGCGGGTACGACTGCGGGAGCACCTCAGCTACTTAATGTTCGTAAAATAACCGAAGACAACACTTGCATTAAGTGTATAAAACACAGAATCCCTCATGATATAGGAAAACCATTTAACTGTTAGAAAATGCCTTAAATTAAATAAACAGGAAATTCTCATTAAAGTCTATATTATAAACCCCTGGAATTACAAAATTCAAACATAAATTAACTAAGATTACTTTTGTAATGAAGACATATTTACATTTCTTTATGCACTATAGTGTTTACGTATAAAATCTTCTATCAACTTAACAAATCAAGAGCTCACGCCTTCATATATCGATTATAACAAATACTTCATAGTGATTCCGCTGTGGTTCCTGTATAACTTGCATTGCTGAGTAGGTGATCGCTTTAACTTCAGTACCTTGAGGATGTTTGCCAATTTCGAATGGTTCACCATAACACTGGCATTCAATTTCAAAAGTTTCCATATCGAATTTTGTTATTTCCAAGCGCTTGCATATAAGAAATGGCTCAGCGGAAAAGAGAAATAGCAGCTCATCCAGAAAATGAAATAATAAGCCTTCGACATCATCGGCTTTGGCCTCGATTTGAAAACATTGTTGTACTGTTACATATTCCAGTTCCGTCATGTAACCAAACATAGCCATGCCACATTGTTCAAACGCTTCTTTTAGTGACGATCCCCAGGCATGGAGTCTGTGAAGAAATGCAGTTTACCATTTTGAATTAGTTAATTGCGAATTAATTTACTTACTGCACATCGGCGGTATGGTCTAAATCTGCAAGAGAAAATGTAATTAAAATTGGAACATATTGTGGACGTGCGTTGATAGCTTTGTAAACTCTGCATGCACTTACATTCGTATTTTGTTTCCGGCAAAAAGAAGTCTTCTTTACTGAATTCGACTTCCATGGTGTGAGCACTACACGTGATAAATAAAATATTTAATTTTCTTAATTTATTGTGAAATATTGCTAAAATTATTTAGATATAAATAAAAATAAAAAACGCGATATAACTCACTGCAGTTTGTTTTGGTAAAATCATCTGTGGAGCGCACACAAATGTCAAATGAACATATGACATAAAAAGTAATAGAATAAATGTAGCAAACGCGGTAAAAGATTTTGTTGCAACATAAATGTTGCCGGCACATGCTGATAACTTAAATGTCGATATTAATTAAAAAACAAATAGAAAAATATTTGATTTAATCGGAATTTGCAAGTGAATTTCGATTAAGTCAATAGAGATCAGAAAACTCTGTTACAATTATTCACCGGCGGCAGTTCCGCCGGAATAGCTGATAGACCCCGAAGTAAAATAAAACTGAATTTATGAGTGTGTCCTTTTTAAACAAAAAATGCGTCAATATCAATAAAAAGAAGAGGATGTAGTTCATTAGGAACCCCTGCCGGTCGGGAGGCTAGGTAATGAATAGAGTAGCCGACTAAAATCCACATCGAGCCCGATGGCGGGGTCAACGAAATCGGTACCACGGCAGTCGGGCTGGTGCCGCAAGGTGCTTGTACCGGAGAGTACCGGATTCATATCTTGCAAAGTACTGTCAACATCAGTATAACCCTGTTTGGTCCGTTTACGTCCCATTCTATGAAGGTGTGCGTGGATTGAACAGGGCAAAGTACTGCTACAATATTAATAATAATATTAGATTACGAAGACCAGTTGCAATAGGAAGAGAGAAAAAGTGAATAAAACAAATAGATCCGGAGGTAGACGGTCTACAACCGACTTTGTGAATGTTGTTGATGGCCTGCAGAAAGACTTCTCCATTCATCTAGACAATCTAATCGTAGTACTAAGAAAAATTCTGAAAAATGAGTTTTTCTCGGGGAACGTATTAAGAGGGTCTTCGATAAAGGCGAGGACTCTTTATAAGCGAGGCTCAAATTGGGTATGTCAATACTTAGCAGGAATACGTTTCGATTGCGCTCCTCCTATGCATTGGACAATGGATTGGGCTTCAAAGGAATGAGCCGACTATTTGTGAACTTCGGAATACTGCTCTGCTTTCCGTATATTGCTAGATGGCATCGCTCGGCTAATAAATCTACCAAATAATTTGCCTTATTGTTCTGCGGTTCAAAAGTTGTCTGCTAGGATCGCTGGCAAGGTTACAAAAGAGCAGGAACTGGTTGTGAAGCATTTTTTGGGCCCCACAATGTTCCGACAAACCTTTAGACTCATCACTTCTTGCTTAACTCTTAATTAGAGTATTCGAGAAAAAAGTTCTTCGAACGATTTATGGGTCCCTATGAAGAAGATTTGAGGATGAGTTGTATGAGCTCTACACAGACATCGATATAGTCCAACGAATTAAAACCCATCGGCTACTTTGGCTTGGCCATGTAATGCGAATGGAAGAAGATGCTCCGGTCTGGTCCGGTCGGAAGCCGAGGAGGTGAAGGCCGAGCTTCTCTACCAATTTGTGTTGTGCTGCTTCTAATTTGTCCTACAAATTGGCGAGACTTAAAATTTTTTCGAACTCCGAACGGCATCTACAAAGCAAAATAATTTATGCTGAGAAGCCTTCCATGGCAGAAATACACTCGGAGAGTTTGCCAAGCCACTGCTGAGGGGCGACCCCGTTTCGAAGCAACTTTTTCAAACTTTTGAAGTTACCTGTTCCAGGACTCAAACCTTGAACCTTCAGTGTGGTAGGCCAGCAACACTATCGCCACAACACGGCGCCCATCAATTAACTATCAATCAAAATAATCCATCTAGTCTGGGGTTCGGAATAGTCGTTTCCAATCCTGCTAGAGCTGGCGGTGCTGCACAACGTGATTTGTAATATTTGTCTACATTTTTGTAAATCAATTAAATTTCATAATTCCTGTGGAAAAAAGTCTATTCTTTTGTGCTGAGGCACCCTAATGTGCCTACATATGCATATAACAAGTTATATAGAGCAGTCGGTAATGATGCGATTTCTTGCTGAATACCAGTTTTAATTTTTGCTTAAGCAAATACATATTTACTTCCTCAATGCAATTTTCGTGAACGCAATGTAGCATATGAAATAAGCCAAACGGCCGAAAATGTTAAGTGGGCGCTTAAACCACAATTAATTTATTGAAACTCATATGCACTTGACAATCTTTGAAACTAAATAAGCAAATTGTAGGAAATAGTTGAAAAGCATCATTACTTTAGAATTACTCAAACTCAAGCTGTATTCCGACGTACTTGAAATATAACAAAAGACTTAAGAAACGAACTTGACTACAGTAAAATTTCTCACAGCGTCCGTGGTGGTTTTGTTAAACGAAAACAAATCGTAGCTAATTGCTGTAAGCAATAGTAAGTGTCAGGTGCGGATTCAAAGGGAGTTATTTGTGTGGTAAAACTAAGGTGGTGTTCGCTTTAAGAAAATTTTAACAAATTGGATACCTTTTAAGAGGTTCAAAGCCACTTTCTTCAACAACTAGAGTAAGCTGGCGTAAAATTATAACCGAGCAAAGAATGCAGAGCTTACTGCACGTTTTTAAGGTCAATGATAAAAATATTATCAGCAAACACCAGCAATTAGGGGCTTGGAAATGGAGAGATTCTATCAAGGAAAATAAGAAAACTTTGGCATTCTGTGAGTTCTTAAGTTCGTGAGGTTCTATAATTTCTGATGCTGAAATACTGATATATTAATTTACAGATTTATTTACTCCACACCAAAAAGTCTTATACTGTTAAGCTTGAAGCGTCACTTCATAAAAGAAAACATAGAAAAATTATGCCAAGTTCAAGTGCAACCACGTATCTTCCACTCAATTTGATGCAGTAGTTTTGTATGTATGTAAGTGTCTATTTCCGGTTACTTTTGTTGTAAATCAGCATCAATAACTAGCAATATTGCTAAGTAACATTGAAATTTAACCATAAATAGATGTTCACAAAATTATTTCGCCGATGAATATTTGTATGCATAACCGCTAGTCTGCAGCATACAATAGCTCATATCTAGATACATGTATAATATATATATATATAGCTACATACATTTGTATGCATATCACATCCGATATTTCAGAATTATTAGCTTCCTCAATGAGTTATAACTAAGCTAGGCAAATGCAGAATATTTAATGTTATTAATGCAAATGTTAATGAAGTTCAAAGGTTTGTAAATATATGGACATATATTATGCATACCTACGGACTCATATATATGTATCTAAATATGTGAATGCAGTTTTTAAATATCAATTGTTTACTATCTTTACAATATATTCAAAATTATTCGATTAAATTATAAATAACTTGGGTTGTTAAATCCACTTAAAATACAATCTTATTCTTGTAGTTCTAACACCATATAGCATGTGTATATTAGGGTACTTTGTTTTCAAGTGAGACATATTTCTTTGCCCTACCCGAAAATCTGGTTCTTTATAGAAAACTTTAAGATCCGACAGTTGGTGTTATGCTCGAAAGCAGGTAGCTAGATCACCGGAAATAAGGCCAATTGACTTTATTTCGCATCGAAAAAGGAACAAACCTGTTAAATTATGATTACTAATCGTAATGATTACCGGTTTGCTTAATTACTTTCTTGAGAAATCATTTATCCATGGTTAAATACCATTTACTTGCAATTGTTAATGATTATTTTATGATTATTTAAAAAAATAATTTAAAAAATCATGATTTTTTGTGATTACTAACAGTTGTTTTGATTACTTTTGATTATTTTGGAATTTTTTTGAATTTTTTTCAGTAATGATTGCCGGTTTAATTACTTTCTTGAGAATCCATTTATCCATGATTAAATACCAATTACTTGAAATTGTTAATGATTATTTTATGATTATTTAAAAAAATAATTTAAAAAATCATGATTTTTTGTGATTACTAACAGTTGTTTTGATTACTTTTGATTATTTTGGAATTTTTTTGAATTTTTTTCAGTAATGATTGCCGGTTTAATTACTTTCTTGAGAAATCATTTATCCATGGTTAAATACCATTTACTTGCAATTGTTAATGATTATTTTATGATTATTTAAAAAAATAATTTAAAAAATCATGATTTTTTGTGATTACTAACAGTTGTTTTGATTACTTTTGATTATTTTGGAATTTTTTTGAATTTTTTTCAGTAATGATTGCCGGTTTAATTACTTTCTTGAGAATCCATTTATCCATGATTAAATACCAATTACTTGAAATTGTTAATGATTATTTTCCGATTAATTAAAAAAATAATTAAAAAAATCTTTATTTTTCATGATTACTACAAGTTGTTTTGATGATTGTAGTAGAAGCGCATAAATATACAAATCAACAATAGTGAAAAAAAATAAAAATAATCAAAAATTTTCCAAAAAAAAAAAAAAATAGTTTTTTTTGGATTTTTTTTATATTAAAAAATTTTTTTTTTTAATTTAATTTTTATTTTTCTAATCACAACCAATTAATAATTGCCCTTTCTTGAAAAACAATTCAAATAATCATTACCGTCTAATTAACTGATTACTAATTACTAATCAAATTTAGCCGGTCTGAATGAAAATAACTTTAATTGAAGTTGTTTTCCTTTTCAAAATAAGATCCGTTGACTTTTTTACCTTTAAAATTATTAAACTTGCACAGCTTCACAACGGTGTGATTTCACATCGCGTGATTGTCTTTTCCGAAATTCTCATTGTGTCATATGATATGAATAGTTTTTAAATTATTTTTAAAAAATCCGGCTATTTTTAACTCCAAACTATTATTTTATAATATAATATGAATTTAAAATATTCAATGGTATTTTTTTTTTAAATATTTAAAAAAAAGTGCCGCATTTAAAAGAATTTACTATTGAAGATTTTGGCCTAAGGTGGGTTTTAAGTAATTTTGAAAATCATACCATGGAGTATTATAAACTCACAAACTCATATTATGAAATGAAAGTGGGGATTTAAAACCGCGTGATTTTTAGTAGACATGCTATAAGCAATGTTGACCCTTTTTACATTTGAATTAGGAAATAACATCAATGACTATGCATCCAAATATTGGTTGCCTTTATTTCTCAATTGACCTTATTTCCCTTTGCGATGCGCAATAAGGCCAACTTACCTTATTTCCGTTAATCTTGTTACCTTGTCACCCGAGAAGTAACAACAAAATGTTTGTAAAAAGCTTTTTCAAAACGAGGTCGCCACTCGGCAGTGGTTGTGTATTCTCCGAGTGTAGTTCTGCCATAAAAAAGCTTCTAGTCGCGATAAAATCAATTTGTAGGAAAAGTAGATGCACCACACCACCAATTTTAAAGAAGCCTCGGGCCTAATCTCCCCGGAAGTACATATATTTTTCTTCGGAATCTCCTACTTGCACTGTTCTTGCCCCCAATTTCCCTCATCTTTTGTTTCAATTGTAGAACTAAAAAATATACCCATATTTCCAGATACACCTCCAGTAATACATCGCTGAAGAAACCATTCAATTCTATGTAACTTTTATTTAGTGATGCGCGTACAAACATACATACAGATAAAGAGGCAGAAATTCAAAAAATGTTTGGTTATTTAATGACGTTTTCTTTTCTTAAAAAGTGTTCCGCTTTTGATTTCTCTCAACTCTACCTCGCAGGTTTATTTGACAAAATATTTCGTATTTCGGCGGCCGCCGTGGTGTGAGGGTAGTGTTGCCGGCCTACCACACCGAAGGTCCATGGTTCGAGCCCTGGTACAGGTAACATCAAAAGTGATTTGAAAAAAGTTTTTCAAAACGGGTTCGCCCCTCGGCAGTGGTTTGGCAAACTCTCCGAGTGTATTTCTGCCATGACAGGCTTCTCAGCAAAAATTCGTCTCCTTTGTAGATGCCGTTCGGAGTCGGCAAAAAACTGTAGGTCCCACCAATTTGTAGGGAAAATTCAAATCGGCACACCACAAATTGGAAGAGAAGCTTGGTGCAAAAATCTCTTAGGAGGTTCATGATTATATACCTGTTGTATATCGCGCCATAGAGAGAAAACAGATACAGAACAAAATAAAGCGCCAGGTTACCTAGGTCAAGAGCTACAATTTCAGATGGTAATACGAGGGTAATATTTTGTCTAGATAAGAAAAACAACATAATACTACCCTTTCGAATTTTACTCAATATTTCTCTATTATCATCGGCCTATTCCAATTTCAGTATAAGTATAAAAATATTTTGAGCCAACTTGTATTGCCACCACTGTGTAGAGCAGGAATAATGTATTTCGGTGCAGTGAAATGGATGATTAACTTTAAGTCAGATATTTATTTAAATTTCGGTGGCAACGGCATTCAATTCTATGCAGCAGTATTTGTTTGATGCGCGTACAAACATGCAGACAAGCAAACAAAAACTCTACAAACCGTTATTTTTTTGGTATGTGTTACTCAAAACGGACCACACAATTGTAAATATTATTCTGCAATATCTATAATGTGCACACATTAGCCTGTTGCAATTTTGTTATATTGTAAAAATTAGTCAGTTTCGAAAAAATAAAATGCAAGCACCCTAATGTGTAGACTACCATGCATTTGCACTTTATTACTATATGCACCCATCTTCTACATATTTTTGATTTATTTTTAAATCTTCATTTTGTTTTTACTTCTGCACCAATATTGTCTACTATTTTTATAAATACTTATTTTCTTTAATTTTACACAATTCTTCCTCTTCTGCTGCTCAACAGTTTTTCATATGTTTACAAAATTTTGTTTGGCGCTTATGCCTTCGCATAGCTTTACCACTTCGTTCAGTCGTAAAATGAGCGCCGTACAAACCGTTTTCGATTTGCAGTGAATGTGCTTTAGCTATTTACCTTACAATAAACGGGATTAGCACGGGTACGCCAAATCGGGAGATAGTGTTTTTTGTTGTTTGTTTTGTTATGTAGTTTAAAGTGTTTGATGCATTCGCTTTGTCGCAATTACCAAATACGAGTTTGGTGTAAATGCAGTTGGTTTTTGCGAGAGTGTGTGTGTCTGTGTGTAGAATGAGTGTTGTGCGGAAGAATGCTGCAATCCATTTAAGTTATTATTTAATAAAAAAAAATAATATGTCTTCGATAATTATCAACAGTAAAACAATTCGCCTATTGCAATCGTTAAGAAATTACGTAAAAATAAAATAATACAAAAATATTTGTATTGGTTCAATTATATGCTCGCTTCCGTCTGAAATAATTTTTAAATCAGCATCGATCGATTAAGGAGTAAATTAAGACTATTTAAAGTTTCTGGTGTTAGACTTACTTAGACTGTTACATAAGACGTAACCTATTCTAGTCAGGTGATGCAACCTGTAAGATTCGGGATACAACCGTTTCAGGCTCGGTTTCAAAATGCATTGATATTCCATTTTAGCAGGGATAGTAACAGTTATGACTATTTGTTATAGTCGGTCTTTATCTATTTTAATCATTCAGAGCACCGAAACGAGCATGAGAATAAGTAAGGAGTACGCTGTCTTCAGCTAAACCGAAGGCTATATACCTTTCGCGTCACGGTTTCTAGTGTTTGATCCTCATTTAGAGCTGGTACAAAGTCTGCAAAATATGACGACCCAAACCCCGTTTATCGGAAAATGAGTTGTATAGGGGCTATATGATATACTGGTCCAATCTTACAGATTTTCAATAACCCCATTAGATAACTAAGTACCTGGGTGACCGAGCCTTGCTCGGTGTTTTTCGAATTTGTCGCCTAATCTTACTTACCAAGAGCATAAATTTCCAAAATAGATTTCCAAAATATCGAACACTAACCACAAAAAGTCACTTAAGCCTGTTTGGCGGTTAGGGCTCGATGATTCGACAAAAATGTTCTGTTTTAAATTTAATTAGGTAATGCTATCCATTTATTTGAACATTACAAATTGAAAGCCTAAGCCAATACTTCCTTCCACACCATGTTCCTAGTACGTCTCTCGTTCTCCTGTGGTAGTAGTACTTTTAATGTAGTTGGTCGCTTAACTCTGGAAAAAGCCACATATAGCATACCATGCATGAAAACAGGTGAATTTAGGTCTACTCCAACAAATTCAAAAGTTTGGCCTTGAACTTTGTGCACAGTCGTGCTGGTCTTACTGGAAATTGGTGCCGCTGCATGGTACAGCCGAGCTGTCCCTTTGATGAGTCAAGTGTGATTCTGGGTATATGCACTTCTTTTCCGGATTGTTCGGCAGTAACTATTTTTGCTTTTATTATATTGTTGCAAAGGCTTGTCACAATAAGTCTTACTCCATTACTCCATCTAGGTTACGCAGCAACATTATTATTGAATTTTTTTTCAACTTTAACTCATGCGGTGGTAAATCTGAAATATTGATTGTGTTAAGAAACTCCGTAGTAAATTCAAGTTCCCCTTCATGGTTATCTATCAGGGAATCATAGCTGTGGAAGACTTTGTACTCCCCCCGAAAGTTTGGCTATAATTTCATTATTGATTCGATCAACATCTCTATTAAGAGCCGCGAGTATTGCCCGAACTTTCATGGTATCAAAGTTTTCATTGTAAATACAGTTTTCAAATATTTCATCAATTAAGTTTGAGTTTGAAATTATATCTTGTGGCAATTCGACTTCTTCTAATGCGTTTACAGGTAATTCTCCATTGCCCAACTTCAATAAATATTCAGCAAACTGCCGTTGTTCTGGATCAACACGCATATTTTCGTCAAGGGTGAACGTCTTGAAATGTGACCATGGGAAACTTCTCTTAATGGACAAGTCCAATAACTCATTTTTGTTTGCTCGCGGCTGAATAGGAAGGCATTGACGAAAGTCCCCTCCGAGAACTATTACTTTCCCACCAAAAGGGACATCCCCATGTGTTGTATTTATTCAAGTACTTCGAGATGCCACGAAGTTATGTCCACATGCGCACTCCAAATTTCATCCAAATCGGTTAAACCGTTCCCGAGATAGTGGTCGATATAAGAAGGAATAATTAAAATGCAGTCAGGTGGCAATCCTACTTAAAAATATTTTGGTTGGTATACGGCCTCAAATACCTTCCGTTTGATAACCATATTGCCATATATTGATTAATATTTAAAAAAAATTCGGGAAGGGGGCAACCCTGTAAGTTTCCTTTAGTGGCAACATCCAAGTAGAAAATCTTAGAAGGAAGCATACTATCCATCTACCAAATTTTATCGAAATCGGTTTAGCTGTTCCCGAGATAGTGGTCGATATCTAAAGGAATAAATAAAATGCGGTCAGGTGGCAACCCTACTCGAAAATACTTTGGTTGGTACACGGCCTCAAATACCTTTCATTTGATACCCATATTCCCATATATTGCTTAATATTTAAAAAAAAAAATATATAGGTGGCAACCCTGTGAACCACTCCAAGTGGCAACACCAAAGTAGAAAATCTTAAAACAAGGGATAATACCCATATACCAAATTTCATCCAAATCGGTTAAGTCGTTCCTGAGATAGTAGTGGATATACAAATATACAAGAATAACTCGTTTAAAGTTATAAGATAAGTACAAAAGTTGCAAAATTGAATGTTCCTAGCTATTTAATTGCAAGAGTTATAGCCTCAAACCGACGAATGATTAATATATTACAAAATTGCGGCCCATACCAAATTTCAGCCAGATATCTCTTAAACTGAGGGACTAGTTTGCGTTCAAACAGACAGACGGATGGACAGAAGGACATGGCTAAATCGACTGAGCTCATCGCCTTGACCATTTCGGTGTACTCTTTGGTGGGTCTATCTCTTCTTCTTCACATACTTACAAACATCGGGAAGTTACTGCAAGATCGATTGCAAGATTCCTCCCATTTGCACTTATCGCGATAAGCGAGCGACCTAGCGCAATTTTGATTACTAAAAATTTGATTGTTATAGTGCCATGAACTATGTGCCAAGTTTTAAGTCTTCAGATCACAAGGAAGTTAGTTAAAATGCAAGATCCAACATTTCAAACGAATTTTCAAAAAAAGCGAAATTTTGTTGATCAAGGCTGTCACCCTTTTTTCAGCGATTTTCATTAGTCTAGATCAGGGCGCCATCTAGCGGAACTGTGTTACAAGTTTCAAGTGACTAGCTCAACGGGACCCAGAAAAACTTGTCTACTAGTATTGGGACTACTTTCGAATAAATACTATTCGAATAAACGAATAAAAATATTCGTTTCAAAAATTCTAATAGTATTTATTCGAATAATTAATCCGTTTATTCGGATAGTGGTATTCGAATAGTTGTATTGAAATGCGAGAGATGTCGAAAGCGAAATTCACTGTCTTCATAGCTTGTACCTATGAGCATGCATTCACGTTTTGTATGTATGTATGTATGTATGTTTGCGTGTACAAATGTGTGCGTAAGCTGTAGTGATATTTGTTTAACTATTCGAATACCTATTATTCGAATAGTTGTCATTTGTTCGAATAAAAATATAAATTATTCGAATTTTTTATAGCCTTCGAATAAATGGATTTTCTATTCGAATAATTTTTATTGGAATAGTCCCATGCCTACTGTTTACCCAATGCACCAATACATAGAAAGAAAATGTGTTTACATTACCACATATTTATCGCAAATGTACTGGAGTAATTACTGTTAGCCACTTTAGTGGCTAAGCAACAGTAGAAGAGAGACAAAAGTTCACACGTACACATGATTTTGGGGTAGGATTGTCAACTCGCCGTAAGGAAACTCAAATAAACTTTCATTGACAGCTGGGATGGGCCTAGTAGCTATATCACAGCTATATACCTGCTAACCTACTTGCAGGGAAGTTACCTAAAAAGACTTTGCAAAATTGCGAAAATGGTACTCTTTCTCCTCTTAATATGTGCCGCCATTCTCTTCCTTTGCTTTCTCACTTTCCTCACTTTAAATCATCCCTTTTTTCGCCCATATCATATTCCTATTATCTTTCCCTCTTACCCTGCATCTCTCTATTTCTCTTCAAAATCATACACAAGACTTCGTACTGGCCCAAAAATCATTAAACATTTTTTTTAATAATTGTAAAAATCATTTTGTTTAAATTAATTTGAAAATAATCATCAAAAACTTAAAGTAATGATTCTCAAGAAGAAAATTAATCAAACCGGTAATCATTCCTATTAGTAATCATTAATTAATAAGTCTGCTTTTGAATAACATTTAATTACTTAGATGAGAGTAAATAAGCCGATAAAACCAAAAGCAAAAACAACATAACCCAACATATTTTCCACGAGTTTGTTTTTGAAGGGTGGTGAGTCCTTAAAATGGACAGCTCCGCGCGGAAACAGTATATATGAACAAAAGGGAAATCTTTGTGACCTTTGACATGAAATATCTTAGAAATTTTAAAAATGTTTAAAGGCGCCAAAAGAATAACAAAATGACGACATAATAAAAAGTGTTCCCCTTCTAATCTTAATTTCCAAGGTTACCCCTAAAATGACTGGGCTAAGTCTGTTAACCCATTAGCTGTGTATGTTTCAAATACATTACATATAAATTGTTATTTTAGAAGACTTAACAAATTCTAAGGGAATAAAACGGTTTATAACTTTGTAAAATACATTAAAATGTTAAATTCTAACGCCTTTTTCAAAAGTGCAATAAGTTCACTATTAGACATTTAGTACAATGGCCTAGAATCGGCACGTAAATGATATTTTTACTTAATTTTTAGACAAAGGCATTAATCGTACTCAAATTGTCAGTAAACAAAATTTGAAAAGTGAACTTAAACCGCTTCCATAATTGTTTCGGTTGTAAATTTTAACAAAAATATTTTAATATGCGCGTACGTGTAAATAATAACTATTGTCTAACATAATAAACAAACAATTCAAATGGCTATTATTCATACAAATATATATCTATGCACATTTACACTAATAACTTCATTTTAATTTAGTCTTTCAGCACTTGTCTACAGCTTCCAAGCAAAATAAGCAGCAAACAACAGAAAACTTGGCCCAAAAAGTAACTACTACAATGTCCAACAACAGCAACACAACGCGCAGCAATAATAATAATTCACATGTACGTAGTAATCGTTCCAACAACAGCAACCACATTCATATAAGCAGAGTGACTGCGGCGCATGCGCAACCCGACCTCCGTGTTAATCGCGTTTCCCTGCTAGCATTCATGTCAAAATTGTTGTTGCAATGCAGTCTAATGGCGTTAGCAATAACTGGTACTACCATAAATCTTGGCGTAAATGGTCAAGGTCAAATAACGGTAGACGATGATTTCACACGCCTTCTAGGCAGGTGCAAGCTGGATAGCAGCGATTTTAATGATTGTATGAAAGTGGTGTTCAATGATTTGCGTGCCTACTTTCCCACAGGTGAGACAAATTAATTAAAAATTTTAAATTAGAAAATTAATTAGTTCTACGAAAAAATAATTCATAATAACAATATTGTTAGAAAACAAAAAGAATTCTTCTAATATACATACTTTTTCTACTTTTAAGAGGTTTACAGCTTTGAACTAAAGCTGTATAATGATTGATGCATATGGTGCCAATGAAATATGAATTTAGTTGAAATAGTTTTTTTTTCTAATTAAAATTTTTTCCTTGCATATTTCAAAAATTGGCACTAAATTTTGATTTAATTAGTTGTTTTATATTAACGACTTAATTTTTCTCGGCTGAAGGTGCTAAAATTTCCTATATCAGCAAATAATGGAATTATTTTAAACAGCAAGTGTTTCCAAAACTGCCATGATTTAAAAAAAAAATGTTATTTTCATGGCTGAGTGGAAGATCACCATTTTTCAGAATATTATTTCAAAACGTCCTACAGCAGAAGTATATCTCAGAAATTTTTTTTAATAAACCCCTTTTTTTTAATAAGTTTTAAAACCGAGCTCCCTCTCTGAAATAAAATGCAATACATTTAGCTTACATATGGCGTTTAAAAAAATCTGAAAACTCGATTTTTAATACATAAAATTTGTACTGTGATGGGCTTAAAAGCAGTATACTTTTCTAAATGTTTTCAAAAATTGTGTGAACTCTTTTTAAAAACTGAGCACAAAAATATTGCAACTCAAATAATAGTACTTACAGTTGTGTGCAATAGAAAAGTAGTCGAATTAAATTGGATATCGGCCCACGAAATAAAAAGAAGCTGTGTTTTTGATAGTTTTCATTTAAAATACTCGTATAGCGAATTCCATAAAAAAAACCACATTAAAAGAAATTACAAAGTTTACACAAAGTTTAGTTCATTTTAAAAATTTCAGAGTTTTTAGAAAATTTTTGAGTACGCAGTTTTGTAGACCAATAAATTTTAATGTGCAAGTTAGAATTCGCTCAAAAACTTCCCAGAATTTTCAGATTTTTTTCTTCAAGGATGTTGGGTTTTTTCCATACAAAATAAATTTTTCTTCATGCGTACGCAACAACAACAAAAACAACGTACAACGTTGTACAGACGAAATCATTCAACACCCTTGAGGAAAAATGTCTACAAATTCTGGGAAACAGTTGAGCGAGTTGTAACTTGCACATTAAAATTTATTGGTCTACAAAACTGAATACTTAAAAACTTTCCAGAAATTCTGCAAAAAATTTGTATATTTCGATGGCCTTTTTTTTAATTTATTTAACTTTCCTAAACTTTATATAAACTTTGAAATTTCTTTTTATGTGGATTCTGTTATACTTTAAATGAGAATTATTAAAAACACAGCTTCTTATTTCGTTGAACGATATCCATTTTAATTTCACTATTATATTGAAGACACCTGTAAATATATAAATGATTAAAACATTCAAAGTGTGCTATGGTTTTGAAACGCTCTGTACATGTGAGTAAATAGCCAATGCAGTTCGAATTGCAAATACAATTTTTTTAAAATATCGATGATTATAAATAAGCTCAAACCAAGCATAATAGTTTTTGTGAAAAATAATTTTTTTTTTATAAAAATTAATAAATTATTAAGTGTTTAATTGAATAGAAAAGGAAAACTTTAGAGACAACTGCCATAGCTGTTCTTATAGATCCATTGCGGAGGCTGCTAGACTTCTTCATCAGACAAATTTTTGAACGCTCTGCAGTTTTTGGTTAGTTTTAGAAAAATTTCCAAAAGCTGGCGCGATTTTAGAATGTTATAAAAATGTAGGACTTGCCTTGGTTTTGGGGTCGGGTTAAAAAAAAAAACACTTTTCAACCAGACCTATTAAATAATGATCGTAATGATTAACGGTTTGATACATTTTTTTTTTTTTGAGAATGATTGATTACCAATTACTTTGAATTTTGAATGATTATTTTCCAATTAATTAAAAAATTAATCAAAAAAAATCTTGATTTTTTACAATGGTCAAAAATATCATAAAAAAATCAAAAAAAAGACGTTTTGATTACTTTTGATTATTTGTATTTTTTTGGATAACTTTTTTTTTCAGTATTGTTGAGCAGAACATAAATATTCCCATCAACAATACTAAAAAAAAAAAAAATTTAAAATATATATGTATAATCAAAAGTAATCAAAAAAAGACGTTTTGATTACTTTTGATTATTTGTATTTTTTTGGATAACTTTTTTTTTCAGTATTGTTGAGCAGCACATAAATATTCCCATCAACAATACTTAAAAAAAAAAAAAATTTAAAATATATATGTATAATCAAAAGTAATCAAAAAAAAAGACGTTTTGATTACTTTTGATTATTTGTATTTTTTTGGATAACTTTTTTTTTCAGTATTGTTGAGCAGAACATAAATATTCCCATCAACAATACTAAAAAAAAAAAAAAAATTTAAAATATATATGTATAATCAAAAGTAATCAAAAAAAAGACGTTTTGATTACTTTTGATTATTTGTATTTTTTTGGATAACTTTTTTTTTCAGTATTGTTGAGCAGCACATAAATATTCCCATCAACAATACTTAAAAAAAAAAAAAATTTAAAATATATATGTATAATCAAAAGTAATCAAAAAAAAGACGTTTTGATTACTTTTGATTATTTGTATTTTTTTGGATAACTTTTTTTTTCAGTATTGTTGAGCAGAACATAAATATTCCCATCAACAATACTAAAAAAAAAAAAAAATTTAAAATATATGTGTATAATCAAAAGTAATCAAAAAAAGACGTTTTGATTACTTTTGATTATTTGTATTTTTTTGGATAACTTTTTTTTTTCAGTATTGTTGAGCAGCACATAAATATTCCCATTAATACTTAAAAAAAAAAAAAAAAAATTTTAAATATACATATAATATAATCAAAAGTAATCAAACCAACTTTTTTTTTGATTATTTTTGATTTTTTCTAATCGTAATAAATTTTTTGAAAAACAATTAAAATAATCATTACCAATTAAAAAAGCCCCTGTAATTAATTGATTACTAATTGCTAATCAAATTTAACTGGTCTGTTTTAAACGCCCTTTGAATATCTAATTTTTTAATTCTTCTTCCAATTAAACCGTTACTGTTATGCTGTTGTGCAGTTATTATTACTAGTAAATGTCCATTTCATAACAATTTTAGTGCTGAAATAAATGAAACTCCACAAAAAATAACTACTAAGAGATAGGGTGTTTTTATTTTTCATTATCTCGCAAAATTTTAGTGACACTACCCTTCCATTACCATTCAATTTTGATTTTGTGTGTGATTGCAATAAAATTTATTTTTAATCGAACTTCATAGGGATGAAAGAGATGAACACTGAAATTTAAATTTAGCGCAGATTTATCTACATTAGAATTAATGATAATTCACACATTTCCATTCAAACCCGTTTTAATAAATTTCAGATTTCGAAACACTATTAAACAAAATTAACAACATTCACACTCACACACAATTAAGCACTGAACATTTTCCGATTGATTTTAATAATTTCACTTCTTTCAGGTGTTCCTGAGTATAATATCAAACCATTCGATCCACATCGTTCTCCTTTTGTCGAACTGCGTCGCGGCGATCAGAGTGGCTTTGGTGGTTTTAAATTAATTTTACGTAATGTTTCGGAATATGGATGGACGCGCTCTGCTGTCACCAAATATCGCACTGATTTCGACAATAAGCGTATAATTTACGGGCAATATTTTCCCGAAAAAAGTTTAAATGGTTGGTATGAATTTTCAGGCAAATTATTTGGAGCGCCAGTAAAGAGACGCGGTTTGTGGAATATGACATTATACGATTATAGCCAGACGACAAGTGTACGACGTTTGGGTGAAGAAGGCGCGCTGCTAAAGGTGCATATTGAAGTCGATCGTATTGGTGGATTAAAAATGCATGTAGCCAATGCATTGGTTGAGGGTCGTGAAGGCTTGGATAATTTAGCTGATGGCGTTATAAATAGTATGTGGCCGATTGGTTTTCCCGTAATTAAACCAATCATAAATGAATTGGTGAGCAGCGCATTTACCGATATATTCAATGAATCATTTCGTTATTTTCCTATATCGAGGTTTATAAGTTGATGGTGCAAAGTTTTGGAAAATACTACATTTTTGTTATACGTATTGTTGTTATTGCATTAAAAATGTAATTTTGTTAAAAAATGTATTGTTTTTAATAAGGTGATTTATATATTTTATACATTTGTGTTTAAGTTTTTATAAACACGCGTATTATAAATAGGTTTCTAGTTGTGGAAAGAAATTTAAAAGAAGCAAATATTTAAGAAATTGGTTTTTTTTTCGTTTCTTACTTTAAAAAGCCAAAGTGGGTATTAAAATACGCATGTATGTATGTAAGTAGTTGATCTTAAAAATTATTTTTATATATTTAATTCTAGGTACTTATAAAATTACAAACTACTTTTGTCTTCCAATAAAAATTAGCTGCTGCTGTTTATATAAAAAATATTAGACGTCATCCAAACTTGTGGCTACTTGCAGCTCCACTTGCGGTACCTCGATTTTCCTATGTGAAATCTCATCACTTTCCTCAAGAGGCTTGAAGTGGCTGAATATCTTTCCCAAGGATATTGTGCAAAAGGCAGATTTTTCAACTTGTTTATTAACAGTATCGAAGAGCATTTGGTACGCGGCCTCTGTTTCCGGTGTGAGTGGAACATCTGCAATATAAATCGAAGGGGTTTGTTCCTGTGGATCCCTTAATCTATATAAATTTTACTTACGTTTATGCTGATATTTGCTCAAATCAAACATATATTGCAAATAGCTCAACTGTTGATATAAATTCCTCTCAGAGTATTGACGTACTAACAAACCATTTTTACAAAATGGGCATACAGGTCGATTACCCCTCGTCACATGTGTATAGAAACGTGTATTTTGATTACATGATGGATCATCGCAGACAAGCCAATTTTGATAAAAACGTTTTATATATGTACGTATGCTAAGTAATAAACGGTTGCGTATAGCAATAATATATTGATAGGGTGCAGTGTTGCAATCATTATTAGCACATTTCTGTAACACCGGATCGTATGTGTGTGTCGCATTTGGACGATAAGCGGTTGCAACAATATTTTCCGTTTTGCATGCTATGCAAACAAATTTAAATTTATCGCATTCACGATATTTTTGCAAAGTAGTTTTAACTAATGATTCTCCCGTTGTATCTTCGGATCGCTCTTGTTGAGATCTGAGTGAGACATAGAAAAAATACATTGAATAATACGGAAAACCATGCCTCAAATTGCAGTTCTACCTCTGCGCCGCCGCTCTAAATTTGGTTGGATCCAAGCCGAGTGATTCAGCCACACGACTAGCATCTGTGCCCTCCAGCACATTTACCATGCGTGTCACCACCGGATGAATCTGATGCGCCAAATAATATTGTGCATCCAATTTTAATGTTTCACTCGATTTTACTTCGTCCAAGTGATAGCCACGTTGTGTGGCTGGATTATTTGTGCCATCTAAACATATGACATAGTCTACCATGTCACCTTTTTTGTAGCGCCGATTACGTGTAAAATTCATGCGTAATGCTACTTGCACATGTGGTTGTGATGCGGCATTATTGAATTCCGTGGGTGCTTTTGATAGCTGTTTGGTTATTATGTACATTGGCAAAGGAACAGCACCAGTTTCGATTTGACCTTTTATCTTTTCAAGATGTGAATGCACTGCATCCAATTTTTCATCAAGTTGTTTCTCTGAGAGTATTTCATCGAGTACAACACGACCGACCATAATGGCAATTTGCGACCAATCACGACGAACAATGTCGAGGCCTTTTTGTTCCTGCACTTTAACTAGAGCACCTGCGAAATAGAGAATGATGAGTACGTTAAAGTCAGTAAAAAAAAAACTTTAATGAAACACTATTTTCATCTTTCCACTGACCAGTTTTCTTATCTTTCTCCACCTTCATAGCGGCATACTTTTTCTTCTTCAACAGCAGCAAGCAACTAAAGACACCGTCGATACCCAATTCCACTTGTCTATACATTTTGTTGACAGTCTGCTTAATGCCATTGCCAATTGTGAAGACTTGATCGAAGTCTAATATATTTGTGTTCACCATTATAGAATCCGTATCACCATAAACTACCTCATAACTCATTTTCTGCACCATCGCCTTCGTATTCATTAGTATTTCTCGACCCTTGTGCGTTACCATTGCGGCCAAATGCTGTGCGGCAAAACGTGAATGTCCAGCTCCCAAGCAGCCATACATTGCATTAGCAGTAATTTTCAAAGCCCACTGACGTATGTCGTACTGCTTCATCTGCTCAACAGATACATCGCCTTTGGCCATTAGCTTCTTCACTTCACGTCGTGACTGAACCAAGCGACGCAATTGTTGAGGCAAAATACCAAGCTCCACACTCGCTTCGGGCAGCTGTGGCAGATCTTCAGCATTGTATGGTTGTTGTACTGTGGTGAAACATATATTATACTCTTGTATGATACTAGGATATAGTGAGTTGAAATCCATTAATAGTATATATTTGTCGTATAATCCTGCTATAGGATCCAACACCATACCACCCGAGTAGGCAGCCTTTTTACGTCCACTGCTTGCTGGAGCGGTTATATCATTACCATCACCATCGATTATATTACTCTTGTGATCGGTCCATTCACGTTTCTTTTTATCAGGTACAATATAATTTTTCTCGGTAAATGCGTGCAGTAGTAAGAATTCTATACGTTCAGAGCGTCCATGTTGTAGTGTGCGCGTCATAGTGTTACCACAAATATTTGTTATTTGTAATGCCAGTGGTAGAAGGTCGAGTTTGTACATCATGCGTAGAATATATGCCGAATCTTGCATGGTGAGTGTTATCAATTTTAATACACCGTCACCTGAAAGTAAAAACGAGAGTTAAGATGAAGTATGATATATTTAATACTCCACATAAATTGGGAGGTTAAGTGTGCTTCCAACTCGGAATAAAATAACCACTTGTCAAGGGCTCTGCCCCACAACATTGCAATTACCAGTTTCAAACATTTGCAACAAATCTTCATCATTCACATCCATACGTTCGTTCTCCTTAATATCCAATACAGCTTGGCAGAGCGTTTGTAAATCATATGAACGCGCTTTGATTTTCTCCTCAGCAGCTGTTCGCTTTACATCGCACACCATGCGTCCAGCAAAGTAATCCAACCATTTCTTTCCACTCATATATGCAGATAAGCGTACACGCCCCAAACGCGACCATTGTGGTACTTTAAGTGCTGAAATACGATCTGTTATTACATCCAGCTGACAATCAATAGCATCAAATGTTACAATTAAATCAGCATCAACTTGTTGATACATTGCAAGAAACCACATCAGCAAACTACGTTCATTATCATGCTTTGCCACATTGATTGCCTTAAACTGTGCTAATTTCACTTTAAGATCGTAGGGCCATGCAGCCATTATGGGCCGCGTTATGCCGCACATACTTCTATTGAAGGCAGGCTGTGGAGCACGTCTATCGATATAAAAACGATTGTGCACCAGCATTGAAATCATACAAATTTCATTTTTAAGAGTTTTCGGATTGAGTGCTGTGCGTACATTAAGCGTTAGTAGTGTGAGTGGAGGTGGTGGCTGTGGTTTCGGATCATCGCCTAGTAAAATTAATTTGGGTTCGCTGACGCTGACATCAGTGTTACACCAACTAATCGGTGCTTGGTTTTTCCGGAATTGTTTTAGTGTTAACCAACAAGGACCCTTAATTTTGCGGTCGAGCAGAAATCGTTCCATTGCGGTGGTGTTTGATCCGAATATATGAGCAATTGAATTGTATTTTTTCTGTAAATTTGGTGGTGGTTTCTTGCCATCATAGTGGATCTGGATGGTATGTAGAATTTAAATTACAAAAACATCAATAAAAGACAAACATAACAGTTACCTCCATGTAATCACAAACTTGTGGCACATCGATACCAATGGAATGATATCCAAAATTTTTGGTTACTTTACGCGAGCGAAAACCATCTAATTTTAACTCAACAGAAATATCCTCATCAAATTCCTTATATAGATCACTTAGTTGTACAAGTTTGTCTGTTGGTTCCTTAGTGATGGGGTCAAGTAACTGCAAGAATAAAATAATATGTAAGTGGGTTATAATAAGGTCTCTAGCAATGATTCGTGGGTACAAATTAGATTACTTCGACGAGAACTTATGTAAGATGTATGGACTGAGAAGGAATAAATGTCAATACTCTGGAAAATATAGCATTTAAATACAATCTCAACCAAGCTGTGGGGTCCATGCTCTCTCAAACCATTTTTCACCTGACAAAGGACCGTCGATAACACTCCACTAAACCATCAGGGCATCTTAAACGACACCAGCAAGCCTATGACCCTATCTTTGATGAGTTTGGCAAGGACGTACATCTCCTTTAATGCAGTGATCAGAAATAAGTACTAGTACTGCTACTACCTATTTCACCTTTTTTCAAAATATATTTGAAAAAGACAACATTTCAAAATTTGGTAAGAGAACGTCCTCTATCAGAACTTTCCACCAACGCTGTAGAAGCAGTCATCGATATTGGGGTTATATTTATTATTATGATCTCAATACTTACATATTTTCTTGGTAGCAAATATAATATACGATCAATTTTCTCCACACGCACACACACCGATTTACTGTCTGCGGTCCGGCCAAAGAGAAAAACTTCACCTGGACATCTATTCGGATCCTCCCAAGCTTCCCAATACCAAAATTTCAAAATATCCTCTGATGTTACAGGTGTTGTGGTGCTTTCACAAATTGTAATTTCTTCTTCGAAATTATCCATTTGACAAATTTGCTCCCAATTGCTTAATAAATTCTTAAGATCATCAGCATCTTTAGGAGGCGCAAGCCTTGACTCGCCCATTTTCTTAGGTGTCTTCTTTTTTACTTCTACAACAGTGCCAGCTTTTTCTTCTCCAAATTCATTGTCATCATCTTGGAGGCAGCTGAAATCCAGATCATCATCAGGAAATGCGGATGTGTCAGCTTGGATATCTTCTTCTGGCGTTGTTTGCTCGTCTAACTTTGGCGGGTTCTTTGCTCCTACTACCGCTATTTTTTCTGTTATTTCTTTACATATTTTCTTACTTGGTACTGGTTCTACAGAGTCTTTTTGCACCGCAACCTTGGATGTTTGTTTTTCAACAGGTATCCTTTTATTAACCACTGTAGGTTTTGGTTTAAGTATACGATCAAGCAATTCATCATCGCTTGTTTCGTCAGGTTTTTTTCTTTGTTCGGACATTTTTATATTATTTATAAAACTATTCATATATTCCTGGGCAAGTGCTGCATCTGATTTTCTTGTTGTTTTAGTTAATATTCTAGCTGGTGCTATTAGTTTTGTTGCTTTTATTTCAGCACTGGTTGCTCCATGACCTCCATTAGATGTGGAACTCTTGGGCCCATCATTTAATTCGCCTAATATATCTGCTAGTATATTATCTTCAGCCAATGGTGTTACTTGCATTTTCTTTGGCACAGC
The DNA here is from genome assembly GCA_949987695.1 of Merzomyia westermanni. Classification (NCBI taxonomy): domain Eukaryota; kingdom Metazoa; phylum Arthropoda; class Insecta; order Diptera; family Tephritidae; genus Merzomyia; species Merzomyia westermanni. Next base: position 37,935,579 of record OX465288.1, read on the forward strand.
ATTGCTGAATAGGTTGCGTATGGAACCTTTTCCTTTCACAGGCTTATCACCATCACGTGGACGTTTCTTACCGTTCTTTTTGTTTTTGTCTTTCTTATCATTACTTTCATCTTCAGAGTATTCATCCTCATCCTCGAAGAAGTCCCGTCCATCCTCCGCATAGCCGGTGCCGTCTTTAAAATGAAATAATATTGGACATGTACACAATAGATTCAACAAAATACATACACGCAAATTTATGAAAATCCTACCTTCCTCAATCCAATCAGCCCCATATTTTTCTCTCGCCCGCTTAGCATATTCACGTTCATCAACTACTTCGTACACATTGTCCACTTCCTCCTCTACTTCGTATTTGTTTTTGGTACCCTTCAACTTCTTGAGGCGCTCCAAAGCCGCAAAACGTCCCGCTTTGTCCACACGTTGCCGCTTGGATCTAGGTTCACCTGTTGATGGAGAAATACTTTATTTACGTCATTACTTAAAACACTACACCTTTGGTTATTACTTGGAGAGTCAGCCATCACGTATCAGTGCGTTATGAATTGAAATTTGCTGAAAAACCACTAAATAAAAACAATTTACAATTCTGCTGTGCATGCACAAAATTTGACAATTCGAAGGTAATGGCGGGAAAATCAAAACAAAAGGCGCTGCTGACACAGGGTTGCATTTAATTGCACGTAACAAGGTTGGTGCGTTTGAATTCAGAAAGTGAAATTTTATACCCAGATGTGTTCTGCATGAAGCCTACATGTTGTTATTAACAGTGCTCCGCCTTGCTTAATGGGCACGACCACTCTGAGAATCGTTCAGTTGAACAGGAAAAGAGATGTTTAGTATCATGAGGGGACATACCACATGCAGTGCACATATTTGGTATGTGGGGTTCAGTGTGGATAAGTAGGAGTTTAAACCTATTAAAATACCCAGAACGAAGTTGTGCTAGCATGACTCTAGTCTCCCTCGGAAGAACCCGCTCCTCATCAACTATTACAGGTTGTTCGATGTCAATAACGGAGTTTAGAGGCCGAAATCTGTCTACCGATGCGGTATGGAGGTCGTTTACAGCACGCCTATAGTTACGCAGATCAAACGGCAAGGTAATGTGGGGCCGGATCTCATCATAGTGCTTACGGAGATATTTCCTTATGTCTCTAGTAGGCGGAACTTAATCCAATAACTTACTTTGTGGCAGTTTAGTAAAAACTGTGTGCTCAACAGTTCCGCATGCTCGCGTACATTGATCATTTTAGCCTCTTGGTGAAGGTGAGACTCGGATGACAGAAGCAAACATCCCGTGGGAGTTCTGATGGTGGTGTTTTGGCAGATTTGCAACTTCCTCCCGTTGGTGTCAGCAAGATTGGGCGACCATATGGGTGACAGGTTAGACAGGGTAGAGTCGAAATAACAGCCCTTGGTCGGATGTAGAAATCCGAGTCATTCCGGTACGTAGAACCGGCTGTTGTGGGAATGGAACCGGCTGTTGTGGGAATGCCTAACCTGTCACCTTTTTCACTAATATTGTAATCCTCCGAGCAGCTCCTTGCAGCAGGGCTGCTCAAAACCCTCCTTATCCGGGCTGGGGTCGAATCCAACCCGGGTCCAGGAGAATGGATCTGCTGCGTCTGCTGGAAGAAAATCTACGTCAAGCGTTCACACTCCGTCCAATGCAATTCTTGCAAAAGATGGTTGCACAAAACCAGGTGCTCCGGGCTAAATCCCTCCACACATAGGCCCCCTAGTTTCTACAAAACTTTCGTGGCCCCTTGCTGTTCACGCCCTCGGACGTCCCGTGGCCAACGACGATCTAGTATCGCACCGTCACAAGCTTCTGTAACAGTCTGCACGACTAATAGCACAAACAACGCCCAGCAAGTAGTGTGTAACACCCGCTGCCGCTCACGCCCACAGGCGCCAACACCTCACACAGCCGCTCACAGCTACTTTCTACGTAGCACCTCTGTTTCAGAAGTGAGCAATGCCGAGCGACAGCCTACCCCCCGCCCACTTTCAACTTCCCCTTATTCTTCCAGCACTAGTACAAATGTAAGTCAAAGCCACCAGCTCCTGGTCCCTTACACCTTGTGCTCTGTTTGTCGGTTGAGATTATATACACCTGCGACATCAGTCAAATGCAACTCTTGCCTTGGCCTGTGTCACCTGCTTATATGTTCTCAACTTGGAAACAGGAACCTATGGACTGATACGTACGTTGCACCATGTTGTCGAGCTACGGAACCTACAACGTCAACTGATTCGCCACCTTCTGGTGCTTCGGATCCCTCGACTTCTAGAGTGCGACGTAGTGTGCGACCCAGCCTGCTTCCACCAAGGCACACGCACCAGTCCCTGACTCCCAGCGTGAATATTTCTCCCCCTTCGCACTTTCGCGTCCTACAACTAAACTGCAACGGCCTAACTGGGAAAGTGAGTGAAATAGTGAACTTCATGAAGCGTCAGAACATCAAGATCGCTGCCATTCAGGAGACGAAGTTAAACGCCCGATCAAGTCTTCGGACTTGTGACGGCTATAATATCCACCGACGTGACCGAGACAGGGGACTTGGGGGCGGACTCGCTTTCATCACCCACCAATCCGTGCAATATCGTACATTTGAGCCTGACGTCGACCCGAGGGACAACCTCCTGGAACGTCAAGGAATGGTTGTCCGGACAGGAGACGTCGACCTTGAAATTATAAACATTTATATACCTCCTGCCACCTGCTGTCCGAGAGATTACCACCCTGACATCAGTGCGTTACTCAGGGGCGATAACCGTGTAATTATCGGAGACTTCAACGCACACCACGATCTGTGGCACTCAAGCCTACAAGCCGATGGTAGGGGACAGGAATTGGCTGAACAAATAGACGATTCGACGTTTTGCACTGTGAACGGGGACGCCCCCACGAGAGTTGCGGCAAATTGTTCCAGTTCGCCAGACCTCACAATTGTCAGCGCAGGTCTCATAAACTGCGTTGAATGGCGACCAATGCTCACTCTTGCATCTGACCATCTGCCGATAGTCCTCTCAATCGATCGCCCCAATGACTTCGTCACTTCTGAGAAGCGCACCTTCACTAACTTCAACAAAGCTGACTGGGTTGGTTTTCTTGGTTTCACTGAGAGCACCTTCGCTGCTCTTCCCATCCCGTCTGATGTACGAGAAGGGGAAAAAGCGTTTCGCATGGTCATAGCTTCAGCCTCCAATCAATACATTCCGTCAGGCAGAATTAAGGAGATACGTCCGTACTTCCCCGCAGAGGCAGCGGCCCTGGCTAATGAACGTGACCACGTGCGACGTTTGAACCCTACGGATCCCCAAATTCAAGATCTCAATGCGGAGATCAGACGGCTAGTCGATCAACACAAACGCGCCAAATGGGAGGAGCACCTAAGGTCCTGCAACCTCTCTGCTGGTGTTGGCAAATTATGGTCCACTGTCAAATCCTTGTCTAATCCGACCAAACCTAACGACAAAATATCCATCACCTTTGGTGATAAGGTACAGTCGAAACCAAAGAGATGCGCGAGCGCTTTCTGCCGGCAATTCGTACTGCATCCTCCGGTTGACAAGGAAATCAAGCGCGCCATCAGGGAAGCGCACAAACGCAAAAACAACCAAGCGCCCATTGTCATCACCACCACAGAGGTTCGGGAGGCCATACGGAGGTCCAAAAATTCTAAATCCATTGGGCCAGACGGTATATCCATGCTGATGCTAAAACATCTCGGCGATGAGGGAGTAAGGTACCTAACAACCGTCTTCAATATGTCCATGACCACCTTTGTCATTCCAGAAAGATGGAAACAGGCAAAGGTGGTGCCACTACTAAAGCCCGGCAAGCCGGCTAACGTGGGGGAGTCATATCGACCGATATCACTCCTCTCGCCAGTAGTGAAGACCTTGGAGGCGGTCTTGCTCCCTTATTATACCGCTAACCTGCGATTAGCCGAACATCAGCATGGTTTCCGCAAAATGCATAGCACTACCACCGCGCTAAACGCCATCACCACACAGATAGGTGACGGTCTCAACCAATCTCGCCCAAATGACAGGACCGTGCTAGTTGCGCTTGATCTATCGAAAGCTTTCGACACTGTTAATCACGCACAACTCATTAACGACCTGGAAGATTCAAACCTTCCCCCCTGTCTAAAGCGTTGGACCGCCAACTATCTGAGTGGCCGGCAGTCATCGGTTGAATTCAGAGGCGAAAGATCAAAACCACGTATAATTAAGCAGGGGGTGCCACAGGGTGGTGTCCTATCCCCGCTTCTGTTTAATTACTACATATCGAGGCTCCCTTCCCCACCAGAAGGCGTCTCGATCGTCTCCTACGCCGATGACTGCACGATCCTGGCGACTGGACCCTCCGTTGATGAGCTCTGCTCGAGACTAAATTCATACTTTCCAACCCTTTCCAGTTTCTTCGCTGCACGGAACCTGACATTGTCACAGACCAAATCCTCGGCCACCCTATTTACGACGCGGACAGCGCAGGCGAACATGGAATTAAACGTCTACGTCGACGGCATCAAGCTTCCGACTGTCACACACCCCAAAATCTTAGGGGTCACGTTTGATAACATGTTCAAATACGGTGCTCATGTAGCCGCGATTGCCACCAAAGTACAAAGCCGTAACAAAATCCTCAAGTCACTAGCTGGCAGTACTTGGGGGAAAGACAAAGAAACGTTACTGGCAACGTACAAGGCAATCGGCCAGCCGGTTCTGAGCTACGCGACGCCAATATGGTCGCCGGGGTTAGCAGACACACATTGGAGGAGGTTGCAGGCCTGCCAAAACACCGCACTCAGAACCGCCACGGGGTGCCTCCTTATGTCTCCTGAGCATCACCTTCATAATGAGGCAAAAATGCTCAATGTTAAAGAGCATTGCGAGATGTTGTCCAGACAATTCCTGTTCAACTGCCATAATCAGCAGCATCCGAACAGGAACCTGCTCAACGAAAATCCGCCTCCCAGGAGAATAAGGAGTCACCTCCGTAAGCACTATGATGAGATCCGGCATCACATCTCCTCGCCGTTTGATCCAGAGGTGCACCGGCGGGCCCTCAACCTCATCCACACGGAGTCGGTAAACTCCTTTGTCAGGTCTCGTCCAGTGAATGTGGTCCTACAGGCACAAGCTCCACCTGTTGCCGCCGAGGAACGCGAACTGCCCGGAGAGACAAGAGTCACGCTGGCTCAACTTCGTTCTGGATATTGTAACAGACTAAACTCTTACTTATCCAGACTGAACCCCGACATGCCAAATGTCTGCCCGGCATGCGGCATGTCTCCCCACGATACTAACCATCTGTTCCTCTGCTCAACCGAGCCCACTCTTCTAACTCCAATCTCACTCTGGTCCACCCCTGTTGAAGCCGCGAGGTTTCTTGGACTTCCGTTAGAAGAGCCTGATGACAATGTTGGTTGGGGGTGACACCCTGGACAGGTTAAGTAGTCGCTACAACAACAACAACAACAACAACCATATGGGTGCAGCGTAATCAATAACCAGTCGGCCAATAGCCTTATATGTAGCTAGCAACGTTTCTTTACCTTTTTTCCCAAGTACTGCCGGCCAGCGACTTGAGGATTTTGTTGCGGCTTTGTACCTTTGAGGCTATTGCCGTGGCATGACTAGCGAAGGTGGGGCTGTTTTCAAACGTCGCACCCAGGCTTTTAGGGTGGTTGACAGTAGGTAGAGGTGCTCCATCTACGTGGACGTTTAACTCTTGTCCCATCTGCGCATTTCACGTGGTAAAAACAGTCGCATTCAAATTAGTCGGATATAGGGTAAGATTTCGCCCGGTGAATAAGCTGGAAAAGTTTCGGAGGTAACAGTTAATCCTCGTACAGAGTTCGTCAATAAAGCCTACATCAACAGGAGCGATTAAACACGAGGATATTGTTGAATTTAATTCTCCTTGCGTTCCTTTTATTCACGTTTGCATTTGTTAATTTGATTGAAAGCAATTGTGAAACACATCCAAGGAAGAAAGAGATAGAAAACCTTGAAACGACTTGACGGTGTAGAACTACTTGTACTCTCTCCTCTTTTCACACCTTATTCGCCTATGTACGTAGACTTGAGTGCAATAGGTATGACCTAAGTTGTCCGTCTCTTCACAAATTTGAAACTTATCCCCTATCTAAGTGAAAAGTTGTTATTGTGGCAGTAATTCGACCTGCCTAATCAGAAAGGAACGATTTTGTCATCAATCTCTTTTAACGAAAGTCCTAGGAAGCCAAACAGTTTCAATAGTGTTGGAACAAAGTGCAATTTGTGTTAGAAAAGTCTGCTCCGTAGAGCAGTTAAAAAGATTGCTGGAAAATATTAGTCATATCTGGATTTGGTTTGGATCGCCTTACCCTGCAGTCACAGGTGGTGCTTGTTTTTGTTGTTGTTGTTGTGGTGACGACAAAAACACTCTCCGAAGTTTTTAGGGAGTGTTGTCGAATTAACAGTTCTTGGCTGGATTTGAACCCGGTACGCTGCGGTACTCCCTTGCGGTACTGCCCGACTGTCGTGTTTTTGTTCGTTGAGGTTAGGTCCGTTTGACAAATTCTGATGCTGGATTGTATCGCTTAACCAAATTTGCTGATTTTCTTTTTTGTGGCTGTGTACTCTAGGAACCTCTTCACATTACCGACCCGCTTGCAAACACTATCTACGGCATTTGACTAGTCAATTGACTGCCATTGACCACCGGCCATCGGTAAATTACTTGATAAGTTTTCTATAGGCATCGGTAGGAATTACTACCATTTAGGGCCGCATTCATAAAAGCCGGTTAACGCTAACCGAAATTTAATTGACGTATTTCGTACGGTTAGCTGTAAAATTAACCGCCGATTAGGCTTATGAAAGCGGCCCTTAGTCATTTTAATATCTAAGTACATATAAATAAATTGGAACGGTTTTTGGTTTTCTTTTTTACTTTTTTTATTAAGTTTGGACCAAACAATTTTGTTTATCCCTAAAGTTTGTTTGTAAAAAAAAATAAAAATTTTATACATGTTAATATTCAAAAATAATCTTGAATTGGATAATTTTGGGTTCGTATTGAGTCGCACTATTTCTCCGTATACCGATTAATTCCCGATCGTACCTCACAAAATCTCAACGGTTTTATCATCGTTAATTTCTCTTAATTGTGAAGCTTTAAGTTCCAGTTCCTTTTCGAAAAGTATTTGCTCACGTAACATCTCATCCCTTTCACGCTGCAATTTTATTTCGAGCAACTCCAAACGCTTTTGCTCGACAGCAATGCGATAACGGTGCAATTCTTGTTGACGTTGCCGAAAACCACCTTGTGCTGGTATTGATTTCGATTTGCCATCATCTTTTGGTATTTCTGCAACTACCAATTGTAAACTATTCTCATTGGTTTGTTTAGTTGGTGAGCTGGCGGCTCGAGCTCTCGATCTTCGTGCAGTTTGCGAACGTTCACTATGACGTTCTGGTTTCTGTGTCGCTTTTTTTGGGTTCTTAACAATGCACGTCTGTTGCGTGCCATCTACTTTATCCTTGGTCATGGCACAACAAAAGTCTGCCTCAAAATCTGGTGTTTCACCGATTTCATTGTCTTGCAAAAATACAAAATCGTTACAGGGCGAATATGTTTCAGTCAGGCGAGTTATCCCAGTCCAATTATTCGTAGCTTCGTCCATACGCTCATCTGAGTACTCTTGCAGTTCAGCCACTTCATCATCACTTTTGTGATCATCAGCAAGTTCAGTTAAGGACTCTGCGTCACCTTCTTGAATTGTATTTAATTGGTGTTCTTCGACGATGGCCTCTTGCTCGCTTGGTAAACAGAATACCTCCAATTTGATGGTTTCCTTTTTCAGCAGATTGCGGGATGCTGCTATATTCTCACATGAAGGTACTGGTGTATCCGGTGTTTGGTCCATACATAGATCTTCTTTAGAACAATCGTAAAGTTTACGCAAATTGGGCACATCGTCATCATCGTCCACGTCATCGTTGTGATGTTTAGTCATACTGGCAAACATGCGACTCCACTGCTTATTTTTTGAATTAGCGGCGGTGTTCCGTGGGTAGTTCTTATCAGTTTTGGCATAACGATAGTTAACTACAACTGTGCGATAAGTTTCCTTATCAGAAGAGGGACTCCAACTTACTTTTTGGCTACGTCGGGACTTGTTACTGATAGCCGATTTAGATTTGTTCATCGAAGTGGAACTTTGACTGTTATCGTTATTTTTTCCATCTGAAAAAAAAAACAACAAAAAATTTAAGAATGCCAGGTGTTTGGATCACACAAGAATTAGTTATGTCTGAATGTCTCTTCACTTACCGTCGATATCACATTTAATAGGATTCATATTGTGCGACTAATTAATTTTTTTGCTTTATGTTTTAGAATTTTGAAAATGTTAAAGAAAATTTCCACAAAGAATTTTTTATAAACTTCAGATGTCGAAGTGAAATATGCCGAATGAGAAATGTCAGAGTATTTGAAAACAAGCTCAATACGTATATTAGAAATAGTCCAAATTGTAGTATAATTGAGAGGGTACTTTTGGATCAAGCAGAAAAGTGTATGAAATGGAGGAGGAAAGAAGGCATCGGAGAATTGAATAGTGACGGAGAGAAGAGCAGGCGAGGGAATAGGGAGTGTGCAAAAAGGAAGTATATTGTGATTTACGGGTAGCCGGGGGAGAGAGTGAGGGAGGGAGACCGTATACAGATAGAGGGTTTCTCGTCCACTTTCGAGGGCTAACTTTTCTGAAACTTTTGGATTTTGCCTTGGCACGGACTTGAGCTTGAGACTTATGGTATATTGGCAAGCACACTACCTGCGGTATGATATTGTTGTTAAATCGGTCTACTCGAATACTTTCGGTTTGAGTGCCATTAAAACTCACCACTATGTGTTCCCAGGATGTGGTGCTACAAGCAATCAATGGCTTTATTGATTAGCTAAGTACTTGTTGGAGACATACCGTGGCGATTATTCTCAAGCATATACCATCCCTAACTCAATAACACTCCCACCACAAGTTAAACACAACAGAGATAACGTTGGCTACGGTTATGCATGCAAGCATGTACAAAGCAAGAGGAAGAGAGATCACGCGAGTGTTTGCGAATACGATGCAAAGAGGAGATGCCAATAAATAACACCGAACCTTCGAGAACACGAAGAGCGAATAACCAAGAAAGTTCTAGGTGCGTAGGCGAGTACCCTGTCGGACTATATAAGGCAGTAACCAAGCAAGGCAGGTTGATCAGTTTATTTTCAAGCGTTGAACAGTGAACTACTGCGAAGTTACCAAACTCTTAAATTTGTATTGCGTTTATTACTAGTAAATAAAAGTAACTATTAGTTACAATATCTGTGAACTTTCTTGGTTGTTCGCTTTTCGTGTTCTGGAAGGGTCGGTGTTATTTATTGGCATCTCCTCTTTGCCTTGTATTCGCAAACACTAGCGGCATCTCTCTTTCTGTGTTTAACTAGTGGTGGTAGTGTAATTGAGTTAGGGATGGTACATACTTGAGAATATTCGCCACACCATGGTTCAATAATAAGGTTGTGTCATTTCATCAGCTGATTGAATATTTTTTAACACACTGGCGTATACATTGTAAGAAGGAGATGCAAACAGAGGAATCTAAGCCAGCAAAATGTAAACAAGCGTAATTTGCCTTTGCAATTTTGTGGTTTTTCTAACGCTTATATTAAAAACAATTGCAAATATGACGACATTATTCAATAATAATCACTTTTCAACCATGCTTGCACCACATAATTTCTTACAAATTGAAATTTTTCTAGTTTCTCTTCCCTTCATTCACTAACACCAGACAGTTGATTTTGACAATCTTTACGAAAGTATGTTGTTGCTTTAGAGTTGACTTTACCTTCTTATTGTACCATGCGCCACACTATCATAGACCATCTATGGATTTTTCTAAACTATAAAAAACTATCGCTGCTGCCACTATTGCTAGTTTTGCATATCTAGCCAGAAACCACACTGATAAGGTCTAATCAGTTGGCCCACGTAGGGTTTCAGTCTTCTCAATACGCTTGATAGAAGTAGCCTGGCCCAGCACGCTACCTACTACGTATATCAAGGCGGCCTTACTCTTCAAAAAAAAAGTGCGATTAATCTCTAAAGAGATTGATCCGCGATTAATACATTTCGTCCACAGTGGGCTATAAATCAATATACATAAGTAAATTTTAATTTGTGTAGCATACTCATAAGAGTTCGGGTAAAATGGGTACAACTGGTCTTTCCATAAAACATGCTCAAACAAATGTGAACAGTCCAGCACATACAAAGTGATCAGAACTGGTATTATCCGCATTCTCCTTTGCGACTCATTCTAGACTAATCCCAACTTTTGCAGGCTAATTATACCCTTTACATCAATTCACATTCTTGATTTAACTATAATCAAATTTAAAGTCAAACACACATTTTTATTTCAATATTTGAAAGGGCCATCGCCCTCCATTTTTTTTTTATTCTCAAACTCAATATATTCTCTTGAAATTATGTAAATAAAACATAAAATCTTATATCAATATATTATATGATAATATGTATATGTTATTTATTTATAAATAGTTGTGATCTTTAGTTTATGCATACTAATGTATTTCTTGTGCATGTGTTTGTATTTCTGTGTGGTATGTGTTTTTTTGCGTTTCTGTGTATATTTTCTTACTGTGTATTGCGTTAATAATAATTTCTCGCGCCAAATCCTTGCACATTTTTAAGTATCTGTTTTGTTATTTTCTTCTTCTTATTAACTTTTATTATAATATAACAAAAAATATGTATAAACCTTGGTATATAAATCACTAAAAATCGCTAGTTGATCTGTTTTTTATATAATAGTTTACTTAAAGTTGTATCTAAAATTTGTATACCAATAAATTATATATTAAAATTTTGAGTTTTAACTATCGTCCTTCTCATTTTACTATATTTTATTTTATTATTATCTTAATTTACAATGATCAGTTTGACTATAAGTACAATTATCATTAAGACTTTTGGTTGCTTTTAGCGTTTTTTTTTAAATATTTTATTATATAAATTTTTTCCTATTTTTGTATTATTTCGTTTCTATTTTTTTTTTCAATATAATTTGCATTTAATATTATTATTATTCTTATACCTATTATCTATAAAGACGTCTATAATTATTTTGTTTTAACATTTTTTAAATATTATTTTCAGTTTTTTGTTTTTCAATTTTTATTTTATTCAATTATTTCCAATTTTGTTTCAAACTTGTTATTCTCTTAATATTCCACTAAATAAAGTTTTACAAAAACTTTTTTATGCCTACTTTGCTTTTGGGATGTTATTAAAACCTCGAAAGAGAGTTTTTCTTTACACAAAAAAAAATATGTGTGGTGTATTAGAATAGTAAGTATATATTTATATACTAGCTTAAACCTATGGATCCATCCGTTAGAACTTTGATGATGTGTAAACATCGCTTTACTACCCAGTAAAAAATCGGGTGACTGATTTTTAAAGAGTGAGCAATAATTGATCCCAGTTATTCCGTTAAAAGCATAGTTGGGATAAGTCGATTTCAATTTTTGTAGCATACAAAGAAAGTAAACTTGGGATCTATCCGTTCAGGCATAAAAGGAACAATTACTCTTTATAGAACATGCTCAAACCAAAGGGATCACTTCAACCCTTATACACCGATCGAAACTGGCATTGGTCGCCTCCTTCTTTACGACTTTTCGATTTTCATCAATGCTTAATCAGTATCACTTGATGCCATGCGTTTGGGGTTCGCAATCTCTAACCCTAGAAAGCACACCCGTATTAGGGAGATACTCCAAAGAAACACATTCTAAAAACACGTGAATAGCGAGGTCACAGTTGGGTATATATCTATATAAGCGGCTTAGGAAAAGTTTGGAAAATAAAATGAAGAAATACTTTATAAACACTAGACTAAACCAAAACAAATTATTTCTAAATTATATTGATATTATTTTTTAGAATGGCAAAAACAAAAATAGATACTGTAAAAGTTTCAGGCCTTAAAATTCATTTTCAGACTGCCAAAAATAAATTTGCCACAAAAAAGTTCGGAGTTGTATTCGAACAGTGTGTATATAAGTGCCGCAGTGGGTGTATGCCTTTCGTCTTTATCATGGTCTTACTTGCAACAACGGCAACACCGATAACAATATAGGCTTCGCTTTTAAGCCGTCAGAGCCCTTGAAAATGCTTGAGTATAACCATAGCAACCGGTGGTTGTGTGAGAGTCGGGTGATTGTCGCTTGCCCGGCAACGCACAATCAGAGTCAATCGCCATTTGCATTCAAAATTCGTAGCAATAAGTTGTAGGGATTTCGTTACCGAACGATGTTTTTGTTCATATACTTTACTATTAATCCTTAATCACGCCACAATCTTCAATGCTCATTAATTTTAGGTGCAATAAAATAAGGACAAGACTTATTTCATGGCATACAGGATTAAACCGTATACAATTTTTTTTATCCATACATGTGTTCGTCATGAAATCCGCGAGGCGACTGAGCTCGTTTGCTTGTCAAACACTTCGGCCACTAGCGTCAAACGGAAAAATCAAAATTTTTGATTGTCATCAACGCGAGCCGACAACAAGTACGTGTGAGCACGAGTACCACAACTTGCGCCGATTGCTATGGTAACCACCGGTTGCTATGGTTACACACAAGCAATTTTTGGGTATTGCCGTGGGCCATAAGATAGCGAGGAAATATGCAGAAAGATAGAAAATTGAGCGAAGAAGATTTTCGTCAGATGGGCCGTTCCAGAGTAATCAAGCTTTATACAAAGCCGAACTTTGGCCTGTTTTTAAATTCGGCTGGCGGCTTCGGACTTAGAATTAAATTCTCTTATATAAATATATTATTTAAAAAATGTTTTTAGTACAAAGCAGATTTTTTCGAAAGTCATTGAATACCTTGAAATAAAGCCCTTTTCTTTTCCTTAAAGTTATGGGCACATAATTTCTTAGATAGCTTAGAGTGAGATCACGAAGAACATACTCGCTCAATAACACATCAGGAAAGGAAGAAAAGAAAAGGAAGTTAAAGAAAAGAGAAGGAAATGAAATGAAAGTGTGATTTAAAAAAAAATAACATTATATAGTATTTATTATACAATAACATAGCATAACAAGACATCATGACACAAAATATCATGCAAAACAAAGGAAAGAATTGTTGAGTAAAGTTAAGTCAAATCAATGTCAGGTTATTCAATGTTATGTTAGGTAGTGGTAAGAAGGGTCATGCTAGGTTATTTTAACATAACATAATGCTGATGTATATTGGAACGATTTTCGAAACTATACACTGAGGATGGCGAACGCCGAAACCGGTTTGTTACAAAACCAAATTTGACAAGGGATGACGGAAAATCGTTCCAATATACATCAAAAGTAAACATAATGTGAAATAGTACATCAGTATATAACATGACATAACTTAAGAAGATATTATGACATAAAATATCATGATATGACATAACATAACATAACAAGAAATGAATTAAACAAGTAAAAAAATGAATTGCTTGTCTTAAATTTTCGTTTTCGCATCGCATGCGCATATCTTCTCTTCTTACAATATACAATTTTTTTCCGTTTTTTCCGTTATTTATAATTTTTATCTCAGCAAAAACTTTGGTAACCTAAAAATTTCAAACTATAAATAAAGTTATCTAATGTGTTAATACTAGAATACATTTCATAATGCTGAAATATCAAATTTTGCCAATAATTTTTCTCTATACATAGTTGAATTGCGCATATTTACATGAATCAAATTTATTTTATAAAATTTCTTTACTAAACTGGATTTAATTTTGATTTGAATTATAAGAATATATCTCATCTCTAATGCGCCAAGCAGATACAATACGGCAATACGTTGAAAAAACTGACAGCTAAATAGAATGCGAGTGTTTGCGTGCGTAACAACAGATTCGACGGATACGGCAAAGTAGATTTTGTTCTAAATTTTGACGTATGACGGATACGTCGACGGTGACGTGCTGTATCTGCTTGGCGCATAAGTCCTTGATTTACTAAAATTTAAGGTATACACATTAGCGGTATTCACAACTGACCCGTTAAATCGTCATACGGTAATCGCTAGTTTTTATGCCCATTTTGTTTTCAATTCTCAGATATCAACGCGCCTGCTTCTCATTTTAAGTAGACCCAGGGCATCCACAATATTAAAAAAAAATACCCCAAATAATTTTGTTTGGTACTAAAAATCATGAAATTCGTTTTAAGGACACGATGATAATATGATAATTTAAATAATATATATATATATTGGCGGCCGCCGTGGTGTGAAGGTAGTGTTGCCGGCCTACTACACCGAAGGTCCATGGTTCGAGCCCTGGTACAGGTAACATCAAAAGTGATTTGAAAAAAGTTTTTCAAAACGGGGTCGCCCCTCGGCAGTGGTTTGGCAAACTCTCCGAGTGTATTTCTGCCATGACAGGCTTCTCAGCAAAAATTCGTCTCCTTTGTAGATGCCGTTCGGAGTCGGCAAAAAACTGTAGGTCCCACGAATTTGTAGGGAAAATTCAAACCACAAATTGGAAGTGAAGCTTGGCGCAAAAATCTCTTAGGAGGTTTATGATGATATACCTGTTGTATATCGCGCCATAGAGAGATATATATATTTCAGTTAATAATATCCACATAAAAGAAATCAGTAATATATTCCATATTCATGGGAAAGCAACAACTTCATAAAACATTATTGCGCTTAGCACGAAATCCAAAAAAAAAAAAAAAAAAACCACTCCGCGTAGAAACATTAAAAATTATCTGGCTCACAAACTGAGCCAGTCTGGATCTATCTGGATACAATCGTTGTTGTGACATTTACATATAAGCTCTTTTAACTGGCTCTGGATCACGACGACCGGATGACGGCTAATTTAAAACATTGCTGTCCATGGACTAACGAATTCATTAAATAAGTCACATGTGATTAAATAAAGTGTGTGTTTTTTCTTAAGTAAAAATCCTCATTTTTTTATTCTTTCGCTAATTAATCATTTCGTTTTGTTTAAATATGCACATTAGGGTGTTTTCTTTTTTTACAATTAATATTTTAGATTGACCATTAGGGATCGCTAACACGGTTTAGAAAACACTATACTCAGAGAAGGCCTCAGTATAAAATCTAATACCAGATGGCTCCTTTATTTGTCTATTAAAGAAGTCTTGAACTAATCTTCATGAATCTGCGCAGATGGTCCTTGTCGTCAGAAGAAGAATGAAGATAAGCGGCAAAAAGAGGAAGAAGATGTGGTGGTTGAAAAGTCAGAGGGAAAGGAGAAGATATAAAAAAGAGAGAAGAGGAAGAGGAGGAGACAGATGAAGCCATATATGAAGATGGCCCAACAGACATTTTGGAAGCGGGTTTGACTCATTGTTAGAGCGAAAGAATCCTAAAATGTCTTTTCAGTATTAAAAAGACCGGAATCGGAATCAGAAGTCGCAAGATATAAAAAAAATATGTACTTAAATGTAAGGAAGATGTCGAATAGTATTATACAAATAAAATATTATTAAAACGGCCTCAAGTCTATATTATTTTTTTTATACGGCTCCAGAAATCCATAGCTCCGAGCTACTTGTGACTGTTCTATCACGGGAGAAATGTTAGCTATATGAATACTAGGGAACTATTTCTTTAAAAATATTTTAATGTTTGAACGGAAATGTATTCGTCGAGATATTCCCTGTTATTATATTATGTGCATTACTCTGCACCAAAAAAAAAATAGTTTTTGAAAATTATGTTGGAATAATTTTTCAGAGTGCTGAAAAAAATAAAAGTTTTAGACCTTAATATAAATTTTTGAAGGTCTATCATTATTTTCTTGTTTGCGTTTAAACCAGCAAACCATTGAAGTAATAAAAGATAGCTATATATAAAGTAATATAAACCAAAACTCTTAAAAGAACTTGTGTAGTCGTAAAAGACCTGTTAAGTAATGATTACTAATCATAATTATACCGGTATCATTGATTATTTTTTGGAAAACCTTAGTAATGTTTGATTACACATTGTTTTCGGTTTTTATTGGTTATTTTAGTTATTATTTAAAAAGAAAAAATAAAATTAGGAAAAATTAAAAGTAAATAGAAGTTTTTTCATTACTTTTGTATATTTTATGATTGTTTGATTACTGTTGATTCTTTTGATACGCGAAAACGGCAAAACAAAAAAAAATTATAAACAAAATCAAGGATTATTTGTGAATAATTGCATATTTTTGAAAACAATCATTATTGTTAGCTATTCAATCAATTGATTGCTCTATTCCAATGGTAATTTCACTAATGGGAATTTCTAATAGGAATTTTGCTAAAAAACAGGTTGCGACAAAAAGTACTTTTCGACATTTTCTTTTGTTTTTGATCCAACTTTTTTTATTCGACAGAATTCTTGCTCAAAAGTCGTAAAGCTAGCGGAAACGAATTTTAATGAACTGGTTGCTGGATACATGGGGTTTGCTGTATTTACTACCAAAATTTCCATATTGGATCGTAATTCGCCATAAACTCAAAACTGGCAAAATTTTGGTTTGGGTCAAGGAGATATATGTATATTTTATTATTTTTTCTAAATTGATTTTTCGTTTTTAACAAATTTCCGAATCATTATTTGTGTGGGAAATTTAATATCTCACAAAACTACGAGTATATGCAGCCAAATTTTTGTACTTTTATGGTTTCTCAATTTGAAGCAAAAATTAGATCACTCCTAAAAATTAAATTTATATAAAGGTTGGAAACTTTCACAGAATATTTTTCGTCATTCTGCAAAATTATATCAATGTAATTTATTTTTTGGGCTAAGTTTAACATGCGTATTTTCTTTTTTATCCTTTGTTTAATTGTTTCATGTATCTTGGGTACATTGAAACGCACAGGACACTAAATATTTCAGTTTCATAAATATCATACTTTAATACATATGTATATATAAAACCACGTGTATGTATGTGATGTTTTATTTTTTTTATATTTACACATAAGCGTTTTTAATGATTTAGAATGAGTTTGAAACTATCTTAAGTATTTTTTGCAACGTTTTTGAATTGTTATGTTTGTTTGCTCTGTATTAGTTTTAATTCATGATATTCTTATTTCTTTACATTTAATATTTTATATTTGTATTAATGTGTGAATGTCTATAACTAAAATGGTTTTGTTGTTATTGATTTTCATAGTTTTCCGGTAGTTTTGTCATTTCTTAAATTTTTTATTTTCATATATTTCTTATATTCAGTAGTCACTAGTACATAAAGTAGTTTTTGAATATCGTTCAATTCGATATTAAAATTCCATTGAGTTGTATGATTAGAACAAACAAAAAATTGTTTTAAACATTTCTATTTAAAGAGCTAAGGGCCGTTTTCTATTGCGAACTATTTCTACTGAGAAACAATAAGTTTCTTCCAAAAATGACTACTAAAACGCCCTCTCTCAGAAATTTTTTGAAAAATGCCCTTCTTTGTCTGTGTAATTTGCCTGCCTAATGAGAACGTTTTCTCAACAATCCTTTCTAACGGCAGGAAACTAGCGGGACTTATACGATGCCATTGTATAAGGTTTAACCTTTTACAGAATTCGAACCAATGTTTTGCCAGTGTGCCTTGAATACAGGTAGTTTACGCTATAGAACTCCGAGCATTCTGACTTCAGAGCAGACCTGCTAAATTTGATTAGTAATTAGTAATCAATTAATTCGACGGATTTTTTTAAGATTAATGTAATGATTATTTTAATTGTTTTTCAAGAAAAGACAATTAATAATTGATTACGATTAGAAAAAAAAAATTATCAAAAAAAGTGGTTTTGATTACTTTTAACTAGTTTTGGATTTTTTTTGATTATTTTAGATTTTTTTTAGCTATTGTTGATGTGTGCTTCTACAGCAGTACTGAGAAAAAAAATCAAAAATAATAAAAAATATCAAAAGTAATCACAACAACTTTTTTTTGATAATTTTTCTTTTTTTTTAGTAACCGTAAAAATCATGATTTTGTTGGATTATTTTTTTAATTAATTAGAAAATAATGTTTAGTAATTAAAAGTAATGATAAAAAATCATTAAATAGATTCTCAAGAAAATAATTAATCAAACCGGTAATCATTACGATTAGTAATCATTATTTAACAGGTCTGCTTCACAGCACAAATGACCTTCCGGTGTCATAAGGAGAAAATCCTTGCTACTGCGCCTCCAATTCACATAACTTAAACTGGGCGACCCAATTGGTGCACAGTCTGTTGTAGGTGAGTTGAGGATTTTGCCCAGAAGGTTTTCGGGATTTTACTGCGACATTGTGATTTGTTGGGAATTATACCAAAATCACCATATGCTTTTGTTGTTGTTGTTCTAACTGTGGACGTACTCTCCGAAGGCTCAGGGAAGTGCTAATAATGTTACATTTACTGCGAAGTGAAGCAAGAGATTGATGGTGATAGGATAGCTGCCATATCCGTAGATCAGTCTTCGAATTGCAGGTCCTATACCATAATTCAGCTCAAAATGTATTACATTTACATATACTGAGGGCGTTTTTGAAACGAATTCTAAGGTTTAATATAACTCAACATAAAACTATCATGAGCAGTTCTACAACACAATTGTGCTTTAGGACGGTCTTCAAAAGTTTGCTGAGGCAGATAATTTTTCAACTTAGATAATGGTGATCTTTCACTTAGAAACTTCTGTGACAACAGCCCTTACAATTTTTACTAAATTAAATCCAAAAATACTTACTATCCAACAGTGTTTTTTTTGTATTTGTAGCCTAAACAATTTTATTATTAATTAAAAACACTATTTTTTTTAAACTAAATTTTTATATTTATGTATGTATATTTTGTTTGTTTGAATTTGTCAATATGAGAATTACAAAAATTGTCTTAAAATTTAAAAATGATTAATTTTTGTCTTACATTGGTCCCAATCGTTTTTTATGTTAACAAAAATCTTCCGCCTTACAATTTTCATAGCAAATTATACATATGTATTTACTTACATATGTACATAAAAAATAATCGGCTTTTACAATATAGTTTGCTGTGTTGATAGCTTTTCAATTGTTTATACATATATATTATTTTTAAATTCCATCCTAGTGCTTTAAATCTTACACGCTTGTTGATTTTCATTATTTTATCGTTATCTTTGTTTTAATATTGCTATGATTTTTTTCTTTGTTTCTCTCTCTTAATTTAGTGATTTTCTTTTCGATTTAATAAATAATTTTTTTTTTTTAAATTTATTGTTGCCCGGTTTCACACATCGTGCTTAAGTTATCACCTCAGCTGAGCATAGTTTAAGTTTTTCACGCTCAAACGCTGCGCAGCTGGGATCATAACCTGAGTGCGATCTGTGAAACCGGGCTTTGCTATATTTTTTTCTTTGTATATAGTACAACAAAACAGTTTGTATTCTATATATACATAAACATATGTATGTACACATGTATCGAATTTTTTTTTTATTAATCTTAGTTAATTTTTTTTTATAAATTTTGTTTGTTTGCGGTTTTCCTTCTATTCGAAAGGAACTGGACGACAAAGTGAATAAACAACTAGTATTGCATACCAAATTTCGGCCAAATATAAACCGATCATCAATGTACAAAGTACATACTCCAGACGTAATTTATATTCTTGTAGTAGGAGTAAATAGGCGATACCGAAAAAGCATGGAACTGTTAGAAAAACGGATAAAATAACTTGCCAACCTGTAAGAGAAGAAAACAGTAGCAGAAATTATTATATGTACATACATATATGTAATTTTATGAAATTGAAAGAAAATCTAGCTTTAAACATATATCACTGTGTAACCAACCAGACCTGTAGAAAGAAACCTCAATTTCTTATTTGCATTCTCAGCTGAAATTTTGTTGTTATCTCGTATACAATCGATTACTCGGCCAGTCGGTTATTCCATTAGCCGAATATGAACCTTTCTTTTTATTGTAGCTGGAGTGCAATCGACAAAGGTTACGTCAAGCATTAATCTATATCTATAATACATATATAAAATTAGCACCCACATTTTTGTAAGAGCAAAACACCAGATGTTCCATCGCAATTACTCTAATTTAAGTTTTTAAATGACATAGTCGTGACACACAGGGACATAGTGCTGTTTTTGAATAAATTTTTTAATAATAATTATATTTAATCAAAGTGTAAAATTTATTAATATTGCCACGTATTTGTAGACAACCCAGCAAACATTCAGATTAGAGGACGATTGGAAAACGACTCGAAATCTAATGTATTTCTCTAAGGTAGAAGGTCAGAGAACGGTTTGAGGAACTGTCGAGAACTATAGCTTTCTCTACAAAAATGGTATTTAGTTCTCAATACCGAGAAAAAGGTTAGTTACATAATTCAATTCTAACCTGAAATTCTAATTGGTTTATAATGTGAACTTTTTTCTAGTGTTTTTCTAATCGCTCTCTAATGAACTTCTAGCCTAGTTCTCTAACCTGATCGAATGTAGAATTACTATATTTCTCTAAGGCTTGAGACTGTGTTTGCTGGGCATTGACATTCGAGAATATAAATATGCTATATAGAGATCCTGAACTAACGGCCTCGTGGAAGATCATACCATTTTAAAATATTTTTGAAAAACACTTTATATAGTTTTTTCAAAAACGTTCGAAAAGAGAGTTCCTCAAAAAAATTCTGAGACAGCGTGCTTTTGAGAAAGGGTGCCGTTGGGATTGAGGGGAGGGTATGGTAAAACGTGAGATGAAAAAGAAGAGGAATATTCATATTAAACGGGAGAAGAAGAAGATAAATAATAAGCAATGGAGAAAGAGGAAAAGCAGAGGATATGAGTGAAGAAAAAGTTAGGGATAAATAAGGATGGGTTTATAACATAAATAGAGTTAGGGGAAGAAAAAAGTGAAAAGACAGAGGAAGTTAAAAAGGAAGAGAAAAGGATAAGAGGAATTGGAAATATACATGTTAGATTGAAGCGTATAACAAGTGAATCAAAACAACATGTACTGGTCCACAATACGATAAAATAACTGTTCGATTGTGCGCCTTTTATTTGGCACCCTTACTTCGAATCCCATACCGCAAGGCTCAACGTTTGTTTTGCTACGCACCCTACTCCCACATATGAGCCGAGATTTCTTCTGATTAAGCTAAAATCGTTGCAGAATAGGAGAACAATTATGTCCTTGGCTTACGTTTTCGACGTAGTCTGTGAGAACGTTTTCTGTCCTGTACTCCTTGGAAGAATTTTCTAGAATATTCCTGCCACTCATCATTGATACTCAGAAATTGTTTTTTTTTGGGGTTCTATAAACTGTATGTTAAAAAAATTCGTTAATTAATAGGGCCCTGTTTGAGTACATCATACTCTCTAGATGTGCTGAGATTGATTTTTACTCTCAAAAAATCCGAAAATTATAGTTTTTCACTTTCAAAAAATCAGAAAATTATAGCTTTCGAATCTAATTCTAATGTGACTCTTTAAAGGGATTCCATTATTTGGATTCTGTGAATTGAATTTACATTTCGATTACAAATGCAGTTTTTAACATCTTTCCCAAAACTAGTAATCTAGTGGTGCCGAACTCGATCAAGTAAGTTTGACAAATCTAATTCCGGTTTGGGTGAACACAACTTCGCGAAATTCCTGTTACATATAGTAAAACTCTATGGGGAAGAATTTTGATTTAAGCTCTCCAATTCTATCTATAGGGTTCTTTTAGTTTATTTATTTTGTGTAATACGAAAAAATTATATTTAGGCGGTAGTGAGAGGGTTAAAATTTTAGAAACAGTCTTATTTTTTCAGTGGTATTCCACGTTTTGTATACATAGATTGCATCTAAGAGTAGGGAAATGGCCGCCAACTTGTTTCCTGGACCTTTTTAACCCCTTAATGGCCATTATAAAGGCATTTTTTTAACTATCCACGAAAGGGGCCAACATAGGCCATTCGTACTAGAACTTTTAACACTTTTTCCCTTATTCTTATAATACTTATTCAAAATATTGCAAAATATCGAACAGATGTAGCAAAAAATTTCGAACTGGGATTGCAAACAGATTTTGGAGTTTTATTTTTAAGGGTGTAGCTGGTTCGTTCAGCACAAACAGTAGGTTGTTTGTTGGGTATTAAGGATGGATTCTTTTTTTTTTACTTTTTGGATTACCACGGAAAAAATTGTCTACTTTATAAAATCTCATATATGTAATACTTCTATATTTTTGGAAAGCACATAGTACATTCCCCAATATCAGAGTGCAGTAATATAGAAAATAGAGAGATCATATATTCGAATGTACCTAAAATTACAGCTTTACTTTGAAAAATACATGAGCGTATCAAATCATCATTGAAAAAAAAAATAAATGAACATTCGTATGCTATCAACAAATAAATAAAAAAAAATAAAAATTTTGAAAAATTGAAATAAATCTTTTTACAAAGAAGTAATTGCTTATACAAATACGATTTTGCGGCGCCTTACATAAGGATATTAGCAGTTTAGGAGGTATTTTGTAAAGCAAAACGGATTTCGAAGATTCGATGCAAGGGGCCGGTTTCTTCATATAGGCTTCAGCCGCTCGTGTAATATTTGTTTATTTTTGCGTCACAAATATTCACGTATACCACTACAAGTTCAAAATATGATGTAGGCTGTCCTCTTTTGATTTCGAATTGGAAACGTATTGCCGGAATATTGAACCGCAATATAGGAGTACTACATATATGTCAAATCTTCAAAATCGTAAAAAAACATTTAAAAGTATTAGAATGTGATTTTTTAGTCTTCTAATAAAAAAGAAAGTGCATTTAGTACATATGTGAGTTTTTAGTGAAATTCAAAAATATGACGTGCATTATTGTTTAGAGCTTCTGACTTTCCATTAGAATTCTAAGTGCAAACCCTACAAAGTGCAGAACACCTCAAAGCAAAAAGTTACTTCGAGTGGGCGACCTAAAAACAGTTTTTAAATTTTTTTATAAATAAACCACGGAAACGATTTTTTTTAATCCACTCTTGTGGGTATGGAAAGCTGATGTACTGCTTTGATCCTAGAACTATGGAATTAACCAATTAAAAATATTGACAAAGTATTAAGACTGTTTCAAGGCCATAGTGGGAATCTTCTTTCTATATATCCATCCCGTTGATTTTATATATTACTCGTTACATCCGTCAGTACTAGCAGGCTCTTGAAAATGGGTTTCCTGAAATTTTTTTTTACTTCATTTTAAAATAGAAGACCCGGCCACGCTTCGCTGCGTCTCAGAACTTATAATAGGCTGAGACCGATATTAATCATCGTATCTCTGAAACCCGTTGAGATATGTAGTTTGTTCTCATAGCTTATTGCAGCACTCATAAGCAGCTCTCGTTTGATACCCATATTGTACTAACACATTTTGGGTCACCTGGCTCCACATATTGGTCGATATCTCCGAAACTGGTCAGGTTAGCGAAATAAGGGATATCTTAAATTTTAAGCTAAACGTCTATTTTGTTTTGTTGTTTTTCCGACAGGGTGAATGATTGATGTATATTGGAACGATTTTTCGTCATCCCTTGTCAAATTTGGTTTTGAAACAAACCGGTTTCGGCGTTGTGCCATCATCAGTGTCGATTTTCGTTCTGATCTGTTGTGGTCGTTTGTCTTGTATTTATAGTAGGTAGCAGGTAACGTCAGCATGGGTGTCTGTTTGTGTACGTGTGTGCATGTGTTGTGTGTGTACATTCAGAAACGGGGGTGGTTTGCATCGATCGGTTTTTTTGGTTGACTGAGGCAGGTAAAAGTTGGTGATTTTTGTTGTTTGACCTTTTTTGCCTGCCTCAGTCAACCAAAAAAACCGATCGATGCAAACCACCCCCGTTTCTGAAGGTACACAAACAGACACCCATGCTGACGTTACCTGCTACCTACTATAAATACAAGACAAACGACCACAACAGATCAGAACGAAAATCGACACTGATGATGGCACAACGCCGAAACCGGTTTGTCTCAAAACCAAATTTGACAAGGGATGACGAAAAATCGTTCCAATATACATCTAAACGTCTATAATGCAATGGTGGAAGTTGCACTTAATTCCATTTTGCAGTTTTTAATTGAAGCGCGACCAAACATACAGACAGACAGAGAAAAATTATTAAAACTATTGATTTGAATTCTATTGGCTTAATAATGATCCCTCCTGTTCTTTTTTCTTAAATATATGCTTTGTGCTGACATCAATCTGTTACAATTTTTTTTACATCGTTCCCCCCTAGCCGGACTAGTATGATAGATGGGAGTACCGGTATATCAGCAGGGCGAAGCACTGTTAATACCAAAACTATTTCAGTGCCCTATGAGCCGATATGCTGTCCGAGAAATTGGTTAACCCATTACCGGTTATTGAGAAGCCAAGTGCTCTCTTGACCAACAAAAACCATGCTCTGCAAGTCGCTCATAACACCCGTCCTGCAATATGGAGCAGAAGCATGGGCGATGAGTCGGCTTTTGGAGTCTTGAAGAGAAAGGTTCTTCGAAGGATTTATGGGCCTGTAAGTGATGCCGACGGTTTTTACCGTAGAAGATTTAATGATAAGTTGTATGAGCTCTACGCCGCCATCGACATAGTCCAACGCCCCAGCGGCTACGTTGGCTTTGCCATGTAATGCGAATGGAAAAAAGATGCTCCGGCCCGGAAGGTATTCATTTCGGAACCCACCGATGGAAGCAGAGGAAGAGGGAGACCCCACTCCATTGGAAAGACCAAGTGGAGAACGATCTGAGATCTTTTTGAGCTTCGAATTAGCGTCAGCTTGCAAAGGATAGAGTCAGGAGGCGCTTTGTTGGAAGGTCAAAATCGTTCAGACGGTTAAAGAAACAGCTATTGGGGCTGTTGACGTACATATGTATATGAATGTATTACCGGCGCTATGCCCAGCCAGAAATACCTTTTCTTCTAGAAGAAGTTCGGTCGGCAACACACTAACTAAATGTGGGAAACTCATAGAAACGGACGTGAACGGGAGTGTTGCCAATTTGCCCCGCCTAACTCCACATGCGTTTTAGGATCCATTAGTGAAAGCTGAAATGTTAAATCTTTGAGAGCTTTTACCATCTTCCCAATGCTTCTTAGTAGGAAAGAGAGTGGTATAATGGTATCGATGACCACTATAGGAGAGTGATACGAGCTGTTAGCAATCCAGAGAACCAACTCTAGGCATCTAAGACCAGCCTCGGATGCCGATCCGTTTGCCGAGATAAATCGTTTTTGAACCGGAAGCCCAGATATGCCGATCTCCCACGCAGCCGTGGATACATGCGGAATAGAGAACACGATGCAACATTTTCTAACATGAACCACTTTTTAGCTAAATCACTTTCACATTTCTCTATATTTACATAGTGTGTTTGTAGTAATGTAGTATGTAATGTATGTATGTAGGTATATATGTACGTGTTGCTCTCTTAAAACAAATGCTCGTACTTTTATCAGCCAGCGAACCCTTGCTTCCGAGTATAATGCGAATGGTCTCTAAAATGCATAAACCAACCAGAACCACTGAATCTCGTATAAGAACTTGTTCCTGATATGATAAATTAATGGCTTTCAGCAGACCCATACTCAATTCACAGCAAGCAAACATTCCAAAGTAGAAAGAATTTAAATAGATGAGCACTTCATAGCCCAGACTGGGATTGGCTTTCTTTGGCACATAAATTGGTGGCTTCTTTGGTGGTGGCATTCTGTTACAATTTCACCTCGAGCTAAGCCATTAAGCTACTTCACACACTGCCACTAAACAACTTCGGTTCGTCGATTTGAGCTTAATTTGCCTTTTCCCATGTTTCACAATACTAATTTAAATACAGTATAATTTTGTATTTTTTAACGACAAATAAAAACTTTCATAAAATTTAGTTTTTTTTTGTCTTTTTTCACTAATGCATTATTTATATTATTTAAATTATTTAGTTTGTTTACAAAAATAGCACAAACTCTGAGCTAACTGAACGTGTCTCGACGTCTGTGACAAACTTCTGCTTCTGGGATTTTTGAAAGTGCGTTGCGCACAAAGTTTATGCTAGTGTGTACTTAATGTCTCGACGCGTATTTATAGACTGACCACGGCATGGTGGCGTTGCACCAAAAGTTGCATATTCAATTTTGTACCTTTAGCTACAAATATATACAGGTACGGCCAAAAGTATTAGGCATCACACTAAAATGCAACTAAAGTGACCACTGCTGGAAAAATTTTTTTTTGTTTTTGTGAAATTCAACCGCAAAACCTGATTTTATTTTAATTATTTGCTGTTCTTTATCTTGGCTTTCTTTCGCTTCCTTTCCTTCAGTATTTTTTCCTTTCCTTAACTTTCCTCTTCTTTGACTTTGTTTCTTACACTTTTCGCCTTTCCTTTCCTCTTATCTCTTTTGGTTTTTTAATTTTTTTGTATACCATATGTAGTAGACTGGGTCGATTTATTAACCGATATCGCGCCATCGATAACCCGAAAATAAAATTTTTTTTTTCAAAAAACCGTTATCCCCAACGTTTTTAGCGGACATTTTTGGGTCGGACAGGGTATACATGAAAATTTTAAAATCAAATGAAAATTTTTTTAGTAGGTCATGAAAAAAACCTTAAAAATCAAAGTCGAAAGAAGTCAAAAAAATGAAATTTGGCAGGCTCGGAAATTATTTTTTTGGGTATGCGTAGTGGAATTTTTTTTTCCTGAGCCCAAAACCTATCGAAAAATCGATGGCGCGATATCGGTTAATTTTCGTCCATACAAATCGACCCACCCTAAATATGTAATACGGCTACAGTTTCTTTTTTATTTTATTTTATTTTTTTATTTTATTGTAGTTTGTTTAAAAGTGTTGCTTACCTTCACCTTCATTTCCATAGTTTTCCCTGATGCTTTTGCGCTTGACTCTTTCCTTTTCGTGCCGCTCCTTTCTTACACCTTCGTGCCGTACCTCTGATATCTTTCTTTACTCTCATTTAGTTCATCTTCTTTCGAGATACATTTTTTTTTTTTGCTTTTTGATTCCCATTTTTCCTTTCCTTTTATTTCTTTACCATTGAATAATACAGTTTCTGTTTTCTTTTTTTAATCTATTTATTTAATTTCAATTTTTTATTTTATTTTGTTCCGTAAAATCTAAACACAAAGGTTATAAAAACAATATTAGCTCATATGTTAACTATTCTCAGCTCCAGCAAATTCAGCATAAATAATCACTTATTTTGTTTTTGTAAACAATGTTTGCATCATCACTGAAGTTCCCGTTACGCTCATGTTTCGTATTGTTGGTTTAACGTCTCCTACAAAGGGATTCTTCGTGTTCTCAGCTAGAGACGCTAACACGATGCCCAACAGCGATCAAAACAATAACATACATGACATGCCCACTAACACAACAACGGCTCTATACTGTGAATTCTTGTTTGGCATTTTTAGTGGTATCGGTTTAAACTGATTTTCCTAAATATATCATAATTATTACTATTTTTTTTTTTTTGTTTAATGGCACTGCAACTTGAGCATACCTATCGGATATAAATAATTGTTTATACCTTACATGTATAGTTCTGCCGTAAAACGGAACAAACTTTTTCAACTCGCTAATTTATACATACAATAAATTTGATTGTCGATTAAATTTTAGTGGGAAAAAGAAAAACCACGTTCAGCGAGTGAACAAACCTACAGCTCTTTTGGTGATACAACGATACATCTCTTTAAAGGGGTGTTCCTGCGTTGGTGATAAATCGCTTTATGACTCTTTTTAAATGTGCTACGTAGTCTTTTTTCATTTTAATGACTTTTGGCTCCTTTTGAAGTCATATTGAAGGCTATTGCTGACCCTTTTATTAAGATTCCAATACGTTTTTTAGAAGCATATCTGTCTCTTACTTATCAGAAGAAATAACTTTTTTTAATGGTTTATAGTTATATAGTTTTATTTATATAATTGTGAAGGTATAATGCTATAAATACTTTTCTTTTTTTAAAACAAATTTTACAAAAAAATATTTGTATAAAGTCGATATATACAATTTCTCTAATACGGTTGCCGGATTATAGTAACATACAGTAAGAATCTGTACTTAAAAAAAAAAAGGAAATCCAGAAATAACTAAATATTAATGTTGTTATTACAAACTATTACACTAATTTATTAATAAAAGTTCATAGCTTCACTATGAAATACGAAAAATTTAATAAATAATGGTTTGACTCATACTTTTGACCAAGGCTGTATACAGTGGCGGACATAAATATGCACACAGTCGTTTTCTGCGATTTTCACGAATTTTGGCTTTGATAAAATTATTTTAACAAAAACTATATAAAAACATATGTCAATGTCTAATACAAAAACCGTAAAATTCAGAGAAATTTTAAAATCTTTTTACAGAATTTTTAAAATGCAGTTTTGTAGGCCATTCAATTTTAGTATAATAAGGTGTTAATCTTAAGTTCGTGCCACAATTTGATGATTTTTGGCAGTTTTTTTCTTGAGGACTGCTGTATTTTCCTCCATACAACTTTATGAACGGAATTTCTTTTATATGAATGAAAACACTTTAGCTCGTCGGAAACAAACAGTTCTTGTATTAGACCTTGACACATGTTTTTATATAGTCTTTGTTAAAATAATTTTATTGAGGCCAAAATTTGTGAAAATCGCAGAAAACGCTGTGTGAATATTTATGACCAGCACTGTATATATCTTAGTGTATCACTATCGGTCAGTGAGATGAGAATGATGTCGTTTTATAACAATTCACAATGAGCATACTACAAACTATGGGACAGACGACGAAACACATTACATGAATACCTTCGGAGGCCTCTGCTATAGACTCTAGTACATATATATGGGCAAGTCCACCAAATCGTTTACTCTTCGAAGGGCTGTCTAGGCGAAGATCACTACAAGCATCTCATCATAACTGTCGTGATATAAGGATATAAGTATTGAAGGTAACGAAATAAGATGGAATTGTCCTTGGAGTATTCGAGAGTAAAGTTCTTCGGAAGATTTATGGTCCCTTTCAGAGTCCAACGGCTTCACTATCTAGGTCATTGTATGCGAATGAAAAAAACACGCTAGGGATCAAGAGATGTTGCTTTCGATATTCGATTATTGCAGTAGAAAATGGGATTAGTATTGGAGTTCCTATTTTTTTGGCTGCATCATTTTAAGACTTCGCTATTAAGGAGATCTTTCGTCGTCTTAGGATTTACCAACATCTTAGAATTTACCAACGTAAATTACAAATGTTTCCCTCAAGGTTTCAAAGAATAAAATCATTCTCTAAAAAGTCAAAGGTTACGTGGATTTAACCATACATATGTAGATATGCATTCAGGTGGCTTGTAGAATGTGACTTTCTGGCACAGTTTTGAAGGGGACGTCATCAAGGACGTTCTTTTACCCTACAGCCACGTGGAATTATCCTAAAACTAAAATATTGGATTGTAATTTTGTGCACATTTTTAGAATTGCCTGCTTCCTTGATCGAACATTGAGTCATATGCCAGAGGCGCAGCGCATTTCAGTGTTTCCATGTAACAGTATACGTTTTAAAAGGATATTCCTTACCTTCAAAGGTAAAGACCTCATATAAAATGACAGAGTCCAAAGGCTTACGAGAACTTTGTTCTAAGCCCAAATTGAAAAACCCTATAAAGAACCAGGATTTATGTTATAAAATAACTCTGGCCTCTCGGAAAAGACTAGCAGCTTTTTAGGACACTTACTGATAACCGTGTCTTTTCCAATACGCAGATCTTCAACCCTGCTAGTGTGTTTCTGCCGGTAGCCGCGCTTCTTTTATTTGTGATTGTGTCCTGTACGAGCTCTCATCAAAAGAATATAGTAACTAGCCTTACAAAAACTTTCCGCCTGCCATGACCATTCATTCGTTGCGTGTCAACGCACTCTAGTCATCTCTTGTTAGTGATAACGAGACCAATAGGAAATACCAATTGTTTTTACCATCTCAGTCGAGACATCTTTCAACAGTGTCTATGATTCCGAGCCATATATCACGACAGGTTTGGTAAGAGACTGACAGAGCGTGGTTGAGAGCGGACTTAATTATATTTCCCGGTCTAAAGTGAACTTGTTGGTAAGACATAATTTTCGCCCCTTCCGAATAGACGAATTTCTTTACAGTTTTTAATTTGTATCCCGCACCATAGGGAGTAGCTTTTTCTGAAGCCTGACTTGGTTTAGAATGGCTTACAGAACTTCTTCAAAATCCTACCGGAGTTGTTGTTATTTTCTGCATTTTCTCCAGGATTTGCCGTATCGTAAAGGTCTCGTCCATGGTAGAGTTACCACGTCTGAAGTCGCAACGATAATACCCAAACTGCTTGTCGTCTAGCCATGTACATGAGCCAAATATTCGGGAAATAATCAATCCTATTACCAGAACTATACACAGCCAGTAATGACAACTTCCGACGCACTAACTGGATGGCGAAACCGCATAGATATGAACAGTGTCGAGGTCCAGTCCACTCCAAAGACTTTCTCTGGTCTGTTCGTGAAAACTGGAATGCCAAGTCTCTGTGAGCGTTCACCAACTGCTCGTAGTTGCTCTCCACACAGAGATACAGATGGATATAGAGAGAGAGAGAGGGAGTTAGAGATAGAGAGTGAAGGAGATAAAGATAAAGAGAGGGAGAAGGAGAGAGAGGGAAAGAAAAAGAGAGGGAGAAGGAGAAAGGGAGAGAGAGAGACGAAGGGAGACAGAGGAGTGGACAGTGTTAGGAGTTCTACCACTAATGTGATAGAAATTCTACCACGTTAGCTGAAAATCTACCACATTATATGTTAGAAACTTGTTTAAAAAGCATAATCTCTACCTATAATGGGCTTTCGAAATGAAGCTATCTTTCCTAATACAGATCTCGTCAGAGAAATACAAATATCTTCTACATATAGCCTTTAACCCAGTTAGAAAATAACTTTACACCAGACATGTTCTATTCCCATTAGAATTGAGTAATCAATTTATTGGATGGCTCTTTCAATCAATAATTATTATTTAACCCATTAACGACGAAGGGGTATTTAAATACCCCAAAAACAGAATTCATCCAAATCGCCATATCTTGAAAACTATAACAGATACCACACTGTTTTCTTTTTTTTAATGTTGAGAAAGTCTAGTGTAATCCCTTCTACTATATAGTATTATGAAATTCCGAGTACTTTTTGTCGTTTTTTCTTATCTAATGTGGGGAGTTGAAAATATATTAAAAAAGAATATTTAACAATTCCTAAAAAATTAAAAATTAAAAGAACTTGCTCAAACTTCAGAAAAAGTTTGCCTATGATATTCTCCAAACAT
This sequence comes from Merzomyia westermanni, assembly GCA_949987695.1. Classification (NCBI taxonomy): domain Eukaryota; kingdom Metazoa; phylum Arthropoda; class Insecta; order Diptera; family Tephritidae; genus Merzomyia; species Merzomyia westermanni. The sequence continues at coordinate 37,967,059 of OX465288.1, forward strand.
AATCCGAACCAAAATCTTGATCGTGTGAATGCATTAGGAATTTTGAGCCTATGTCTTAGTGGAGGTATTTAAATACCCATCCGCCGAAATGAGTATAAATTATTAGATAACATTGATTTTCAAATAACTTTTTTTAGAAGGTCGTTATGTTTTTTTATGTTTCTTGTGCCGCTTAAAGCAAATAAATCAAATAAATTATATAATTTAATATTGAAATATTTATTAGTGGGATCTTTTGATCTTTAGCTGGTAAAAAAGTTATCAAACGTCACATTGTGGTTTTCGGGACGTTTAAGATGGGACAATAATTGAAGAACAACGTTTTCTCCAAGACCATAATCATTACTGAATTTGGTAGCTGCACCAGCAAAGGTCATGAACTGGTAACAATAGCCATCGTCAGACGTCAAAGACCAATATTTGTATCCAAATCTAATTGGCTCATTTTACAAGAATGACTTCCATAATAAGCGATCATCTGCTCATCTATGCTTAAGTTTTGGGAGAATACGCCGAACTGCTTGAACTTTGTATTCAAAATAGTGGCGATACTTTAGCAAATTTGTCACTCGGTGGTTGTCAAAAACATGTATATATCTCTTGATTCGTTTGAATCTGTTTCGACTCATAGATTTCTTTATGTACTCACAGCCTAGAGATTCACGGTTAGACCAATATGCTGCTATATTGGGCAATGTGTGGTAGCCAGTAATGTATAAAATGCCAAGGAAACTTTTTAGCTCGTCAATTGTTGTTAAAAATTCAGTATCATTATGATCAGATGAATATTATCATTTAGGTCTTCCGTATCACTGACAGCATCCACTTTCTCAATTGGCGCAATAATAATATTTATTTTATCCGCATTTCCACCGGATTCGTTCCCGTCACTCGAAAGTAGTTCCAAAGCAGTTAACAATTTTGTCTTATCATTTTTACTGAGCAAAATTTTGGTCTTCACTTTTTTTTTTTTTTGGTTTGTGACACTCCAAATGCGGAGCGAAATGGCCAAGTGTTTAAATCATCTTAAACAGCCAGGTTATCTTTCATTTTAATTGTGTGTTGCCATATTATTTCATTGGTATGACGTGTATTAAATTTATCATTCTTTTATTCGATATGTTCCGTTTTTTTTATTGTTCCGTTATTCGATGTATTCCGTTATTTTCACATATTTTCAATATCTCTTTTTTTTCTTTTCACAAACATTGTTTCTATTTTTCGTGGTTCCCGTTTTTATACACGTGGGTTTTTTTTTCATATTTTTTTATTTATCGTTCCGTTATTCGATATGTGCCGTTATTTTTACATATTTTCAATATCCCGTCTTTTTTTTTCCAAACTCAAGTTTTTTGTTTTCAAATTAATGGTAAATGTTACTCTTCTCGTGGTTCCCTTGTGGGGAGCACAAACGCTTTACTTGATACTAGCTCAAGTAAGCAATGCACTTCCCAAGTTGACGAAAAACGGCGTGAAAGAGCTGACCAAGTCCGTTTCTGAGGTCCAACCAACACCAAGTCCATTTATAAAGATTGGTTGGACCTTTCAACCTTTCACGTCCTTTTCCGGCAACACTACAAACGAAACTGTTCAAGGTCTTCACTTATTTACACAAAAGTTACTTTTCAATGCTGTTTTGTTTATACTTTCGTTACACAACTCATATCAGCTGTTTGGCTTGGCAAGATAATGCTGCCATACCGAACATTTTATTTATGCCCAGAACTCGAATTTTCCGGATGGGTATTTAAATACCCCCTGAAAATCTCATTACAACTTCTAAGACTTATATAAGCAATGTGATAAAATTTCAATAAAACCACACAACGGAATCTATGAGCAGGCTTTAATGGGTTAAATTGTTTTCAAAAAACCCGGAATTACTAATTCATTTTTATTGGAAAAAACACAAAAAAAAATAAATAATCCATAAAATCAAAAAAATCAAAAGTAATCAGAAATAATCGAAATAAAGTTTTTTATATTTTTTAATTACTTTTGATTTTTCTGATTATTTTGGAGCATGTGCGTATGTTTGTCTGCAACAACAACAAAAAGTAATCAAAAAGAATCAAAAGTAATCAAGCAATATAAAAGAATAAAAAAAAGTTTTGATTGTTTTTAATTATTTTTGATTGTTCTTGATTATTTTTTAAAATAATTATTAAAAACCAAGAACAATGGGTAATAAATCATTAGTAGGCTTTTCCAAAAAATAATAAATCAAACCGGTATCATTACTATTAGTAATCATTACTTAACAGGTCTGCTTGACACCACCGGAAATATGTATACGTATAATTAAATTGTAATTGTATTTAAGAAAAATTCATAGAAAGGATCATTATTGAGCCAATCGAATTCAAGGAAAGTTTTTGGAAATTTTGTCTGTCTGTATGTGTGTTTGGACGCGCATCACTCAAAAACTGCTTAATAGAATTGAATGCAACTTTCACCGTTGCATTACCAGGCATCTAACTTGAAATAAAAATATCCCTAAATGCGATAACTCCTCTGTTTCGGAGTTATCGACCAATATGCGGACCAAAATGACACAAAATGTGTTAGTACAATATGGCTTTCAAACAAAAGGTGCTTATGAGTGCTGTAATAAGTGATGGGATTAAGCTCCATATCTCAACTGGTTTCGGAGATACAATGATTTAAATCGAACTTAGTCTGTTATATGTGCTGAGACGCAGCGGGTTGTCTAGTGTAAAATAAAGTTGTAACCGAAATCCACCACCTTTTTCTCAAATCTGCCACAATTTTTTTGCAATCACACCACTTATTAAAATTTGCAAGTCCGAACACTGCCTCGGGGGAGGGTGTTGGGGAAAAAGAGAGAGTGGAGAGCCGAGACAAAGGGCGATGTGAAGGGGGCGAGTTATGATGCAGGCTTTTGATTTCACAGAAAAATTTTTTCTGAAAAAAATTACAAATTTAATAGCAAATCTATGTGTGGAATTGATAAATTTCGAATAAAGTAATAAAATCTTTAGTTTATAATAATTTTCCGTCATTCACAGCTGCGCAAGTTGAATTTGTTGCCTTTGCATGAGGCTAATTAAGCAGCTTATTACACCTTACACTTGCATACACAAACACGCTTATGTATGTACTTGTGGTCTTACTTAGTACATACTTTGTTTTCATTTTGTAGAGTACAGAGCCTAATGTTGTTGTTGCTGATATTCTTTTTTTTTTGTGAAGACTTACATTGCTGGTGTTTGTGCTATTTTTAATATCTTTGTGGCAAATTTTAGCAATGCATAGAAAATATTTTATTCAGCATCTGCATAAAGATAGCGCCAATCTTGCAGGTACAACCGAACGATCCCTTAAGTTTAGTTGGTGTGTTTTTGGTTTCGCGATATGTTGTCGGGTGCGGAATCAGGCGCATCGATTTTCTTTTATTGAAATCTAATTGTTGATCTTTGATCAGTGCAATGGTAGTGTAGAAAATAGTGAAATAAATGAAGTGGAAAAGTGTGATGTATTTTGTTGTTAAAAAATAAAAAATCTCATTCGCGTGGAAAAAGTAAAAAATAGTTTACAAATAAAAAACATAATTTCTACATTTGATGAACTAAAATAACCGCTCGAAGTTATTTAACATATGCAATTGAAAGCCTCTTATTCTATTGACAAGTGAAGCTAAAATAGATATTTTTTGTTTCTAAAGCTCAAGTTGTTAAGTTATTTAAAATGCATTTTGAAAATTAATAAATGTTACTCATACAACCCGTGGTGCATATACGAGGTGTGTTCAAAACGTATCGCGAATTTTGAATTTTCGCTGGTTACGTATATTCGAATTTCGAATTTTTTGTGGCGTTATGTTGGTACTCATGTCTCTCACTTATGCCTACAAGCTCGGCCATTTTGAATTTCGATTTTTACCTATTCAAAAAAATGGATCAAAGAACCTGTATCAAATTTTGTGTGAAATTGTGCGGGGATGCATTCCGAATGTTGACTGTGGCATACGGAGAAGCTACCTTGGACCGAAGCAACGTTTATCGGTGGTACAAAATGTTCTCAGAAGGCCGGGAAGATGTGCAAAGAAGAACAAAAATTGGCTTTTGCACCACGATAACGCCCCTGCTCACGCATCGTTGCTTGTGCGCGACTTTTTGGCCAAAAACAACACACTAATGATGCCGCAGCCACCGTATTCCCCAGATCTGGCCCCCTGTGACTTTTTCTTGTTCCCTAAACTGAAGAGGCCCATGAAAGGACGACGTTACGCTTCTCTTGACGAGATAAAGACGGCATCGAAGGAGGAGCTGAACAAGATACAAAAAAATGATTTTTTGAAGCGCTTCGAAGATTGGAAAAACCGTTGGCACAAGTGTATAATATCTCATGGGGATTACTTTGAAGGGGACAAAATAGATATTCATGAATAAATAAATAATTTAAAAAAAAACACAAAATTCGCGATACTTTTTGAACACACCTCGTACACTCACTGCAGAGAGCGTGTATGTATTAATATTAGGGTGGGTCGATTTGAATGGACGAAAGTTAACCGACGTAGTGGAACTTTTTTTTTCCTGAGCCCAAAGCCTATCGAAAAATCTATGGCGCGATATCGGTTAATAAATCGACCCATTCTAATGTATATATGTATGTTCTAACTTGCAGCCCCAACCGTTACATGGAATCGAATGAAATTTTTCCACAATATACTTCGAAGGCGGTACCAAAGCTTAGGACAACAAATACAGTTTTAGTAACGACTAGTAAACCCGGCCACGCTTCGCTACGCTTCAAACCTTATAATAGACCGAGTCCGATTTTGATCATTATATCTTCCATACCAGATAAGATATGGAACTTACTGCCGCACACATTCTCATCTTTCGTTTCATACCCATATTGTACTAACAAATTTGGGGCCGCCTTGGTTCACATATTGGTTGATATTTAAGAAACTGTTCAAGCTATCGAATTTAGGGATATCTTAAATTTTAACGTAGACGTCTAGTAACGGCTCGGTGAAAGTTCCATTCATCAGTTTTTGAGTGATGCGTGATTAAATATACATGCAGCAAACAAAAATTGTAGAAACTGTTGATTTGCATTCCATTGGCATTATAATGATCCCTCCTTTCAATTTTTCTTGAATATCTACAATGTAGAGACATCAGAGGGCGGCCGCCGTGGTGTGAAGGTAGTGTTGCCGGCCTACCACACCGAAGGTCCATGGTTCGAGCCCTGATACAGGTAACATCAAAAGTGATTTGAAAAAAGTTTTTCAAAACGGGGTCGCCCCTCGGCAGTGGTTTGGCAAACTCTCCGAGTGTATTTCTGCCATGACAGGCTTCTCAGCAAAAGTTCGTCTCCTTTGTAGATGCTGTTCGGAGTCGGCAAAAAAACTGTAGGTCCCACCAATTTGTAGGGAAAATTCAAATCGGCACACCACAAATTGGAAGAGAAGCTTGGCGCAAAAATCTCTTAGGAGGTTTATGATGATATACCTGTTGTATATCGCGCCATAGAGATAGAGATAGATAGAGACATCGACCTATTACAATTTTATTATATGTAGAGATGTAGCATCTTAGCGGCTGGGGTTTGCTATTTTGTCGAATTCTATCATTCACGGGCGGTCAATAAAAAAATTTTGATAACAGACATCCTTTGGTAGTTTTGTATAAATGGACCTAAAACCGCTCATAATCGTGAATTAAAAAAAAAAAATTGGTGTGACCGTTGTATTTTGAAATCAAAACGCAGTGAAATTTACAACTAAAACATTCTTCTGACTTCATAAAGAGAGACAAAGGAATAGAGAGCCCGAAAAGAGGAAGTATGGAGGTGGATGCGGAAAGATGAGAGATGGAGAAAGCAGAGGTTAAAAAGGCAGAGACAAACTGCCATCCAGCTGCAATTAGCGCACAACTCGTAAATGAGGTGAGTCTTATATTTAAAAGCCACGGTTTGAACACTTCCCACTTTATCCAACCCATTATGTTTAAATAATTGAGCAGCTGTCAAGCCTCATAAGCTTGCGTTCTGTGGGACACTCAGCGAACTGTTCCACGAAGAGTTATTCTACCACGGCAGTGCGTTGCCACTCCATTCGCGCAACATGAGACCCAATAATCTAGGTCCCTGTGAAGTCTCTCTAAGTCAGTGCTGGGATATGATAAGTCTCAGGGACGAATCGTTTTATTTCGATAGATCCACGTTGAACTAACTCATAGGTCATTTCTTTCCACTAGTTATCACGATGCCGCTGTACCCAAGTTAACGAAATACTTTTGCGACACGCCAGTCGCATTCTCTTTATACCGAATAAACAAAGTCAATTTTATCACCCTGATCCATGAGATCGAAAAAACTTTGGCTGTTCGTGAAGAGGGCTACCCAATTAACTGTCCTATTCGTCGACATTAATGTCATGTAAGCTCCCTGAAAAGCGAAGATTTCGGATTGAAATACTCTCGTTGAATCCGGGTGCCGGATAGAAATGAAAGTGGTTATGAGTGGTTTTATTTTGTTTTGTTGTTTTTCCGACAGGGTGAATGATTGATGTATATTGGAACGATTTTTCGTCATCCCTTGTCAAATTTGGTTTTGAGACAAACCGGTTTCGGCGTTGTGCCATCATCAGTGTCGATTTTCGTTCTGAACGAAAAATCGTTCCAATATACATCAATGGTTATGAGTGCTTCAAAAATTGCTCTGCCTACTTCACAAGTCTAAGTGCAAAGGAAAGCTCACCCATCTCATTATCCTCAAGTCAGAGAGGGCAGATTGAGTGTTCGAGTAAACTGACCTGGCAACAATCCCACAAGTTGTCTGCAGGCCCGCCTGCTCAATGACAACAGACACCTACCAATATCTTCTCAGATTGATGGAGTCCTGAGTTTTTCCCACCTTCAGCGCCTCGATGCGTCCAACTGATTGCCTCCTTAACCTTACCAACAAGATTCTGCAAGGCAGTCTTAGATGATTTCCCAACCTGGTAAGCAAGTTGATGTGGAGATTGACAATGGCGTCGCTCAAATTGGAACCGCAACAAGTCTCTTGAAAGTCTTCAGCAGCAATAATATCATGCTGGTAAAAGGTCTTGGGATTCGTAGAGAAGTCTTTACCCACCTTAAAAAGAAAGACATCAGCAACCAGTCTCCATGCAAATGGGACGTAAGTAGTGTTACTATGGCGGCCGCCGTGGTGTGAAGGTAGTGTTGCCGGCCTACCACACCGAAGGTCCATGGTTCGAGCCCTGGTACAGGTAACATCAAAAGTGATTTGAAAAAAGTTTTTCAAAACGGGGTCGCCCCTCGGCAGTGGTTTGGCAAACTCTCCGAGTTTATTTCTGCCATGACAGGCTTCTCAGCAAAAAATTCGTCTCCTTTGTAGATGCCGTTCGGAGTCGGCAAAAAACTGTAGGTCCCACCAATTTGTAGGGAAAATTCAAATCGGCACACCACAAATTGGAAGAGAAGCTTGGCGCAAAAATCTCTTAGGAGGTTTATGATGATATACCTGTTGTATATCGCGCCATAGAGAGAGAGAGAGAGTGTTACTAGGATAAGTATCTGAAGACACATTTGGTGCCAGTACTGGTCCATCCCTGTTTCCAACAAACTGTTTCTTGAACTTATAGTATATACAAAAGATTGATACAAAATCATGCCGTAGCCCATTTCATTGTCTTCTGAGCCACAAATAAATATGATAACACTCACCTGATTTTTGAAGATGTATATATTTCAGCCTCGAGACATAAAGCTTTTGTTGATAAAACGTTTAAACTGGAGCTCTTGAAAAACTTTTTCGGTGCTTTTAAATTCGACCACTATTTGAAAATAATAACCAAAAATTGTTCCAAATTTTGTGGAAAGCTATTCGTTTGACTTTCGGACTTTTTTGTTGGTGTTGATAGATTTTGGTTGGTTTGCCATCATCGACGTTTCTCTCTTCAATTACGCGCTACTGTTGTAGATTTATTTTAAATTGGCTTCTTTGGGGTTTCTTTCTCTATATACTATTTGGTACTTTGTATAGTTGTTTTTTTTATTTGTTTACTAGTATAAATGAAATCATTGTTGTTGTTTTTAAAAACTGTTGTCATTGTCACATTTGCCATAATGATTAAGCCGGTTGATGTTCGTGTCTTCGAATGTTTAATTTGTGTTTCATTTCCATTACCGTTATTGCTATCATGCTCGTTTTTTCGTGTGTATTTTCGGCTTCGTTTACGTTTTCGCATTGACATTCGTGTCGATATACTTATCGATAACAAAATTGCACGCAATCGCTTTTCATCATTGGCACCTTTGCCATCCACATCGGTATAGGCGTAACTAACATCTGATGTCGCGCAAAAATTCATTCATATTTCACCTTTATACTATAAACAATTACCAACTGCTAGGTATACGTATTATCACCGCACATGGTACAAATGAAGACACCAGCATACACTAATTCAGCACCTTGGAGGGCTATCATTAAGGCACTCAGAATAATTTCGAGTTTGAGAACGTAAGTTTGAAAACAACATAAATAAATAACAATAGCAAGACTGGGCAGTGTTAATATAACGGACGCTGTCGCTTGCCAAGCTAGAAAAGAAAGAGAAGAAAAATAAACACGTATTTAACTACTATGATAACAGTTAGATATACATTAGGGTGGGTCGATTTGTATGGACGAAAGTTAAGATATCGCGCCATCGATTTTTCGATAGGTTTTGGGCTCAGGAAAAAAAAGTTCCCCTACGCATACCCAAACAAATAATTTTCGAGCCTGCGAAATTTAATCTTTTTGACTTTTTTCGACTTTGATTCTTAAGGTTTTTTTCATGACCTACTAAAAAAATTTTCGTTTGATTTTAAAATTTTCATGCATACCCTGTCCGACCCAAAAATGTCCGCTAAAAACGTTGGCGATAACAGTTTTTTGAAAAAAAATTAAATTTTCGGGTTTTGGGAAAGTCGATTTTTCGACCAAAACCAGTCCCAAAACCCGAAAATAAACTTTTTTTCAAAAAACCGTTTCAGCCAACATTTTTAGCGCATAATTTTAAGTGGGACAGGAAATATGAGACAAATTCGTTTGCATCGAAAACATTTTTGCATGTATGCTGAAAAAACCCTTAAAAAAATGGCGAAAGGGTTAATTTTTTGACCAAAACACTCCCCAAAACCCAAAAATATTTTTTTTTTTCAAAAAACTGTTATCGCCAACGTTTTTAGCGGACATTTTATAGGGTATACATGAAAATTTTAAAATCAAATGAAAAATTTTTTAGTAGGTCATGAAAAAAACCTTAAAAATTAAAGTCGAAAAAAGTCAAAAAAATAAAATTTCACAGGCTCGAAAATTATTTTTTTGGGTATGCGTAGTGGAACTTTTTTTTCCTAAGCCCCAAAACCTATCGAGAAATCGATAGCGCGATATGGGTTAATAAATCGACCCAGTCTAATATACATAAATAAATAAATAAGAGCTAAATTCTGGTGTTAAACGTCGCACAAAAGAAGACCTATGCTCATAATAAACCGTAAAAACACTCTTAAATTATTCAAGCAGAGAGCTACTTCCCTGCAGAGAACTCAGTAGCTGGTAAAAAAATTTCTGGGTCCTTACTTTGTAGTTCTATTCGAAAGAAAATTTATTCGCTTTTGAGTGATTAGTACTCTGTAAGAAATTTTCAAATATAACCCATTTGCTGTTCGAGTTACATTCTGTTCCCTACGTATTTGATTTATCCCCGTTTCGATTGTAGAACATTTGGTACTCCGTATTTCGAAAGCATATGCAAAAATGGTGGAAAATCAGAAAATTCTATTCGACAACAATATAGCAAACGGAAATCCAAACAAATGTAATTTTTTATGATTACACTGCGTTACACACATTCTGTCCTATGAACCAAATATACTTTTTAAAAATCGATCTAAAGTCTTTCACGCAGGCGGACAGACGGACACTACGACCTTTATACTTTATACATAAAAAACAAAAAATTCTGACGTGTACATGAAAATCGCCGATACACGTGTATTTTTATTTTTTCTCCCCTTTCCGAAAAATTATATTTGGTTCATAGGACAGAACTAAAGCTCGTTTTTGTAACGCAGTGTTATAATAAAACAATTTATTGTTTTCTTTTCATCTAAAAATCATTGTAATCGCAGAAAGAGTTAATCAATTGCTGTTGACAGAAAATAGTTGAAGAATGTTAGGTAAGAAATTTTAAAAATTCAACAAAAAAAATGTGTTGTTAAAAGTATTTATATACATATTTAAAAAAATTTAATTTTATTTAGTGAAGATAGAATAACACAAGTAAGGAAGTCTAAGTTCAGGTCGAACTGGACACTAAATACCCAGCTGTGTAAAAGTGCTCGCGGTAAATTGTTATGGAGTTATTACCTGAAGAGGTTTTAAAATTTTCGACTACCATGTGGGCAATACCAGGCTCATTCTGTTCCATAATTATATTCTACACTGCTATTAACAGTCGAATTTAAAAATTTCTTAACTCATAAATGGGCGGTTCCACGCCCACCATTCAAAATTTTTCCGAAAATCGTATATTATATAATTTACCTGTATCAGTAAATGAGATATGGGCAGTTCAGTATTTGTACCTCCTTTTCAGATAACTTTTATGAAAAAGTAGGCGTGGTCGAAAAGCGATTTCGCTTATTTTCTATGGGTGTATGTAACACAACCATAGCATACCTCCTACTAAATTTCGTTGTTATAGCATAAACGGTTCTGTAGTTATTAACCGTCGAAGTTTGAAAATTTGTTTACTCATATGTAGGCGGTGCCACGCCCCTCTCCTAAAAATGTTGTAAAATCGTCAATAGAATGATTAATTCAGTGAAATTACCAAATTCCATTATTGTAGCCGCTTTTATTATTGAATTATATCATTTTAAACGTTTTTCGAAATTTTCGATATCGAAAAAGGGGCGTGGTTCATTCAAATAACTTAATTATTACTCAAGTTATCGTGCCCACGGACGGAGCAGAGAACATGTCTTAATCCATTACTCTGTTCATTTTAAGAACTTTGCTATATATAACTCTATATCTAACTTTATTATTTTATACCTTTAAAAACCACCGTTATATGGACAAAACTATGATACCCTATGTACTAGTACAGCTGGGTATAAAAATTGATTTTGTTTTTATGGAAAAATTTAAATAATAATTGAATACTAATTCTTGTTAAATGGTCTTGAGCTTCTGCTACTTACGAAATATGTAAAATGAAAAGACTTTAAAAATAATAATAAAAATAACTAAAAGCAAATCACAAACAGAGACCGGCGAACTCACTTTTCACTCAAAACCACTTTTTCATAAAGCTTTAAAGGTAGAGGATTTCTGTATTGGGTTGTAAACGAAAATGTTGTGTTCAATGTTCAGAATCGCTAATACTTACAAAAAAAAAAAATTTTGAAAACTGGGTAAGTCCATACATTTTAAAACTTTGCAGGTTGAGTGCATTTTTCAATAAATTGAGTTGTTCTACTGAAAAATGTGTCTGATTGGAGTGAGCAGCTTTTATCGCTGCGACGGAGATTTATAAAATTTAAATCCAAATTTTTTGCAAGAGCAAAATAGCCAATCTATGCATTGAGACATGATACCGGGAGATAGTTGAATTTTTCGGAGAGTACAAGAAATATTTTCGAAAACACGGAAACAGTGGTTATTCAGTAGATAATTCGAATATAATCACCGAATTTGGCGTGGATATTGAAATTGTGAAATAATTTTTTTTAATTTTAGAAAATGGCCATATTTTATTAAGTCAACTTTATAAATATTGTCAGTCATAAATCTAACCCTTTTAAGATATCATAACACACACATTACTCTTATGGCAAGGCATGTGGAAAAATTGGACGAAATCGGTTAAGTATCACGCCCACTATTATATAAAGGATTTTTGAAGAAATCATTAACGTATATTGTAGGTAATATCTCTGCTAAAAATAACGCTATGTCAATTATATTTCACTTCAAAATCGTCAGTGTGCGAAGAAATGCGAAAAGCATAGGGTTTATAAAATGGGCATGGTCCCTCCCCTTTTATAATGGATTATTCCACAACTGAACATGAACAAAAATGTATTTCTCGTAACGAAATTTGTTGAAAATGGCGATTTTATAATACCTGTAACTGTTTAAACTGAAAACAAGAAGAATCGGTGGTAAACCACACCCACTTTTTTAATAAAGTTCTGAAAAATATTTTGGCACCGCAATACTTCTGTAACTTTTCTACCTCAAAGTAGAAGTAAGATCAGAGAATGTTAGAATGTTTCTAAAGTAGAAGTAAGATTTATCACGAATAATACGATTTCCAGGCAGGATTTGGCTACATACAGTGTGCGACAAAATTTAAGCACCAAAATTCTCTTTAAAACATTTTACTCAAAAAAATCGTTATTAAACTTTTTATTGTAATTGGTCCTTTTTATTCAAGACGAATACATATTAGTTATTATAAATTTGAATAAAAAAAGTAGTTTACCAGTTCATCCAAAAATTGTTGTACAAAGTATCCGATGAACTTAAAAACTGGAGGGACAAAACTTAAGCACCATCAAATATTTATGGGACAAGCCCTGCTTTTTCGTTATTTCGTGGCATAATCGTGACTATTTATGGCACGATCCATCATTTTCTCTTTTTGGTTAAATGGCATGAGCTACAACAATACGTCAACATTATTAGCCATAAACTATTTTTTGAAGCAAATTGCTATACGTTTCGGCAGAGTGTCTTCCTGATAGATCCACCTTAATGCCATTCCTTCCCTCTTAAGAAATAGGATAAAGAATTTATGAATATATTAGTTATATCATTCGATGGTATAAATTGGACCCACTCCATGACCGCAGAAACAAACCCATTCACTGCCTCAGCCGTGTTTCACCGATCAAAAAGTATAGTAAAAGTGAGTAAGCGTTGTTCTTTACGCCTGGGAACAAGCTTCAGAGCGTCCTATTATTTCATATTATTTCTCTTCTATCTGAAATCGAAGAGGCTTCAAAGCTGCGAAGTGAAGTAATCAGTTTTAAAGAGCTCGTCTTTAAATGGTCCTACATGGGGTGGATATAACAAATTCTTTCATAAAAGAAATATTTTTAGTCCACGAGCAATTTTCCGATCGTTACTATTCGGTGTTTTTCGTGCACTATCACCTCTCTGTACATTGCTAAGTGTGCATGTTGAATGGAAACCGTTTGTAGTACGCTAAATAAGGCCATGAAAAATGTTAAAACATTTTGAAATAGTATTTCCTGATTTCTTTTGATTAAATTCGGGTAAAATTCTTTCTCGAAGTACCACGAAATAATTATTTCCAGCAAATCTTTTAGACTTATACAGATCATCCAACCTCGTTAAAGGGCTAAATAAAAAAAGGGAACCATTGTTTGAAATGTTTCGAAATGCATCGGAGTGGTTATTAGGGCTCACGTTTACCGCGATTTTATGGTTTTTACAACACATTTAAAGAAAAACAAGACCTACCCTGATTTGGTGCTTTTGTTTTGTCGCACAAATTTTTTAGTTAGCCTGGAAAGCGCAATTCTTTATTTTTAATGGACCATGAAAACAGTTTTTTTTCATATTTCAAGTAACTAATGTTTCCTTCAACGATAAAAAAAAAAAATTTCAAATCTGCGCATAGAATTTTATTTTATCGGGCTTAGCAGAGAGACTTTCGGTGCTTTAATTTTGTCGTACACTGTATATCTTTTGTGAAAGTATGCGTGGTGACACGCTCTTTTATTTTCGAAGGCGGCTTCTCGTAACTTTCATCAGATATTTCCATGAAAATTGGATATCTCTACTAGGTTCGATTATACCCAAACATAGACTTCTTCCTTATTATGATAAAAATGTTTAGATCATTATAAAAAAAAAATATTTATAATTATTTATATACATACCACGATCGCTTAAACTGCTCTTCCGTCCCAATACAATACGTATTGTCTCGACGATAACCATTGCTAATAATATACTTCCATCACGAGTCAGATCCTCCGAAGTATAATTTAAACCGATTGCCTTCAGAACACCCACACCAACCTCAAATGTTGCATACATACCAAAGTAAAATGAATTTAAATACATCAGAATTTCGTAAATAAGACTGGCATTCATTTTCATAAGAATATGTCACCGAGTTTGGAGCTGAATGATTACACTGTTCTACCAACGGTTGGCGGGTTAGTTGTTTTGGTGCTGTAGCAGGTAGAACAGGCTATGGCCGTTGACTGACTATGACGTTTTTGTTATTGTTGCCGTGTGCTGTCTATCTAGTTAACGGTTAACCGTTGCTTTCGGTGTGTGGAGTTTGGTAATGGTGTTGGTGTTACTGGTACGGCGCGACGTTGTGGCGGCAATCGATGTCGTTGCTGTTGGCGGCTATCAAATGCGCTTTGTTGTTGTCAGTGTTGAATGTGTCGCTGGTGTTAATGACGTCGTCGATTGGTGGCTGTGTTTGGCTATTTATTTAATTGTGAGTATGTTGTGTTTTGGTTTTATTTAGTGGGATGTAGACCCATTGGAATGCTTGCGCTTATTGGTCGGCTTTTGGTCGTTGGTCGTTTAAGAGCTGTTGCTTCTTTGTCGTTTGGATTTTTTTTTATGTTCTCATTGTGTACACTGCTTTTTGTTTTCAAAGGATTCACTCTACATACATATTTGTTTGTTGTTAGCTTTATTGCCTTTATTTTTGCTCGTATTTTATGTTGATGGCTAAAGTTTTGTTTTTGTATTAGTTTTATGACATTTTCAAATAATGCGCGTTGCCAGGTTGTGGGTTTGGCTGCGGTAGGCTTTGAGGTTAAAGTAGGTTATACTTCTGTATTAATTTACATATTTTACTGTTGCTTACGATGGAATACATACATACAATTCGCGAAATATTGATACGAACTGCGGTGCATTAGTCCAACCCGTTTCAAATAAAAAAAATTAGAAAATCAGCGCCAAATGTTCTTAGACTTCAGAGAGAGAATTCACAATCAGAGATTTTCAGGGTAACCTCTATGTGATTAAGAATGTAACATAACATGTAAATTAAAAATGTTTTTATATTAGGAATACATATTCCCAATATCAGCCAAATCGGTCCGTAAATGCGGGTTTCTCAATATCTCGACACTAGCGACACGTAGCAAGTAAATTAAAAAAAAAAAAAGGTGTGAGTACCAAGTAATCGTGGAGTTTGATGTGTAAACATGTGTATCCTGTAAAAAAATGTCTCTTTATTTTTTTTCCTTTCATCTCTTTTATCTTCCTTTCCTTTCATTTCGTTTGCTTTCCTTTCCTTCCTGTTATCATAGATCCTTTTAAATAATTTAATTTCATTTAATTTTATTTCATTTTGTTCTATTTTCTTTTATTATTATCTATTTCATATTATGTTATATTAGTTAATTTTTTTGCATTTCATCCCATAAGTATAACCACAAAGATTACACAAACAAAACCATTTAGCTACCGTCTTGAGTATTCTGAGCTAAAATAAATTTAACATGAATTGTTTTTAGGAACACTGTGTATATTTATGAAAAACGCAGTTGCCTTCGTCTTTAGCCGATAGATAGCATTCATCGTGTTTATGCACGATTACCGAATAATAACAATCAGTAAAGCACTTGCATACACACACACACACATAAGGAGAGCGTAACATATATATCAGCAAAACAGTCAAAGAAGATTGATATGCACAAGGCACACAATGCACGAATACGGCAGAGGCACGCTTTCAGCCAGCGATGCGTAACTTTTCTGGAGCCCAAAGATGTTTACACATCAAACATTTCTTTGAGAGGTAATATACAGCCACATCGGGCCATAAATGCGATTTTTGCAAAACAAAACGACCCGCGCAGCACTTATCGGAATGTTTTTCCTTATATTGCATTATCAACGCGATTTGAACAATGGTGCGAACTTTAAAACCCCAGCTCAATGGGAAGTTGGCATAAAATCAAATTAAAAAATTCGCACACAGATACCATCGAAGCGACCTAATAAAAACATTTTAAAATGAAATTTTGCTTTCGTGATTTTATATTCAGACGTACTAATGCGCAGAGTATTATAACTTTTTCCACCTAACATTATGGCGTAAAGGAGTAAAGATAAAAATATAGTCCACATATCAAAGTTCTTAGAATAAATAGATAAATCAATTGAGTCATGTTCGTCTGTCCTACCGATAGCTGAAGTCAAATGGAAACCAGCGAGGCGAGTCATCCTCTATTTGTTTTTTTCCATTTTTCCGCCTCAGTCGAGCAGTTCCTTCTGTTTGCCGAATTCAGATAGGTATCGATATCAAAACCTTCTCGGCAGCAACTTCTTTAATACGTGTAGCATAATCTAGCATTTGGGCATTCATTCGTTGAACTATCTACGTAAAGCTCACACGTTAAATTTCCTGTGACACTCGCCGCTAGCTTTGGGGTAATCACCATAAATCTTCCAGAAAACTTATCTCTCGAATACCCCTCTTTAAATGAATGCGTTCACTACATCAGAACAGGTATGATGAGAGATTTACAAAAAATGATTTCTGCTTCTAGTATGGAAAAACAAGCCATCTCTTGGCCATACCAGATGAAACTCTTCAACAAAAATGCGTACAGGTGAACTATGAGTTGGCTAAGGGCCTCTTGTGAGGTGTCAAGGCTCTTTAAAACAAAAGGCCGAAGCGCCATGATATTACATTTCAAGTTGCTTATCTAAAAAGCTCATCTAAATTATTCAAGTCGTTTTTGGAAGGCTAATACGCAAATAAAAAAAAAATACAAAATACTAGGTGGCAATCCTATGAAAACATTCAAGGTGTCACACTTAATTGAGAGAGCTAAGACTGGAATATAATCTATACACAAAATTTCATTCAAATGTGTTTAGTAGTATTCGATATATTAAAGCATAAATATAATAGGAATACGTGGCAACCCTAGGTGATAACCCTGCTAAGAAATAGTACTGTGAAATAACACGTATATACATCCCATTGCATTTTTAAGAAAACATTGTATTTAGGTTGCAACCGCGTTAAAACAGCCTAAGGGGCAGCACTTAAGTAGCATACCAGCCATAATCAAAAATTCATCCAAATGGTTTAAGACTTCTTCGAGATAATAGGGATATACAAAGTATAAATTTGTTGCAAAGCTATGTGGCAACCCTGTCTAGAAATATTGAAAAACAACGTAATTATTTTAATTGATACAAATATTGGAATATTTCATTTAACTAAAAAACTTAAAATAGGTGGCAACGTTATAAAAATATTCCCAGTAGCAGCACTTACTTGGAAACTATTGGCATATTGTACACTATCTACATACCGAGTTTCATCCAAATCAGTTGATACATTTCCAAGATAGCAGTGGATACACAAATATATAAATATACAAGAACAGCTCGTTTAAAATGATAAGATATCTTGTAATTAATTGTTGACTTTTTCTATTAATATTTTCATACATTTATCGAGTTATGATTCTTTTTTCGTTTTTCCAAGCAATAAAAAATCTCGCAAAATTATTTTTTCTTTTTAAAATTCAGTTAAAATACGTACATAGTACAATCTGCTAAAAATAGGGGTACGGGGCGTATGAGTAACATTTACATTTCCATTGAGTACCGAAGTTGTCTAAATAGGGCTGTTGCGGAAGTGAACTTATCGGGGGGTCAATTCTGGTTTGGCGTTACCGTGAAGTGAAAAGTAAATACATAAATTCACCACGATTTTCGATTCACGTTTTACTTTAAATTTTCGATTGGAAGTGAAGTGAAAAAAGTTAACGTCAATATAAATTTTGTGTTAAAGTCAAAATTTCTAAAAATTCAAACATGGAATTTTTTACAAATTGAAAGGTTTTAAGTGATAAAACTTACTTTTATTCTGACAATTCGATAAAAAAAACTATCATTTAGCAAGAACAAATTGTGGCAACGCAATTCAAACTGTTCTTCAGCAAATAGTTTACACCACAGATATCAGAATCGCATTTTAGACCTCAGTGAAGTGAAGAAAAGAATATGTCAAAAGATTGTTTTCATTTCACGATAACGCAAAACCAGAATTCACCACCAGAATCAGAATCGGCTTTTTATACTCTCTTGTACTAGTTAAAATTTGCTTTATCGCATACTAAAATCGAAATTGATATACGAATCAAGTTGCAAGCGACACATATCTAGTTAAATGCCTAAAAGATATCGAACAAAACAGTATCATGACTTATCAACAAATACCTTATAGGATACGCCATTTACACAATCGCTCAATCGCTTTTCCATTCGACTGAAACGGCTTGTGTAAAGAAAACTTAAAGAACCTGTGACAAAAGATAGTAAACTACTATGGTCAGATATATTTTCCTATGGTGAAGAATGTGATATGGCGGCCGCCGTGGTGTGAAGGTAGTGTTGCCGGCCTACCACACCGAAGGTCCATGGTTCGAGCCCTGGTACAGGTAACATCAAAAGTGATTTGAAAAAAGTTTTTCAAAAACGGGGTCGCCCCTCGGCAGTGGTTTGGCAAACTCTCCGAGTGTATTTCTGCCATGACAGGCTTCTCAGCAAAAATTCGTCTCCTTTGTAGATGCCGTTCGGAGTCGGCAAAAAACTGTAGGTCCCACCAATTTGTAGGAAAAATTCAAATCGGCACACCACAAATTGGAAGAGAAGCTTGGCGCAAAAATCTCTTAGGAGGTTTATCATGATATACCTGTTGTATATCGCGCCATAGAGAGAGAGAAGAATGTGACATTACTAGGGGCAATCCTGCTCTGACTAAAGCTAGTGAAACTATCAAAAACTAAAACTTCGCTGATAACGAGAATTTAAAACTGAAATGTATGGCACATGGTGGAACCATAACGTGGAAACATTAGGGCAGCTTATTGAAACTTTTTTCTCGAGTATTGCCAGTACAATCATTACTCAGTGTGATTTTGACTTTAACTCCCTAATTCTAGTGTGGTAACAACATTCGCTTTACCGGCAAATAAATAATTTGGTAACTTTTACATCCTTTTCGTACTCGTATTCTGCCAGCTTAAGTTGCAGTTCGATTTCGTAACCACCAAAATAGGTGGTAACGTCGGGTAACAGCGCAAAATTGCACGTGTTTTGTAAATATTTTTGTGAACAGAAAATACCGCAAATTTTGTACACATACGAGTTCACAAGAATTAATAAACAATATGAACACTTTTGTACCCGAAGTATAGTTCGTGTTTGCATTTTATTCTCTGTTGCGCATTGTTTATTTTTCACAGCGTTGCCATATACGCTAGAATCGCGGCTACATCAACTGCATTGCCAACGGTTACGTTTTTCGGTTAGATAATCTGCCAGGTACAAAATTACCGGTTACGCACAGAGCTACGTACTTCTAAACCACTGCAAGAGGATTTTTTTGAATATTTTGTTATTTCCTATTGTGCATATTCAAAATCTAATTTAATTTTGTTTACAATGATTTTGCCAAATGCAAAACAGCTGATCGTATGACAGATTTACAAAAAGTAGTCAGCAAAAATTCGTCTGACTAAACTTTGAAATTCTGACTGAAAGAGAACCTTTTGGCATAGGCGCTTTCGCCTGATGGATTTCTGTTGTAACTCCAATTCAAAACAGTCAGCATTGAGTCCGGGATCAGTAGTCAAAAAATTATATAAATTAAAGATAATGATTATGGCTGAGAAAAATGGTAAAAATTATGAGGTAATTAATATGCTTAAATAAAAACAATTAAATTTAAACATAATAAATATCCGCGATAAAAAATAACTTTATCGAGATGAAATTATTATTTATGATTAAAATATCTAAAACCAATTTTTAAAAATTAAATTTAATCAAAAAAATGCACTCAAGCTATAATGACTATCTTTGATTAGTATGGATACAACTCTAGAAATAGAAAAATCATTGCAGATTGCCAAAGTTTATACCATAGCAAATGTGGTGGTATTTTTAAAATTACTTTACAATGTTTAGAACACACAATTTTTTTTAATCGAAATAATGTAGAATAATCATTATTTTCCATCGCTAGTCTAAATTAATTCCAAACTTCCACGTTTCTGAATCGATAGTTCTAAAGCTTAGGAAGACAACGTCGCTGAAAAACTACATACAGCAAGAGAACAACACGGCTTCAAGGTCAAATCGGAAATTAAACAGCGTCTTTGAAAAATATCATTTATTAGCGAAAGTTTTTCGGACCAGACCGTATGACTCTATTTCTCATCCTATGTAAAATAGATGTAATTTAAAACAGCCTTTCTTTTGAAGGACACCCAATTTCATACAAAACGGCATAATAAGTCTTTAAACTATGATCCGTCGAAAGACGTTCGGCCATTATTCAAATCATGTATTTCTATGTTTAGTTGACGCCGCATTCTGAGTATACGGAAGCCCAATATAAACAATTAAAGGAATCGTTTACAATGACCTGAAACAAATAATTGTCCAAATAGGGTAATGAGCTTTACACGGACCTCTAATACTTCACCTATGGTTTAATGTGTCATATTAGGTAGTTTATGGGTAAACTAATTTTTCTCGCTAATGCTTCCCTCAATATCCATGATTTACGGAAATATTGTCAGGCTAGTGTAAATAAGCATTGCAGCTGGCGCTTTATACTCGAAGTTGACATAGTAAGAAAGTCAGTTGATTAGGCTTAAGGGTGGTACCTGCATCTGCCAACATATACTTCACATGTCAACAGAATGACCACTATTATTAGCACACACACACACACACTACTTATTAATGCATGCTAATTATTTGTCAGGTATTTTGAGGTACATACAAGCGATGTCAATCACGAAATTTAATACAAGTCCCGAAGGTTGTTAACATGTTGTACAACTTTTTTCCGATAACGGGATTTTCGACACAATTCCTAAAGATTTATAAATGATACAAAAACATTTTACATATACAATTTTTTTATTCCTTTCAAACATTTTCGGAGTATTCATAATTTAAGAGTCTGAAATGAGTCCCAAACATGTGAGATATTTGTAGCAAAGAAATTTGATCAAGTATGTGTCTTTTATGACTCCGGTGCGATCAAACTAATAAGCCACTCATTCATATAACAAAGCAGGTTTGAAACATATATTTATATTTTGTTTTGGACATTTCGTTATTTGTATAAAAATTGAATAACATCATCGAATCTGTTACTGATTTACATTGTTTTGGGCTTCGTTTATAGCATGGCAAAAAAAAGGATATAGTTCAATTGTCAATTTTTGGTCGCCATGTTAGCTACCTGACAATTAAAGAGATTATGACGGTTTGTGCTACCAGTTCCATTAAAAATCTTGTTTGGGTCGTTTTGTTTGTTTACAAATCAAAAACTTGTTTGTTAAATTATTGAAAAGTTTTGTGTAGGCTGAAAATCTCTGCTTTTTGCTATGGAAATAGAAAATATGAGATGTTAATTTAATAACAAACTAAATATCTATGCAATACAGAAATAGTCAGGAAGAACATTCTTATATTGATCTGACCCTCAAGGAATACATTTTTGATATATTACCCATGATTCTAATAATGCATGAAAATCGGATAGAGCTGCTCCACAATTCAAACCAGGGAAGACCTGCTAAAGAAGGTAAATCATATAGTCCAACATCTCCCTCTGTAATATTGAGGTTCAGCTCGTAGTCAGCTTATTGAACGTTTCGATATTATTTGTTCGCCTCCAGCAGTGGCATAGCCAAAGGACTCCCCAACATATAATCAAGACAAGAAAAACTCTTGAAATATTCTTCCTTTCTATCCCTCTTAACCATCACCTGTTCATTTGAAATCCCGAACCACTAGACCCTGGTGCATCTTGGTTTCGGTAGCGCGTTGCGATAAAGCCCATTACTTCAGTGACAGAAACCTTCAACGTTCTCCCACCAATTCCTCAGACACCACCCGAAGAAGTTACCTTACAACTGACCATCGCCGTTTATTGCACAAAAATCCTGTCCCTAAGCAAATATTTAGTGTTATTTCTCGACAAACACAACAATGCACCGAAATTACTTGGTTTTATTGTTATAACCTTGTTTAAAACCTCCCATTTCGTGGTGACATGAGACTAAGCCGCGCGGACTATTGTTACAGCAAGAGAGTCAATAAGGGGCCACAACATATCCAGTAAATATTCTAAGGCTTCTAGAGGTTCAAATATTTATTTGATCCTTTAAACTTATAATAAAATTGTAAATTTAAAGCTTATAGAGCACTAGCTGCTGTGGCTATAGGCTAACAGGTTCAAATAAAAATTTTATATTGTTTGTATTGTTTAATGAAAATCTTTATTATATAAGCTTCCACAAACAACAATTTTGCAAAATCCCCAATATATGGTTAAAAATTTCCCTTTACTGTATATCCGATTGGGCAGCGCTATGCTAAATTTTTACTCCAAAAGAACGTCAAAAATCTCTTTTTTAATCAAAAATGCAATAAGATTGACAACCAATTTCTGACAATGGAACTACCTTCTTTTTTATACCATGGTTTATAGTATTCTTGCTGGCTAAATTCATTTTGAATTATTTTTCAATTGATTGCCTCATAGACATTCCCTACTTATGGAGAAGCATAATTTGGTGTGTAAGTATGCAGAAACAATGCACATTTCACTGATTTCACCAAAAAAAAGTAAAAAAAAAGCTTTTTCCAAACGAAGGTTCAGGTATCTTTTCTCAATTCTAGTGTCCCAATTTCAATGCCAAATAGGCATAATTTAAGAGCCCAGAATGTGCATTTTATAAATTTGTAACAGTCATAAATTATCTAAAAATGCTTCGTAAATGAGTCATTTTTGAGTCCAATAACTATCGAATATGAGAACAAAAGGTGTCATATATGACTCTTATTCAAATACCCTAATATCGGACTCACAAATGAGCTCATAACGAGCATAAGAGCATAATTTAGGACTAATTATACCTTTCATGAACATGAAATGCTATTATACCTTTGTTCCGATGTTTGTACGTATGAGAAGAAGAAGAGATAGACCCACCAATATGTATACCGAAATGATCAGGGCGATGAGCTGAGTCGATTTAGCCATGCCCGTCTGTCCGTCTGTCTGTTTGAACGCAAATTAGTCCCTCAGTTTTTGAGATATCTCGCTGAAATTCGCTAAGGGGCCGCCATCTTGTAAAGCATTAATCATTTGTCGGAACCAGCAAGATAGGACCAATGCAACGCCTAGCTCCCAGACAATCGATTGTTCCGATAAATGGGTTTTGGGTTATACATTTTGCAATTATAAAGCTAGGAGAGTAAAATTTTGCAGATTTGGTACGTATTATATATTTAATGTGCTTAGTGAAAATTATCCAGATCGGACCAACATAACATATAGCTCCCATACAATCGATAGTTTCGATAAATGGGTTTGGGCTATAAATTTTGCAATTAAAAAGCTAGGCACGTAAAGTTTTGCAGGTTTGATACATATTATAGATGTAATGTGTGTAGTGAAAATCACCCAGATCGGACCAACATAACATATAGCTCCCATGTATTCGATAGTTTTGATAAATGGGTTTTGGGCTATAAATTTTTCGATTAAAAAGCTAGGAACGTATAATTTTGCAGGTTTGTTACATATAAGATATGTAATGTGGTTAGTGAAAATTATTCAGATCAGACCAACATAACATATAGCTCCCATACAATCGATAGTTTCGATAAATGGGTTTTGGGCTATAAATTTTGCAATTAAAAAGCTAGGAACGTAAAGTTTTGCAGGTTTGATACATATTATAGATGTAATGTGTGTACTGAAAATCACCCAAATTGGACCAACATAACATATAGCTCCCATACAATCGATAGTTTCGATAAATGGGTTTTGGGCTATAAATTTTGCAATTAAAAACCTAGGAACGTAAAGTTTTGCAGGTTTGATACATATTATAGATGTAATGTGTGTAGTGAAAATCACCCAGATCGTTGGGCTATGTATCTTTAAATTAACAGTTTTACAGATTTTGTACCAATTGTGAGTAAGGATCGGTCACTTAAAACCGTGATGCGTATTCATGAAATTTATAAAGTCTTCGGCACAGTCGAAGAAAGTTCTTTCCTTACTTGTTTTTGATTTATTTATGACTCCGATGGTTTGCTGGGTTTGAATCAAAAGGAGTTTTGCACCTACGAAAAAGATTACATTGCCATTTTATACGAACTTTTGATGGAAAATTAAACATTGTTCGATCTTATTTTCATACTCTCGAAATATTGAAAACTCAAACTTTTTCCTCTTAACTTTTCTCGATATATTTAATCAAAATTCACGGTTTATATCCTCGTAATCTAAAATTGCAGCAGTTTGACCAGGTTTAATGTCTACTTTATATTTTTCCCCGTCCTAAATTTGTCCGGTACGCCACTGGCTATATTGATTCACTGTAACTACATTTACTTTTGCAAGGTAAGTGTAGCAAATAAAAGTTTACATAAATCTTGTTACTAATTTCCATATTCTGGGATTAAGATGCAGCAAACCCGAACTGCACCCTGTAACAAAAATTTGCATCACTACTCAATGGACATGTTTTGTACTGCACAAAAAATATCCCCTGCTCTTTCCTGTTATGTTTTGTTTGTTATTATTTTGTTGCTGTTATTGTTTTTGTAGTTCTGTGTCAAGTGTCGGTCAACACAATTGCATTCCAAATGCTTTACGTGAAAGCTTTGTACATGTTACAACTTGTAATACCGTTTGGTGGTTTGGCCGGCTGACAGTGAAGGAGCTGACGCATTGTTGTGCAAAAACAAAAAATACTTTGAAATTCACCCCTTAACTCAATTAATATCAAAGTCTTTGTTATATGCCCTGTACTCCGTTGCCTGTCCAGGCCGTCTTGCAATTCCTATTAAAGCCTCTTGTTATGTGTGATTACTGTCCAGGTTGTCGTTGAGTGCTTACTGTGGTTATGGTGTTGGTTAGCTGCTTTCCTGTGGCATTACTATTGTAGTAAGCTGCCGGTACTATTCGATATGGCTGTGGTGTAAGTGGGCGTAGAGTGAAGTGAGTATGTTAGTGGTTAGAAAATGTCGGCGAGGAGTGGAGTAAAGAGATTGAGCTAATGTTTATTGTTTACATATTTACTTTATTCTGGTCATTATATTATTATACATTTTGTTTTTGTGTGTAAACTCACATAAAAACTTTTCAAAATTATTAATTGTCGCTTAGCCGCAGGGAGGATTTTGGCTGAGCTCAAATATTCGGGTTGACTATTTCCTCGAATCGCTAGCAAACAGTTATGGTATACCTGCAAGTCCACGACCTGAAGACTAGTCGGGTTAAAATAAATCGATCCCGCTGCAGTCGTCATAGTGCGAGAAATGTCTTGTACCTGAGCGTCGGTAATCCATATTCTCCAAAGGACTTAAACCTTAAGTAAGTTTTTCGGCAACTGATCTTAAACCACAGTAAAACTATTTCAATTATCGGCTGCCATTAACGGTTATCGAAACTTTTTTTATATGAAAAATAATTTCTCATAAGTACTCTGATACTCTCTTGTTTTTTGCAAGGAAATTGCGGAACGATTTGGGTTCTACTCCTTTAATCCTTTCTTCGGTACAGTCTATGATTCCCAATCACAGATAGATCCAGTTTTTCTGACACTATACTAGAGAGAACCCTGTATGCGACATTAAAAATACAGCTTTTGTGCATTATTCCTAGACTGCACTTGTAACCTTACCCGAAGTGACATCGTCTTTGATTTTCGTAGCAAAGTTGTATTCTACATTTTATCACTTATTTCCTCGGATTCAACACGAATCTTCCCTTTCCTCAGCGGCAGTGCTTTAGAAATAATGCTAACATTGTACAGTTACATTAGCTGTATTCGGTGAGGATACAATTTTTAAAAATTTTATAAAATTTTCACTGAAGAGTGTTCGGTGACACAAAACATTCGCAGAGAGAGCGCGCATTTTAAAATTTCATTGGGAGAGTTGCAAGTTTCTGTTGGGGGAATTTGACTCAGTAAAACTTGCAAGTGAAAAGCAGCTGATCGTAACATAGGAAAGCAACAACAAAAACTCGAAAATTTAACCCATTAACCAATCAAAAAGCAACAGCTGTTTTGCTTGTAAGTTTTTACTGATTCCTGTTCAGCGGAAACTTTTTATTTTTGGCGTTTCGATAGAGTTTTACTTCATTCTCACTTTACTGACACTTCTTTGCAAACGTTTTGTCACAGCTGTTATTCGACCAAAGAGTCTCCTTATAGAGTGGCTGTGAAAGCCGAATAAGCATGCGAACTTTGAGCACTTTCTCCTAACCTTATGCCTAACTTGTTGTAATTCTTTTATTCAAACATTCTTTTATTTTTGTCTTATGCTTTCCGCTACGTAAGCATAAGCAATCAGGTCCTAATAAAATCGCACGAAAATCAAGATGAAAACACATTTAATTCAAATAGCAACTAAGGCGTGAGAAATTACAAAAAAAAAATTAACTAAAAAGAAGAGAAAGAGATTATTTAAGATGCCAACAAAGCAGAAGCGCAGAGACAATGAATGACCAAGCGCAAAGACCTCGACAAAGATGATGGCATTATAATGAGCTGTGTCGCTGCTACAAAGTGGATTAATCATAATTTAGGCATTTACAATTTACATACACTCACTCGCACATACTTCCATATGTCATGATTTATATATACATATATGTTTGCTTGTTGGTAGGTAAATTTGTTATGGCTGAACTCGTAGTGTACACACCGCAAATATGTATTTATGAAATTGGCTATGTTGGCTATGAAGTTTGACTGTCCCCCCGCTACAAAGCCAAAATGACAATGACCACCGAGCATCTAGTCAGCATGACATTCGTGTCTGTTATACGAAGAGTCCCGCTAATTACAACGAGTAGCATTCTTTGCACGCTTTTGCGGCTTATGTAGTATTTGTAATATTTACTGCGTCTCATCAGTATATAAAAGTTGCCATGAACTAGAGTCCGATCGATTACTAGGCATCGGGATTGCCGATCATCGGCCAAAAGAATCGGCATCGGCCTTTGCAAGACATTCCATGCTGCTTCTACTTTTTTAATTTTATTTTAAAGTTTTAAACATTAATTTGTCCCCCCTATTTTGTTTTGATTATTTCCCTGTTCCTGATGTAAATTAACAGCCCTCTTCTGGGTGGCAATGGTTATAGATCAATTAGAACTGTTCTTATCATATATAATAGGGAAGTGACAACTGAGGAATGACAATTGTCAGTAGTCACGTGCCGCAATCGGGCTTAAGGCGGTGCATTGGTAGCCGGTATCAGCGCAATGTGTTAACGCAATTGCGCTAAGTGCAATCGTGTTTTTGCTTAGAATACTTCCTAAAACCATAATGGTAGTGGAGCAGTTTAAAAGATACCAGCGAAATGTGATACAAACCTGTCGGATGGAATATTCAAAGACGCGTAATCTTGCCGGGAGAAAAAATTGGCAGATGCAACCTAACTTCTTCAAAAAAAAAAAATTATAATAACTTGCCGATATACCTAACTCCGAACCCCCTGCGGGTTAAGGGTTTAGAATATGCCCAAGCTAGACATACCCTTCGTAAGAAGCGACTAAAATGCACAAGGTAATGATGTACAACTTGATGGTTGATCTACAGATATGATGCTTCTCACCACCTAGAAGTTTGCACTGGTCATACCAAATCGCTCTCTCCACAGTCGGACATGTACCGCAAGAGAGTACTGGAGCATACCGGGTTGATATCCGACAAAGGACTGCCGCTTTCGAGATGACCCCAAAACCTTAGAGGTCGTTAAAAACAACAACAACAACAACCTACCTCCGAAAAGATTAAGGCCGAGCTTTTCTACCAATTTGTGGTCTGATTCTTCTAACCTTTGCTACAAATTGGGGGGATCAACAAATGCCGATGCATTTTTGCTGAGAAGCGGTCGACCTTATTTTTATTAGTTCAAGAATAATGAGCAAACAATAGTTTTCTCCGGCAATAAAGCAGTTTAGACACCTGCGAGTACTCTCAGAATGGGATGACAGTATAGAGTCTCTACAGACATGTATTCATGATGTACAAATAAATTTTTATGTATAAAGGTTATTTTTGTTAATGCATCGGCATCGGTATCGGCCAAGTATTGGCTCCCGGCCTATTAATCGGAAACGACATAGCCATGGAACTTAGACATGGGTCGTCCACTAAAATGAACATTTTTTCAAACTCATTTCAACTTTGAAATACCAAACTCAAACCAAAACTAAGCAAGTTTGTAGAGCAAGCCCTGAATCCAAACCGAAATCATAAGGGTTTCATCGCGATATTTTAATATAACACTAATCATACTAATTTTATTTTGAACTAGGTGGAAACCCTACTTCACTGACTAAACAATTTTAGGTTACGGTATATTTCGTTTCCATTGAAGGTCACTATTCGGTTCATTTCATGTTGACTGTTCCGATATTGTTTGGGCCCGGTTTCTGCCACTTTTACGTTTTCCTTCTTGGTCACTGTGGCGGTCATGGTTGTGGTCGCTGTCATACTTAAGGTAACTTTAACTGTCACGGTCCCAGTCCCTTTCACTGCTATATTGATTCATTCATTGCCCCTTAAGACGATTTTAGCCACTTCAGTGCTGTGTTTTCTTTCCTTGCTTAATAGGACATCAGCCACCTAGCATAAATTATCTTAAAAGCGTCTAGGTAAAACTTTTTATCATAGTCCTCTAAGCTGTTACCATGGTTGCCAGGTTTATAACCCCAGCGTGAACATATTCGTAACCGAAGATTTTAACAAAACCATAACCGAAACTGTTACCAAACCATAACCGTACCTATTACCAAAACCATCACCATACCTGTAACAGAATGCAGCTAATACGTTCAAGCTTACCTCCGCGGTTAAGGCTACAGTTCTGGTAACTGGTATGTTGACTGTCACGGCGGTGATCACTATTACGGCGAATATTATAATTATGATTATGGGCCCTGTACTGTTATCGGAAGGGTTATGGTTACGGTTAAGGTAAACAAAATGTTTACGGTTACGGTAAAGTTTACTGTATCCATTGCGGATACGGTGTTTGTGTTTATCTTCATTTTCGTCTATTCTTTACCACTATCACGAACATTATCATCATCTGGTCTTAATATTCCCCTGTTCTATTTTTCTTGGCATTTCCTTTTTTGTTTTAATTTCTCTTTTCTCTTATCATTGATAATTTATGAATATATTGAAATTGTGCTTATTTTTATGAAAAAAGAGAGACCTTTTCTGACAAAAGAAACTATCTGGTTGAACAATATACATAGCGATTAATGGAATAAGGAATGAAATATGACACAAAATTCGTCGCTTCTGATTTCGGCAGCTAAGCCCCTCCCTAGTAAAGTACTAGATCCCCTACGGAACAATATTTTTTAATTGACTCCGATCTCTAATTCGATATTAGTCTTATCTTCGACGTGTTCCAGCAATATGTAATCATCATTTTTGAAATGTGACATAAAATAAATATACAAAAATAAAATTATGCACATTAAATTTAATAGTTTTCACAAAAGCCACACGCGAGCATTGAAAACTGCACAGATGAAGCAAATGAGATGAGAGACATATGCAGGGCGAGTCATAACCACTTAAGCACTTTTTGCACTATTACTTATAGAATAAGTATAGTATATGTATGAATGTATGTATGTATTTTATTTTTTTTTGCATGCACACTTTTTTGACACTGCTGACTTTAATTTGAATATAATTTTTTGTATTTATCTTTTATTCTACAATTGCCACACACTTGACCAGGACAGATATAGTTGGTCCAAATGCTGAAGCTTAACCAATCCTCAGCACAGGTGTTTAAATATGAGTCGCAGTCAAAATGTATTCGTAAGCCGGAAAACCCATTTGCTAGCATCTTCTTTACGTTGTTTTCTTTGATGTTTATGCCAATTTTAAGTTAATATCTTCTAAGATTTACTCAACTATATCTAGAATGTGTAGAAATACCAACCAACCACTTTATTGCTCTCATAGTTTAAGAGTATCCATAATATTTCATGCATATTTATATAAAGGGTGCTTTTTTCAGAGACGTACAGATATTCCTGCGGCAATATCTGTCTAACCAAATCAAAAGTAAATACATGCCTGTGACAATTATATTGGGTTTACTTTAGTGAATAGTTAAAAAAAAAAGTATTCGATGCGTGCTTTCGGGTGCATATATTTTTGTTCTCGACCATGGATGAACCAGTCGTCTCCGAAGAACTTTGGTCTTAAAAACTCTAAGAGCGATACTTGATAAGAGACTCAGAGAGTGTGATCTTTCTTCGTCGGAAGACGAATCTTCATACTCAGTCCAAATGGACCACTTGTTGGCAAGGCTGACTATTTCTTTGATTGGTAAATACTTTTCAAACGAATATGCGAAATAGTAACAACTTTTCTGAGCGGACTATAGTTGTATAAAAACATAATAGCAAGTCATATCCTAAGGTGGCATCATGAAATGGCACTTCCACTATAAAAATTGATGTAGGAGATCTTAGGTTTTCAAACTGCAGCCTTTCTATTCCACATTTTTTACAAAGAGTAGTTATGGAACTCAACCTAATAGGTACAGACTGATCAAATGAATAGACTACCACTTGCCAGTCCCAGAACTCAAAATGTTACAAGAGGCCATTTACCACAACAGCCTTGAGAAGAGTTTGAAAGACACAGCCTCATCGGCTGGTGCCTCCTGTTGTTGCTGTATTGGCAATAATACTTTGTGAAGTTTTTTTGTTGTTAAACCGAAAAATAACTAAGTGAAATTTTTGGTAGTATTTTCGAAGTGGGTGTTCTTTACTGGATATTAATCCGATACTTCTTGGTACTAGCACTTTTTGGTATTAACCCTTTCAGTATTTTAATATTGCCTTGAAAACAAAAACTTCATGCCTCTTAAAAAACACCCTTTATTTCATCTGTGCATATGTAAGTTTCGTTCACTCAGTCGGTATTTCAATTTGATGTCTAGTTGTTCGTGAAAATGTTTAACAGAAATTCTACACAATTTTTTAACATGAGTTTTTTTCACAAATTTTCTTCTTTACTTTTCTCAGCGTTTCCACGCTTCATTTTATAATATCGTATGTATTTTTTCCAAATATGTATGTAGGCACTAAACACACACACTCACATATACAGACAGATATGTGCACCAAAGATTTTCATAATCTTTCACGCGTATTATTTTATCTATTTTTATGCGCTGCACCGATTTTTAATAAATTTTAAATCAGAGGCCACAAACACTTTTCCCAAACACTGGAGCAATCAAGCCAAACAAATTTACACCTCCCCAGACGGTGAAGCCGACTGGAATATGCTGCGTGAATTGAAATTGGATGTTATTACTTAAGTATTGACCTTAAAAACTTCATCTGTTTTCACTTAAAAAAAATTTTTTTTTATTTTCTACTTTATTTTTTATTATAATTTTTTTGCGTGCTGCGCGTATACTTTTTCTCCGTGTGTTATACGCGCTCATCCGTTTTTGTTCTGGTTTGACAGTAGTCAGCCTTGTCTGCTGTTGCCTTTTTACTTAACACAATATATCCATACGTAAAAACACATAAGATTGTATCACAAATTTCAGAACATGGGCATGTTCAAATATATGTGTATGTGGGTATATGTTGTATATATATATGCACAATCCGATATATTGTTAAAACGTTCTGAATGAAATTGATAATATAAGTGGCGCTGCTGCATGAAATTACAAAAAAAAAACATTTAAAAGTTCATTTATGTAGGTATTTTGTAATCCCAACATTGCTACGTTTCCACCTGACCGACGTTCACACCATCCACCCGCCCACAGTTAAATCGTTCGTTCACTCGCTTTAGCTATTTGCTCCTGAACACATATCTAACTAACTGTAATATTTACTCGTTGCTTTAGTAAGTTCAATGGATATGCTTTTATTTAGTTTTGTTGCTGTCATTCCACATACACTTTGTTATTACTCTTTATATATTTTCCGACAGTTCACCATTTTCTTCCACACTTTTCATTTGATTATGCCTTATCACTTCTTCCATATTTTTATTCGTTGTATTTACTAGACAGCAGCTTCTGACATTTCGGTTTTTTACTTTCTAAATAAATTTTCAATGATTGGTCGTTGGGTGGTAGGATAGTTCGTCTCTGCCATGACAACTCAACACCATTTATGTTTGTACAAATGTAGGCATAAATAAACGCGTCAATAGTCATGTAAATAGTATTTGTGCAATGAATATCCGAAAAAAACAGCTAAGTCGAATAACCTAGTTAACAAAAAAATTCTTTTGTGATAAAAGGAGCTAACTCCATTTAGCAAAAGTTTCGAGTGGAATGAAAAACCATAATTGCCTGAAATGTATGGAACTTAATTTTCTTTCACCATCAACTATGGCAAACTCCCTTTGTGTGAAAGGTGGTCTTAGCAGCTTTTATAAAGTTAAATTCCTGCTTAAGCTCAAAACATTAACCGTGTTCCAATCAGGAGTGATCCAGACACAGATAGAAATTTTGCATGTAAATGCAACAACAAAAGCGTTGTGATCTTGATATCTATGTGGTTCAATTCCGGATCCGTATAGAAGCTCTACTCGTTTAATTTTTTGTAGTAGATTTTTTGACAGACAACCCTTATTTGCTTGGTAGCACAGGCATACATATGTATACACAAGCAACTGATCCGTATCGTTCCCCTGAGATCTTGATCGTAATACTGATCTGGATAGCTGATTGGCTTATCACTATAGTCTCATCCTTAACGTATGCGAAAACTCAAAATACAATTCGTCGGAAAGGTTATGGTGCGAATAGGGAACTACAATATATCACCAATAATCTATTGCATTGTTTATCCTAATTTTGGTTGAATCAGCTGTTTCATAAGGTTACCGATAATAACTTCGCTTTTAAATATAAACAAGATTTAAATTCCATCCGGCTTAGTAACTTAGTTTTAAACTTCCGTTTCCGTTAATGCTTCGTTTATCACACTCTTTTCGCTATAGCTTGAGTCAGGGTTAGAGCTTTGCAACAAATGTACTAGATTTAGTACGTTTTTCGAAAAATGCTTCATTTAATATTAAGTGTCGGTTTTTGGGACAATTTGACAGTAAAAAAAAAACGAAGGAAAGCATAGGAACTTTTAGCATTCCAATGGGCTATTAAAATCTGACGGTAACGATGCGGATAAAATGTATAAGAGTTTTTGTGTATATATGTACATCGGTAGATGATATTCCATTTATTTCTTAAAAAAAAGTAAGATAAATCGTATTCAAACTCATTTATAGCCGGTTTACACGATTCAAGTACTGAATTCTTAGGGGGGAGAGTACAAGCAAAGAGGATAGATTGTAGATGTATCCTCTTTGGTACAAGTACCTTCGTACCGTCAAGTCGCTCCAAGTTTTTCTTTTCATCACTTTCTCTTTCAAAATTGCTTTAAAGAAAAATTTACACATGTAAACGCAAATAGCAAACACAAAATAGAACGCAAGCAAAATTTAATTCAACAATTTCCTCGTGTAAAACGGATTTTTTATATGTCCACATTCCCAACGCAATGTTAAAACTTCTTGGCTAATCTAGTGTTCATGCTGAGATTTTGCATTTTTGAACATAGGTTTCATGCTGCCAGATTTTGTAAATGCATTTACTAAGGTTGGAAGCATATGTTTTTTGTTTATAAAATTTTTTTGAGGTATAAGAATTCTCAGCACGTGTTATTAATTCATTTAAATTATCTAATTCCCAAACAATATATTAACTTGTAGTTTGCCTTACTTAGTTTTATTACAGAACACGTACGCGTATTCAAATATTAAAAATCACAATAAATTTTTCTGAATATTTACGAATAGGAGAATGTCAAGAAAAGAAAATAATATTGAAGGTTGATTTCGGCATTTGTAATGCTAATGCAAAAAAAAATTGTATTTAGTTGCATTTTCCTCTCAAAATTTGAACTTTCATAACCGCACAAAAATGTTTGTAAACAAAAACATATGATACAAAAAATGCCTTTAATAAATCTATGTCCGGAAATGCTAAATACTGCATTTGAAACTCAGCATGAATACTAGTTAGAGCCGCCTGCACCTTCTCGGGGTTTCGCAATGTCCAGTTAAAGCAAAATAAAAATAAAATATACAGTTCTGACAGTAAGGAGTATTAACATAAATTATGACTTGAATTATCATTGTTTGATATAATTTAAGTAATGCTATGGTATGTAATGCCTGATATGAGCCTCAAATCAAGGGTCACCACGATGTGCCTAATTTAAACCCGAATAGGGTTGCAATAGTTCAACGACCAATAAAACCATATTTGAGGGGCACGCACTATAACTATTTTAATTGATTAGCACTTTGTAAATATGAGCTATGTTTGGTTTGTTAA